>OZ010577.1:70084326-70264326 GCA_963932145.1 Acanthosepion lycidas
CCTTAAATGTGAACAAAGGTCATTTGTATAGTATTGTAAGCAGAGAAAGGTCCCTGATTTCGTATATCAGTCCCACGCCTGTTATATGCAGAGAACGTGTAAGAAAGTTGAATGGGGATTGGGCTGAGTGAGCACGAAATGCAAAAAAAGAAGCTGTTGCTTCTTGTTCTCAACATGAACATAGATTGAATAATTTGTTTTTTTATTTCCATGAATAGAGTCGTTTTGAAGACGATGAATGTAGAGCGCGGTACTGATACTTTTTTCCAATAAAGTGATCGACGAATTTGTCACAATCAAATGAATAACTGAAATAATTTATAAATAAATGTTTTAAATACATCGTTTTTTGTTGCTTGCATAATTTTCTCATATTTCTCCAATAACCATTAACAATTAGCATGAAATACATTCCCTGATTTTAAATTCATCCTTCACCACTGGCATAAGCATCTAGAAAAAATGGCAGCAACATTTAGCAAAGGCACTTGGCTCAGGCAGCACGTCGGTATTAAAATGCTGATCACATGAACAGAAGCTGGTAATTATACTCTAAAATGTTGGCTAACAGCGTTTAGCAAAAGTTTTGGGTTGTGAGTGAGTCGATGAAATACCAAAAATATAAACATAGAATAAAAGTAACTATTTTCTGGAAAACGAAAATAAAACTTGATTAAAAATAAGAGCGAATAGATATTTGTTAGGTGAATTGTTTCTTTATTAGACAGCAATTGATTTTCTCTTTCCTGATTAGTTGCATAAATCTATTTAATATTTGCTTACTTACATAATATGGTCAATTAAATGCAATGTTTTGTAAGCTGTGATCCTACATTAGGGCACATTCAATATATTCGAAATAATAATAGCATAATATCGCCGGCAGTTTTGGTGACATGTAACCATTAAGACTAAAGATCAACTGCAGCGGAATATTGTTACCAGACTAGTCTCAGATCGAATAAGTTAATCCGTTCCTTACTGAGGTTCAAATGAAATTGCAC
This sequence comes from Acanthosepion lycidas, assembly GCA_963932145.1. Lineage (NCBI taxonomy): Eukaryota > Metazoa > Mollusca > Cephalopoda > Sepiida > Sepiidae > Acanthosepion > Acanthosepion lycidas. The sequence continues at coordinate 70,085,331 of OZ010577.1, forward strand.
TTTTGTAGTTCTTTTGCTTAATGATCCACACTTTTGAAATAAACTTTCAAGTTTTAACACCGGGAGATGTTTGTTATCGTCTATTATGATATTCACGTCGTTCACATAGAAGAGCCAATTTAAAGTAAATACGTAAATAAAGACAAACATTGATTACTTTAAAGAATGAACGCAAAATGTATCTTAAAGACGTTACAGGATATAGGAAACATGTTGGAAAAATCTCTGTACAAAGAAAATGACTCTTAATTGTGTAAATAATTCAAATGAGGTTGGTATTTCCTAAAGGAGAATGCAGTTGGAAAGCGATGCTGATGAATAAGACCGGAAATAAATTCTCCTCTCCTTTTGACTAAATATGTTTTCGATTTTTAGCCATCAGGGTTAAAAAAATATGTTTTGCATGTTAGAATTTTTTAAATATTGCGCCTGCCAAAATGATGTTAGTTTTCAATTAATGCTTTTCTAATGATAAAACAAGAAATTCGTTGCAATTTCAGAGAAGTACTTTCTTTCATATTTTTATTACTTTTAATATGTTGTATTGCATGATTAGATATCGTCAAGTACTTAATCGAATCGCTTCATTGTAATAGATGCAATACAAATAATGAATAAAGCTCTAGGCAACTTGACAAACATTCATTATAAACATTACGTTATACGCATTATAACTGATATAACTATATTCAGCATGAAATTACCGTTTTCTTTACGATTTCGCATTTTAAAAAGATGGAATTTTATTTAGTTTATCATTTAAGATAATATATTAAATATTTTATTTTTCCCTTACATTTAGTTTCATTCAATTAAGTTTTTAAAATCTTTGGCAAATCTGAATTTAACAGTTCCCACAATTTATATATTTACGAGTTCTTATGAAGCCATAGATAAGTGATGTTATGACGAATATACATTGTGGATTTGGAGATAAAGCTACTTCTGAATAAACAGAAGGTCGTTATCGTCAATAATTTGAAAGTTTTATTTATATTGGAAAAATTGAAGTTATGTCAGCTACAACCCTCAAAAAACGATTAAAATTTGAAGCAAGTGGTGTGAAAATGAGCCAAAATATAAAAATAAATTAATCCAAATTTAATGCATCGAATGGAAACATTTGAGGTAACACATTTCAATAATGTTTAGGGATCAGATTAGGGATCACAAAACAAAACATGAATAGAAATAGTGCTATCATATATAAACGATTATGGTTAGTGGTTTGTAGAGTAGAGAAAGTTCCAGCTCTTATAGCTTTTTTTTCGTAGCAGCCAACCAGAAATAGCTAGGTATTATTAACGAGAAATAAAAAGAGGATCCAGATGTGATAAAATTTGCCCTATTTGCTCATTCTTACAAGACAAAAATGTCGTAAGTAATAAAATGGAGGTTTACTGAAACCAACATTTCTCCTATATATTAACGTTTTTTTTATACATTTTGAAGTGTAACAATGTTTTCTATTAGGAGGACTGTATAATACGGAATCTGTCCGTTTATGTGTTTAAAGAATAATTTATAAAGTGAATAGGCTCATTGCCGCTTTATCGATATTGAGATGGAATAATTAAGAGAATAAATATTTTCTAATTTTCTTTATATATATATATATATATATATATATATATATATATATATATATATATATATTGCATAGAGAGTTACACATCGAAAAGCTTGATATAGATATATTTACATTTTTCATAAGTGTAGGAAACAATATTTTTATGAATTTAGCCATTTAAAAGAGGCGTATTTAAAACATTAAAAAAAATTTTAGGATAAAATTCAACCCTATTTTGAGATATTCTTAAATAAATCAATGATAAATTTTATTATGAATCAATTCAAGAATGTCATGAATAGTGTTAATTAACAGTTGTGGCGTAAAAGTCTATTTATGAAGCAAGCCAAACTATTCGTGCACGTTAAATTGAAAATCGTAAATGGCAATGGTTACCATTGCCATTTACGATTTTTCAATTTAACGTATGTTCCCATACAGTAATTCAACCATATAAAATATACGTGGGGGTGTCGCTGAAAAGGTCTTGATCTGAACAAGGAGGGTTTCCCAAAAATTCTAAGGTTTGACATTTGGTAACATTTTGAAAAATTTGGCATTGAACGCTCCCTCTTGCATGCATGCATATATATATATATATATATATATATATATATATATATATATATATATATATATATATATATGGGTATAGTAAAAAAACATGTATACTTGCACGTATATTTTTTCTCACGTGTTATAAAATCGATCCTTAATGTTATATAACAGAGCTATTAAGTATTTATCAGTGAAGATACGTATTATCCCACATCGATAGCACGATTCGGAGTTTCATGCATAAACGTAATCTTCAGGCGCAAATACTCGCTGAGCGATAAGCGTTTAGAAATTCGTGTTCTTGTCGTGTTGACTTAAAATTTTGTGTTAAGACCTGTTTATATTATTATTGTTGCCTGTAATATTAGAATTAATTATTTATAATTTATATCGTTCACATTCTTAAGTTCGAAAGACGAAAAAAATTTTAAATGATTTTTAAAATATCTGCATTTTTGTAAACACGCTATGTCAGCTGTCCTTCGAATCCGAAGATGACGTGTTTTATCTTTCTCTCATCTGCGAACTCTGAGGTGGCTCCGCAATACCAATTTGGTGGAGCAGAGTCTGGAACATTGAGAACACTGAAAGTTTATAGTTAGAATGACTGCTGACGATGCCCTGTGGCGTCGATCTCTGATATATATATATATATATATATATATATATATATATATATATATATATATATATATATATATATATATATATATATATGGGTATAGTAAAAAAACATACGTATACTTTCACGTATATTTTTTCTCACGTGTTATAAAATCAGTCCTTAATGTTATATAACAGAGCTATTAAGTATCTATCAGTGAAGATACATACTATCCCACATCGATAGAACGATTCGGAGTTTCATGCATACACATAATCTTCAGGCGCAAATACTCCACGTGGTCGATCACTGGTGCACTCCTCTAGTTCCTTGGGTTCGAGCTTACACACCTGGAGATTTGTTTTCACAGTGTCTTTATACAGCTTCTTTGGACGGCCTTGGTTTCTCTTGCTGTGCAGGAGTTCTCTGTACAGCAGACGTCTTGGTTTTGCTCCATGCAGATGATATGCACCAACCATCGAAGTTGGACCTTAATAAGCATGGTCTCAATGCTTCGGAAATTAGCACGATCCAGGACCTCAAGATTGCTAACGCGTTCTTGCCAGAAAATTCTGAGTTTGGAACGGTGAGCTCTCGTTTGGAAGTTTTCCAATCATTGATGTGCCTAAAATAAAAAGAAAAGCATGGGTGTGTACGCACTGATGACCGTGACGTGTCTTAACTTACAAATGTACAGTTTCATGAGGCGTTCATTGATTCCTACTGGGAGAACTGATATAATTTTAATCAGAGCTCTTCTGATCGCAAATCCTACACCATGAATCCTGTTTTCAATTTGAGATTTTCTTTTCTAGAAGAAGGTATATCCACCCATTTCTTCTCTTAGGGAACCTTCATCGGCAAGCCGGGTTTCACTGAGTGCAGCAATGTCTATTCAGTATCGCTGGAGATCATTTGCGACAAGTGCTATTCTTCTTTCTGGTCTCGACGTACTGGTTCTATGCAGTAGTGTTCAAACGTCCCAGACTCCCTATATGAGCCTCTTGGGAGTTTTCTTTTGCATTGATCGACCGCAATGAGGATGAGTCTATCAACTGCGGTAAGCTGACCAGACTAAAAAAAGACAAGCATTTATCTGGGGCACCTTTTCTAACCTCCCTATGTGAGGGTGGGCAGCATTGTCCTAAGGAGACTGCCCAGTCGCATACAGGTGCTTCCGGACCCTCCTGTTGCCCTCGGATTCAAAAAAGGAACGACTACTTCCCCATGGACCGCCTAGGTGCAGGATTGTGACTACAACCGCCAGTGGTTACCTCCACCTTTTGTTTCTCTACGTGCCCACCGACTCAAAATTTGAGGGGTGTGCGTTGACAGATCAGTGATGATGAGCAATGAAAAAGATCAGTTGAAGATGAGCAATGAGTTGCATAATGAACCTGTGTGTGAGTATTTTGTAGTGAGTAGATTGTTGCACAGAGACAATCCCACACTCTCAGCCTGGGAAGTCTTGATCCAGTGGCACGGGGAGCCGCTACTGTGGGGGGGGGGGGCTGCTAGGCTGCAGTGGATGACCAGGACTTCTTTAGGTGTCACATCCCTGCTTTAGGCGCTCCACAACACTTTCAGCCACCGCTTTCACAACCGTTGAAACCACAGGTGATCTCTTCCGCTTGTTCCACCGGGAATCAGTCTTCGCATGCAGTAGATCTGACGCAGCCCAAGCCTAACTCACCGGGGGTTGCAGACTCGTCGGCTACCCTCACCTGGTTTGGCCGGCCTGCAGACGAGCTGCCCTGAAAATGACATGACAAATCCCCCTGCTAAAAGTACTACCTCTCCCTGACACCCCATAACAACCTCTATGTAACAAGAGGATAATTCCTTTTTTGCATACAAATTCTGTCGTTAGTTGTAATAGAAATGATTTCTACTTATTAAAATATATTATTATTTTTTTTTTGGAATAAAGTTAGCGCTCACAATGCTAAAATAATTATAGTTTAAGACTACATATCTAATGCATTTGGAACCTAGCCTTATATTACAAAAATGAAAGTAAGCATACACAAGTGATAAATTAATCGAGCACGATCTATAATTTATGCGCATAGATATATGAAAATGCTAAATGATGGGTTTTATGAATATTAATAGGTGCTACATATTTTATTAATAATCGTAAAAGCTATTTTAAATGGGGCCAATGTGCTTTAGCAGGTGTTTGGTTTTATATATACATGTAGGTATCAACTCATTTCTTCTGTTCAGCAAGTTAGGGTTATTTAAGTGTTTTAATATTATAACCTTCTCTGACAAACAACTATATCCCTTTCAATAGTATGGTTTTTAGGTTTCGTAATGATCTCCCAGTTAATAGATAGGTTCTTGTAGTTGGTTTTTAATCGCCAAAAATACTTTGAGAGTCTTGTCAAGTTTTTGTATTTAATATTGTTCAGCGTCATTTGGTGATGATAAAAACGCAATTTGCAGTCGTTATCGTTGCAATCAAAGTATTATTTAACATCATCGTCTGAACTGATCATAGCTCTGTAAATTATACCTTCAATCATGCATTGGCCATTTAGTAGGCAGGTTACGTTTGTACGGCATTGAATACTTGTAGGGTTATTATTTAGTATTTTTATCTGCTTGTTTGATATATTAATGTTATGATGTGATATGACATGATATATATATATATATATATATATGGCATATTTAATGAATGTCATACTGTTGGGTAAATGTGCTCAATATCAGGACAGTTCGTATGTAAATATAAAAGTAGACACTGAAGTCTAACACCGAGTGCTGACAGTTTGTTTCATGCTTGAGCTAAATCTTCTCTATCTATCTATCTATCTATCTATCTATCTATCTATCTATCTATCTCTCGCTCTCTCTCCATCTCTCTCTCTCTATATATATATCTATATCTATATATATATATATGTGTGTGTGTGCGAGCGTGTTTTTGTGTTTCTGCTTCTATGTATACATATGTGATATTTTTCGAGTAATTATGTTTTCGGATTCTTGTGTCCTATCAGATATGTTAGCAAATGCAGTTTTCTATCTATCTATATTAGCAGATATCAGTAATCAAATATACATATATACGAAAAAAAAGCATGCATGTATATATATATATATATATATATATATATATATATATATATATATATGCTTTTTTTTCGTGTATGGTTACTTAAACATTGTATGAGAGCGGTATCTTTGAATAATCTTTTGGATTTTCATGTGAATTTTCCTTAATCAAGGCTGTATTCAGAAATTGTCAGTTATTCTTAAGAGAAAACTGAAGTGATAAAATTATGATCTGATAAATTTAAAATTACAAGAAGATATATAATTTATCTTTTTGATGAAATAATTTTATGAAACATAAAAAAATTAAATTAAGTAGCCATTAGATAGTTTCTTTTGACTTTTTAAGAACTTACACCTAACTCATTATTCAGTCAACAAAGAACTGCGGCGATTACACGAGTATCAACAGAAATATCGTCTTTCCTCGTAGTATTTACAATGAAACGCATTAAGTTATAGAAAATAATATTAAAATAACGAACAAAAAGAGGAAATTCTTACTTCGAAACGCGAATGAAATATTTCATTTAAATTTATCGTTATTCATTATATATCATTTTCTCCAAATAGATTTAAATATCGGATTGTCATAAATTGTTTAATAAAATGTGAATCTCTTGAAATATGGAATCTGCAGTGTCTATCTGCTTATTCAGTTTGGATTGATTGTTTATTTATTTGCAAATTTCCCTTTCGAAATGAAAGACAAGTACGACAAATATTGAACAAAAGTTACTTAATTAGTTTCTAGAATTAGTTATTTTGGCTTTCACTGTTGTGATAGGAGCCAAACAAAACTAACATTACGAAATATTAACAAAAATTTACGGATCAAAAGAGTTTCTCTGCTAAAAGTAATATTTGAGAGAAACTGATGGGTTCTGAAGTAAAAAAAAAAAAAAAAATATCACAACTCAAGTCCAGTTAAAAGTTCAGGTTAAATTAATTTTTAAAATGTTATTCCGTACAGTCTGTGCAGAAAAAAATACTAATCATTCTGTTAAGGCCTATCCTCATTCAGTACAAGTGCATCCAATATAATAAACACTGTCCCCGACATCGAAAGCTGATTTTAAAGGCTTTTCTAAACAATAAAATGGGAAAATGTATGTTAGCAATATCTATGCTTTATTTTATCTTCCTGTCGGATTCTGATCCATATTTAACTAAGTCATATATATATATATATATATATATATATATATATATATATATATATATATATATATATATATGCGGAATTGCTGAAAAGTTTTCAATCGGACACAATTCAAAAAATCTGTTCAGGTGGCCAAACATTTGAATTAGTTTTGGTATCCTATTTGAATCAGGATGAAAGATTTTCAGCGCTATTTTGTAACTAAAATGATTCGTCAGAAGTTAACCCCATATCAACCTGATGTAATCTACCAAACAGAAATAAATTTTAAAGTAACGACTTTGGAATAAATAGCTCGCGTTATTCATATTGCTTATAAATGAAATTAATGATAGAAAAATAAATGAATTTGCCTACGAATCCAGATATATCGTAGAAGATACATTGAAATCTGTATTAATCGTAAAGTATCTTTTAGAAATGTTGGTTTTCTAATAGGCTTCCAGCATCTTTATTATACATAATAATAAAAAAACACGACTCCAATCGATATTTCTGCTATGCAAATAGTTATTTTCATTCATATTAATCGAATGATTTTGAATTAGTTAATTAATGTTTAGTTTTTAAAATGGGTAGGTTATTATCAGTTCAAATGTATTTCAAAGAGACACAAAAATATATATTATAATTTCTTCAATGTACGTAACATAAATAGCAATATGAAAACAATGAAGATACATTTTTATTGTTCAACTAAATGTAGATACATTAAATACTTAGAAATGTATCAAACTGCAAATTAAGTAAATGATTTTACTGAAATTATGAGTAATTTCTACAACTATTTGCGAGAAAGTATACCTTCAAGAGCCTAAAGGGAATCCAAGGTACATTGATAAATAAAAAAAGATCAGAGTCTCTCCTTTATATTCCTCAAGGTAAGGCTTCAAGAACACCAGAAAGCTGTAACACGAGGGGAAGTGCAAAAATCAGGCGTGGCTGACCACATATGGAGAGAGAACGGAGATCCCCGCCCTCTGTGGGATCATGTTAAGATCATAGACACGGATCACCATTGGAAAATTCGTAAGCTTAAAGAATCAGCACATATGCTAGGCAACAAAAATCTCCTGAGCCGACCAAGCGTAGAAATAAATACAATATGGGAACCAGTAATAAGTAGTGCCAGAGAATAGCAATGCTAACAACAAAGTTGCTATATGAGCTCTGGTAAAAACATGTATTGATAACAGCAAAAATTGCAATATGAGTACTGGTGAAAATGGTTGCTGAAGACATTAGGTTTATAATACCCAGAAAATACCTCAAGGACACATGGTACAGTGGATAAAGGCGTTAGATTCAGTGACAGGACCCAAAAGAGTGTGAGTTCAATACCCAGTTAAGGCAGTGGAGAACTTTCAGAGGGAAAATTAACAGGAAATAACTGATAACTGACATCCATCAAAACATGGCACGTGGAACTAGAACATTCTACATTCCAACCACCTGAAGAATGCCGGAGCGTACAACGGCCGAAACGTTGTAATAAATATGGCACAAAGATGAGGACAATAGTCTGAATAATATAAATAATGTAGTTACCATGTTTCAAAATAGAAAAGATCTGAAATTTAATTATAAAATTGATTTAAAATCCATACATCCGTATTATTCTCAAGCGATTTTTTGGAATAGCCTATTAAGAAATTTACTTCATTTATAATCACAATCTTAATATTTTAAATTGTTAAGGTTACGGAAAATTCCATCATTTTGATAAGGGGTGGTTGGGTTTTAATTTCCCTAGACAACTCACGTATCAAATATAAGTTACTATCAAAATCAACCTTGATTTGGAAAGTAAATAATATATAGTTTAATGCCTAAAAGATGAAAGTGAATAGGAGGTATTTTTATATACATATCTATATGAAAATACCTCCTATATCGAATTAAAATATATAGATTTATTATTTAGAAATTGCTTTGTTTACGTTTCGAATACGAAATTGTGTAGAAAATATCTGAATGAGGAAGTATGCTTTTCTTAAAAAGATTTGAAAATGAATATATCTTCCGAAACAATCGCGTCTTTTATGAGAAGAGGATAAAAACGAATCATTTGATTGTGAACCACAATTTCATTGTAAGCAACTGTTTCTTTTCAAAGCTGCGGGAGTGTTTGTGTTAGGATTGACAGTTATTCTGTGTAACTGATCGTATGCGACTTACCTTCCTCATGGTAGCCAATCATTGAAGCCATGTCCATTAAGATTCTCTCGATAATGAAGCTACAATAGAAGTAGCATTCAATTTCAAAGAACCAGCGCTCATATTCAATTGGGGAATCAAAATGCATTAAGAAGACAGAGATATTTAAAAAAAGATATTGTTTATAGACATTCGACTAAGTTAAATTAACAGCTAATGCAGTGATACAACTGACGTTCAAAGAATTCGAGCATATATGGGATGGATATGGTAAATATTAGCAACACCAAAATTGTCATATATGTGAAGGTAAATAGCACCAATATTTTTTGTAGGCCAATCAAAAAATCTATTCACCTGTTCGGAAAATGGGCTTCAACTCAACTTTTAAACGGAGAACTTTGCCAAGTAAAATAAATCAAATCACTTGAGGACGTACAAAAATAGTAACAACTAAAATGGAGAGCGCATATAACCCTGACATAATCAAGACGTTGACATTCCACACTACGCCGAAAAAAGTGTTAGGGAGGAACCCTTGAAACCTTAGGCAATGAATAAACATGGACTACATTGTGTGAATATAAGCCAGTAGAAGCTGAGGACAGAGTGACAATTAATAACTACTGACAGTACGAGTGAAAATGATATTGTTACTGAAATTGGTAGTAAATTCAAAGGTAGAACTACATGTGGCTGTCCACTAGGTTCTAAATCTAAATTTTCTGTACAAGTTGGTACTCACTGTTCTCCCAGGCGGCTTCGACCAACACTTCGATGAATTAAAACTGCCTTCATTGGGAGAGTTGAAGAAATTATCACTAATCGATTTTCCCAAGACGTTGACATTCCACACTACGCCGAAAAAGTATTCGGGAGGAAGCCCCATCAATACTGAAAAAGGTTATAACAGCTACCGGTCTTTACAGCTCTGTTTCCTGAAAAATTGGTTAAATAGAAAGGTTGTATTAATTTCTACTGAAAGTAGAATTGGGTGTTTGTTGAATGGATGCCGAATGTTTCCTCATAAGGAAACTGATAATATTTCCATTGTCTCAAGCCAAGCAATCCTGCTAGAGTAGACCAAGTTGTAGGCAAATGGTTTTCTTAAAAAAAAAATTACCAGCTCACACACTTTTTAATTGGGATATTTGGATGAAAACCAGCATAATATTTCATAGAATTTGGATAGGTCTGCAATCAAACTGGTTCTTGGAAAAGTGTCAGCATTCATTATTTAGAATGGCATCCTTTGAAATAGAATAGAACGTGGATGGATTTAAGAGCACATAAATTAGATCATTACGACATGTCTATACTATCTTTTACCTTAATATACAGCAAGATATTTTTCAGTAATACGCAGATCTGTTGTATATCCATATATTGTTGGCTCACAACGACCAGCCAGTGAATCAATGCTACTCTTGTGGCACATCATCGGTTGAAATCCTTATTTGTCTTTTTACACAAATATTTGGATAGCAGTGATCAATCAGTTGCCAGTATTTTAAAACAAGGGCAAATATGTATATATTGGTATCTCTAAATTTTAAAGGTATTATTGTCAGGGATGTAGTTGGAGGAGCATTATTATTATCGACATAATCAAATTACATACCTGTCGTTTTAATCTCTCTTTATAGGTTCTACAAACGTCACGACTGAATATAATTTTGCTTGGATACAGAACAAATATCCCTTTTCTGATTATTTGGAGTCAGAAAGGATATACCTGTTTCGGTTGTCAAGCAGCAAGATAAGCAGTGATACTGAGATAGAATATGATCACGTAATGGAATACAGGAAGAAAAGTAAGCACGGCCAAGGTGATCCTATCAGTCCTTTTGGGAATGACACACAATTCAATGAGGAGAAAAGAAGAGATAATGTTGATATTTTCGGCAGAGTTACATCATTTTTAGTTAGCCCTTTCTAGAATGAATGCCAAGTAAAAACTCTATCATGTATTCTCTCTAGTCCTGCACGCTATGAAGAAAGATAGGAAAACCAGTGATAAGTTATGATAAAAAAATCCCTGACATAATCATCGTTCATAATAATTATTTCTTCCAGTCTTCAAGATTAGGTACAGAATATTTTAACATATGAAAAATGAAGCAATAGACAGTGTTTGCATCCGATTGGTCAAACATAGACCAGGGCACTGTGAGAACTAAAGGTGTTTTACCTTTGATAACTTGCAAAAATAATCTTACAAAACCTGACTTCTCTCCGCAGGTGCTACAGAAGAAGAATTAAAACTAACCATGCTTATATTGTGCCTTTAATTTTCTGAAACAACCTTCTAATTCTGTTGGATGCATATTCGATATATTCATACTTCATGATATAGCACGAGGGAATCTAGAAAAGTTTTCAATCACATATTAAAATCTGATCAAATTATCAAGTATAGTAATTTCATCATTATTTACTCTCTACGAACATGAAAGGTAGAATTGTATCGTGGGAGACAGACTTCATATACATATTTGAATATATGATTGGTACCAAATAATACGAGTATATTTTTGTCTGGAATGTTTCAGACTTAGTAAAAGGCCAGGAAAATAAACAAGTGAATATTTAATTACAGATACAACAATTAAGCTAATTAGGTTGGTCCTAAAAAATAATGTCGTTTTCTCACATATCAACATATGTGAGAAAACGACATTATTTTTGCACCAACCTAATATATATGCAATTTCTATATATATTATATATGCGCAGTACTTATTGGAAAGCGCTCAATATCAGTGATAAAGTTTAGTTGCATTGCGAAACCCAGAGTCACAAACTCAGTTCAATCCAAATATATATATATATATATATATATATATATATATATATATATATATATATATATATATAATTATTTATTTAAAAATATGATTCCAACACGCTACATAAGAGTTCTCATGTTTCTAAACAAGAGCCGAAAACTTATTATTTGAATTAAATTGAATTAAAGTAAGCTCTGTTCCATCTTCAAGCGAAATGTAAAAACATTAAATAACTTATTTCTGAAATTTACGTGTTTTAATAGCAGATTCATTATTGAAATCAAAATTTCCATGGTGACGGCCAGCGCGATTGTTCATATAAAGAGGGGCGCATGGTGTTAATAATTTGTATCAGTATAGAGGTACATTCATAGGTGTCAAGTCAGGGTAAGGTTGGGGTGTCTAAATTTAAAACGGAAGATGATTTAGTCTAGTCTGGTTTACGTGTCTAGGGAGATTTATTTATTTTTTTATTTTATTTTTTCTGAAAGGGGTTTGTGTATATATATAAAAAAAAACTGCCGTAACATTTGTTTTTTGACGACTTCATAATATATATATATATATATATATATATATATATATATATATATATATATATATGTATAGTTGGCAAAATATGGAAAGATAGATTTGTTTTGCTTCATGAAGGTACCTCTTCAGACAATAATGGTTGATTATATATATATATATATATATATATATATATATATATATATGTGTGTGTGTGTGTATGTATATATATATATATATATATATATATATATATATATGTGTGTGTGTGTGTGTGTGTGTGTGTGCGTGTGTGTGCGCGATAGGGACGAAAAGGAACGGAAGGTTTCACTGCACAATTTTTTACCTTCTCATTCATATTTACACACACATATATGAAAAATATATAATCTATATGTATGTGAATCTAACGAAAAACTATCCTGAAGTACGACGCTTAATTCCAAATAAACGGACCTAGGTTTACACGCTAGGCACATGGTTCTTCCCGTACTCAATAAAGTAGCAAAACGATGCGTATATATATGCAGTATAAATGACACATATTCTATCTTACCAAAATGTGCTAATCTTTCTAAATTAGGTTTTCAATACTTGTTCGCGCGTTTGTATATTGCACTCACTCGTTAATGAATATAGAAGATCATATTAAAATTTGTATAGCTGGTACTTGTTTCTATACGGTGGTTATTGTATGTGGGTATATAAATGATACATATTATTAGCATATGTATAATGTAAAAAAGTTAACGCTCACATACATACATATATATATATATATATATATATATATATATATATATATATATATATATATATATATATATATATATATATATATATATATAGCAACATTAGCTTTCCCATGCTTCGTACCTGGAGGAATCGGCTCCTAATTCTTCTGACTGCAAAGGCTATGCCCTGAATACAAATGAACGCGTCACAGCGGAACGCCAACCAAGGGAGATGTTCTTGTCATGTGCATCGGACTTTGGTCAGTATTGGGAAATGGGGGTGGGGGAAAGAGAGGCAGTGTTAAAAAGAAAGACATAGATGTTGAATAACCAGAGAAGCAGTCGCTGAATAAAGAAAGAAATTTATCAGATATTTGTCTCTTCCTTTCTATGTATATAAAAAGAAAGGATTCAATAAATACAAGATAAGAAAATATATACTTGGTAGTAATTGTTCAATGAATAATTGTAAGTAGTTTTCACTCGATTTTATACATACATACATGAATATGTGTCTGCATATTCGCATAGATGTATTTATATAACTGTTTCTGTGTATGCATTAAATCAGGGTATTTGTAAGCTTTTTTATTTATTTATGCATTTCAATAAATACCATTTTTGTTAAAAATTAAAATGCATACATTTTCATTTCTAAGTAAATGAACTTTACTCAGATATTTATTTTTTATTTTGTAAATGCCTAAGATGCTTCCATATTTGAATTACGGGCTCACATAATATATTCATACACTGATATCATATCATATCTATCTATCTATCTATCTATATATATATATATATATATATATATATATATATATATATATATATATATATATGTGTGTGTATGTATATATGAGGGTGTGTGTATGTGTGTGTGTGTTTAGTATGACAATAATACGGAAATCGTAGTTGATTTAGTATTTGAATTCAGAGTCACTCTTCTCCCAGACTCGCTAATCTTCCAAGGTTAAAGAACACAGTCTACCCTACTATGTAACCTATAGTTAGAAGTAAACAGTTTGATACATAACATTTCGAAGAGCTGTAGTGTGAAATTCAAATGAATATTGAATATAAAAATACGAAAAAAAATCTTAAATTAATTTAAAATTCTATCAAGAGCCAGTTGTATATTTTTATTCTAAAATACTTCATCCATTGTCTTCAATGTCAAGTATTGTAAAACAACATAAAATCCTATTTGCGATTCAAATATATGAGGGCGCATATACTCCATATTTATTCATAAATAAATGGTTTGTTTGCATATAAATCCTCTTAACGAGAAACTCGGAGTTCATTGCAAAGTGTAAATATTTTTTCTTTCCCCCAAATGAGAGAAGACAATTGATGCTTCAGATTTATGTTTCAATTTCCATTTTCGACCTTAAACGCTTTCCGGTAGTTATTAATAAATGAATTAATGGTTCAGAAATTCTCATTTGTTTTCTCTTTATCTCTACCACGTTTTCTTTAATGATCATTTTTAAACGAAGCCAGTCCATCGAAGTTCAATTTGCTGAAGGGCCATAAATATTCTTAGTAAAATGCAGTTGGTTGATTGCTTTGTACGCGTTCTTAAACAAAACTTGATGAACTGCAATCTCATATTATTAGTATTTCTACGTTGATTGTTTTATTTCTTCGTCTTTTCTTTTTCTCTTGAAAAACGCCTTTCCCTCCGAACTTCAATGAAGCTATTTTTATCTTAATATTATATTTCTGCTCATAACAAATTTATTGTGATCGTATTCTTTTATTTTTGAAATTTGCTTTCAAAATAGTTGCAATTTATTTCTGTTTATCAGTTGAGAATCACAATGATTTTCATTATATTCAATTCATTGTGCCATTATCATTATTATCATGATCATTTTATTTTACAACTTATAAATTCGCTGTGACATTTGAAACCTTAAATTAGATTCAAATTTTCGCTTTATAATTTATAGAACTTCATTACAAATTTTAAATTTGAATATAGATTTAACATAGTCATATATATTACATTATTTTATTTTTCTGATCCATTTATTTTGTGTGATTTTAGTCACGTATATTTACATTTTTGGGAATGTATTTTATACTAAGCAAAGAGTTCAATTATATAATAAGTCTGTCAGTATACACAGACAGTATTTTTATTATTCCATTCATATTAATGTCTGTATTATTTAACCCAGCTGATTTAATTTTAGGCTTTTCACTTTGCATCTATAATTAGTACTCATGTGTTTTACACACTATATTTCAGCATTACTTCTTATCTTTTGATTTCATTGTGTAGATATTTTACATTTTCTTTATAATAACAGAACACGCACATTATTTTTTGCGAATAATATTAATAACATTTACATTTGTTAATATTTCATATTGTAAATTTTATATCGATTTTTGCAATTTATAGTTGTAAAAAGTACTTGATGGCACCTGTCGTTTTCAGATTTTGTTAGCAAGTCAATTTCAATTTGTTTAAAAAGTGGTATTAAAAAATCAATATTTTAAAATCTTCAGAATATACCTAGATTTACATGATAAATATACCATATAAATATCATCGCTTTATAGAATCGTTTTTAAATGAAATATTCACATTAATCTATTTTGTGTTAGACAATATTATACGGCAGTAGGGTTGTTCAACATATTGTAAATAAATCTATATAAGAGAGTAATTATTGAGATTTATTTTTAGGCTTATAAAGATTACCGCAGCTGGTAAGTAACAGTTAGCCACATAGAAGAACAGAATATTATAAACATATTCAATGATTGGAAATTGCATTAGAAATAAATACAGACACCACGAAATTATAAAAATTAGAATTGAAACGTTGGCAAAATATATATAAGATCAAGAAAGAACTGGCTTTAAGAATGTTGCAAAAATGAAAATATTTGAATCAGGTTTTACCATTGTAAATAGAGTGGAATATTGCTGGATAATAAGAAAATTGAATAGAATTAGGCAAACAACTGAACTACCTGTTTTAATTAAACGGCACAAAGCGAAACTTATAATTTATTATAATGCTTTTTATTTACTGATTAAAACTTATGTTCTTTCTTAGTTACATCAGATGAACATGGTGACCAGGCTATGGAAGTAATCAAAGAGAGTCCAGATGGGAGGTAAAAGCGAGCGATTGAGATCTAAGAACCAATTACAACAAAGTAAGACATATATGGACGGGTGCCTTTTAGGAAGGTTTCAGAAAATTCTCAGGAATGAAAATGAAACCTTTCAAATCAAGAAAGATATGTATTACAAAAGGAAAAATGAAAGCATAAAGATTCTTCATTCACGGGGAATGAATATCAATGTTATATATATATATATATATATATATATATATATATATATATATATATATATATATATATATATATATATAAACTAATAGAGAAAAAGGTACGACTTAAAGTTAAGGGACAGTAACAAGACATTAGGGATCAGACTATAAAGTATAACGGACCATTATTCGAAACCTACTGCTTGGTAAGTTGAAAACCTGATGGAGTTTGAATTCTGTCCCTTAACCATGTATGATAACTTTCTCACAAGTGTGGAAAAATAGAGAAGACCAAAAATCTCCTACGTTAGGAAATAGTTATGTGATCATCTATATTTGAGTAACCTAACTCAAGTTTCCACTGCCTAGTCTCTCAGAGGAGCTTAAATGTGCTAAAGTTAGGTTCGAGATGACATTGAAAGAATCAGACGAATCCGAGTAGCAACTTCAACTCTGATAACATGAACGAGATGGCCCATTAAGACAGCGACACACCAGGCCGTATCTTCTATATACCACTGAGATATATTAGGTCAAATTCAACTGACCTCTATGTAGGTGACAAATAATTCAACTGCCAAAACATACTCGTCAAAGCAGTTAAAGCGTATTGTGGATGAGGTCCTCCGTCAAGAGAGATCAATGAAATCCTCAAGGCCGCGTCTCAGGTCAAACAGAGCCAATAGATGAGATATGGTGGGGTTAAAAAACGAAAATAAACTTTGAGACATTTGAGAGATGGAAGCAGGAAAAATAAATTTCCTCATCCGATTAACATATGATGTCTTCTCTAATCCCCAACAAATCAGTCAGTGGTTGAACAAGAATCCATATCCTCATGTATAAAATACTTGGTTGAGTTAACAATTCTTTGGGAGTACGTGATACGAGAGGAGGCATATGATAGGGGAAAAAACTGAGACATACAAATATCTTCAGAGACAGAGAAACGAAACTTGAATATGAAAATCTGTCCAGTAGAGATTTAATATAGGGGCTTAGTTGCTACATCAACCATAATGTTCCTAAATAATATGGGGTTCACTGCACAGACCCTTCAATGAATAATGAAAGAACTCTCAACGGTAGCAGATTTTACTAGTGGGTGATTCTGGCTGAACAGTGGGGACCATAAGTTATCATATAAATATATAATAAATAGGTAAATAATACAATTATTGCTGTTGTCGTTGTTATTATTAATAATAATATGGGTGAAAATTACGATGATTGCAAAAATGATGATAATAGGAGTAATAATAGTAATAATAAAAGGGAAAATGTACATATGTAAATTAGGAAATAGGTAAAGATATTAGTCTCCCATTTATTCCTTTGATATCGCTATCGGTCAAGTATAAGCTAACTCGACATGTAAGTGTTAGTTTTCTATTTGTTTTAATTTTTCGTTTCATTTTTTTTTCTTGTTAATTTCTAAACATTTCTGTAGCGCTATTCCATTTGATGGCACTGTTGCTTAACTTTATGAGAAATTAAATATAATGTAGTGCATCATAAGGGAAGCCATACTTTTAAAAATGGTAGCTTTACTCTTGAATACTCGAGATTAAAATATAATGAACAAGTGATATTTTCCTCAATGATCAAATGATAGGTTAAACCTCTGTGTGGTCTTCAGATCTTAATAATTTATTTATCTTGGCAATATTTTATCAAATGCTACCCCAGAGGTAATCAAAAATAAAAGAAAAAAAAGGGGACGTAATTCGATGTGCACATGTATACGTCTATATTATGGTCATTTACATTATTCAGATTGTTATCTTCATAGCTATATTCACAACGTTTTGGCTGTCATACGCTACGGCCTTCTTCGGTAATTTCGAGACGAACCTTTTATTTCGTTCACAGGGGCAGATTTTTCTAGGTATACTGAATGTCTCAGTTATTTCCCTTTAACTCAACTCCCCAACTTCCTTGGTTCACCACTGCTGTAGTCTGGTATTGAACACACAATCAGTAATCACCGAATCTAACCAATGCGTTTATCCACTGGGCTATGTGTCCTTGAAGATATCTGCGCATGGATTTTTGGGAATTATAAATAATAATTATAATAAATAAAGTTCAGCAATCATTTTTTACTAGTGCTCATATGGCAGTTTTTCTGTTATTATTATTGTATGTTTTTTTTACCAGAGCTTATATTACAATTTTCTGTTGCAGAGAAAAGCGATGAATAAAAAATAACATCTTTCAAGAGTAAGATGTTCTTCAGATTTGGAGGAACTAGAAGCTATTGCCAAGGAATAAATATCTGTTAGTGGTTGTGGTGATCTTGTAAGGAACTATAAAAAATGATTGCAATAATCAATAATAAAGATTACACAATTGGTTATAGAGACAAGACGGCGAATAATTTTCTCTAATGTTAATTTTTTAGGTGTTTTTGTATTATTGATTGTGGGCATCACTGCACATTCTTCTAAACTAATTATTTCATAATTTCTGAAAAATACACATGAAGTTTCCATGAAAATTTGAGGTATTACAGCTTTATTTGTAATTATTGAAGAGAGGATGAATAATTCTGTCCACAACTGTACATAATTATATTTGGGGTTTATTTCGACTATTTACTAACGTATCTGTGGTTATATAGATCTTTCGTATATGGTTTAAAATAACCAGTATTCAAGTCCACGGTTACATCGAAAATGTTGATCGCTTAAGCACTGGTGGTTATGGTAATATTTGAAAAAAAAATGTTATCCGTTCCTTCCTCAATAGGTCTATTTTTCTTTGACTTATTTTACAGAGGATAATTACACCGTAATCTCTGTACAGTCCGGTGTGTTTAAAGTTGAAAAT
The DNA here is from genome assembly GCA_963932145.1 of Acanthosepion lycidas. Taxonomy (NCBI): domain Eukaryota; kingdom Metazoa; phylum Mollusca; class Cephalopoda; order Sepiida; family Sepiidae; genus Acanthosepion; species Acanthosepion lycidas. The sequence goes on from OZ010577.1 coordinate 70,104,618, forward strand.
AAATTTTAGTAGCCACAATAACTAGATTCAAACAATTTCGTATGCCTCAGCAGAATTAAATTCCCCAGATACATTAGTAAATTGTCGAAAAATCCATATAATATCCTAGATTATTTACATAAATCAGTCCAAGTTAGATTATTTACTAACTCCAGCAATATGGAAATATTTGAAAACAATAAAATTAAATATATAAAAGCATTAGAACTAAGCATCTATAAATATCTTTAGACTATTTAGAAAAAAACAAAAAAACATAAAAGGTAAAACATATACATATACACCGTAATATAATATGGTTTAACCCATGTTTTAATTGTTTGTTCAAACGAATATTGGAAGAATTTTCCTAAATCTAATTCATAAGCACTTTAATCACTCTCCAATACTAAAGAAGATTTTAACAAAAATAATGTAAAAATCAGTTAAAAACATCGATAAATCAATATTCCAACCTAAAAAAAATATTACATTTTATAAATATATATCCCGCAAAGACAAAAAAGTTAATTTTTTAAAAATAAATGCAACTGCCGAGAAGAAAAAAAAAACGCTCTTAATATCAACAGACTCCAAGATGTCGTGTCCGTGTGCTGTGCAAGGCAGAAGAAATCTTGAGAAGAGTCCGTTGTTTACTCCATTCTATGAAAATTAATATATAGGTACAGATAGTTGTCTCATATTTTCCCTCTTGATATTGCTATCGGTCAAGTATACATTATTTAGTGTTTTCTGTTACCATTTTTTTTATCTGTCAGTTACATATCATTGCTATCTTTCATATCTATATATATACTTAATCGAGTTTGTGATCTATTCTTATGATCTTTTTCAGAATGTTATGCGTGAACATTGCTTTTAGATTATTTTCGTTTATTTCAAAACATAGCTTTATAATTTCTTTATTCAGATCAGTTTTTGTTTGCGCAGTTCCTTCGACGATTCTGTTATTCGAAAATGTCGTCATCAGTTCGTAGATATTCAAGAATCCTCTTTAGACTTACTCCTAATCATTCCAAGTTCAGTTCTTAGAAGATACTTTCAAGAAAGCCTATAAATAATTTTATTACAGATATCATCTTCTTGTTTCTCTACTTTTCCAATCTATTTGTTTCCATTTGAGTACTTGTGTAGTAGCAATTATTACAGTACTATTTAACGTTGGTAGCGAAAAGCTCGCCGTACGACCCACTCCTCCAAATCCGTATTGCGATGCATTTTGTGGTTAATAAAACTTTATCACTGATCTTCGGATTGCTAGTAAAAAGCATTATGTTTTAAAAAAATCTAGCAATGAGAATCAACCAAAACTTTTATAAACTAAAAGCTTAAAAAAGATAGACATTTAATTTTATATATAAAAATGAAGGTAACTTTTCGGCATTTATTAGAAAAAAACAAGTATTACAATTTTAACAATGAATTTGTTTTTTAATTCTGAATTACTTGTTAAGAACAGAATTTAATGTGTAAATATTGATATTTTAGAATGTCTTATTCACATATTTAGAACATTTTTTATAAACTGAATATTAAAAGTTCTGTTTATGCATCGATTAGACGATAACCCATGTTCTTCAACAAACTATCATTAATTATGCTACAGATCAGAATACATCATTCAGTACGAAATTGAAAAAATCAAAACAAATGAGTAGATATAATACTATTAGCTCAGCAAATGAATAAATATTTTTGGCAAAGATGTTTCACATTCATTGACAAAGTGTATATTCAAATATATTTCTTTTGGAAGACGCAAGTATTTGAACAATTTAACGTCATATGTACGTGAAAACTTTAAAGGATGTATTAAGAATAATATTGTCATTAGACTGGCCATATAATATTTTCATATATAGTCACTTTAGTAGAGTTAATATATAAAATCATCATCATTATCAGTTGATGTCAATGTTGAAAACTTATTTATTATTTACAATATTTTTATAATTATGAAAAAGAAATCAATGAAAATGCATAGACTTTCGTGTATTGACGACCAGCTGTCGAGGAAGACAAATTCAATTTCATTTTCATATTGATATATTTCAAAATGAAAAATCAGGAAGAATAAAGAATTCAAAAGGTTTAGCATAGTTCAAATGATAATAAATATCGACATAACGAATGAATCTTTTTAGCGCATTTTATGACAAATACTATTTTCGAAATCAATATCCGTCTGAAGTTGTTCTTAAGGGTTGATTACACGGAGCCAAACACTTTAAATTATGTATAAGAGTAATAAATTTCATTTCACTATATCCCACCATTGAACAGCAAATCTTCTCGCTAGACCATGAAGAAATAAAGACACTCCTCGATTATTAAATCTTAAATATTTAAACAGTTTATTAAACGAAGAAGTGAGCTCAAATATTTGCATCAGAGAATGTCATTGAAATTCATAATGTGCAGGTGTAAACGTCTGATGATTTTTTCTTGCTTTTAAACCGAAAAGTGAGTTTAAATACATTTTTATAAGAACACATTAATTCATTCTTGAGCAGTTATATGGTTGCCTATTTGAGGTACTACAGAATGTGACATATATGTGAACTGGAAATATATCATAGGCTTTTTTTATTTATAATGACAATTTAGATTTTCATAATAGACAAAATAATATATAACAATTAAATACAAGAATTAACCCTCTTTCCATTTTATAACTGTAATGAAATCTCGGAGTCTCGTTCGCCAATGTGCCTTTATTGAACGTAACTGACGAGTTTTTCCGTTTTGGCTAAAACAGCGTGACTTGTTCATACAAATCATAAGACAGGGGAGGTAATCTGGTTGACTTACCACATTTTCACCGGCTTTGTTTTCTCCTAGTCCGACACAAAATCATCCAGGTCACTGGCTCTCTTGACAATTCTCTGGGATCGTCTTGGTGGCAGCAGATCTGGGTTTCAGGTGTCACGGGACAAGTCTGCCAGAAGTATTTTGTCTCATATTGTTTTTGTCTCCTCCTTGAGTGAGTGGGATGATGTGATTGTGAAAGCTGATCAGAGTCAGTGGTAGTATGCTCGCATTTTGAGGGAGCTGTTCTGTTGTTGATCTCTCAATCGTCACTATCGGGGCCTTGTTCCCCAGGAGATTCTAATGGCATTGTGTCATCATTAGTATCAAGAGGGAGAGTATTGCTTCAAGGGAGAGCTTCTTGATAACTTGTCGGCAAGGGTGAAATCTCCGAGGAAATCGTTCTTCCGTCGGATACGCGCATGGAGTGGGTTCGCCTCGAGCAGTTCCAGCTTACGCATAGGAGAATCATACTTGCGTTGTCGAACATGTTTTTTTTAAGTAAAAGAATAACTGGTTGCGAGAACCACGAAGGGTGTGTGATCCCAGTCGAACTTTGCTTTGGAAATTAAAAAAAAAAAAATTGTGAGGTGTTGTATTAGTTCTTGTACAGAATAGTGTTCTTATACCCTACAGAGGCTCGTTCTTACATCTTCTCAATGTCTAACTGGAAGGTTTTAGTTTTCAAGTACCAACTGTACGGTCTTCCTTACTACACTGTTGTAACTCTCGCACTACCAATTTCTCTTGAGCACTGTATGGCAGTCCAGCTTACGGCCACTCTGTACCAAAAAGAATCTTCTTAGCTGATCGGACATAAAAGAGATCCCAGGATCTGTTTGAATATAAACTGGTGCCCCGAATATTGAGAACAGTGAGAAAAAAAAACAGATTATGACAGTTGTTGCACTTACATCTGGACAGGGAAAGTCAAAAGGGAATCGCAAGTACTCATCAACGACAATTAGTAGAAATTTGTTACGGCATTTAGATGACAGAGAGCTCTTAAAGACCACGCTTAGCCTCTCAAATGGCTGTGTAGCTTTTACTAGTGTTCCCGGTTCGAGTTTGTAGAAAATTAGTTTTATTAGAGCGCAAATCTGACAACCGCTTGTTATACGTTTCATGTTACCAAGTGAACGAAGTAAATTCCGTCTTCCAGCCGCATGCATCATTCTCGTGATGCCTGAATGGCAGATATCGTTATGAACTTTTTGTATATCTTTGATGTTGTTTATTGATCCACGCATTCTTGACAGCGCATCCACCGTTGTATTTTCCTTTCCTGACCGATAGAAAAACGTCAAACGAATAACAGAAAGAACTCTACCCGCCATCTCACCAACTTTTCATTTTTTATTTTGCTTGATGTCTTGAGAGTAAACATAAAAGAGACATAATTTTGATTAGTGATTATTTCAATGCAGTATCCAATTAAGAAATGTCGCCATTTATTTAGCCTCGACAATGGCAAAATCCTTCTTTTCGACAGCTGAATGTCTGCGTCCATATTTTGACAATGTTATAGAGAAGAATGTTACAAGGGGTCCGGATTGCCTTAAAGCGGCAGCTATGGCGTGGATGGAAGCGTCAATCTCTACTTATAAGGGAATGTCAGGATTCACCGAAGTGATGGCAGAGTTGGCAATATCTTTTTCTAAGCCCTCAAAGGATTTAACAGCAGAAGAAGTTAAAGGAAATGTGGGTGTATTTTTTCAGAAAAGGAGGATATTCATTGAAAATAATTAGCTAATATAGCCATGGTTCGTCGCAAGGCGGCTAGGGTTTTGAGAATAGGTAGACTTCGCAGTGGTTTTAGCCGTTGACGGTCCGGCTTCTTGATTCATTTACCCACAATATATCCATGCAGTCTGGTGGTTGTCGACTCATAAGAACTTTTGTTATGGTTAAGCAAAGATAATAATTCTTGATAGCAGCCAAAAAATGATTTAGGTTGCGACTGCGGCCGACACACTGTCATATTATCTATCGTTTATCATCTCGATAGTAGGGGTATAGGGAATGCAACCAGGGAGGGTGTACCTATTTATAGTTTCAGAGTATATTGTGACCATTCTTTTTTTTTTTAACAGAGCACGTTATTAATACTTGTGCCCTCCATGGGGATCTGCTTTCGTCGATTATTCCTTCTCTTAACATTCTTGTTACTTCTGCTTGAATAAACGTTTTGACTTCAAGAGAATATTTCTAGATTTGACGGCCATTGGTTTACAGAGAGAGATATTGTTCATTTATAGCGGCCAAGCCACAGATGTTCAACGCCGGTTTATGGCCCCCAAAAGAGAGATTAATATTAGAATGCTGTTTGAGGTAATTTTGTCCCAGTATGACATCGCAGCACAGACATGACATCCCGAAAAAATGGTGTTAGTGTACTTAGTTTGATTCAACACTACACTGGCCAAAATATATATTCTAACCTGCGAATATAGTGAAGATTCCCCCATATTACTATGTACAATTTCAAATCTGTTTCTCTTCGCAATATTAGCGCTAATAAAAGTCTCTGAGCTTTATGTGAGGACTAGAGAATTCATTTCTATCCCGTTTATTATAACCGTTGAAAGACAAATTAGGGTTTGCAGTTGATACGATACCAGTAGCTATAGGAACATTGAAACCAAGGGAAAAATGCTTGATCGACAACTTACAGTGGCGGTTTTTGACGTATTTTTAACGTCAAAAACCGTCATTATTTTTGCACCAACTGTAGGTGTGAACAAGATCGTTTTCCTGTCTTCATACCTACTGCTCGCGAGCAGTAGCTAAGCCTAGTTTCTTATTTTCCATCAATCTTTGACGGATATAGTTTGATTCTAATCCATTTATAAAGGTGTCTCTCACAAATTCGCCCTTTGCCTGATCTGCAGTCCTTGTTTGATAGTCACAGTCTCAACTTATGATTTTTAAGAGATGAAGACACTGTTCTAACCCATGCTCAGGGCTTTGGCTTGTAGCTACTTATACATCCGTACATGTTTCGTCTCTTCATAAAAATTCCATCCAAAATGTCTATTGTTGCACTGCGAAATATTGGTATATAAACATCTGAGAAATATGGCGCATTAGCAGATTAAGTGTATCCGTATCATTAATAGCAATGGATGAACTTTTTCCCAGTGCAAGCAAGAATCCTTCGAATAATCGTTTCCAATATTGCCAGACGTCAGTAGTAGACGGATCTGCAATGTTCAAGTCGAGGCAATCTGTTTTACGGTATTTGTCAATAATTATAGTTAATATATTGTAATGGAAAATCGGAGTATAGTTCGGCTTAATGTCCCTTTATTGAACCTAGCTGATGAGTTGTTACATTTTGGCTTTCACGGGGGTTTTACGTGCGGAAATATATCATACGAACGAATAATCGGAGATAAAATCAGAAGAGTGGATATTTTAGTAAATCTGTCATTGTTTTAACAAAATCTTCGTACAACTGAAATAACAATGGATAGCTTGTTACTGAGCATAAATGCCGCCAGTTTCATTTCTGAAGGATAATAAAGATTATGCACAAGAGGCTATAGATTGCATACTCACACAATAGATCTATACACTTCTGAAAGTCACGGGAAAGCGTGAAACTGACAGTTACAATACAGTGTTTATTCTATGTCTAAGCTGTTTATAAATATAAACGCTCTCTCTCCGATATTGAGCACTATTTTCGGATAAATATAATACATTTTAAACAATATATATATATATATATATATATATATATATATATATATATATATATATATATATATATATATGTTAGTGAATATACATAATATCCAACGTCGATAACACTATTCAGAGTTTAATGCAATTAATGCTATCTTCAGGTTTGAATTCTGACCGTTATCTGTTGCGTTCTTGTGATGGTGATTCAAAAGTGTGTGTACAAACTTGTCTATTTAAAATATAAAATTAACTATTAATAATTTATATCGTTCGGATTCAAAAGTCGTATAATTAAAAATAATAATAAATAAATAAATACAAGAAATTATTTGAAATTTGAATTTGGATTCGAAAATAAACTATATCAAGGGGTTAACTCATTTTTTTTAGCGCAAAAACTGTATTACGCAGATTAGTAATATAATATGAAGGTGCAAAATAAGTAAATAATTAATAAGTAAATAATTGGTCGATATTATATATCTAATGTACTTATAGCGATAAATTTTATATACACACACGTTATAAATTAACCCCCATAAAAAAAAAAAAATCATAAGAGACAGACTTTTAATCCGTGATTAATTTAAAGTAGTAACCAATTCTGATCGAGATTTATTGCACGTCACGCTGCCTTGACGAGTCACTGATTTAGACAAACTAGATGACATAAGGAGTGATTGTAGATTTGGAGGTTGTCAACTGGATTTAAGTTGTATTTCCCTAAATAACTCATTACTATTAGCTATTGGAAATCATTTTGTAAAATATAAGATAGTAAATGCTGTAATTAAAATAGAAAACATGTGAAAATCTAGAAAGTTGTCTTAATTTTCTCGCATACAAAATAAACATTTCTCTTGTTTGGAAGCCTTAGTTGTTGATTTTTTAAAAATTGTTTTGAGTGAGAATTCCTACTGAGAAAGTGATTGATTAGATGTCCCATGTGCTTTATGTAATCCCCAGGTTCAGAACTGATGCATTTCATACGTAAACACTGGCTATATATTATTGATATTTTATGTTAGCAAGGTCACAGCTATTAAAATTAAGTAACAAGGGTTATTTTGGGTTCCATAGGTTGTTTACGTCGAGATGTGGTTTTTGCTTAGACGTACCCGAATATACATGAACAGGATCGGTGTGGTTTTTTGGTATCGGATGTTTTTTTCGGATGGCTCATTTAATTGTTTTGTTATACAGGGTGCAGAAGAAACACGCCTCACATAATGAAGACACGCTTGCCATTAAAGTTTTATCGTTATGTGGGAGGTATTTCTGCCACACCCTGTACATTCTGTATTTTCTTTATATCTAACAACATCTCAGGATCCCAGAGTCCTCATACTTGTATATCTCAACATTGGATGGTTAAATTATTTTCGTATTTCCCATTCTAGGTTGTTATAATGGTTCAGAGTGTTTTCCAATGTTGTGCATATCATCGTCGTTCGTATTAAGGAAACAGCTTAATTAAAATATTAAATTTAAGAAAAATTCCAACTTAGAATTTCTCATCTATCGGAGTGAAAATATATTTGTAGATATCTATTTCATAGGAAAAGAAACTTCTGGGTGTAACTGTCTCTTTATCTGTGAGCCAAATTAACTAAAAGAAGTTTCTACAGAAACGCACCTCAAGAAGTTAGGCTATTTTAAGCTCTTCAGATCACGAATATAAAACAAATCTTTTTTATATTTTGATGTTTTTTAAGATTTAAGAGGTGGATTGGGTTTGTTATGTAATTTCATTCTTAATTGGTCCCCTGACATAAACCGGAAAAAATAAACGAATGAGAAAATGTTAAGTAAAAGAAATGATGATGATGATGATGATGATAATAATAATAATAATAATAATAATAATAATAATAATAATAATAATAATAATGTAAGTAGTAATATGCTTTAAATTCATATTTCGAGATGGTTTTCGAAACATTTTGTATACAAGCATTATTTACCACATCATAAAAGAAGATAAGTAAGCATATGTACTAAATAATAAAAAAAAAATAACCTTATTTATTTTAACATGAAGTTACTTGAGCTATTTTAACATGAGTTACGTGAGCCAAATAAGAATATGTTTTATCACATTCTATCTTTTTGGTATTTGTTAGAGGCTAAATTTACACTGAATTTACATGACAAACTGAAAACCCTCTCTTAAAATTTAGAAATATATGCAGAATCTAGAAAAATTAACTGATAAGAATGAAAAGAAAACAACACCTTTTCTTGAAGAGTTGCGTTTCTGTAAAAATAAGTACAGTACTCACACTAAGTGGTATTCGAATGTTGTATAGCTAGTGTTTCTAATATTAATTTACGAAATATTCCTCTTCTTTCTGAATAGCTTGGTACTAACTAGTCTGTTTTTGTCTTGGGTATAACGATAAACTACATCGGGCAGCAAGATCTCTGATCGGGAGAGTGAAGATTTTGAGGCGTGTGGAACTACCTCTTAATTGCTGTTGTTTCCATGTCCAACTTGACCCGGGTGATAGCATTTGTTAGGGTCCCAGGTATGGGCAAATTGTTAACCGCCAAACTGGGGTCAAAACACTATGAAATTATATATATATATATATATATATATATATATATATATATATATATATATATATATTGAAAAAAAGCAATATATTTTTGGAAAAAAAAATACCAGCAATACATTTATTTAAAAAAAAAATATTAGTACATATTCTAGTCATACGAACATATCCTATAGATCTTGTCGGCATTAAATAACCCATTGTGACTGATATGCCGTAAAACAAAATAAACCACCTAAAGAATTATGTTTATTTATTAGCAATCAATATATGTATTTACAAAATTAGCTTTAGTTATGTTCTTTAAAGGGATATACATCTTCTAACAATCTATCAATATTTTATCCCTACCAACTCTTAATCTATGGTATTCTGCTTATGTCTGTTTCGATTACATATATGCATGCGTACGCACGAATAGTCACACTCTTTCATGTTTGAAACTAACAACTTACGTTCAGGAATCTAATAGCATATCGGTAATATCTTTCGATGGTTATATATAGCTACTTACATTTTTAAGTCGTCCATTACTTTATATAACGTACACGGCATAAAACAAATAGAAACTCTTATTAACGCCATAGGAAGGATCATCAGAATGAGCAGTAGCGTTATTCAAATTGCGTTTTAGCAACAGAAACGTTGGTTTTTAGTATTATTAAATTAATAATATTAATAAGTAATAATACCATTGCTGTTTTGAATTTTTCATGACAACTACAATCATCGTTTTTATATTTATTATATTTCCTTATAAAATTAATCACTGACTGATCACGTGATACCAAACATTTGTCGAAGCTCTTACAGTTCTGGCTTGCACCATATTCCTTCTTATTGCAGCTGATAACAACTCACGGTGTCATTAGTAGCAGTAGCAGTCGTAATCCTTTTGCTGGTGGTCCATATCGATTTATTAGGTCTGGAATTATCAAAATACGCACATTATTAAAATTAAAGAAAAAGCATATTGAATGTTAATTACTGTTATCAAAATTATAGTGAGTTTGGCCCTTCTCACGTGAATCAGTACATTTCCTGACTCCTTTTAGTTAGTTAAAAGCTATCTGTTTCAATCATATTCCTGAAATAACATTGGTCAAAACAAATAGAATTGAATGTCGTCTCGTATTTTGGGAACATTATATATGAGTAAATTTGTACACATCTTTAGTATGAAATAGAGAACTATTTCTTAAGTTAATTACTTAGTTATGAATATATTTAGAAATAACCTTTTGAATGACTGCTTTTTACTACAGTACTCCATATTCGCCCACATCTGATACGTGTAAAGGTAGAGTATATGAGGAGTCAGGTACGTACTGGTGCGGCACAGGCAGCCGATCACTTTATCTGAATTTTATACATATCAAGAGTTCCACTTGACGTCTGGGGTGAATATTCTCTCAAGGCTCGGTGTCTTCTCGAAGGGACATTCGTTCTTGTGACTGGCGGTACTTCGGGGTTTGATCGGCGGTGACGGAATGTAACCTTTATGGTTTTAGTGGCATTGAATGTAACCAGACAGTTTTTCCCCACTTGGAAGTTAGTATTAGACCGGAAGAAGGTCAGCTGTCAATCTCTGATCAAATATTTAGAGGTGCGCCTGATTATCGTCATATCATTGGCATAGATTTTTACAAAAAGATCGGAGTATATTATTCGGCATATCATTTATATATATATATATATATATATATATATATATATATATATATATATATATATATATATATATATATATATAACCGCCATATCTTTGGAGGTCTGGCTGTTAGTAACGTCATGTATCTACATGTTAGGGAGGATTTTTACAGTCCTTGGTTTCGCCAGGGCTAAACTTCACGGCCAGGATCCTCCATGCCTCTTACATAGTAAAGAACCACCCCACATTCTCTCCGTATTCCACTGGAGAGAAGTAATTTCCTCACAAACAGCTTCTTCCCACGAACCAGCCGCACTGTGGAACAGCCTCCCAAGAAAATGTTTCCCGATCACTACAACCATAACCTGTTCATGTCTAGAGTTAGCCTTTTATCTTCCACTCCTATCCGTATAAACTAACCATTAACCTAACCCTCTATATCTAGAACCCCTTAACACGGACCTTGTAAAAAATACCGTTTAAAATCTTTGAAACAACAGTGAATACGATACATTTCTAAAATTCCTGTAGTAGTTATTTAATTATTTACTTGCTGTTTTACTTGTGGTTATCACATAGACAGCATCAGTCTAAATATGTTGTATGCGTTATTGTGTAAACGTCTACAACTAGTAACATCAGTAGACATCGTTTTCATTACAGTCATATTACGTTGATACACCTGTGCTCGTACGATCGGCGAAATTAAGCAGCGTCGAGCATAGTCAGTACATAGATGGGTGACTGCTTGGGAATATCAGGTGCAGTAATCTGTGATGTGTGGGGGGTGTAATAGATAACGACACTGAATTGTTAATCGGAGAGCCGATTTCCAATTCCAGTTAGCTTCGTTATATCTATTTACGCGCAAATACATTTGGGAAGGGTATGAATCCATACTTTCAACAGCTATGGGTTAATTAGTAAAACTTCTCTCCCTAAATAATTATCTCCCGAAAATTCTTATAATCGAAAAATATTTTTTGGCTTTAAATAACCTGCAAAATGTTTGATGAACTGTTAAAAATCAAATCAATCAATCGATTAATTACAGTTTATTTTCTTCATTTCTTTTTATTTATGGGGCCTTTTGTGCTCATATTACGAGATTATTGTCTCATCATATTATACGTTTTTTATTTTTCTAGACAATATTTAAATTGATAGATTTAAGTAAACACATTATCAAATTATTAAATGCAAAATTTATTTTATTTCTAGAATCGTGTAAATTGTGATTTTATTTAAAGAGTAGAAAAGTACGGCGAAAATACAAAAGAAACGTCATGAAAACAAAACGATATTGGTTTATTCATAAAATGTTTATGCCAATGTCAAAACTTATGTCGCAATGAAATTAGAAAATAACACTTTCTCTACACTGCTGTACCTGCTTTTATATTACTAACTTTACCATGTACACACACGCAGAAAATAGCTTCCAATATTAAAGAAGGAATGGTTAAAATTTAAAAAAAAATCTACCCAACAGATTCAATCTTTATATAAGTTGTAGTATATATTGTTGAAATAAAGTTTTACAATCTGGTCCATCTGCATAAGGAGAACCAAGGATAAACAAAGTTACAGAACAAAACCAATTTAATAGGCAAACAGAGTAACGTACAATATTAAAGGACAACTATTGTCATTAATATTTGAGTGATTTCCAAATAGATATAATAGTTTCCAACGAAATATGGCAATCTTGCAATATAAGCAAATATTATTTATTCGTCTGCAGAACCGTTTTGAAAGCTATCATGATGGTAAGCCGTTGCAATGTTGAAGAGTTACTGAGACGTCGAGATGTCGTATTAAAATCCCAAGGGAGAACGGCTGCAGCTATTGCAAAATAAGTTAATTCATCTAAAAATGCAATTTCTAAAATGAAAACTTTCTGATAGCACTGACTCCTTACGTCAACTACAACCCCACTGAGGTTTTGTAAAACGTCACCACAGCAAAATCGAGGAAATTTCTAACACAGCAGTGGGTATTGCGCATAAAGTAATCAAGACAATTTCTAGGCTGAGAGCTCTACTGTTTGTATGCACGTTCAAATTAGAAATAATAAACGAGAAGCTAAAGTAGCTTTTATAAATAAACATTTTATTTGGAATTAACATTGTTTGTCGTTTGCACCGACTGCAAGTAGAGTGCCAGACGACGTAAATGCGAGGGATTAATTCCAAAATATGTGTTAAAAAACATTTAAAGTTGAAGATGGTAAAGTATTGTTGGGGAGAATATTCTCTGATGTTGGTTTTGGCGGGTGCATACGTGTGTAGATGCACGCGGAGGATATTTTGAACATATATTATGAGTTCCTGCGTTCAGATACAATGATGTTATTTTGGATGTTTATAGGGACATTTTACATGACTTTGGTATCCGGAGCCACATGCTAGAGAATGTACTCCTGCTAATACAAAGACGCATATGGTTCATGCATAACATGGGTCACATTTTAGTCACATTGTGTGTGATGCATTGACATTTATCATGAAAGATGGATATGAAGAGGAGAACCGGTTCTGTGGCCTTCCTGCACTGGAAGTGTGTTCGAAATAAAATCCCTGCAGAGAGCTCCTGTATAATATATTGAGAGAACTACCAGACAGTCTCCGACAATTTCAGCCCTCGTATTGATCGTAAACTGATGCTGGTGTCTAGGCTGTATTGTAACATAGGGATTACGATCCGACCATAAATGTCTGTGTAAATTTGTTAATCTTTCTCTTCCAAATGTTGTCTCATCCGAAAACAAGACTGAATAGACAAATAATGGATCGATAGTTTGTGCAATAAACCATCGGTGTTCTTGATGTGCCCTCTATACGGTACATTGAAATGTACGATATGCTAGGAACACTTGACGTGAGCTGATACCTGGATGGTCTCCGGTAGCCTGTAGGATAATTTCTTTGTGGTCAGGCGTATGTCGGTCTTCTTCGATTCATATTTTGTGGTGCCACGAATCCTGTCTCAGGAACGCAACGATATACGGAAGCAAAGGTTGGATGATCCGGCTGCCTTCGGTATGGAATTGCAATCTGATAAAGCTGTGCAACCTCCCGCCCATTACTATTCGGGCAGCCGTATGTAAAAATCATATCTGCCTGCACACGATATGACTATTCTACCATTGTTAAATGGAATCCGTCTTAGTTAACTCACTACTACACCCATTAAACGTTGAAGACAGACAAGCCACAAATGTACACGAATGACAAATGTAACCTAGTCCAAATGGCAACACAGTACCATATATCGTAAACTTTCTTTAAACTTAATAACTCAAAAAAGAAGGATTTGCGGACATGCATTAAAATAAACTTTTGTTCTTGTTTTGGTGTGAGGAACCCGCCCCCAAATTTTGTAAAAGAATTTTTATACACCCTGTATAGATATCTATGAATTTTGGTAGCAATTTCTTTTTTATGTAAGTTTTGTTAAAAACGGATTTGCAAGGTAACTTGTCAGTCATTTTTAGCAAAACTCGTATACACAGACATACAAATATATATATATATATATATATATATATATATAATGAATTGTCAGAAAATTAAAGATAACCAAATAATAATATGTATTTCCTGATTACACCTCAATAACCGTAACCACACGAGCTGTAAATATATCTACAATATGTTGGAACTCTTTATATGCATTTCTAGTCAGGAATTTTAGAGGACTTCCTGTAAATGAGGTATGTTCACAAAAATTTAGTGAGGCCATTTTTCCTGAATTAAATATGTCGAACATTGAGGAAAGTAATGTATCTGGAAATCAACCAAGCTTTCCAGTAACCGCGTGTACGGAGTCACTTTGGGGGAAGAAACATATCACACCTTCAAACGTGGTGAGTAGAAAGTGATGTATATGGTCTGCAACTAGATTTAAATATTAAGACTCCAACAGCTCATGCACTACGTACAAAAGTATAAAGTTTTAGGTTATACAAAACCCTGCTAGTAGGCTTTTTCTGACTACCTACAGTCACATTAGTTAGCAGTCTAATGGCAACGTTCTCTCTTCCAGGGCAAGTGTAGTAACTAATGCAAAGCTGTCTATAATATTAATATGAAGGCAGTAGAACCCATTGACTGCTAACATTGTACGGTACAAGTGCTAAATTAGTATGCAATTTGATGGAATTTTTCTCTTCCTTATATGCTTACCATACTTTCAGTTGGCTGTCTTTTCGTTTCCATTAACTGTGGGTGAAAGAACTTTTCACATATGTGTCGAACTAAACAGTTGGAAGCACATTAATTCTTTTCCTTTTATTTCACAAATGAATCTATCGGCTGAGTCTATTTCTCTAACTCGTGAGGGCAAAAATATCCACTCTATCTATTTTGGCATTTCTTCGACACAATATATATTTTTTAATCATGAATCTGTTAATACTGTATTATGAGAGACTGACATTATTGTCCAGGGCTAATTTTCACTACCTTAAAAATGATCCAAGAATTTTATTTTTTTGGAGATGTTTCATGGGCTGGACAGAAACTTTTCCGTATACATTCGAGGGTATGGCATTTTTGTAATTTCAATATGTATCGGAGTGTGTGCATGTTCAGCTTCCTGTTTGTGTCATCATAAAAATCGTTTCTGTTGGAAATCTTGAACTCTTTTCAGATACGCCATGTTAATATAAATTCTATTTCCTTATGAAAACCCTCTATAAATTGTTTTTATTCAAAACATCATATATTTAAATGATTTTCATAATTTAGAATACTACGAATTATTTCTGTTCTATTAAGTACAGTTTAACAGGAATAATTATTACATAATATTATATGCCGTTATAGTATTAGCTGAGAACGTCATATAGACATTTTTATTATTCTGCTACTAATAATACAAAGAGCTATATATTTCAGGATATAACAGATTGGATTATATTTCGTCAAAAAATATGGAAACCTCTGTTTCTCTTATATGTTAAATTCCTAAGAAGATAGTAATATTTCAAAAATACAATTAAAAATAATTTGATTTGATAAGAAATATATTTATATTTGTGTTAATACTAAAAGTCAGAAAAACGGAATTCGGAGTAAATTGAGACCAATTCCTGAATGAATTGTCGATTGGCGAATGCAGCGAAGGACAAGCGGCCAGTGGCAAGTCAAGCAATCCATTTCCCAAATCGCTCGTTACCCAGTACTGCTCGCCATATCTATCAATCTGTTATACATCATAGCAATCATAGTTTGTCGCCATCCCCGACAGGTGACTTCTGCAATTTCAATCAGCATTCCTAAGAAGGTGACTCACAGCAATGAGTTACTCCAATAACCTTAGGCATCTGCCCAATATTAAATGGCTTAAGCATATCTCACCCCCAGGGCCATCAAGCAACACTTAACTTCGAATTCATGTCCTTGCATCATTTATCACCTTCCAATGGAAATCATGACAATGGCTGGCTAAAACAGCTGCCATGGAATTGTACATTTACATATGAGTGTGCGTATCTGCATATATATATATATATATATATATATATATATATATATATATATATATATATATATATATATGGAAAATGTATGAAAAAATGGAAAAAAGTTTTCTTATAACGTGTTTTGTCATTTAGGAATTCAACAGACTAAATTTGTTATGTTGTTGCGACTACACACACGCAAGGATGCTGGGAAATTTAAATATAATTTTAATTTTGGCACCTGCGCTCTTGCAACATTTCACCATTCCTGGCAGAACTTCTAGTATCAGAGTTATGGATATCTTCTACTAAAAGTGATGGAAAGAAAGAGAATCTATATAAAACTGACGTCGGTAAGCGAAATAAAAAAAATAAACGGGGCGTCTACCGTAATATGTGTATCCACTTTCGTTTGATATAATAAATCTTTCTCTCATCCTCTCTCTCTCTATATATATATATATACATATATATATATATATATATATATATATATATATATATATATATATATATATATGAGACAACGTGGAAAATTCTTATCCAGGACGCGTTACTCAGGAGAGTGTCTGCTTTCTTTGGCTTCATCAGGCTAAAATGAAAGAAAGGCAAAACTGTGTGCGAGAGGAATGCATAGGGATCTTTGAGGTTAAGTGGGGTCAATAAATCAAATTAATTACCTCAGTTTATCACCTCCCAATGATCAAACTTACAGTGTGTCTGTCTTTTCTATCATTTAAGATTTATAGTCATTTATAAAAGAATTAAAAATCCAATAAATATTTCAATTTTGTTGGCAATTATGGAAAAATCAAAGCTGAAAATTACGATATATTACTTTTATGCTTAACAAAAGTATGTTATTTAATATATTTAATTCTTTATTTTTATATGCATATATATATATTAGTGATTTAACATGTATATATATACATAATAAATCACTACTATATATTAATAATATATATATATATATATATATATATATATATATATATATATATATATATATATATATATATAGACATACGATTATACGATATATATATTATACGATATATATATATATATATATATATATATATATATACATATATATGTTATCTTTCATGATTAATTCTATAAAGTAATATGACAAAAGTATGTTATTTAATTCTTTATTTTTCAATGTTTAAAAGGTATATTTTATAAATTCATGTATTTAGATGTGTGCGTATAAAAAATCGTATGTCTATATATACATATTAAATCACTAATATATATATATATATATGTATATATATATATTAGTGATTTAACATATATATATATATATATATATATACATATTAAATCACTATTATGTATTAGTGATTTAATATATATTAGGTTGGTGCAAAAATAATGACGTAATAATGTCGTTTCTTGACCAATTTTAAAACGTCAAAAACGACATCATTACGTCATTATTTTTGCACCAACCTAATATATATATATATAGACATACGATTTTACGATATATATATATATGCATACATACACACACACACACACACACACACATATATATATATATTTATATATATATATATATGTATGTTAGCTTTCATGATTAATTCTAAAAAGTAATATATGCATTTAAACTATTTGTTATTGTAGTTTAAACTTTCAATTTTACATGTTTTTCCATACATAATAATCGGCGTTGGTGTTTCAATTTCATCACGCATGATTGAATCACAAACATTGCTTATGTTGTTTGGCCTTGTTTTCTACTCTTGTCTAGTAATGTAGGCGCGAGCTTGCCTCTATCTTTTTAAAATAATGCTAACTCGTACTGGCTCTTTCTTCAAACGAATGGTCGGAGACAAACAGCTGTTACGTTAAACACATACAAACATAAACACAAATACATGCGTACACGCACACACACATTGATATATGTGCTAAACTCAAAGGAAACACGACTTGATAAACAAGAATGATTGTCTGGATTTTATCGTAAAGATCAATCGTTTCTTTCTTTCATTTTTGTCTACCGAATCCACACAAAAGCTCTGGAATTGGAAACATAAGTCGAAGAATGGAAAACAACCGGATAGAGGACAAAATAAATTTCAAAGAAATAAAATTTTGAAAAATATTTTTTACTTCTATTGTTGTTGCTTTATCGATCCACTGATTATCGTTTGTTTTTTTTACGAATATAAACGCAAGTTATGTGATTTCGATTGCATCACTATAACATAAAATCATCATCATCATTAGAAGCACACATATACATGATTGTGATGATTGGCATCGTTGCTGTAGTTATTTTTTTAACTGAAAAGAAGAATAAAGCAAGGACGAAAAATTACACAACTGTATTAAATATCAAAAAAGAATGCAGTCACTTTTAATTGTCTTAAAATAGTGAATAAGAAGGTGAATTGGAATGGTAGGATATTACATAACTGTAGATTATCATAAAAATACTTTTGCTTTTTAAAGTTATATGAGCAATGTATCTAGTGTTTTTCACTTTATAATATCTAATCTTAATAACAATAAATCCCCTAGTGGTATTAGTTTTTATTCCACGAACAAAGGAAAAAAAACAAACTATTTACAAATAAATCCCAAAAATATTGTCCACATACATATGTATTCTATTATGACTATATCACATATACCGGACTAAATTATTTTATATTTTAATATGAGCTCTTTGATATATTGTAATCTTCATAAATAATTTCAAACTTTTGTTAGCTTTTCTACTAACCAGAGTTTAAATTTTGCTATGGTTCCGCCTTAAATTTATGATCAGATACCGAAATAAACCCGCCAATCACGATGAACTGATACCCCACTGATGAGGTCCCGTAACTGGAGAGGATATTGGGCCTCAAAATCAAACCCGACCTCAATTGGAACTCCTATATACGAACCATCGCTAAACTGATTAGCTCCCTGTACGGCTCAAGAAAGTAGCCGACTCCTCATGCTATCTACCCTTACACGAGCCAGATGAGGCCGGAAATGAATTTCTCTTTCAATGCATACCTACCCCACCAAAGATCACAAGTTTCTATTCAGTTTCTTCATGATACTAGCTATGAATATTAGTCTTGGTTACCTTTATTTGAATAAGTAAAGGCAGTCGAGAAATTAATTTTAGGGTATCATGTGTAACGTCTATGTATCGCCCGTTCACATGGCATGTCTACAGTTAATAAGTGTAGAATATCATGTCGTACATATATTTCTGTAGTCCACACAGACGCCACTGTAATACTGTTTTGTCGAAATGTAACATGTATGCATGTATTTAAACCTTGCAGTTGTCCCTGTGGAGTATAAAGGCACAGATTCATCATGCTAAGCGTTGCAGCTATGATTTCGGTTCTAAGTAGGTTTACACTTAACCGGTTTGGAATTAACGGCTGTCTTTCTTATAGACTGGTTGCCAACCAAATCTAGGATGCCAAGTTGTATCATGCATAGAAGAGTGGTGGGGGGAGAAAAGAATGTATACGTACCGGTAGTCGACACTCAAATTCCCATATGGTTATGCTACAAAGATATTCACTAAAATTTATATACTTTTAACTAATTACGCCCAAGTATATTAGGTCATTATTTCATTTGGATACTTTTCAAAAGATTCAGGCTTTAGAGCAATATATACATATACACACACACACACACATATATATATATATATATATATATATATATATATATATATATATATATATATATATATATATATATATGCGTGTGTGTGTGTGTGTGAGCGTGTGTAAATATACGGTGGGTTCTCCTATCGTGAACGATAAATAAGGTTCACCATTGGATGGTACCTTTTGTTTTACACTTATGCATGCTAGCAGGGGCTATTGTGGAGAAAATCAAGTAAGGAAAAGACATATTTCATTTGTGCATTCTTATGTGTTAAACTACCCTAGCCTTGCTGCTGGCGACAAACCCACACTGACAAATAAAATGTGTTAAAGAAGGATTTTGATTGCTGTCTACGTTCCGGTAAAACTTTGTGCATGTGGCAATGAAGATGAGGATAACAATACGAATAATCTGAATAATCTAAATAATACTTTATGTCAGAGATATAGACATATATTCCTGGTGATTGTAGAATATTGATTAAGAAAAATTCCCAAATTTCCAACATGTATATTTTGGCAGCATATTTTCATTCAACTATGTTTAATTAAATAATTTTGACTTTGCTATTATACAAAACTTAATAACGCGTGCAAATGCAAATTATTCCGCAAGAAAGATTTTCTATGCTGAATTAAATAAATATATATTAAAAAAACCCTCATTAATAAGGATGTTCCTAATTACATCGTTGATAAACAAATTAGACTAGTTGGAATATTAACACAGATAAAAATGAACATAATACGTGTAACATATATCTGTAGGCATATCAAACTATTATACTGTAATCAAATGCATTCTAACTATAAGCAGGAGTCAAAAAATTAAAACCTCATAAACACTAATATATCCCTTACTGATCCAAGTAAAAAAAACAAAAAACAAAACAAACAAAATAAATTATGAAATATACTAAATTTAATACAACCAACCTAGTCATCTATAACAACTATTCAATTATTAGCGTCTTACAAAAGGCCAAGATCAATTTAAATGTCAGTTGGGAGATAGCATTTCTGAAAAAATGTTAAGATTTTTGTTAGGGACGACGACAAAAAGACTTACCTTTCATTTGAACGGTCATGATTCAATCTCAGAACGTTTAAAGGAATACTCATGTCCACATTCACAGTTTAAACAGATAATAGTCGAAAATATATCAGTGCATCGGCAAGATAATAATAAGCAAAAACTTAAAGAGAATTGCGGTTAAAATAAAGTCAATTATGAGTGTATCATCAGAGATCTTAAATGTTTGTAGCAGCAAAGTGTTATATAAAAATACTAAATAAAAAAATATTTTATGAATCTTTTAAAAATCACATCAGTTACCTACATTACATAGCGATAAAAATATTTTTACTTTTAGGTGTTAACGCATAACACATCCATAGATATGCAACCATTGAATATGGTCTCAGACGAGATTGAAAGTACTTATGCAAAAAAAAAAAAATATTTGAAAGAAAATTTTGGAATTTTAATTAATCTATTTTTATAGCTACTAAGAAATTAATTTGTGGACTTCAAATGATTAAAACTAAAGTAAATAGGTATTAAACATGCATATATATATATATATATATATATATATATATATATATATATATATATATATATATATATATATATATAAAGAGAGAGAGAGAGAGAGAGAGATAGACAGATAGATAGATATGAGTGAGTATGAGGTTCGGAACGAGTAAATAGTGTCTCATGTTTTACAAATGATAGTATAACAGAATTAAAAATCTTGCTTTATTATTATACATTTGTAGACATATCAGAAATTCAGATGAAAGAAGGAAAAGAATAAGAGATTGCTGAATATATGATATCTTGAAACACAATTGTCAATTAAACATATTTATAGAAAGAAATATTAATAAAAATTGTGATAATCTCTTAAAACTAAAATTAATTTCTATCTAATGAAGTTTCGAATCTGTACTAACATAATGCCCGTTGCGGACTGCAGGATTTAAACATTTGCTCATTATGCTTCACGGGAACAGACTGCAACTCAATAAATTTATATACTTGTAGGCACAAAATCTCACGCATAGTCAAACATATTTTAAATAGTAATGGATGATGCGTAAAAAGATTCAGAAAATAGTTTCATATCCAGACAGACATCAAATAGATGGCGTCTGCAAAAGAATTGCTGTTTTAATGGAAAATGTAAACGTCAGAAGTCATTGTTGCATTTCGCACAGTTTACACCGTATAACCCTAGAAAATAGCGTAATTTATTTTGCTATCATTGCCTTTTCTCTTATCAAGCACTACAACATTTTAGAACTAATTACCAAACAAACACACACACATACATAAATAAAAGGGTATAGGGTAGCGCGGGTTGATATAACGGGTATTCACTTTATAAAAAATATGTATATAAAAATCTTATTTCAATCTAAAATAGATATAAATGCGTGCCTCTATGGCTACAGATAAATAGGTATATTTGGATATTTAAAGATATTCTTATATGCTTGATGACATATGTTTGTATGTATCTGCTTTTATCCTTTCGCTTATATATTACATAAAGTAGACATAAATTTATGGTGCACATGAAATAAAAAAGAGTTGATTAAAAAATCAGATCAAAAGAAAGTAGTTTTGCCGATGCCAAATCAGAGACGAAGTAAAAACAAAGATAAGTTCAAACAAAATACTTGTAAAGGCGCATGCATAATATATATATATATATATATATATATATATATATATATATATATATATATATATATATATATAGATAGATAGATAGATAGATAGATAGTCAGGTTGGTGGTGAAATAAGAACATGAACAATCTGAAGAGAAAGAGAGTAATTCTCATGGGTACGCATGAGTGTCGAGAAAAATATTGCATATAATAGAATTCAAATGTAAAGGTTATTACACGCACACGCACACGCATCACCACACATTAACATGACTGAAAATGAAAGATATTTAATCACATAAAATCACGTAAATAACAATCGCAATGCATTACTTGAAGTGAATTCAAGAAGATTACCAAAAACCCTCGGAAACACGGGTGTCTAAGCACATTGATAAGCTGTCAAATTGATACTAAAAAGACATTCGGGGCTTAATCCTCCATTAGTCCGTCACCGCCGTAAAGCTCAATAATGTATACGCTACGCAGTACATTTCTTTTCAGAGAAAGTATATTTTCAGAGTGCGAACAATATTGGCATTGGTGCGGTATTTATGGCTCAGAGGTAACTGCTCATTTGGTAATGGCGTTAATTCTTTCCTGAAAAATATTCAGGAATTTGTTCAAGTGTATAAATCTGTAATTATTATCATGAAGCTTTTCAAATTAATGAATACTTTTTTTTTAACTGAAGTCTGGTTAAACATAGAAGACAAATAATTATGTAGAAATATTTTTGGGGATCATTATAACGATTATTACTTACATCCTGTGATTTAAATAAAATTGACAACTTTTAATTTGCTTGGAAAATAATGATAATAAAAATAATAAAACGTGTTTAATGATTAAAATAACAAGTACAGTTTGGTTGAAGAATAAAAGAGAAAAGCGGTTAATATTTTACATCCTCAGATACTATATATGGTTGCGCCTTTCATGGTATTGTATTTGAGAAGTGAAATAATGTAATAAGATCTGTATGTAGTGCAACGGATATTAGCGCTGAAATTGAAATTAGAAAACCGAATTCAAATTCTGAGCTAATCTGTTGCGTTCATTTTTGCACAAATCACTTTGGGAAGGCATGAATCCGTCTCCCCCTCCACCTGTGGACAGGGCTCCTCTTCGGTGTATTTTAAACATTTGAAAGTGTTTGTTTCCTCAACAAAATTTCCAAGATTTTATATATCAATTTGAATCTTGTAAAGGGACACGTTCACAAATTTAAATGGTGATTTTTCTAATCGTTGATTAGATGTGCCACAAGGCTGAAAGTAATTAATCTAGGGCGACACGCTTGTTATTTGTTACTCCCCGCCGAAGTGCCCGTTCACACATATAAATGAAATCTATGAGCACTAAATAATCCCACCAGTTGGAGGCAATCCAGGTCAATAATAAAAGGATTTAACTTAGCAAAGAGGACATGAAGCACACTTAGGCATATGCGAGAATGTAGTTCAAGAATCAAATAATATTGGAACAAAATATATTAGCCAGTTTTCCTTTAATAAAGGCCTAGCTATCATTCGTTTACTTCAACACACGGAAGGAGAATATTTAATATAAATTCTGTATCTGTCTATATTTCTGAGATGAGGTATTATGTACACTACTTACATTATTCGGACTATTGTTCTCATCTTTGTCGCCATATTTATTACAACGTTTCGGCCGTTGTACGCCCTGGCATTCTTCAGGTGGTTGTAATGTTGAACTGAACCCTTTATTTCGCTCACTGGGGTAGACTGTTCTAGTTCTACGTGTCATGCCCAATGGATGTCAGTTATCAATTATCTCCTGCCTAATTCCCTCTGCAAATTCTCTAAACCAGGTATTGAACTCACACTCTTTGGATCATGTCACTGGATCTAACTAACAATTTTATCCACTGTGCCATGTGTCTTTGAATTTCTGTGTATTACAAACCTAATCTCTTCAGCAACAATTTTACCAGTGCTCATAATGCAATTTTTGTTCTTATCACTTCATGTTTTTACTAGAGCTCATATTATAATTTTCTTTGTTATTATCGCTTTTCTCTGGCACACCTTATTACTGGTTCCCATACTGTATTCATTACTATGGTTGGTCAGCTCAGGAGATTTTTGTGACCGTGCATATGTGCTGATTCCTTAAATTTACGAATATTGCAATAGTTTTCTTTGTCTATGATCTCGACCTGATCCCACAGAGGGCGTTATTTTCCCTTTTAACTTCATATGTGGTCAGCCACGCCTGATTTTACCACTTTCCAAGTGTTACAGCTTTCTGGTGTTCTTGAAGACTTACCTTAAGGGGGCGGCCTGTCTCGCCCTTATATTTCTTTCCGCAGCTGCACGGGATAGTGTACCCACAGTCTTTAGTCATGTTATCCTCTAGGGGGGTTCTTACTCGGGAGTGATATCTGTCGTCCAGCTTTTGAAGATTGTTCTGATGTTATATTGACAGCAGATACTTTGTATTTTCTCTGATAACCCCTTCACATAAACAGGAAGACTGCTTTCTGAGTGTTGTTGTCCTCCTCTTGTACGCACCTATCCTAGTTTTGGGGCTACTGCGATGTACCCAGGGTAGTTGTTACGTTGTAGGGTACTACTTATACTGACCAGTTCTTTATCTAATGTCTCTGGGTCGCCGCTTATGAATTTTGCTCGGAGTTGTAAGCAACAGGCGATCCCTTTCTTTACGCTGTATGGATGGTGAGAGTTGAAATTCATTCTTTGATTATTTCCACGAAAGTTTCGGGCATATGAAGGAGACTTTCCGATCAATGGGTCAATTATATCTACAAGAAAGCAACTCAGAGGGTGGCACACAGAGCCTTGGCAACTAACAAACGGCCTGAGCAGAATACCCTCTTTGTAAATATTATGGAGACCGTATATGTGAGGTAGCTTGGTGTAACGCTGCGATAACTGACTATACGTCTTAGGTGCGAAGTGATCCTTGTTCTTGATTAGTATCTGTGACAGTATGCGTTCCGTTTTCATTGTAGGATCCATTTTTACTTTGCTGTAGCTACGATTGCTAATGAGGTCTTCAATCTTTCTTGTATAATCTGATTTGTCCATCATCACAGTTGCATTGCCTTTTTCAGCCGGTAGTATGATGATGTTTTCGTTTTTTGTAGGGATCTGATTGCCAGCCTCTCCAGTTTCGTGATGTTTGACCGGAGCAGCTTGGACTTCTCCAAGATCTGTCTCATCTTCCAACTCAGTTCCTCCGCCTGAACCTGAGGGACGTTCAAGGCAACCTCCACGACTCGGGCACTGATGTTCAAGTATAAGGCTCTCAACTTGGCCACAACCATCAGGCGAGTGTCATACTTGGAGATCATTGCCAGAATCGAACCTACAGAAAAAAATGCTAGAACACTAAATCGCTAGAGCACTAAAACCAGCAAAACGTAACTACCAACAAGAAATGATAACACTACCAGCATTGTTATAGACACTACCACACCCCAACAAACACAACCACTACCATACCACGGTCATCACGACAAAAAATTATTTTAACACTCCAAAAAATTATTTTGTGATGACTATCACTATTAGTATTGTTGTTATCACTTTTAAAACCATGACTTTATAATGATCACTACCACCATGTATTATTATTATTATTAGTAGTAGTAATAGTAGTAGTATTACCACAATTATTATCGTTGTAATTATCATGAATTTTTACTATTTTATTCATGTTTTATTTTATATTTATTATTATTATTATTATTATTATTATTATTATTATTATTATTTATTATTTTTTGATGCTGTTATAACTATTATTATTATTATTATTATTATTATT
The DNA here is from genome assembly GCA_963932145.1 of Acanthosepion lycidas. Taxonomy (NCBI): domain Eukaryota; kingdom Metazoa; phylum Mollusca; class Cephalopoda; order Sepiida; family Sepiidae; genus Acanthosepion; species Acanthosepion lycidas. The sequence continues at coordinate 70,130,938 of OZ010577.1, forward strand.
GTTACCATCATTATGAGGGATAACATTACCGTTCAACATAACTATTAGGTTGGTGCAAGGATAATGACGTTTTTTCACATAGTAACGTATGTTAGAAAACGTCATTATTTTTGCACCAACCTAATAATAACATATCAATTATTATCAATATATCAATAATAATAATATCACAGCTAATATTACCATTAACATAGTTACAATCGTCAATAAAAATTATTGTTAAATAAATCACCAAGTCTACAGATAGAACCCAACGTAACTCACATGGTTGTAGTAAACCCAAATCAACGAGTGTGGGTGTGAATCAACATATGTGTGCGTGTGTATGTATGAGTGTGTATGAGCATGTCTGACGGTGTAAACAGCCGGCCTGAAAAATGTCAAAGCCGCACCACTTGTCCGATACTAAAATATCATTGTTACATTTATGAAATGCTACAATCTTCACAGCGAAATAGACAGAATGAAATTACGTCCATACGTGTGCTCGAGCGTGCAAAAGTTTAACTGTGCCTAATCCAAGATTATGAATATGAATGTGTATGTATGAATGAACATGTATAAGCCTGTATGTATGTGTCTATGCATACGTGAGTGTTATCCAAAACAAATACAGAACAAGAAATCTTCCCCATCCCAGCACAGACAAATAAACAAACACAAATAATGCATAAATAGATCCACTTTTGAAAAAATAATCCAGTTTGTCTAAAGATTGTGAAAGTTTGAAATCTAAGGTCCAAATCTCTCCATGCAACCGCATATGTTAGATTTATCATGGATATTGATCACTTCCCACTGATTACCGCACGCACGCACACAAACACGCGCACTTACGCACACACACATAATATACCTATTTATGATATATATATATATATATATATTTATATATATATATGTGCATATTTATGAGAATTAGCGATCAAAGAACTTCCCAGATATTTTCGTCTCAGTGGATTATTATCAAAGTAGCAATTCCTATGTTAAAATTCTGCTCAGTTTCGTTGCGGTGAACATCATTACATTTTGCGTGTGTTTTTTTAAATGTGTTTTTTGTATACATATTAACCAATATATATATATATATATATATATATATATATATATATATTGTTAAATATGACAGACAACAAATGTCTATTATGTTTTATCACGAGCCTTAGTAAGTGTCGTATAATGGCTTTAATTTCAAGAGAAAATAACGCTAAAACTTTCCAACGTTTGAATATTTGATTATTATATTGGTCGCCGATCTAAGATTTCAGCTCACATGAGCCGTCATTCGAGTGGTTATATGGACATTACAACAGAGATGTTCTCCGTCAAAAATGTCATCCTATTTTGTTGACATAGATGTTTGCTATGAGAAGATAACGGTCGCGGAATAGCAAAGGCAGGTCGTAAATTCGTAATGCAGTTCTATGACATCTTACATAACCACGTGTGAGAAAGAAATGTTATCATCAGAACCATGTGCTTAAATGCATTGTAATATGTTGTGACTGGTTTGAAATGTAATTTTTCTGAGTACAGGTTGCTTTGCTTTAATTTAGACGACCCCCAATATCTTATGTTTCTTTTTATTGTATGCATGTATGAGTATTGTTGTGTTATCACCTAATATCTTAGCTATGTTTTTCTAAGTATGTTGTTTAATGGAACTAAAATCAGAAGGGTGACTAGGGAGCGTGGTTACAGTAAAACCTGTGTGTAGTGGGTTTATTATTAGTATCAACGATACACTCTCTGAATGGATATATAAATACTACATTGTTTTTTCTAGAGGATTTAATTGTGTAGTTGTAGGGTTATTAGAAACTATGAGGTCAATTTTTTAAACATCTTTAATAATATATGATGAGCTTACCTTGTTTGTCATTATTAATGGGTTTAACAGTTTAACATTTCTACACCTTATACACGCACACACACATATATATATATATATATATCAATTAAATAAAGATTAATTATATGTATAAACAATTATATTTTAATAGTAAAATATTGTTTCAACATTTAGGGGAGAATGGGCCTCTACAGACACCTTTTATTTATTAAATGTGAATTTCTACGTACTGTTAGGAAAATAGTCCCGTTGCCTTCTGTAGGATTTGGATTTCAGAATTTTCCTTCTTAGATTGTTTGCTTATCTATGTGAGAGAGTTTCAGTTTACCGTACTACAGTAGTGCGAAATTGAACTCAACGGAATCTTCCGGAATTTGACTTTTCATTCTTCTTTCCGCGCCAGCATCAATTATCCTACCCGCATGTAGACAATATTTAAATAATGTTTGATAAAAATGTGGATGTTGTTTACATTATTTACTGGATTCACAACACCAACAATAATCTATCTATCTATCTATCTATCTATCTATCTATCTATCTATCTATCTATCTATCTATCTATCTATCTCAAGAGGAAGACAAAATATGTATGAGGGTAGACAGAGAGAAAATCAAAGAAAAGAAGCGTGTCATAAAGATTAGAGGAAAGGGAAATAAAGAAAAGAAAAAAAAACAGTGAATAGACATTATGTATTTTATTCCTCAATAGTTGCAAAATATATTAGCAAGAACTGCTGATGCGTGTGTTTTGGTTTGGCAATATTGCAAAAAAAATATTTAAAAGTTGTTGACAGGAAATACGAAATGGGATGGAACAAATCAGAAATGGATGGAAATAGAGCATATAAGCTGCACATAGGCACGCTTTACAATGCTAGTAATATACTTGTTGTGTGTGTATGTGTGTGTGCATTGCGTATGCGAATGTGTGCATACCTGCATGTTTCTTAAGGCAAGATTGTGTCTAATCCGAAGAATTTGTAGTCACTTCTCATGAATGTTTCCATAGCAATGGCAGCAGGTTAAATCCTTATGGCTAAAAGAAATGATGCGTATCCAATGTGCATGCGTTTTACGACTTTATGTGATTTACTCATTTTAAACGTAAGTTCCTGTTAACAATATGTTCATCATTAAAAGATGAATCAGTTAAAATATGATTTTGACTTTGGCTAAATTTCTTTTTCTGTATTTTTCCCGCTTTTAGATCTTCCCTTCTTTATTGGGCATCAACTATCCTCAGTCTCACGACGAGAAATTATTTTGGATTTATTGGGAATGTCACGTGCATTTTGGGCAAAGCGTATGTGTAATACCTCATAAGTTTAATCTTTAAAGATATTAACAATTGCTTGCCTAACATGATATGCACACATATATACACACAAAGACACGTGCACTCACACACAGCTATATATATATATATATATATATATATATATATATATATATATATATATATATATATATATATATATATATATATATATTTATATTTGGTTAAGTCATCGGTTATTCTTCACTAATATGGGGAAATAAAAATATTTAATGCAATAATGGCTTTCATGTATATTTACAAGATTTATGATGAACACCTATATACATCCATAGGTCTAATAAAATATATTATTTTGACTTGGTTAACTCTGGTGCATTTAGCCGTATGCTTTTCTCATTTTTGATGTAATAATATGACATATGACCTTTTAGTCTCGTACATGTTATCCAATACATTTTGAATTAGGAAATATTTTATAAACATTTATACTCTTAATATTAAAATTTATATTTATTATACTTATTTACTTGCTAGTAAGGGTTGGCCGCTGGTTTCCGAGTATGGGTAGCTAGCTAGTTGCTATTGCAGACGCCTACTCAGGGACATATATGTTTTGTGATTATTCGCCAGTATAAACTGTATTTTATACTGCAGCTATACAGATCAGAACTGGGAGAGAAATATGGTGTGATCAACATTTTGGTACAAAGCATTTACACTCAAATCATCGGTCACGATGACTTGTGACTTTGTGCTAAGACAACTTTTGGCGGTTTCTGAACAGCTAAATCTACCTCAATTTGCTGAAATAACTTGAATCAACATGTGGTATATTTTTCAGACATGTTCAGACGTTGCTGCATTCTGGGATCACCTCCTCTGGCTGATATTTTCGTGGTCATCACTCAATGAATCTATCCCGTGTACAGTACGCATATTTTATTAACAAATTTCCCGTTTCGTATTAAATTAGTCATCCCTAATTAACACGTTCTACTTATCTGCGTTTTACTCATCTGTCTTTTTTATGATAGTATGATACTTAACATTATCGGTCAAAGATAATACAATCATACAAGATACTCTGGTAGATTGGTAAAGTGATTATATTTTTGAAGATAATATTTACGAATATTATTTCACAGATTAGGTATGACCATTTTCTAAAATCTAATGGAATTGGTCTATTTTGGAGGAGACTACCAGAAGGAATAATATATATAATTATATATATATAATTATATATATATATATATATATATATATATATATATATATATATATATATATATATATATATATATATATGTTAGCTCTCTCCCTCTGATATTGAGCGCTTTCTAATAAGTACCGCGCTTATAATATATAAATAATTATATATATATTTATTTATATATATTTATATACACACACTTTTCACACACACACACACACATATATATATATATATATATATATATATATATATATATATATATATATATATATATATATATCATTTGGTATACCACTCCGTTCAACCAAATGGTTAGTATTAAACTAGGACAGAAATTCCTAGCTTTAATTGAAAAACACTTCCCTACCAATACTAGGCTTAGTAATATATTTAATAAGAACACACTAAAATTGAGTTACATCTGCACTGAAAATCTAGAAAGTATAATAAAAAAAAACCACAATAATAAAATCCTGAACAAACCCTCATGTCTGAATAGTATTAATAAAAACGCTACACTTAAATTAGACAAAAACAGTGAAAAATTATGTGATTGTAGAAACCCAGAAGACTGCCCATTGGAAAATAAATGCTGCGTCAAATCTGTGGTATACTAATGTACTATCTCATCCACTGAGAGTCCTAATACTAATATGTTATACATTGGGTCTACGAAGAATGAATTTAAAGCCAGATGGAGGCAGCATAAGTGCTCTTTCAACAATATAAATAAAAGAAATCAGGCATCTCTATCTAAATATTTTTGGCATTTGAAGGAAATGAATAAAACACCAAAAGTAAAATGGAAAATTATAAACAAAACTAGAACTTGTAAAACTTGGGATGACCCATGCCCTTTATGCCTACATGAGAAACTACACATTATTAAGTTTCTAAATAATAAAAAATCTATTAAACAATAGACATGAGTTAACGGTTTTTTCCCGACATCATCAAATCTTTGCATTGGATAATTAGCATATAATTTTTTTTAAATCCATAGTTCTAATAAATAGCTTAAATACCCTACAAATAAAGATAACCCTTTATGAAGTCGTCAAAAAACAAATGTTACAGCAGTCTTTTTATATACACAAAACCCTTTCAGAAATAATAAAATAAAATAAATAAATCTCCATAGACCCGTAAACCAGACTAGACGAAATCATCTTCCGTTTTAAATTTAGACACCCCAACCTTACCCTGACTTGACATCTATGAATGTAACTCTATACTGATACAAATTATTAACATTTCTATATGAACATTCGCGCTGGCCGTTACCATGGAAATTTTGATTTCAATAATGAATATGCTATTAAAACACGTAAATTTCAAAAATAAGTTATTCCCAAAAAAATTTCGCTTGAAGATGGAACAGAGCTGACTTTAATTCAATTTAATCCAAATAATTATATTGAAGTTTTTGGATCTTGTTTAGAAACATGAGAACTCTTATGTAGCGTGTTGAAATCATATTTTTAAATAAATAATTATATATATATATATATATATATATATATATATATATATATAATTTATTTTGGGATATTAAATGAAAAGCATGTTAAAAATCGATACACAATTACAATTATGTTTCGACACTACAGATGTGTCTCTTCGGGCGATCTTTACTCAGTATTGAGCTCTCTTTTAAATTAAATATTATGTACAGTGGCATTATACTCCATTTTTCTAATTTAACAATGTTTCATTAAGTATGACTATGACGGAAAAGTTTTATTTTGAAAAAATTATATTTTGAATATTTTACTTCTATCCTTACAACATTTTAGGAATAAGTGCATGGATAAATTGTCAGTAGTGTTTATTGTCTTGGGAGTTGTTTTTTTAACCACTTTCAAGGAGATAATTTTCATGGTGTCGAGGATTGTTAGTATCTCTTTGTTTTGTTTTCTATATTGTGTTGTGTAAGAGTTATTTTACTAGTAGTAATTTTCCTCTTAATGCAATTTACGAGATCAATATTCTCGGCTGTTTTTGGAAATTAAGTCGTCAATGATAGCTATGTCTTATTTTTAAAATCATTTTACTTCAAGCAAGGCGATAAAGCAACAAGATACAAAAGGTTACTAAAGATGATACGATATGAGAAAAAACATTATTAAGGATAACGAACAAAAGAAAAGAAAAAATAAAATTGAAGGAGACAAAAGATGCCGATTGACATTACATTTGTATTTTTGAAGATCGTAGTTGTCAAGAAAGTGAGAAACTGGAAAAGAATTCCAAAAGCGAGAAGTGTGAGAGAAGAAACTGTTCGTATAAAACTTACCTGATGAGACCTAACTGCCAACCTAGTACAGTGCTGTAATTCACAAAGTCAAGCAACCAAAAGGGAAAGCTCTTCCAAACAGTTGCAATCAAAGTATTTATAGAAAAGGCACAGGGTAGCTACGTGACGGTGTTTAGAAAAGGACTTAATCCGAGATACCAAGTCAGACCAATAATATTGTAGATTCTTCTTTGGATTTTGTCAAGAATATTTAGATACATACACCCGACTAGATATGATAACACTATTTAATGTATGGACGAATGGTAAATTTATAGAGTTATACCATAGATTCTAGAACGACACAGTGAACCAACTTTTCTAGTATCAGAGCTGGCAATTGGTTTAATAAAATTTTTCCACTTAATATAAATGGAAAATGTTAGTCAGAAAAGGCGCTATGAGTCGCTTTTGTATCATTAATGCTGATGGAAGGTAAAATTTACAAAATTTACAAAAGAAAACAGTTCATTTTTTGAGGTGTTAAAATTAACAAGCCGTTTCAAGGAAAAAAATTGCAGGTCATTTTGAGATCATCTGCAAATTTGACCGTATCAAGTCTATCCAACGCACTCTTAAGACAGGAATAATAGACTCCCGGTATACCCTAATAACGTAAAAATTCTAGAAGAGTGGCCGTTTAAGACAACTTCTATTTCACGATTTAATAAGATTGAATCAAATCAAAATACGTGCAGAAATACCATAAGCTTGTGAAGAACAGCAACATATCAAAACCTGTCAAACGTCTTCGAGATATGTAAATTAATTATTTTATATTATTTATCGTTTTTCAAATATTGATGAAAAATCAAAGCTGATTAGCGTGTGTTGGAACAAAAGTTGGAGACAAGTGAAGGAATTATTTCTGTCATCTTTCTTGTTAGTCTTTTGGCGGGTAAATATAATCGAACATTTCATACATACGTTATCAATAACGACCCTGGATTTGGAAAAGTTCCATAAGCAATCAGAGATTCATGAAAGTAAAAGCTAATATATGCATTTTAAAAAAAAAACGAAACAAAGAGAGAGTCTATATGACATGATTTTCTTGCCTATTTTCTTTTCATTTTCTATTTATTTAATCAGTTATTAACAACTGCCTAATGGCTCAAAGGATATGGCCACAATCTTGTGCCTATAATAAAAGGTGTGAGCTGTCGTACATACATAGGTTTTGACACGACAATCCTGTGGTCTTTTTGTAGCTTTCAATCCCTCTAGATTCCAAGAGATGATTGTGAAAATATAGAGAATTTTGAAAAGTATAAAAATGAGTAAAACGAGGTAATTATAATTTCTGATCTTTTATTATTTAAATTATTATTTATATTTGATTTCACATTGCTTTGGTATTAATATCACTATTTCCACGTATTTATACCGTTCAAATCTTTAGTTGAAATATAATGAAGTTTCTACGTTTTTGTATTTCTAATTTAAAAATAAGAGCTTAGGCCTTGAGCCTATGTTAACTGAATATCTGTACACCATGCCAAATTTTAGAAATTGCAAATTCACAAGAATATCATATTGTTGAAATACTTTGGTCTATTTTATGTAAACAACCGATGAAGTCACTATTTGTTAAATAAAATTTTCAACTAAGCCGAGGGTTAGATAGATGAGAAAATGCTGTTCTTTGGGACAGAGACATTCCCTTGACTTTTTTGACATTTCGTATGTTATACGGATGTATAGAACAGCAACATTATAAATAAAGACTTATTTTAGCTGTGTATATAGCAATAACATTTTGAATATATTTCTACAAGCATAGAAGTAACAATAATTCTGCTGCTGCATTATGCTCACGGATTTTGACTTTTATAAGTATGCTCGTATAAGGATATGGAAAAAGATGAAGTTGAAAAATTACTTTTTTTTTAAAGATTGTTTCTGACATTACATTTAAATGTCAGTTGGAATATTTTAATCCTGTACATCTAATTTTTCTTTACATATCTATTAGATATATGAAAGACGTTTCAGTTTAAGTAATACAAAAGCGCATATTTCATAAAGCATTTTTGTATAAGCTATAGGGTTTTATGCGTGAAATATTCTAGAATAAGTTGAATTCTGAAAGGTTTCTGCAGACCGTCAGCAACAATTTATATTCGGCGAATAAACACGAGGTAATTTTAGTCTCTCAACATCACCAATCCCTATTTGCTCTTCATTCTGAGCTTCCATTAATTATTTCTCGAAGAATATACTGTTATATAGCAATTCCATTTCAGGCAAAATTTCGTAATTTGACACATGCTGTTTTAATCGTTTTTATTCTAGTGAAAATGATTAGATATGATGATATTGTACGAATTTATGAAAGAAAAAACCCAGTAAAGCTACTTAGACATCGATAATTTATCAAAAGGATATTTTTCTCATATACACGTATACATAAATACAAGTTCGTACATAAATATACAAAAATATAGGTATTTAAGCGATGTTTCTGTGATGTGTCCAGATATGGCAAATTAACATATCCATAGTATTTTAACAAGAATATCTACTCAACAAACAATCAATAATGGCATATTTTTTTGCATATCATTTACCAGAATAACCATCGTCTGATTTTTAATCATATATAATAAAACTATTATGTTAGCAATATTTTGTGACGATATAAACACACGATATATATTTGTTTAATTCTTGCAATAGTTATTTTCAGAACACAACCATTTAACATGGACCAACTATGCTCACATCAAGTAAGATAATTGCATATATGAGTCGCTTAATACATTTTCGAAGCATTCAGTTTTTTTTGTTGATTTTTAACATTGAGCTCCTCCCTCCCAATAATTAAGTCTGTTATGCTGAAATGTTTTTTGAATTTTATTCCAAACGTAAATTTCAAAATTTGAACAACCAGTGTCATTAATTGACTAAACATCCACCATGTTTGAGAGTGGATTTACTGTCGCTTAAAAATATTTCTCTGCGAGCGAAAATTCATCTGTTGTTCAAAAATTGATCAAGTGAAGAAGAATCTGATAACATTTTGCAAAACTTCTGAGCCAACACGTAGTCATTTTCTACTGAACAAAAAACTGATTTTAGTGAAGATCTGTACGATGTTCTGATTTAATAATACACGCGTGGAAACATTGTATTGATGCTCCTAGGCTAAGATATATATTCTCTGCCACATTTTCTTATCAGTAGGTAAGGTTTTCAATTTCCTGTTTCATCGTACGTCGACATTTTTCTGCTCGTTCGGATTGAACTAAACGTAAAGCTTCTGTTTTCCTTTTTATTATTAACGAACATCACAAAATTTACGGTTTAGAGTAAAATGCCAAATTCTGACGTTATTCTTTCCTATGTTTAAGACACGAAGATATGATGGTGAAACAATTTCTCATGAGGAAACCGAACAATACCAGGTGAATATAAGCTAATTAAAGATTAAGTATGTCTAAATTAATTATATGTAGTATGAGATACTGAATAGTTCTAGGCCCGAATATGAAGAGATTGCAAAAGAAAAAGAAGATATTTGAAAATGCTGGTTCTTACGCATGTTATGGCTATATTTAACCTTTTATTCTGACAGTCTCGCATAAACACACAGACAAATTATATATATATATATATATATATATATATATATATATATATATATATATATATATATATATATATGTAGTTTCACCACAAGCAGGGCAGTAAAGTCAGTAAGTCACTGGAGCTTATATTGCGTAAAAATCTGTAAGGAGAAGCAATTTTAATAAGTGAGGATAATAACAAAGCAGGAATTAAGAATATAGAAGATAACGATTGATGCCACAATTAAGTTTTAAAAGGCAAAGTTGACTTGAATGCAAGAAGCCGAAAAGATTTCCGCGAGCACAAAAAGAAGTTAATAGCATAGAACATACGGTTCCATCTAACCATTTCAGCCATAAAATGATGAGATCTTACTGCCATTCTAGTACAATTCTTAAGTTAGTAAAGTCTCGGTACAATACAGGAAAGTTAAAAAAAATACCATAAGACTATTTAAGCCACTAGGAAACTATGGGACGATGGTACATGCAGATATATTGTTATGATCGTAGTTATTATTACTGACGACTTGAGTCAATTCTTTTTAATATCATTCAACAAATGTGGAAACGTTTATTCCCCCAGGCAATATATATATATATATATATATATATATATATATATATATATATGGTGTCATCTATATAAGATGCATGTGGCCTGTATATGTATATGTGTATATATATAAATGTAAGTATTTGTGAGTTCTTATTTGTAATATGTGTGAATATATGTAAAATATGGTAATATAAATACATATGCATGTATAGGTGTTTATGGGTATATATCAGTTTATATATATATATATATATATATATATATATATATATATATATATATATTTATGTATAAAGTATTTCAATGGAAGGACATAAAGTTGTTTTATTAATGTTTAATCTTACGTTCTCTTTTAATTTTCTCTAATTAGAATTGTGAGATTTAATTTTTTATCATCTGGAGGTAATTTCATTTTAAATTGATAATTTAATTTAAATTTAAATACATCACTCTTTAACTCTCAATATTGAAATTAAATTTTAAAATTAGAAATATTTGTTTTGATATTTCAACACTTGTCATCACCTAACGTTAAATATTAACTGTGAAAGTAAAGAAAAATTTAAATAGACATGAATATGAATATGTGTAATTATTTGTGAATGTATGTGTATGTATTTATGTATGAATATGTATAGGTACCTGTGTATTTCGATATATGTTTGTACCTATGTTTGTAATTGCACATGTAAATGAGCGTATGTATATGTAAAATTTACATAAGTGTATATGTGAGACATATATAAGGAAAAAAAAAACAAAATCTTTAATATTAACTTCAAATATTACTCCATCTTAATTTGAAACTTAAAATTTATGTAAGGATGATTAGTCATCTAAAAATAGTAACAAATTACATTCATGAATTAGATTCAAACTGATAAAGATATTACCTTAACAGTCATTTACAATATTAAAAGATTACTATCAGTAAACTGTTATATTTAAAAAAAATTCTTTTAATGTGTTCTCTATGAATGTGTTGATAAATACAGTATTTAAGTAATATTAAATCCCTAAATTATTTATAAAATAGTTAAATATTTAAATTCCTAGCAAGCATCAAATTAATTTCTTCGTGTTTTTTTAACATTTAAATTGCTACCAAGCATTAAAAACTATTTTTTTTACATAAATTGCTAAAAATATACCCCCTCTTCTCCCAACGTAAAATCTAATTCCAATTCTTTCTCTTTGCTTCTAATTCTTTCTCTTTACTTCCCCCTTTATTCTTTTTTCTTTTTCTTTTTTTCTCTTCTCCCCTACCATTACAATATATCACTTCCGTTAAGTTAACCGTTTAAATAGGTCAAGATCTAGTACCTTCTCCCCCAATACTAAGTACTATTGAAGGAAATATTAAAATAAACCCTCTCTAAACTCGACCATGTCTCTCAAACCACTCCTCGCTACCCTCTCTGTTAAATTAAATAAACTTAATACTACTCAGCAAAAGTGTGAATTTTCATTTCATCTTTCATTTCATTTTTGGAAGTGTTATCTGATGATCCAGTGTCCCTTAAAAGGGCTCTGGTGAAAAAAATTATAATAATGGAAACTTAAAGTGGTATGTTTTTCTTTAAATCATTAGCTCTGGATTTACATTGAGCTCTCAGGATTTCATCCTCCTTGGGACTACCCATACGGATTACCAAATTTTTCATAACTTAAATATTTATATATATATATTCAACAATTTATAGAAAGTTTTCATCTGATATTTAATTATTTTATTTTGGAAGATTTAGAATCTCTTTGCTTATTGAATTAATAATATTGAAAGCTTTTGACATTTGAAATGTAAGGTGATAGATACATATGTGCATTTTGTTGAGATAATCTCTAATGTGTCACAATGATATACAAATACACATTTCCTACAAGGTGCGGCTGACAGTTGTAGAAATTTGAATACGCGCGAATCGAGAGATTGTTGCTGCAATGTTTTGTGAGTAGTAGATTAACATCAGCCTTCTAGCGTCTCGTTTTAAGTAATGCTACAAAAGAGATGATGCAAACTTGGTCATTGGTATGTATTCATAAGATTAGTTTAGTACCGAACCAGACAATATTCAAAACTCGCCTAATGAGAATAGAAGTTTACATAAGCAAACTGGTTTGAAAGTAAATCTTTTTAAACACTTATTTTTTGTTTTAAGCGGCATGGACCGTTTATATCATATAATAATACAATTCCAAGCAGCTTTTTTCTGGGTAAGATAGAATTACTTTAACAACAGTACTTCTAGCATTACAATGAATTATAAGAATATTTCACTCATCAGTTATAAAGAAATTAAATTGCTTCGCACATGAGCTAAACACATTATTTACACACACACACACACACACACACACACACACACACACACACACACACACACACACACATATATATATATATATATATATATATATATATATATATATATATATATGGTCCTAACTCCGTTGTTTCCAATCACTTTTAAACCTGCAGTTGCCAAACAGAAAATATTATATGGAGAAGAAAAGTATCGGAAAACAAACAAAAAAAAAAAAAAAAGGAAAGAGAGAAAAGAAAGAATATAGAAAATGCGCTAGAGATATGCAATAGCTCTTGAGGAAATTTCATTGAATAAAGAACAGATGAATAAAAATAGCGAAATACTTAAATTTAAGGAACATCTTTTTTAGGTTAGTTCTGTTGTAAAAATGCAAATGGTGTAGCCGCTATTACAGAAGTTAAAAGAAAAGAAAGAAAAAGGTAACATGATCTAATTGTTAACTCTTTCGTATAAAAAAAGCAGGAAGTGAATCATCCATGGGACAGTTTTAGGCTTCGTTTAATTTATTTACTTCTTTCTTCAAGAAAAGAAAAAAAACAACTGAATCTTTATCTCAGGCTTGAGAATAATTCATTTAAATCGTAAATACCATCCTCTCGACAAAATAAAATTAAATAAAGTGAAATTGAATCAAAAATTTAAATGCGGAATAAAACCTTGCAGTGTTTAACGGTTCACTCTAAAACTTTTAAGTATCTTAGGAGTCGGGGACATAAAAGTTTGAAGTTATAATAAATAGATTTGGGAAGAAAATGTAGAAGCATAAAGAATGATAACGATGAAAAAGTTTCGAAGAAGTCTAAAGAAAAAGAAATGAAGCAAAAGTTTAAGAGGATACCGAGAAGAAGTTGAATAAATGTGGAATGCAAAAAGAGGATCTGCATGCGGATGACGTAGAAGTTGGAAGAGATGAAGGGGAAAATAAAAATAAAATAACTGATGCTGCAGAAAAATGAAATGGGCAATGCAAAGGATTGAATAAATGATGATGAGAGAAGTCGTTAATAAAAAAAAGGGCACAAAATTCCAGGAGTTAAATAAAAAGAAAACGAGTGCATGCAGGAAGTAATGTCTTAAGATGTAAAAGATGTGCTGCTAATAAAATAGTCCCGGCAATATGGTTAGAATTTTAAGCAACTTGTACACTTGGGAAGAATTATAAAAAAGGAATTGGTATTTCTACAGGGTGTCTCTGCACGATTCCTTATTTAATGATTTTACGCAACCTAAATCATAAAATTCCTACCATATTCATTATTGGCGGCCACAATTTTAACAGCATAAGATTGATAGCAGGCACAGAAAGAAAGCTACAAATACTTCCATAGAAGGTAGTGAAAAAAAACGAGAAGAAAGGATTAAACATTAACTACAAGAAAACAGAACGCATGGTTCTTAGCAAAAGGATGAGACCAAAGTGCGAATTGGAAATCGGAGATACCAAAATCAAACAAGTGCAGAAATTTAATCTGGGAAGTGTTTTAACAGAGTTCGGGAACTGTGACACTAAAACCCGATGGTGTATTGGGATAAGCAGTGTACTAAGAACTGTATGGCATTGAGTGCTGCACGATCTTCTAAAAAAGAAGAGACTTGAAACAACAGAAATGTGATGCTACAGAAGGATGTAGACGATACTATAGACCAAACATATGAACAACCACAAAGATTTGGAGAAAATGGAAACAAAAAGAAAACTAATACGTATTAGGATGAGGCAGTTGAGTTTTCTAGGGCAAGCAGGAAAGAAAATCTGATACTCGTGGGGCAGATAGAGAGTAAAGGGGACAAGAGAACAACACTTAACATAAGTAGTAAGTATGATGAAATGAATAGGGAACAGGTCTTAGGAGCAATAACGAAAATACAAAATTTATTAAGAGCTACAGGCAACAGGAAATTGTGAAGATCCATGATCACCTATATCCTGAAGAGAGACGACACATAACTAAGAAGAAATCACAAAAAATATGCTTATATTAATAATAACTTTGAAGAATTATATTTTCTCATCTCAGCAATGACTGTCGAAAAAAAATGAAAATCTCTCCGTATGTTGATAACAAAATGTAATTCTGGCCAAATGGAATTGATGTAAACGATTTTACAATGCCGCTTTTGACTGATGCTTGTAAATCGAATAATGAAGTTAAGTCCTAGAAATGTACTTGTAGATAGTCAATATGTATATTAATGAAATTTGTTAATAATTCAAAGTTTATGCGTATCACAATATAAAATAGATTTTACCAGATTTTGTGTATAACGAATTTAATCGGCACTAAATCATAACTTGGAAACAAGAAGTGAAGAGTAGAATTCTTCTCGACAGCTTGGGAAATCAATAAACAAGATTCTGTAGAGAAACAAGATTTTAGATAATGGCTTGCAGGCTGTGCTGAATGGTCTGAAAAGACTTGTGTAGTGAAGTCTTCTGCATTTAGTCTTCATAATCACAGAACGTTACCGGTGAATCGACATTGACCAAATTAGATCAGGCCATGACTCGTTTGTCCGCAGTTAGACAAGCCAGACACAAACGGTAATTTTGCACCTGGATTTATTTTCTATATGTGACTCATAGACTTACAATGGAAGTAAACATATTAAGATCAAAGCCCTTCATCTGGTCGTGAAAGTTATTTTCTTTTCGCGCATTCTGTACGTCCTTACGCTGCAGCTTTCTAAGTCAAGTTGTGGACGAACCTGTTTCTACGCAGAATCACATTACAGGGTGCCACCATATTGGCTATGAACACTGTCTATACCGACGATATAGTCATGTTTGTAATGAGAAATGTCAAGAAATCCAGTTTTATGAAACAATTACAGGGGCCAATATCAACTATTACCTTATAGATGTGTACATGGAGAGTTTTTCTTCTTTTCCTTCTCTTCAACTGGAAGATACTAGGCGTTTAGTTTGGCCACATCTACTAGCAAAAGAAGAATTTATCGGAGATATTGGATAGTTAGTTTGTAATCGCAGATTTATTTCCTTCAAGAGGAGGGTAAAGGTGTAGGTTTTGCATATTAACCACCTCCTTGTTGGTCAACTCTCAATATTTCCTTTTTTCTTGTCCCTGTTTAAACCTTTTCAGAGTGACAGGGTTCTCACGTCGTGTGGCCTGTAGCCTCCACTTGTTTAGGCTAGTCTGGTCATGTTGAATATCGCAGCCTACTGGAATTTAATACAGTTATATTTCCTTGGTCGGAAAAAATTGCAAATTCTATGAAAAAACTCCAAAAAAGCCATTCCGAATTTGTAAGACTTGCATTCGGATGCAACAGAGGCGCCTGTGTTTTTTTCTGTAACTATGCTCCATATATCACTATTTTCAACATGCAAAAATTTCTTTTTGAGGGGGAGTAAAGATTGATGTCTGTGACAACAAAATTATTATATTAAGTTTAGTAACAGGGATCTGCAACTTGATTTCATCGGAGTGTTTGACTTGACAAGGGTGATATAATTTCCTATGACCTTAAATTAAAATTTCTCAAAAATGATGCATACTTCATCTGAATGGTGATTCGAAACGAGTTCAGGGTCCATTGAGTTGATATTGAGGAGACCACTGCTCAGGCATTTTCACTGTTTTCGTACATCCATTGTGCAGATTTATTGAAGGCTACATGGCTCACATGGGTTTTCTTTGCATTGTAAGCTAAATGGCACACGGACAGTAAACTATCTTCTGTCTGTAGTAACGTTCATCCGTCACGTACTCACACTTTATTTCTATTTTTATTAGCCTTGATGATTTCGGTGATGCGAATTGGGCAAGTAGCATTGCTTTGTGTCATTCTTTCTATAATCTAGTCGCTTGCTTTAACAACCAACTTATAGTCAATATAATGGTGGAGAGAGATAGAGGGACAAAGAGAACGAAAGAAAGTCTCCGTCGTACTTTATCAAAGAGTGGGTAAAGATTGCTGGTTTGTCTTCTTTCGGATAAATACTTTACTTAGTTTAGTATGCTGTAGGAAATGGGTAAGAATTTTGCTCTGTTGGCAAAGGTATGCTAGCTTAGCCAAATTGAGTTCGGATTGCTTTGTTTTCTTTTCATAAAATTGCTTTAACTTAGCTAGGAATATAATTTCAATTGCCCTTTTATATTTTTAGCTCTCAAAATAACAGTTTTTCCTTTTTACTTCCTCAACGTGTAAGGTGAATTTTATTTTGATAATTTTATACTTTTATTTATTCCATTTTTTCAAACAAGTTAACCAGTTGAATAATAATTCAGTTGGTTAGCTTCTTCCTCCCTTGTATTTAATCATTTCTGGAGGTCACATCATAACTCATTTTTGTCGTTTAGTATTTATTCTTATTTCAGATTATCGGGATATGATTTTATAAAAAATAGTTTAAATATAAATACTTTATTTTACACCCCTTAGCAGATAAATTCTAAATATAAGTATAAGGATTTACACTCGCAGAATGTGACATTTTTATGACTACTGCATGAAAAATTTTCTAATAAATGTTGCGTTACAGTAAAAGGCATAATAAAAATTGTTTAGGTCAAGGAATGCATTTATGTTAATGTCAGAATAGTGAGGAACATCATCTTCTGCCCCTAGTTTTCGACTTTATATCTCATTTCATGCATTATATTTTTATAATCGCAAAAAGAAATGATCACTTGTTGCCTGCAGGTGAAAACTGACTTTTAAAATTGTTATTTGGTTGAAGTTTAGTCCATGAAAATGGTCCAAAACATACTTTTATATTAGTTCAGAATATCATGCGGATAATAATAGAAACGTTTTAATCTAGGGTTTCACAGGATCAAAAACTGAATTTAATTGTCCAATAATAGGTTCAATTGGAAATACATGAAAGAGTAAGAAAATTAAACAATCTGAAACAACTTAAAAGACTGTCTACAGAATCACTTGCAAAAAATATCGTTGGAGATATTTTTGTTAAGTAAAAGATGATGGAAAAATATCCGAAGATGTGGATGTAAAATTATATTTACTTTTTACCCAATTATCCAAAATTAAATATTACTTATTATTCCTTTTATGTTTATTAATTATATGTATATAACTTCGCCTGTGCTTCAGAATGTTTTACTACTCAAATATATTCGTAGTTCTTAGCAATAATTGACAAAAACGACAGACAGTATCAGTACTTTAAGTCAATAAGCAGTTTAGAGAGACGCATCGAAGAATGTGTAAATATATATTAACATGTGAATGTATGTAGTAATGTACTTGCTATCGATTTTGTCTCACGTTATATGGATAAATACACATAATAACATTATGAAGAAGTTAGTCAGTGTTACAAAAACTATAATAAAGTGAAAGATAATTATATTTTATTGTTATATGGTTAGAGAATGTTAGAGAGATGATAATGAAAATGAAACCAATACAACGAAAGAAAAAAAAATAAAATGCGGTTTCAAGTTAGTCATTTGAAAATCAATATCATAACGCAAAGAAACGACGAAGGTTGTTGATCGAAAATAACATTTTGTTGAGTGTCACAATTTGGGAATCTCATTTTGTTCATTAAGTTGATTGGTAATTAAGTACTTTTCTCTATTTCTTTATTGTGGCTTGTGAAGTATTTTGAGATTTCTCTTATCACAGATATTTTTGCAATATGTCATACTTATATATATATATATATATATATATATATATATATATATATATATATATATATATATATATATATATATATATATGAATTCATTAGCCCTTTCTACCACATTCAATACTTGATTATATGAATAAGTATATACATACAAGATGTGTGGAAACTTATAATCCAGCCCACATGGTCTGAAGATTGCGATCAAGCATGAAACAGGCTACTGACATCCGATGCTGAAATCAGTGTCCACGCTTCTTATATTTATACGAGGGTACTTCAAAAATTTCGTGAAAAAAAGTCCATAACTAAAGATCATATGGAAGGATTGTGCTTTCAATGCAACTCAACATTCTTGGACCAACGCGTTATCACGTGTTGAAACATGAAGCCTTTATTGCAGGTGATAACGCATCGCCTCCAGTTGAAAATCAGGAATCATTCAAGCAACATGGGATACACAAAAATTAAAGCCAGGACAAACTTTAAATTCATGGTGAAACTCGGCTGGGGAAATAGATAAAACTTTGACGCTCTGGAACAAGTTTATGGTGACAATGCCCCAAAGTCGGTTCGGAAATGGAAGAAATTAAAATGAAGATGAGCTCCGCAGTAGCAGGCCCTCAACGTCAGATTCTTAGGATAAACATTGATGCTGTTCGCGGCATGAATTTGGAGATAATACCCAGTACTGATGACGGGGTTATGCGTAAGCCGCTCAATAGGGCCTCAGTTCTTAGAGGGAAGTCTGGTATGGGTACACCGGTGGAGTCGAGCGTCGAATTATATGAGAACCTCCGAGCAAGGCATTCAGCCTTGTCGGTTGAGGAGGTCAAGACCTCGAACTGGTTGAACAAAGGAGGTATGGAGGGTTTTCTATTGTTCAGGACACTCTTACAGAGCCGCCAATAATCTTTGGAGCTAAATTTGCGAGATGCAATACGCTCCCTCATCCGAGCAGCAAATATTGTTTTAGCTTCGTTGAGGACACGCTTACACTCGTTACGGGCGGAGGCAAACAGACGTCTATTGCAGTCCGACATGTCGCTACGAAATATGTGAAAAAAGTGGTTCCTGTCAAACCGAGAATTGAAGGTCGTTCTCAACGGATTCTCCTCCAGTTCCTATCCCACGAACGCAGGTGTTCCCCAAGGCTCCATCCTTGGCCTCACACTTTTCCTTATTTTCATCAACGACCTTCCTGACGCCATAGGTTCCCAAGTTGGCATCTACGCGGACGACACTACAATTTACTCCTGCCTCAAAAACAAATCTAGTGTCGCTGTCAAAACTAACCTGGCCGTGCGTCTTGAAATGAACCTCCAATCGGTTGTTAACTGGGCCAACAATTGGATGCTCAAATTTAACGCCTCAAAAACTAAACTACTCTCCATTAACCACCATAGAGATCTTTACCTGTCCCCCATTAGAATGTCTGATAGTCAACTTCTTGAGAGCAACTCCCTGTGTCTGCTCGGTCTCACGTTGACTGCTGACCTGAGATGGAACAAATACATTGAGTCAATTGCATCGTCCACCGCGAGAAAATTTGGCTCTGTGTGCCGCGCCAGGATTTTTTCTCCCCTGAATTGATACTTCAAATATACAAAACGACCATTCGCCCTTGCATGGAGTATTGCTGCCATATATGGTCTGGGGCACCTTCTGTTTACCTCGGAGTTCTAGACAAGATCCAGAGACGGATATGTAATGTGATTGGCTCTGATCTGGCGTCTCGCCTGCAGCCACTATCTCACAGACGCGCCGTCGCCTCTCTCTGTCTCTTCTACAAATACTTTCATGGTAATTGCTCCGATGAGCTGCTTTCACTGGTTCCCAGTCTCCATGAACTCAAGCGCCCTACGAGGCTGGCATCCGTCTCTCACCCTTACACTGTAGAAACTTTAAAATGTAGCCGTCTCTTCTACTCCAATAGCTTCATACCTCGCACCTATCGCCTGTGAAACACCCTTCCCAATTACTGTTTCCCTGATAGCTATGATTTCCAACTATTCAAATGTAATGTCAATCGACATCTCCAGTTACCTTGATCTACACACTATCCTTCTCTTCATCCTTTCTTCTATCACTCCTATCTGCTCTTGCTCCAGATCTTCTGCAACCCCCTGCATCCTAGTGGCTTCATGCCTTGCTCGGGGCGCAATGCTTAAAAAAAAAAAGAAATTGAAGATGGTAGTCGAATAACCACTGAATCAAGTGGGATCAGGACTCTGAGGTTTTTCTGCAGAGAATTGTGACAGTTAATGAAACATGGCTCTACTAGTACGATCCCGAAGACAAAATTCAATTAAAGCAGTGGCTTTCCAGGGATAAAAAGTGGACCAGTCAAAACAAAATCTTGAAGAGAGGAAAGGTCATGGGGTGCAGATAGGATTTTGCTGATTGACTTCCTCGAGTCAAGCAAACAATTACGTCTGCTTATAATGAACGCGTTTTGAAAATAAAACTGTTAAAAAATATCAGAAACACGCCTTGTACAGCTGCATCAACGCGTTCCCTTCCACTATGACAATGCACCCACTTACGGCGCTCGGCAGACAAGAGATGCACTAAGTGAATTTCGATGGGAAATCGTCCGGCGTCCACCTTACAGCCCTGATTTAGCCCCATCCGACTTCTTTTTGTTTCCAAACTTGAAATAATCACTGAAAGGCACAAATTTTCCATTGGTTGAAGATGTAAAAAAAGCTGATTTGACATGGTTCAAATCACATTAGCCTCAGTCTTACTCAAACGGACTTAAATGCTGGTATCAACGTTTAAAGAAGTGCATTGACCTTAATGGAGCCTATGTTGAAAAAAAAAACATCATAACTGAAACCGTTTTTTTATACTATCCTTCTTGAAGCCCTCTCGTAGATGCTTTATCTCGGATATTGAACATTTTAACATATAAATTTAGTTTGCCTTAAAACTATGTATATATACGAGGTCTGCCTGAAAGGTAACGGCCTGGGTGTGTGAACTATGGGCATAGATGAGTGAGTTCTTGCAACAGGGACAGACGGTCAATCAGCAGGTCTAAAACGTGATTCTGTGGCGTTTGTTCGTTTTGTGCGCGTGAATAGACGAGTGCTGTAGCAGGATAAATCGTGGTCTACTTTACTACGACAATGCATCTGCTCACAACGTCTTGAGCATCTGAATGTTCCTGGCCGAATAGAACATCGCCCTACGGGACCAACCTCCCTATTCACCTAACTTTATTTCTTGTGACTTTTTTCTTGTTTCCAAGGTCAAAGGGTTCTTCAAGGGAACTCGTTTTGAAGGTGATTAATAGGACTGTAACGACGGAGCTAACTACAGGGGATAGAAACGTAACAGAGAAAGATAAAAAGTACATAAGACTCGATGAGGAATACACAGAAGGGGTAACTATATCTTTTGTTTTTTTGGAATTGAAATAAATTTACGTTACTTTTCAAACAGACCTCATATATATATATATATATATATATATATATATATATATATATATATATATATTGTTATGGTCCAATATCCTCGCACCACAGTTATGGCCCAAGGTTAGAACCAAGGAAGAACCACACGAACACAAGAGTAGAATAACAAAGATATATTACAACAGAAATATAGTACAAGAAGTTGAAGGTGTTAGTAATAACTGTCTGTCTGGTTTACAGTGAACTAATATTGTCTCGACTCGTTACACCCTTCATTCATCATACCTCTTGAGAGGCGCAGTATTTATAGTATCAGGAAGAGTCCATTATCGTTATACGTAAGTTTCCTTACCCCCGCCCCCGCCTTCCAAAGCTTTTGCGTCCCAGGGGTCTTTAGTATTTTTTCTGTTTGGATTTATTATCAAAGGCTCTGTGACTTTTCTTTTCCTGGTCGATTTTCGTGCTATATATATATATAAAAGTGAAAATAGAAGTCAACACTTAGAGGCGACAGTCTGTTTCATGCTAGATGCAATCGTCAAGCCAAGAGTACTGTTATTTTTCTCGGCTATTTATATATACTGGTCAGTGGTGCATTGTTGGTAATCTATTTTGGCCGTTATTTTACCGTAAGTCATTTATTTGTTTATATATTGATTTGGATTAAATTATTTTGCTCGTTTTTATTTATTTTTATTTTTATATTTTATTTCTTATCTTATATATTTATTTGTTTTTTTGTTTTTGTTTTTTAATCGGTGTTTTTATTAACGTAGTAAAATTTTGTTTATATTTCTTAATTTTGTTATAGATTGGGAAGATAATAAAAGCTATTTATTCAATTTTGGCGTTGATTGTTGTAGTTTACTCTAAATATTATTTTGGCGGGAACAGTTTTTAATTTGTTTATTACTTCATGTATTTAAATGGATTGATTATCGTTATTTAATTTCTCTAACGGTTAGTTTATCGGGATCGGTTTGTTTGTTTGTTTATTTATTTTTTTGGATGAATTTAGCTCAATTTATTCTGTTATTATTTGTTTATTATACTGTATATTTTCTCTTCTCGGTTTTCGATTTTTAAGTAACGTAGTATTTTTTTTCTTTTATCGTTATATAACAGTTTTTTTCGTCCGATTTTTGGTTTAGTTTTTATAGTCTAACTATTATTTAGGTCATAATAGTTTGCTTATTTTTCTATTATTTACTTTATTTATTTGGGTTCATTGATTTTGTATTCTATTTATAGATGTGGTGTGGTTTGGTAATTTGATTGGGTTCATTTATTTTGCTTATTTTATTGTCATTTTCTTTCTTTATTTTTAATTTTAATTTATTTTTTCCGTTTTCGATTTTTAAGTAACGTAGTAAAAATTTGTTTTCATGTCTGCATTTCGAGATGAGCTCGGATCTTTTATTTAATAATTTATTTTTGTCTGGGAAGCTAATGATAGCTATTTCTTTCTCCAAGCAAAGTTTCCAAGTTTTTGACTGATTGTTGTAGGCTGATGATCTTTTCCTTATTTTCCAAGATATTTTTGGTGTGATGTGCGTTTTGTTTTTAATAATGATAATTCCTCATTTTAAAGATTCTGACATAAATTATATTTATACATATATATGCATTGATATCTGTATATATAAATATATTTTACCTTATCATTCACACTCTCTCTATGTATAAATTTTTAAGTTTTCATATATATATATATATATATATATATATATATTGATTGATTGATTGATTGATTGATTATACTAAGAATAACTATTTTAAAGAGATTGTACGATAATGTACAAAATTTTGTGCATTTAAACTTCTTTTCAAATGTATCTAATATCCTATATTCTTTTATATGATGTGTATTAGATATAAATATTTGGAATTATATTTAAATTATTAATCTCGAACCTGGTTTTAAGTGCAATCTGCTAACACATAAGTAAAAAAAAAAAACACAGACAATATGTGGAGAAATTATCATTGAAATCAGAATATTGATTAAATAAAAAATACGAAGGATTAAAAAAGGAAAAAAAAGTAAACAAAAAAACGCGAGAAAAGAAGGAAGAGATGAATACAAAGCAAAAGGGAAAGCTCTGATGAATTATAGAAAAAAAAGAATTAGGAATTAAGAAAATTAGATGTCGTGAAAAAGTAAGGAACAAAAAATAGAAAAGAAAGCGTCGAAAAATGCAGAGAGGTATAAAGATTCGCAAAAATAAAACAAAGAATCCTACATTGCCATTAGAAGATTACGACACAGGAAATGGTACGTAGACAAGTTCTTGAAAATTCCTTGTTTGTCTGCATGTTATGATGAACAGTGCCCAGGTGCTTTGTCATTGAGATAAGTCTGCGTCAACAGCAAGTTTGTATTGTCTGCTTCTCGTTTCCCCCGTCGGGCCTTGCCGGTGATTTGTCGTTGATAGGATTAAGGGCAGCGTGTGGGCAATCCGATTAAGAAAAGCTGAGAATTAAAGACTACACAATTTCAATAGGAAGACAATCGGAGGTAACATTCACAGAAGCAGAGGTAGAAATGAAAGAAGAGAGAAATAGAACAGTGCCAAGAAGAAGTGGAGAATTTCTTTTCCTGGGGTGCAGAAATTTGAAATAAAACAACATGAGAAATAAATAAAACAAAGAACAAAAAAGAACGAAAGCAGTAAAATAAATATATTTACTGCATATTTGTGTGTAATTGTATATAGGCAACAACAAAGAAAATTGTAGAAGAGGAAAAGAAAGCTATAAATCTAAGAGGAGAAAGAAAATCATAGAAACAAAGAAAAATGAAACATAATTGATGTATAAAAAGGGAAAACAATCAAAAGGGAAAACAATCACACATTTGAGGAGATGTAAAGGGAATAGCTTTTCTACGATTGTAAAAGATGTTGGAGTGAAATTACTAAGCCAATCATACAAAAGATGCAGAATCAAATCCTGTGATATATATATATATATATATATATATATATATATATATATATATATATATATCATATTGAACAAACACAATCCAAGATAAAAAAATAGTTAGTAGAGAGTTTGGTACCAAGAAGGGATAATTTTTGAAAAAAAGCACTGAAAAAAAGCTAAGTTGGAAGTTTTATATACATATATAAATGTGTGTGTGTGTATTAGGGTAGGTTGATTTTTGACTTTTTTAAAATATCAATAGAATAATGTACCGAAACCTGTGTATAGACCAATTAAGTACTGATACAAAAAATTAGATCTATCACTTCAACGGTTTTTTGAGCATTTGGCAGCAAATATCGTAGACAAAAATGCACTGAAAAATCCACCATTCTGCAAGATTTGGACTAAATATTGTTAAAAAAACAAACAATTTCATTATTTAAATCAGAGAATGTTATTATATTTTTTATCAAAATGAAATAAAATGTAGAAATTATAAGTAAACTTCAAATTGAAAATTTGTCCCCCATTATCACTGACGATTTTGAAATGCTGTTTTTTACCTCCTGAATTAATCAGTATTAGTTGAATACATTAAAAAACTGATTTTTTTCTATTTTGAATGAAAATACAACAAACAAACAAACAAGCAAATATGGAAAAATAAAGAATAGTTTAATAGGGCTTAATATATAGAGTCAAATAGCTCCATATAAGAACACTCAGATGAAATTGATGGTCCCAATTTCTGACACAAAGCTTTTGATATGTGCTGGTTCCTTGCTCCAAAGCCATACACAGATTGGGAAGCTTCTGTTGTTAACTTGACTGCCCGTTCCAAAGCCTTGAGAATGTGAGGGCAAATCTGGCAAGTCAAGTTTCCTACCATTTAATAATTATTCCCGAAGTTCATTTTCAGAAAATTCTTCTGTGAGTGGTGGTTCACAAACTCCACTTAATGACAGATTTTTTAACTGTCTCCAGTGCATAGCTTTAAAAGTGATAGTTTTGATTCTTTTTATTTTTTTTCTTGGTTTGCTCCCCACACTTGAAAAAATATAAAAAATAATTTGATTTATTTTTTAAAAATTGCACTCTGTACTGCTTTAATATTTATGTTGAATTTAGATAAAACCCTTAAAATGATTCCATAAATTGGTATAACTAATTTAGTCAATTTTATATGAATAAATATTTACTAACCTGATGGCCAAAATTCTTTTTATAGCTTCTTCCCTCACTTCCAGATCATCAGATTTGACCATTGAATATAAGATATTTTCAGGCAGTAAGGCGAAAGCATTGCATTGTATATTTTTCAATGTGATCTGTTGGATTTCATATGGTTGCTTCCTAATCCTTTGGATCATATTGAAAATATACATTTGCTGATTGTGGAACTTGTTATTTCTTTTATTAGGTTGGTGCAAAAAGAATGACGTAATAATGTCGTTTTTTGACGTATTAACGTCAAAAAACGATATTATTATGTCATTATTTTTGCACCAACCTAATATTTTCGAACCGGCAAATGGCATATACATTCACAAGAAAATTTATTAAACTGTGGAGTTTGTTTGAAATATTTCATGGGTATGCACCATGAATCCATAAGCACATCAAACTGATGCCTAAAGTTAACCACCTTGCCTGGTTTAATGGACCAATTTTCCATGATGCAAATCTAGAGTTCACCTTACCTCTACAAATACCCACTGTATATTTATAAAGGAGTCTTTGGTAACAACTAAGGGTATCTGCATTTTCAATTTTAAAAATAGAATACAGAGGACTGCCAACAGCTGAAAATGATATTTGGGGTAAATTATGGTAATCATTTGCACGTAATTTCCCAAGTGGACCATTGGATGTGGCAGGGCGTTTTTTGTGGTACCATCTACATGTTTAAAAAGACCTCTAAATGGAAGTTTATTTTGGTGCAATCAATAGTATGAAGATTTCTGTTAAGTTTTCTTTCTAGAGGTGCAGCAAATCCACCTTCACAGCCTGAATTGGCATTAGTATTTGTCAACAAGGATAGCCTTGATAGTGCTCACACTGTTGAATCCATGCAAAACATCAGCCACTTACTCGGCAAGAACCACAACAGTTGCACCAATATTAGGAATAACCTTAGGTATCAGATATTCACTTTCATATGTGATCTTTGTGACAGTCAAGTGGCGTTCTGATCTCTCAATTTTTTTTTCAGTCTTTTCTCTATTTTCTTCCACTATTTCCTTGTACATTAGTGTGTCTTTGTCAGTTCTCCCATCAACTCCAATAGAAAAATTTTCCACCTTTTCATCATGCTGTTGATGGGCATTTGTTTTCACTTTAACCTTTGCTTTATCAATTTTACATTTATCTATATAAATATATTTTTATATTAATATTGGGTATAAGAAACACCCAGGGTCCTCAAATCCAAGAGCAATGCATTGGAAAGGCTGGCTTCAAGATTGTAAAATATTAGGTTGGTGCAAAAATAATGTCGTTTTCTTACATATTAACATATGTGAGAAAACGACATCATTGTTGCACCAACCTAATACATCACCCCTGATCAACTCAACAGCATACCGTGGAATTTTGATAAGGCTAGCCGCTATATAGCCTTATCAAAATTTCACGGTATGCTAGGCCCTTTGGGATGCTTTTTTCCTGCCATTTTTATTAAAATATCTGACAAAGAAAATATATGTATTATCAGAAATTATACAAAAATATTTTTCAAAATAAATTGGAAAATAAAGTTTGAAATGCATTATTAAATTAAAAGTAATATTTATTTACATAAAAGTAGAGTTAATTTGGGATTAGCTTGAAACAGGCTTTTTAATAAAACGTTAATTTTCAAAATATAAACAAATTACAATAATTATAAAAGTTGTATTTTTTTAAATAGTTAAGTAAATAAAATAGATATTTGCGTTAGTTAAAAGCGTAAACAAAAATAAAACGAACATACAAGAGGAGGTAATTACAACCGGTAAATACCGAAAAAATATCCAGTAAAAACGACGCAGTTCATAAGTAGTTATTTGTATTTTAAACTAAATAATTTAGTGTGTTTTATTTTTTTATTTTTAGTAATTTCATTTAATTTATTAAGACAATAAATAATAAACTCAAAATATCCAATATTAAGCGTTAGTTTCTTTTTGTCCTTTTCGTTAAGACTCAGTTTTAATTTAACATACACATGTCTCCTTAGAATTCTGGTCATTTGTTTAGATTTTAGGAATCGAGTAACCACCTAACTAATGAAGAATTAGTCCTCCATGTGTCCACATAATTTCTCTTAGTCAATCAGATATAGACACCACAAGACAGGGGAAGTTTCATCTGGAAGTTTCTGACAGAAGTGGGGATTTTATCCTTCTACCAATACATCGATAAATATTATGACATATAATATTATATTCTATTATAACATATTATATTCTACAAATGTTGAATGGAATTGAGATCTGGAGAATTTGGTAGCCAAGACAACACATAAAATTGATTCATAATCCTAAGTTATTTCTTGCATAAATCATGCAATATGGTAAAGCCCATTATCCTGAAGAAAGTTGTAGCTGATCATCAGCCATATTGAAATCTGTGGTACGTGACTAAGTACCTTCCGTATAAATGATAGAGCTGATGATACAAGATACAGCGATGATGCATACGTTTCCAATGCAGATGCCTCCGGTCAATCATTTTTGTAGTAATTTATAGTAAGCTTTTGAAATAATATCAGTATTTATGTAAAACATTATCTTACTTAGGCAAATTGATTATAGATGAATAATATTATAGCAGAATGCAAAAATTATATAGACTAGAAACCCATCGAGAGTAAAATATATTCGACTGAATAATGTCTCTCTCTCTTACACACATGCACAAATAATCAAATTACCGAGTACATCGACGATCGGACCCCGAGTCTTCGGAGCGGCACCGTATCTTTAGAGACTACAGGTCCTTAAGCTCACACCTCATGACCTCAAATGGAACTGGTACATACGAGCCATCGATTATATGCAGGTAAAATGGTTGGCTCCGTTTATCACTCCAGTAAGTATCTGACACCACGTGCTATCTTTTACCGTTATAATAGTTATATCAGGTCGAAAATGGAGTATTGCAGGCATATTTGGGCGGGAGCTGCTCAGTCCTAACTTTCCAGTTTTGATAGGGTTCAAAAGCGTGCCCGAGTAATTTGTTGGAGAGAATTGTTTTCCATTCTTCAACGTCTCTCTCGCAGACATATGTGCCGAGCCTATCACTGCTATATCGCTGCTTCCATGGAAAGTGCTTAGACAAACTACGTTCCTTGGTTCCGCCAGGTCTAAATTTCACGGTACGGACCTGGACTGAAAAAGGGTGATCACCTGCCGTGACACATACATTGAAGAAAAACAACCACATTCCTTCCGTATTCCATCGGTGAGAAGTAAGTTCCACTCGAATCACTGCTCTGTGGGACCGACTCTCAAGAGGATACTTACATTATTTACATCATTCGGACTGTTATGCCTTCATTACCATATTCACAACGTTTCGGCGTTGTACGCTCCGACCTTCTTCATGTGATTCGAATTTCGAACCGAACACTTTATTTCGTCCACTGGGGTAGGTTGTTCTAGATCCACGTGCCATGCCTCTTCCGGATGTCTCAGTTGTTTCCCTTTAACTCAAATGTCCAAGTTTGTTCACTCCTGCTATGGCCTGTTATTGAACTCACAACTCTTTGTGTTTAGTCACTGTATTTAATCAACGTTTTTATCCCCTGACACAACGTGCTATCCTTTACAATTATAGTAGTTATATTAGGCCGAAAATGGAGTATTCTTGTCAAATTTGGGCGAGAGCTTCTCAGTCCTAACTTAACATTTTTCATAGAGCTCAAAAGCGTCTCCGAATCCTTGATGGAGAGTATTTATTTCCCATACTACAACACCTTTCTCACAGGCGGATGTGGCGAGCCTATCACTATACTATCATTATACCCCTTTTTATTTTTGTATGTATGCTGAACTGATTTTTATGCCAATACAGGCGGTTTGCTGACAGTAGAGATATTTTATGTCTTTCTCGAATATGTCAAGGTTGCTGAGCATTTGTGACAGATCTCTGTGTCGTACTTTGTCGAATGCCTTTGAGTAGACTATTAAGCGCAGGTATAAATACTTTTATATTGCTCTTTCTGATAAAATAAGTATTGCGTTCTTTGTTCCTCTGTCTTTAACGAACCTACACTGTTATTGTCCTATATCTGGCCTGATTCTACGACGCCCTCTATTCATCAAAATTTGGAAGATGATATTTGCTATGTAGCTAATTAGGCTGATTATTCGGTGGAATTCACATTCGTTTGCACCTGGTTTCTTATTTTCTATGAAAACAGATCTATTTAAGTCTTCCGCAATATCACCGCTGTTGTAGACTTCATTTATTATTTCTGTAATCTTGTCTATACCGAAATCATCTAAGGCTGTCAGCATTTCCATTACGATTCCGTCTGGCCCTGTTGCTTTATTTCTGTTCATTTTGTTCAGTGTAGCTTCCACTTCAGTTTTTAATATTTCTGGCCGGTCGGTATTTCTGTGTATTGCCGGTTGTTCTCATTCGTCGTGGAAGAGATCTCCAATATATATTTATTTCAGCAGTGAAGAATTTTTTTCTTTCTGTAATATGAACGTTCTGTCCTCGGATTTTATGTAGCCTCTTGATGA
The DNA here is from genome assembly GCA_963932145.1 of Acanthosepion lycidas. Taxonomy (NCBI): domain Eukaryota; kingdom Metazoa; phylum Mollusca; class Cephalopoda; order Sepiida; family Sepiidae; genus Acanthosepion; species Acanthosepion lycidas. The sequence continues at coordinate 70,161,747 of OZ010577.1, forward strand.
GCATGACTTCTGTCTTATTAGTTTATTTATTTTTGTGAATATCTCCTTTATCTGTGATGGGCATTCTCTCTATTTCTCCATAATTTACGTTGAGCCATTATTCTTTAGCCTGCCTAATTTGGTTCCTTATTTCATTGTCCAGTTTTCTGTGATCCATTCGTTTTTACTTTTTAGTTCATTCTCCTCTGGGATGATGTCGTTTGCTGATGTCACTAAAGCTTCTCTTAGTCTGTCCCACTTCGAGTTTCCATTTCCATTTTGTCTCTCGTATCTTCTTTTTGCACTGTCCATTTATTTTCCCTTAAGGTTCGGGTCGTTCAAGAGCCTGTTGTATTGCAATTTAACGATGTTGCGTTAGTCTTCTTCATTTTCCGTAGTTTCACGCTTAGCTTACATTTAACAGGGAGTATGGTCGCTTCCGCAGTCGGCATTTGAATACGTTTTGCAGAAAACAACGGCATTTGTGAATATTTTGTTGATGCTTATGTAGTCAGGTTGGTTTTTAGTTTCTCTTACTGAGCTTCTCCATGGCCATAATCATCTTGAATGTTCTTGGAACCAGGTGTTGGCTATTACCTGATCATTGGCTGTACAACATTAGAATCATTTTTTCTCCGCGTTCGTTGCGGGTTCCGAGTCCGATTTTGCCAGATATCTTCCTTGCCATCTCCTTGCCTAATTTTGCATTCATGTCTCCCATGATAATTTTAACTTCTTGTGATTTGGACTGATTTGTCTAGCATGGAGTAGGAAGATTCGATGTCTTTTTCCGTACTCTGTACTGTCGTTGCATACACTATTATAGCAGATATGTTGTAAGGCTTTCCTTTCAGTTTAATTACAAAAGTACTTTCAGATAATTGACTGTATCTCAGAACGCATTCATTAGTCTTTGATAAAATAGATATAAATGTGTGGTGACCGCGTAGACATGCTTGACTATATCTTGCACGTAATAATAAACTTGTTTGACTTCGAAATGATAAACACTAAGAAGTTTAAGTCATTTTGAATTCCACTTCAATAGAAAATATATTTAAATTCATTGTAAATGTTGCATTATCTCATGCTAAGAACACATACAGGCATATAAAAATCGTACACCCGATTATTCTCACTAACAACGGCATTTGTGATCATGTCCCTAACCATTGTTCTAGTGATTTATTTCCTTGTCTATGTCACTTGCTGATGTTTTAACGATAATAATCTATCAAGTTTTAGATAAAACTGGTGAAGCTCGGACTGTTGCTTTGGACATCTCGGAATCATTTGACAGCGTTTGGCACACGGGACTTCTTCACAAGTTGAAAGTTTATCGTATTTCTGAACGAATTTTTGAAATGATTATTCTTTCTCATCAGATCACGAAATGAACATATTCCAGAACTGCCACTGTTCTAGATCTTTCTCCATGAATGCATGTGTTCACATGGGCTCTACTCTAAGAGATACCCTGTTCCTAATTCTCATCAATGACCCTCTTTTTGGCATCAGTTCTACACTCAGTATCTATGCTGATGATGCAACTATTTATTCCTATCTCGATAGTAATTCCGATCGGTTCCATATGGTCAAATTGGCAGCTGATCTCCAATATAATCTACCATCTTCTGTTAGCTGGGGAGAAGGGATGGTTTGTTAAGATTAACGCCTCCAAAATGAAACTGCTATCAATCTTATGAGAGACCCATTTCTACTCCCATCAGCCTAGCAGATGTTAACATCCAGGAAATGGATTTGTTGCACCTTCTCGGGCTGACATAAAATGAAAAGATTATATTGAATTATTTTCTCGCTAAGTTGTTCACTGTGTCGTACCAGATAATTTCTATCTCCAGAACATATCTTATATATTTATAAGTCTACCATTCCTCCATGGTTTGAGTATTGATGCCACGTGCTCTCGGGTGCACCTGTTACGTATTTAGAGTTTCCTGATAAAATTAAAATAAGATTCTACAATGTTATTGGTCCTGATCTGGCATCTCGATTCAGTCACTTTTCCGCTGCCGTAATGTAGCTTCCCTGTATCTTTTCTATAAATACTTTCATGATAATTCTTCTGATGACCTTTCCGCTATGGTCACTAGACTTTATAAATTTAGGGGCAGTAAGAGATTGGCAGCTAATTCTTATCATTTTACTATTGAAATGTTTAGATATAGCCCTAAAATCTATTCTAACATTTTTTTATTGCATTTTTTGCTTTAGGGAACTCACTCCCGGTTTCTTAGTTCCAAGTAAACATTGATCATGAACAATTTAAATGGAATGTCAATGGTTGTGTTCGGTCTTTTTAATTCTTGTTCTTTTATTGTTTCTACTCCTTAATAGATTTTTCTCTCTCTTATTCTCTCACAGTCAGTAACCACTTGGTTCTTGTTGGATTTATTGCCCTGCTTGGGAGAAAATGATTAAATAAAAAATTACATATCTTCAAATGATCCTTATTGCTTGTGTAACTTTCGTCCGGCTTCTTGATTCCTAGTCAAATTTCTTCTTCAAAAAATGCAATGTCAATCGTCGAATGTTGTCTCCTTACTTCTTGTTCTTTTATTGTTCTCTCTCTTTAATAGGGTTTTTCTCTATCATATTCTCTCTCACTCATTTAGAGATACTTGATAAAATCCAAATAAGAATCTGCAATGTTATTGGTCCTGATCTGGCATCTCGATTCCGTTACTTTCCCACCACCGCAATGTAGCCTCCCTGTATCTTTTCTATAAATACTTTCATGATAATTCTTCTGATGACTTTTCTGCTATGGTCTCTAGACATTATGAATTTAAGGGTAGTTTAAGATTGGCAGTTAGGCCTCATCATTTTACTACTGAAATGGTTAGATATAACCATAAAAATCTATTCTAACTTTTTTCTATCCCATTTTTCGCTTGTAGAAATCACTCCCGTTCATTCCAAGTAAAACATTGATCATCAAAAACTTAAATGCAGTGTCAATCGTTACGTTGGGTCTTCTTAATACATACTCTTTTATTGTTCGTACTCCTTAATAGTATCTTTCTCATATTTTCTAACACTCACTAAGTATCCACTAACGTCTTAGTGGTTTTATTCCCATGCTTGAGGTGAAATTATAAAAAAAAATATCACTATATTAAGTAAGCTAAACAACTTGTAAAAAATACATTTTGTCCTCATAAAGATTTAATGTCGTCAAATTACGACAGTTTAATTCACTCGTCAAGTTGAAAGGAAAGATATGTCAGTAAATAAGAAAAATGATAAAATCCGAGCGCACAAAGCGTTGATAGTAAATAAAAAGATATGTAATTTCTCTCTTTCTCTCTCTCTATCTATATTTCTCTCTTTCTCTCTCTCTCTCTCTCTCTCTCTCTCTATATATATATATATATATATATATATATATATATATATATACAATATTGAGATGTGGATCAGACAGAGAACAATTCTTTCTTTTTTTTAAATGAATTTAATTTTTTGAAATATACATTTGTATGCATAATTTTTTTACGCTTTATTTTTTTGAAAATACCTCTGTATTCATAAATATAAAGAGACATGCATATACTTGCATAAATATATTTATTATTAGGATCGCAATATAATACAGGGTGTGATGAATAAAATGTCTAAAGTACTCAAAAATGAAAATAACACTGACATCTCATTTTAACAGCTATATTTACTAAAATTACACATTACATTTATTGAAATATTATGGAATAAATGTATTCAATAAAATTGCCATTGTCTTCAAACAGGCCTCCAGTCGACTTAGGAACCTTTTGCAACTCTTCTGGACAGTCTCCTTGTTTAAGTTGCTGAATGCTGTCATAATACTTGCCTTGAGCTCAATGTTGGTGTTACAAGGTTTTTTTGGACTGTTCGTCAACTGCACCCTAAATATAATAAAGAGAGTTGCCGTCTGGGGAGTTAGGTAGCCAGATGTAAAGGTGATGTCGTCGCAGAAATTATGTGACAGCCATGACTGCGTTTTCCAGCTTGCGTGGCATGGCGCAAAGTCCTGTTATTAAACATAGGGTCTTCCAGCAGAGACCCTCTTGACACAGGGGAGCACTACCTTCTCAAGTCACTTACTGTAGGCCTCCGTGTTGACCGACGGCCTCACAAACAAATTCTGGAGTCATTTTCTTATCAGAGCGATCAGAGTGATTTTTTCGACCTGTTGTACCTTCGTAACCACCATTACAAAATCCAACTCTTTCAGAATCACCTGCAGATTAACACCCAAACACTATTAAATATCTATATTGCAGCTTCCATTCCAAATTTCTGGCAGAGCGAATTGGATCATGATGCACTTTTTCTCATAGACTGTGTCCAACTGACCCTAATATACTATACAGTCGACAAAATCAAAAACGAAAGCGCATGCGCCAAATTAAAAATATAAAATGATGAAATTTACCTAAATTTTGTCAGCGTAATTATCTATCTACATTTTGTACAAACTTTGGAGATTTGATTATGCTGCATTCAATCCTAATTCAACATTTTCCATTCGCAAATTCCAGATTTACTACCAAGAGCTCAAGAAACAGAATGCGTTCCCGTAGTATCAAACGATCTTGATATTTTCTAAAAGAATTGGTTTATGATTTTATTGAGCGTAATTATCTTTACGATACCTAAAATTATTATTTTATCCCGTTAAATGTAAAGTTTCTAATTTATAAGTTCATTGTAATCTAATTAATTCCCAGATACATAATGACGTAATATATTTTCCTTCCTGAAATTAAACTGCTTGGGCATTCCAACTCCGTAAATTTATTTGGTACCAATTTACAAATATCTTCAAAAAGAGTAGACATGATGAAGCGAAAATGATTTATTTCTGGTAGAAAAAGATAGCAGTAAAGTAAAAGTAGCAACTCCAAAAGGCAAAATACTCCAAGGCCCTCAAAGCTTTCTTATCTATAAGTCAGGTTAGCGTTGATGTCAAATGATAGAGCAGAATTTCTTTATTTAACATTTCTTAGACGTTGAATCCTTCGTAATATTTATTACTCTCATCACCGTCTCTTCATATTTGCCACGTGTGATGGACTTTGATTTGTATTTCCGAGATTGTAATGAAGATTGCAATATCCATAGCAAATAATTATACGAGTCAGATTATTCAATTTTCTATTAAATTTAAAGCAAATAGTAAAACTCTGGATTCTCTGCTAAGTTATACATTTGATCAGAGTATAAAAATTGGAAAATCAATCAGTAACAGTTTTATTATTTACATTATTAGCTTAGTCTTTTACTTTCCTATCAGCCAATTTACTTATGTGCATTAACCTTTTTTTATTAGGTTGGTGCAACAATAATGTCGTTTTCCCACATATTAATATATGTAAGAAAACGACATTATTTTTTCACCAACCTAATATCATCATTAATCTTTCATTAATATGTAGAAAAATGTTATTTACCATGATAACCTTATAGTTACGATATTTAAAATTAAATAAAGTATATATTTATATATATAAGGACAGAGATTTTTCATGGAATCCCATGCATCTTATGCAATGATACGTAATGATTAACATTCTTTTACGTAATTCGTTTGAAAGCGATACTGGCTCTTCCCAAGTCTCTGTTCTTTGTAACTCTTAGCAATGTATGTTCTCTTACTCTCCCTTCCAATTACTGTTTTACAATATATTTACACAAGGTTGTTATTAGGTTACTAGCTATTTATCTCGCCCAACTGCTTTCTTCAATATGTCATATGTGTCACATTTTAAAGCTGCTCGTTCCCTATGTCACTGACATTTCACAAATGTTTTTAACTTCTTCGTAATTCATGTACAGATTAAAGACCAGAAAATGATGTAAAGTCTTACAATATCCTAATACGATGCACTACTGTCAACATAGTGAAAGTGGGAAACCATCCATATTCCATATCCATATTCCAGGTCAATTTTTTGTTTGTGATTTGCATTGTGTGGTCTTTTGCTGCAATGGACACTTTTCCGACTGATTAGCGAAGATAATTCTTTCAACCAAGATCTTTTCAATGAATTCAGTTGGTGTAGATATCTTTCAGAATTGACTGCTTAATTAAAATACGTTTCCTAATATATGCCACCATTCATATCCTTGCTAAAACATGTCATTACTTTCTCAAAGCGTAAACTTGGATTTGATAAAGACACACAATTTACATTGATTTTTATTCCTGCCAAAATAATATTAATTAAAAATTATTATTTATAATGCTATTGGTTATTAGCAACTATACCGGTTTCTACAAGTTATAATTAATGTTTCCTGATAGATATTGTTGCCATATCTGGTTTGGTGCTCCTTCTACATATCCTGTAATGTGTCCTGATCGAACTTTTAGGCTTCAGTCAATTTCACCTCGCCATAAATATAGCACATCTTAAGACTATATATATATATATATATATATATATATATATATATATATATATGGGGGGGGGATAGACATTGTTCCAAGGACAGGGGTTAATATTTTCTCTATAGCTCTAGCTTTTTTGTGAAGAGGGGGGTGCTGACTATTCGCGAATTGATGGGGCGCATAGTGATACCAGTTTTGATATCTTAGAGTGATATTCAACGAGTGTATACCATGATTTATTTTCATTTTTAATCAGTTTCCTGATTTCTTTCTTGAATTTTTGTGTTTCATATTTTATATTTTGTTCGTTTATTTTTTCGTATATGTTTATACCGTTCAATAATGAGTTTATTTTTTCTATGTATGTAATCATGTTTGTAATTATAATTCCACCTCCCCTTGTCAGGGGCGGGGAGAAATGTTGATTTCCTTATTTCCCGCTAGGTTCTTTACTGCATTTTTAGATGCTTCAGTGGTAATGTATTTTCATTGTTGGTCTTTATATTAGGTTGGTGCAAAAAATAATGTCGTTTTCTTACATATGTTAATATGTGAGAAAACGAAATTATTTTTGCACCAACCTAATAGTAATAGTGATTATACCTTGAATGAAACCTTTGATGAAATTGGAATCATCATGCTTCTGATTTTTTGTTATAGTGTTTACTATGTCGCCTTTGCGGATTCTGTTTGTAAATTTTAAACCGAAACAGGGTTTACAGTGTTCTGTTTTGGGAATCGTTATGTCCGATAAATTTTCTATTAGATTAGGATTTCCGATATATTTCTACATGCTATTGATGCATAGGTTGGTGAGTTTTTGTCTCAGGTTTTTGTTTTGATTGATACTCATTCGTTTGATATTTTGGTGTAGTAGAGTCTTTTCTGGCTTTGTTATACCGTACTTTTTGTAGAGTTGCTTTCTAACGGTTCTGGCTTTGATCGCGGTTACTTTCTCCATTACTTCTACTACTTCAGCAGATGTTTTTAGGAGATTGCATGCATATGTTGGAAAAAATGTGATATGATGTTATAAGTATTTTGTGTGTTCATTGTTGAATCACTTTTCATCAATGCATTTCATCAAAAAGCCTTTTCAATGTCTAAGTGAGTTGGCCGATGTTAATAGTTTTTGTCTTCTTTCAGATTTTGGTGTTTTTCCATGTTGGCAGAATGATATAACAATATATAATTTTGTATAACTTTATATATTATCAAACCGTATTTAGAATTTTTTTTGTGGCGCGTTTCTTCCATTACGATTTCATCGAACTTGGCTTTGTTGACATTGCCACGTCTAGACATGGGCACAAAACGAGACACTTATAGTTTCAAATTTTTGAAAGAATATTTTTTCTTTTCAATGTAGCCGAATTCAGTTGTATTCTTTTTCTTTTTCTCTTCGACACCTTTGTCCCTGACTATCCGCATTGTGACAATATAAAATCTACCAAGAATAGTAATATATTGTATGATTCTGGTCGCATATTTATCGTAGCTAAACTAGCGATAAGTGCACTTTCCAGACATTTTTGTCTCAGTAGATTATTTTCTCTTTTAGCCAAAGTGAATCCCTTAAGTCAAAATTGTGGTCCGTTTTTGTTACGGTGAACAAACATTGCGTTTTATGCATTGTTACTTAAAATTTCCGTTTTGTGTTTCTTCATTAAACTTCTTGAGGTTTTCCAATGTATTAATTCTGGCAATTCCTGCATTTGAGAAAGTAAATTTCTTCTTCAAGTTTTGGCTGGTTTTTTAATTTTTTATTCATTAAATCTTTGATTGTTTTAGATGTGGTTGTGAAAAATTTTATGTCGAGTTTAGATAAATTATTTTCGGTTGTAGTTGTGATAGCGCTAATTGATAGAATAATATATTTTTTGATTCGTTAGGTTTGTGAGGAAGGGCAGCTCTTCTATTTTGGTATATTTTATGAAACTTCCCATTGAAAATCCAAAAAGTTAGGATATTGAAGCGTCTTGTATGTATTTTCAATATATTGCTCCTCTTCGTATAGATATTGAGGGCTGCAAATTCTGAGTGTTCTTAAATCCAATACAATAATCATTCTGATATTTATTTAGTTGTTATTATGGAAGTAGATGGTTATTATGTAATTTTTATTGGTTGATTTTAGGTGGGCACTAAGTTATAGGCTGTTGTCGACTCAGTGTAAAGTAACGTATTATTTTTTTCTTTTCGAATTCTATAGTGTATTCAGGTTAGTTTAGTTTATCTATAAGATTCGGTAAGTTAGCATCATAGGGATATATTTATAGGACGTCATCAATATATCGGAAGTAATTTCATTGTTTAGGTAAAATGATTTTGAAAAAAAGTAGAATCTAGAAATTCCAAGAAATGCACTAAAGAATCTAGCGGGAAATAAGGAAGTCCACATTACTCCCTGACAATGGAGGTGACATTATAATCTTAAACAGGATTACATACATAGAAAAAATAAACTCATTGATTAACGATTTAGTCACACACGAAAAAATAAACGAATAAAAAAGAAATACTGAAATACAAAAATTCAACAAAGAAATCAAGAATTTGATTAAAAATGAAAATAAATCGTGATATAGACTCACCAAATATCACCCTAAAACATTAACCTAAAAAACTAGTATCTCAATGCGCCCCGTCATTTCGGAATAGTCTCCTTGGAAGAATATGTTCATCACACACACTCAATCACTCACTTACACAGACATATATATATATATATATATATATATATATATATATATATATATATATATATGAGGCCATATTGAGTGGGATAAACATAACCCCATCTTTGGTACTGGGCGTTATCTCCAATTTAGACCCCAACAAGGCTAGTGGTGGAGACGGGATACCAGCCATTGTCTTGAAGAAATGCGCGCCTGAACTGGCGCCCGCCCTTTCTAAACTATACAACTACTGCCTCAAGGAATCTTGTTTTCCTGACTGCTGGAAGTCCTCTTCGATCGTTCCTGTCTTCAAGAACTCCGGCGACCCTACTGACCCTTCCAACTACCGTCCTATCAGTCTCCTTCTCCTCTTCGGCAAAGTCTTTGAAGCCCTAATCAATATCGAGGTGGTAAACCACCTCACATCCCATAATCTGCTCTCAGACAAGCAATATGGTTTCCGCTTTGCCCGATCTACAGCTGATGTGCTTACGGCCATCACTGAAAATGTCTACCGTGCTCTTCAAAATAACGGGGAAGCCCGTGCCGTGGCACTAGACATCTCCAAAGAACTTGACAGGGTTTGACATGCCGGCCTTCTTCGCAATCTCTAGGGTTATGGCATTACGGGTCGCTTATACAACCTAATACAATCATTCCTGTCAAACTGTGAATTGAAGGTCATTCTCAACGGATTCTCATCCAGTTCCTATCCTACGAACGCAGGTGTTCCTACAGGCTCCATCCTAGGCCCCACTCTATTCCTTATCTACATAAATGACCTTCCTGACGCCATAACTTCCCAAGTTGGCATCTACGCGGATGACGCCACAATTTATTCCTGCCTAAAAACAAATCTAGTCTCACTGACAAAACTCACCTGGCCGTGCGTCTCGAAAAGTACCTCCAATCGATTGTGAACTGGGCAAGAATTGGCTGGTCAACTTCAACGCTTCTAAGACAAAACTGCTCTCTATTAATCACCACAGAGATCTTTCCCTTCCCTCCATTAGAATGTCTGACGGTCAACTTCTCGAGAGCAACTCTCTGCGGCTTCTCGGTCTCACGTTGACTGCTGACCTGAGATGGAATAAATACATTGAGTCAACCGCAAGGAAAGTCAACCGCAAGGAAAGTTGGCTCCCTGACCGCGCCAGGAAGTTTTTCTACCCGGAGTCTACAAAGATCTACAAATCAACAAATCAACAATTCGCCCTTGCATGGAGTATTGCTGCCATATATGGTCTGGTGCCCCTTCTGTTTGCCTCTGGGTTCTTGATAGGCTCCAGAGGCGGATATGCAATGTAGTTGGCCCTGCTCTGTCGTCTCGTCTACAGTCACTTTCTCACAGACGCGCTGTCGCCTCCCTCTGTCTGTTCTACAGATACTTCCATGGAAATTGCTCCGAGGAGCTGCATTCGCTGGTTGCCAGAGTTCAAGCGCCATACGAGGCTGGCATCCCGCTCTCACCCGTTCACTGTCGAAACTCCTAAATGTAGCCGTCTCTTCTACTCCAATAGCTTCATGTCTCGCACCTCTCGCCTGTGGAACTCCCTTCCCTATTCCTGTTTCCCCGTGAGCTATAATCTCGATCTATTCAAGTGTAATGTCAATCGACATCTCAAGTTGCCTTGATCTATCCACTACCCTCATCTTTTCTTCTATCACTCATATTTGATCTTGCTCTAAATTTTCTGTAACCTCTTGCGTCCTAGTGGCTCCCGCCTTGCTTGGGGTGAAATGCTTAAAATATATATATATATATATATATATATATATATATATATATATAGAGAGAGAGAGAGAGAGAGAGAGAGACTGAGAGAGATGCCTGTGTGTGGGTGTGTATAGTTAGTAATATATTGAATATTTGTATATTACTAGATGATATAGTGCTCAAGAAAAATACAGATTAACAACTTGAACTTCAAATCCACAATATTATAACCTTTCAGTGTTTATTTTCATTTGGTCTATTTCGATTCTACCCACATATATCTATTCTTTAGCATTCGCTTTATTAATTGGTGACATATTTCAAAGTAGGAAAACCTCAATTTTATAGATTTTACAAAAATTGAAAATTAATTTTTTCGAGAATAAAGATGAAAGAAACTACGAAATGATTTTCAAAAATTATAATTTGAAAAGAAATTATAAAAAATATAACATATCTTATGTAGTCAGCGATACTAAAATATACCAACCTTGTTTCATAAAATTTTTATGTAATTAACTCGATCAATAAAACTTTACAGGTTGGTCTTTACATTTTGCAACCTTTAAATTTCGGTTGTTATTATCAATATTTCTCTTTTATTTACATTTCATCTTCTTATTAATATCCTCTTCTATTCCAGCCATCTTTTGTTTTTTGATATGTTATTTTGCAGGGATATGCGGGTTGCAGATAGACGAGAAATTGTAATTGGCAGGCGAAGTTCAAGCTTCCGCTTATTCTGTTGGGAAGGATATGGATATATATTATATAGCAAAGTCGTCTTGTCTCTCACGAACCGCGGGTGGCGACCTGTGTACTAGAAGTGAAACCTCTGAATAAAAAAAGAAAAAAAAGAAAAAAAGAACATGAAAGCAACAACAAACCATTTTACTGTTTTCCCAAACACTGTTTTCACAATCAATACACTTTTAATAAGGAAAAAGAATACGTGGAGAGCCATGATCGTTCGCGTCCTGACAGGATATCACATAAAAAAATTATTTTGCATATGTGCTCTTTCATTGTTCTATATTTTACATGTTATTATTTTGAGTGGTGGTGATACGGCTGCCTTCACTGTTTATTAGATGTCCTTTATGGAAGTAATATTCTGATTCGTATTCTAAAATGATATTCTCAATGGTACTATTTCCGGCGCAGTGTTTGTTTTATGAAAGATATAAGAGATTTCCCACATTCGTCACTGTGTCTATTCCATATCATCAACATTGTCTGTTTATTTGATATAATTGTTTTTTTTCTGCCGATAGGCTTTGATATTACGTGATGATCATTATTCACATCATCGATATTCGATTGTCATTTTCATTTGTTGTTTTTGAAAGTTTTGAATGAACAAATCAGTCGTCTTGCTGCCATTAATAACTTTATTATACTAGCAAGTTGTAACGTTGATACTTAATAATTATTATACAATTATTTGTTTGTTTAATTTTACTGGGATGTTGTTATTCATTAGGTGCTTTGTCCTTCTGACAGCTTTTGTATCAAATTCAGTTTATGAATTTGATTCGTTTTATGAGTGCCAATACAATTTCTCACCCATTTCAAAGTCAGAAACCAAACAAAAACTCAAATCTAAAGCAAACAATAATAACAGAAAGCGTATGTTTGCTTCCACTTTGTGTGTCAAATACAGAAATTTACCAAAGCTTTCGTTCTTGTTTCATCTTTCATAGATGATTTGCCTGTTTTGTTACCATAGCATCCTTCAGTTGAGAAAGAAGTTTAATTAGCTGATTGTCCAGAAACTTTTCTATTGTCAACACGAGGGGGGGGGGGGAAGAAAAAATGGCTAAAAAAGAGAAAGTGGCGAAGAATGAAACGAATAATATAGAAACAGTGCATGTGTATCTGATAGCTAAAGAATTTGGACAGCAGGCTCCAACAACTTGTTTTGACACACACACACGCACACGCGCGGGCGCACACACACAAACAAACACACACACACGCACCAACGCAAACAAACATATACGCACATATCTATATTAAAGTAAATACAAAAGGAAACGTCTGATATGAGATGTAATTGTAAACAATGAATGATAACTGGATGGAGTGTTATATATATATATATATATATATATATATATATATATATATATATATATATATTTCTTGTGTCAGTATCTCTGTATAAATAGGGTGGGCCCGTTGACTGATAAACATATAAAGTAAATTTTTCAATAGAGATCTCTCTTTATTATAAAAATGCATACATGCTGGATTAAAAATAAATAAAAAACAAAAAAACAGCACAAAACTACTCAGAACCTCGAAGACACCTTCGGTGTAGTCTCGTAAGCGACATGTCCAATTCCGTTGGTTATCGTTTACGTTGGTCATTACATTCACAATTTTCATCATTATTGATATTATGGAGTCGATAGTTGATTTCCTTCACGACCAAGTCTCAGATATACTAGCCCTAGTTATATCGTTTAGAATGTTACTCCGGTAGCGTGAATGATATGACGCTCTCATTCCAATTGTAGAAGTTCATGACACTTCAGTGTTTCTAGATATCTTGACGGATGCAAATGATGTCTGCAGTCAAATTTTTAATTTCGATTTTGCTTTCATAACTTCTTGTGACACTGACACCACGTCAAAATCCATCTGTACAAGTTCTTGCGCGACAGTGTTGTTGATAAAGAGCGTATACATGGAGAGTTTCCGCCATTACATGGGACAAATGACAGGTTATCTAACTACGACACAATTAAGAATTTTTTTTATAATTAGTATAGATCTAAACAAAATAATCTAGAGATAGGAGTTTTAAGGTGCAAACTCATATCTAATGGTAATTATTGTTGTAAAACATCCTGTATCCAGTATAGATGGAAGAGTAGCCTTTAATTGCTTAATATTTTAATATATTGTGAAAATTAGTTAACATAAATTATTAGAATAAATGAATTATACGTTAAAAAAAATGAGAATGTTAATCCAATAGATTTTCAAAATAGGGCAATATAATTCACAACAGTTGTTTTTCCACTTTAAATAGATCGAAACCAGAAGCATTCTGTTTATACAGTCTATTAATAAAAAATATAACTGTCCTTCATAAACATTAAAAGCATCTGTTAGAAATTTAATAAATTAAAATACCGTAGTTTTTACAATCTAATTTTTATAGCCAAATGCGCACATTATTTCTTCTTAATAGGCAAGAGCGAGTGAGTTGTTTGACCATATATAGTAACAAAAATATATTTGTTTTTACCATATACGAGTGAACATGCAGATTTGATTAACACTTAAATCTTCCATTTTAATTGCTATTTCCATAGATTCTATAGTAATGTGTACAATGTTAATGATGTATTGTTATGTAGAATAAATCGCAGCTTTATGTATAATTTATTCTTGTCATATATTCTTGGGATAATGTAGTGGTGTGGTTTCGCACGGCATCAGTTAAGAGTTTTCCTTCACTTAGACCGATTGCCACCAAAGGTTAGAGAGTTCATTTAATTCATAACGAGGAAAGAAGTGAGGTATTTATGCTTTTCCCAAGTACGAGATTTGATGCAACAGACCAGTTTTTGAGGTCTAGAATCCGTTTCCATCTTCCATATCAGTTACACTTAAGCAGATTCCACACTATTTACGAGCTTTAATTATCATTCTTATCGCCGTTTCTAAGTTGAATGAATAATGTTTCAGGAAATTAAGCAATGTTTTTTCTCCACTCGATTACTCAAGTAAATTATACATGGTTTTGTCTTTGATTTCGTTTAAAAGGTTTGCTTCGAAAAAGTGATAGAGATTTGAGTCCATTAATTTTTCTAGGCTTTCAAATGATTTGACGATACTATTTCACTAATCTTACTAGTGCAATAAATTGCATAAACAGATTCATGCATATAATTATTCAATAATATTTAATAGTTAAACGTAATTAAATAAAACATACAACCTTACACACAATCATCGATATACATTGATACGCAAATGTATTGGAAATATAGAAAACAATAATGTCTATCGTAGACATTATCATTTTCTACTAATCAACCACTTGAACTTAAAAGTAAAAACAACGTGGGTATACTACACACACAAACACACACACACATATAGATATATAGATATACAGATATATAATTAGTGACACCAAAATACAAGCTACCACGATACCCAGGTTTGGAGCGTTAGCTCTCCTCAGGCAGGTAGGATGAAATATTTAAGTTTACTCCTCCACCTTTATGTGCGAACACCGGAAGTTAGGTGAGGGAGGGGGAACGGAAGAGGAAAAAAGTTAAAAAATATATATTTTCAGCCAGGTTCGTACATACACAACAAATATTTGTCAATGTGTCTGCACTTAGATAGCACATCCGATCGTTCATTTAGCAGTTTGTCTTTGTTAGGGTATGTCGCAATTGTCAATGTTTTACTCTTGGCATGGCTTCCTCGAGCAGAGTGCGAGGAAACTACTATAATTTATGCCAAGAGAAAAAATTACCGTAGTTTCCACGAACTCTGCCTATGGAAACTATACGAAGAGAAAAAAACCTAGGTGGCGTGGTAGTGTAAATTTTTGTGTCCCTAATTATATTTTGGTCTACAACCCAAATTTTCGGGATTTTGTATTGAGCAATTTTGGGATTGCACCTTCTTAAACGCGGCTGTCTACAGAATCTTTTTACAATATATTATTTTATGTTTTATAATATATTCTAAATGTATATATATATATATATATATATATATATATATATATATATATATATATATATATATATATATAATTATTTATTAAAAAAAAATTATAACATAAATATGTTATAAAATCATTACAAAAATAGCCATTTTGTTTCAACACCCTCGGTGTCTTATCAAGTGATGACGTTGAATGTAAAATAAATCGATTTATTTTACATTCAACGTTATCACTTGATAAGACTACGAGGGTGTTGAAACAAAATGGCTATTTTTGTAGTGATTTTATAACATATTTATGTTATAAATTTTTTTTAAAATAAATAATTATATCTGCTCTACTTTGTATTGAGCACTCTTTTAAGAATAGTAATTGTTGGTTATTGGAATTCATTCCATATATGCAACAATCATATACTTGGGTATATATATATATATATATATATATATATATATATATATATATATATATATATATATATATATACAGAAATATGTTTCTGAATACAAATATATTGCCAAATACAATACACGCAAAATGTTTGAATATATTCTGAAAATATGGATAAACCAGGCTAAAACCTGCGGTTTTTGATTGAATTCATTTTAAATTATGAATTTGTATATTTTCACCTACCAATCAAAAAACATTAAACATTTCAAACAACATTTACGGTCACTGAAGATCTGTCTTGAATAGAGGAAGAAAGATAAGTTTACAGGAATCTTGTGACATGATTTACACTCATAGTAGTGGAATGAGCCACAGAAATATCTCCGAGTTTAATATCCTTATTAATATAAATAGAGACATAATTCATATAGGGAATGAACATGGCCTGATTATCTATGTACTTTGAAAAGGAAAACATCGTAAAGTAGTGAAGGAACACCTAGATTCATTAGTCGGAAAGGAATGCACAATATATTCATAACCTGCGGATGGCTTTGGAAGATTCTGCAGTCAGCTGGCACAGACGTGTGCCAATATACAATTACTCGGTCAGTCTATCGGCTAGGAATGCCTTCCCGGGCTCTCAGAAAGACTTCTCTGCCGAAGCTAAGGAATGCAAAATCTCATATGCAATTTGAATCTCACATACATCACCTTGAGAAATCTGCTTCGTTCTTGGAAATATACAGTGGTTTGAGGAGACTAAAATTTTACTCATTTGTGGAATCATTCGTAGACACGTCGAGACGAGGGAATTACAGTTTATGATTAATAACCATAGTATTGCGATCGTCTCAAAATTGTTCGCCAACTTATGCTGGGATATATTTGCAACATTCAAATTTATTTACAATAGTATGCATACTTATTTTAGAGTATTCAAGAGTGATTTTTTCAAGAGACATAGCTCTTGTTTACAGGATAAAATTCTTTTGCAATACAATTAGTGCTGGAATATCCTGGCTTGAATTCAGATTCGTGAAAATGGGACACTGTACCGCATTAAAAATAATTATATCCCACTAGATCGCACAGATTTATTCAATCTTGGTCATTTTCCAAGAAATAGGATATTTATCAAAATCAATTATTTGGAAAGAAAGAAGACGTTCAGGCTTGAGAAGAGAAGAAACTAAAGCCAGAAGCATTAATCAATTGGCAAAAAAATAATGTTAGGGATTAAATTGTATAAACATCTGCTTCGAAAGACGAAGATTTAAAAAAATATTCGATTTCTTTTGTTTTTTTTTCAGTGGTTGTTCATTATTTATTTCCTCTTACAAATTCTTTCTCGCTATCCAGTTCCAAAAATTTCCTATAGTTTTCTATATTTCAACCTCAGCCATTTTATATAAGTATTCCGATCACAGACATATAACTCGAATTTTTCCTTTTTATTTCTCTTTTCCTTAAAACATACGTTTCTTTTTATCTTGTTGCCTATCAATTTACAGACGCACTTCACACACACACACACACACATATATATATATGTGTGTGTGTGTGTGTATGATTTCAATCTATACGTCTCCATTTAATAAGCGTTTGCTTGAGTAATCTTCAGAGTAAGGACTTTTTGTATAATAATTTAATAAAGCCCTCACTATGTTTTGCAATATTTGTAATCTGGTTTGCCCGTTGTTTTAGACGCTGATTGAAGATAACCGTACATTTCTATTCAACGGTATATGATATTTCGTTCCACTACCTTCGATATATTTAACGCCACTTCATGATTCCATCCTCTCAGAAACTGGCCTTACACGTTGGAACTAGACAGGGAAAAGTAGAAATAATTTAAAAATCAATGAAACAAACTCTAAAAAAAACCCACAAATAACAAGGACCATGTAAACAGCTTCACTGAAATTCTAATTAAAATAGGAAAGGAAACCATCCGACAAAACTTAACTTCAAACAAAGACAACACAGCTTGGTTTATGACAAATGTAAAGCTCCCACCAGATTATGGCGAGTGTCCCTAAGTCAATTCAACAATCAAGTCAAAACCACTAACTTAAATTCCTTTAAACTATTCAGAGAAATAGAACGCATACCATAAAAGGAGAAATCACGTGAGAAAAAATATTTTTCTACGAAAATAAACTCAATCTAGAAAATTATCAGAAAAACTTTATCAAAAACATCGAGATAACGAACAAAACAGATGTTACACCACTATTAGCTGAAACACCCTCAACAAACAATCTTGTAAAAATGTAATTCCTGAACTTAAGCATAACCCTGATTAATGCAAACCGAACTTTAAATCCGATTAGTACAACAAACCATTCATTCTAACAGAACGGAATATAACTAAAGATCCATTAACGCAGCTGTTGGTCCGGGAGGAGAGAGCCTCTACGAATTCCTGAAACAAATGATCAAAAACTTTTTGAATTTTCTACTAGATACTATCTAATCACTGACTCTTAATGCAGCTCCAGAAGTCAAAGAAGTACAAAGGAGAAATTTGTCCCATTAATATACTCTATTAGAGAAGCTAATATAAAAAAAGAACACTTAATTGCAACATTATTTGATCTAGGAAAAGCATACGCGGAAATATCGTATTATGAAAGACGGGCACGATCTTGGCCTAAGTAGAAGATTACAGAATTGGACAAAGTACTTTTTCAGACAGAAAATATAAAGTCGGAATGGAGTCTGCGCTTTCCGATTCCCACAAGCAAGAGGGAGGAAGCGCACAAGGCGGCATCCAGCCTGTGACCATTTTTAACTTAAAAAATAAAAGACATTTTTAAATTATTAAACCCCGGAATAGACAGCTACTGTATGTCGATGATTCTTGTATCAGCTGCAGATCTATACAACAGAACATCAATTACGGCAAGGTCTGAATAGCATACATCAATGGACAAACTCAATCAGATTGAATTTCTGCTAAATCAAAAACACAGTGCCTACTGATGAGAAGAATGTACAAATATTCCACCATGAGACTTAGAAGGAACAGAAATTCTTATCATTGACCAACACAAATTTCTGGCTAAACAGTAAACTTTCTTAGAAGTACATCGAACTTTAATCTGCGTAAAAGTGAACTATGGCTGCTACATATATGGTACAGGCAAAAATTATTTCTAAACGTGCAATCCACAGTAAAGAGGTGGGACTCAATTGAGGAGTTTTCAAAACATAGTGGGGAGGCTATGTATAGAATCCCACGAAACAAGCTTATAACTCATATATGAAAACATATGAAGACAAAATACAAGAAGAGGGTTCGTCAAAGTAAATAGATTGATCATCTGTTTGAAACCGTGAATACCAACATCATCATAAACTTCTTGAAGAAGACTACATTGTATCTAGAATTAAAACATCGCAGGTTGGAGCTGCACTCAGCTTTATACAGGCATTTGTAATGGTGTTATATATATATATATATATATATATATATATATATATATATATATATATAAATTATTTGTTTATTAGAGGTCTCCAAGAAATATTGAGGAACTTAAGATAAGAATTAAATATGAATGCAGTAAAATGACAGTGAAAACTCTCCGACGTTTGAATGAATCAAGCAGGTACAGAATTGAAATGTGTTTTGACAAAAAAAAGAAGGACATTTTGAACACCACATATAACTAATAAATAAAAATTTTCACATGTAAATATACTTTTAATAAATTATCTCTGTCTTGCGCAACTTTTTCTCAACCTCTCTCTCTCTCTCTCTCTATATATATATATATATATATATATATATATATATATATATATAATTGGACTGTGTTCAACACCAAGCGGTATTTTTATTTGGTTATTCCGTGTACTATACACACACACACACACACACACATATATATATATATATATATATATATATATATATATTAGAAGCACCAATCATAGCAAATAGCAACACCTGAAAATATACAAAGCATCAATACTAATATAAAATATGAATGCTCATCGAAATAATACAATAATATACAGACAACAGACAAGAAGACATGAAATCGTGCAGCTATATGTAAACAATCAGTGGTTGCAAAAGTTATATAGTTATATAAAATAAAATTACTCAAAAATTAATTTCGGCACAAAATATACCGACAAGTTGGAAGTTGTAAAAGCTCAACCCAATAATCTAAACCATCTGCCAAATGATGTTATCTTATTAAGATCGAATCTTTAAAAATATTCCTATATTAATAGAGACCAGTGTTAAGCTTACATATCAATTGTTATTCTGAAATGTATTCCTTATATTGATCGGCTCTTGTTGCTACACACCTGGAGAGCCAATACAATAAAATGCTCAATGTTTTCTGTAAAGGCCGCTCGATTTCTTAACGTTTTGTGGAGTGTGAGAATCGAAGTTGAGCCATTGTCCGTCGAATGTAGGCTTTTTATAAACGAATCCAACAAATATGAGAGTTATCAGTAATTTCCAAAAGCCCATTTTATTGTCTGTTCTTTCTCATCGTAAAATATATTGCATAATATGGCAACATCATTTTTAGCTTTTTATTATTCTGTGTAACGTCCTTTATCTTTTAGTTATATTCGACAGTTTTTGCGTGAACCATGCTAATAGCTTTTGAATAAAAATAGTGCATCCAATTATTTTTGAGAAAATGAAAGATGATGATCCATATTAAGAATACCTTGAAAATATATTTTACAGAAAACCATATTAATATTACAAGATTTTTTGACACAAGGAATTATTTGTCCAAATAAAAACCATTTGGACGGATAACTTCAAAAACCTCATTATTCATGGAATCTGTCAATTTTTTTATCGTAGCATGTTGGACTGCCCCTGCTGCAGATTTGATGGCTGCCTATAAGATTTTTTTGATGATGGACCAAAGATTTTCGTTAGGTTTGATATCCATCATGGCGTATGAGTCTAGGAATGACACTGGCAGTATGGGAGATAGCGTTTCATGCATGAATACTTGAGTCCTGGAAGTGACAGCGGTATGTCATATAGCCATAGATTCAATACCTCCTTTAGGAGATTGCAGTAGGCGGCTTTAAATTTTTCATATTGTGCAATTTCCACCATGAAGCTGGCCTTGAATGAAAACCTCCAATACCAGTTATATAAGAGGTCTAATGGTCAACTTATTACAGAAAAGGCTAGAGGAAAACCGTTTGACAAAGTCAAAGAAACACTTGAAGAAGGTGAAACATCCTGTTACACCATGGACAAAATGGTTCTTTTCTGTTGGAAATAATTTTTGTTAGAACCAGCTGCACAACTCCAGAACACTTGTCTACAATCCATATGACATTCATTGTATCATGAAGACAAAGTTTGCCAAAACTGCGATGGTTTTTGGATGTGTCTCCAGTGAGGGTGATATGCCACCTCACGTCTTTGAACAATGTCTCAGGCTCAATTCGGAAGGCTATGTGGAATTTCCAGATAGAAAATCGATACCTATAGGCTGAAAATTTCAGGGCCACAAATACATCGCTTAAAAGAAGATCTCGAAGCGCTTGAAATTCCTGATGATGGAAATTTTTAGAAATCATCTACAAAATTGAATGGTGAATAGAGAATGTAATTTTGAAAAACCAAATCAATGAAAACTAAAATAATTAATATATCTTTTTAATAGCAGTTAACTTGGTCTTTTTGTCAACCTTTAAAACGTGGGAGATATTTCATCCGTATGCTCTATTTTGCATAAAAAGACAATTGCAAATTATAGAGCACATAAAGAGTTCTCACATGACATAAGGCAAGAGGGACAGAGGACAGCAGTGCATAACGAGCTTCAGCATAATTAGGGATTAAGAGATAGCGGAAAGATAAAGTTTGCTAAGAGCTACAAAATACAGGAAATTGTGGAAAATCTTAATCGCTCACCTTCTGAAGGGACGCTGCACACAGAAAAAGTAGATTAGCAATATATGAGGACAGAAAACCCTCGATTAATGCGTTTTCGAATTCGATTAGTGAATACATAATACTCGATTAGAGCGGTAAAACATTCTTCCGTTTAACCATAGTAATTGATAATTGATTTTTATAGTTACGATTAATTAAAAATTTACTGAAATTTAAAAATTGAAAATGAGTAACTATTTTATTTGTCAAGTATTTAGATTGGTGTAAAAAAATGTACAGTTATAAATAGATAAATTTTATAATAAAATCCAGTAATAAAAATATATATTTAAATATTGGCTTCTATTAAAATTATTTTGAATATTTTTTATTTTTCATGTTTATTTTGAAGGTCTAAAGAGGATTTTTAAAATATTTTTGTTTTAAAATAATGGAGGAATTAATTAGATAAAGAAATTTACATTTACTAAAAAATCAAAATATGAAAAAGGTATACATTTACTATGGAAAGATAATAAATAAAATTTTCAAGTTAAAATACTAAGGATTATGATACGCTTGGAAAATTTCCACCTATAGAAAATATACATATAAGGTTCCTTTTAAAAAAATAAGTTAAATCTATTTGACTGGGTCACTCGATTTAAACACTATTGAAAATATATGGAATTTAATGATAAGAAAAATGAAAAACAGTCTTTAAAAATATCGATGAATTATAATTAGAAATTATAGATATTTAGAATAACTTTGATAAAAATTTAATTTCAATTCTGATTATATGAAGAACAGAAGAATACTATGCGGCAAACCATTCCAAATAACTTTTCATAAAAATCAAATTAATAAACATTAATTCATAGCATTTTTATTTTTTCTTCTTATATGTACCTATATATATAATTAAAAAGTACGTAAATTAGAAATTAACTGTGAATAAGACTAAAATTTGAGGTAAAAATTTATTCCCTAATTTATTATATTCGAGCAATGTGTTTTTGATTAGTGTGTATCTTTTAATGTGAAAATAGGCAGCACCAATCGAGGGAAGACTGTACAATGTCAGTTTTATTTTAGCATAATCTCAATTTTATTTAGAATATATGTTAAGAATTATTAAAACATTATTTAACAAAATTTTTTAAAAGTACACCTTAATTTATTGTCGGCCATAACGGTGTGATGAAAGCTAAATTTCATGAGATTATATATTAGGTTGGTGCAAAAATAATAACGTAATAATCTCGTTTTCTGACGTTAAGAAATACGTCAAAAAACGACATTATTACGTCATTATTTTTACACCAACCTAATGCTATTATACTATAATGAAATAAACGTGTATGATATATAAACAAATTCGCAATATAAGATTAAAAAAGGAAGATTTTCATTTCAGAATTTCACTTGCAGGTCAGTTGAACTTGTCATCAACAGATCGTTACGTCATGAAACATGGTTTAACCCCACACTACACATTACTGCCTTTATCTAAGATTCCCCTTCAACCTCCTTTTTTTGTTAATCTACGTCCCTCTCTGTTTTACTTTCTATAACCTTCTGTTTGTCTGTTTCCCTCTCAGTATATGTGATACTAAGCATAATATACACGATACATGGGTACATGATATGATATGAGCCTGCATAAAATTTGAAAGTGTCATTAATAATTACTAGTGAATTCAATGAATTAACATGGAAAACGGCAGCGCCGAAAAATAAACCTTTGTGAAATAATAGATTTTCATCATTAGGATAAGGAATTTAAACACACACACACACACACACACACACACATTATATATATATATATATATATATATATATATATATATATATATATATAATGTAGGTACTTTCATTGATTCGATAAAAATGAACAGACCATGATGAAAAATGCTCCAAACTTGATAAAAACGAAGTTTTATTGTCAAAAGTTTTGTTATTATTAAGAAAGAGAAAAGAATAATTGATTATTAAATTATATTAGAATTTTTGCGTCAAGCGGGGTTCGTGGGCTTGAGTGCAAAATTAGTATAGGCACTTTTAGTGCTTTTTTGTGGTGAAAAATCTTGATTTGGCGATTCTTGCAAAATCAAATAATTGTCAGAGCTTAATAAAATGTTCAGGACTTATTCACAAATGAATGCAATTATTTTAGAAATGTTTTATTTTTCGTTTTTTTTGGGGGGTGGAAAAGCCTAGGAAAAATATCTTTATTTGCAGCAGAATCATTTAATTTTATGAAATTTCGGGAAATTAAGTTTTGACCTGATTAATGTTAGATCTCCTTGAAGAATTTAAATCATCAATTACCTTTTGTAAGACAAAACGTCCAGTTACCGGAAATCTGCTCTGAATCATAACATAAATAAGCAATAAAACTAAGAATTTATTTAATGAAAAAGATTTTAATTACTTTTATGAATAACATTCATTAAAGACACTACTCTATTAAGAAAAAAAATCAATGAATAATGTATATTTTCAAGAATTGTTTGCATTTAAAAAAAAAAATAACTATAACAATTTATAGTCTTATGTCTCTTAAAATTCTGTCTAACCCAGTTAGGTGATATTAAGTAAAATCTATATTTAATAACCACGAATGGAATAACTTATTATAATTTAGCGCCCCCTACCAACGTTTCAAAAGTATTTTAGATTTTTTTGTATGTGTATAAATGTGCAGATGTTTTAAATACGTACGTCCGTACACGACATTATCAGAAAATAAGAGCGATAACTACAGTAAATTTAAAGAAAAAAATACCTAAAATTCAATAAGCATTAGACTACGGAGGATATTTTTCTAAATTTGTAATCTGTAATTATCCGTCTGATACTCAAGCTGTTAACACCTTAAATATAACAGATATCACCGTGTTGCAAATGAATTTCTCCGATGTTATAAACTTAAAGTATCTGTCTATACCCCTGATATGAAGTATTATGATTATTTACATTATTTACATTATTCAAACTGTTATCCTCAAGTCCCAGTGGATAAGGCGTTGGTTAGATCCAGTAACTAGACCCAAAGAGCAGTGGTGAACCAAAAAATTGGAGAGCTGAGTTAAAGGGAAATAACTGAGACATCCGGATGAGACATGGCACATGAAAATAGAACAATCTACCCCGGTGGAGGAAATAAATGGTTCAATTCGAAATGCCAGTCATCTGAAGAAGGCTGGAGCGTACAACAGCCGAAATGTTGTCGATATGGCAATGAAGGTGAGGATAACAGTCCGAATAATGTAAATAATATAAAATAAAGTAAGTAGTATTTGTTTCAAATCAGATTGATTAACCTGTGAATCAGCTAATATTCCTCAAATAATGTTTTAGAAAAGTATATTTTATTTTTGAAATATTTTTAATAAAGAGAATTACATTGCGATGTCAGATAGCTGAAACCAGTGAATGTTATTGATTTCAAAACGAATAATTCTTCCAGTCAATTTAAATTCATTTTGAAATACAGAAAAGTATTTTACTTATTGGAAGTATTAATTTAATCTATTAACTTGTAATTCAAACTAAAATAAAATCTTCAAGAATGATTTCTCATGTAGAAAAAACAAAACCTTATGATTCTATGATATAACTACTTACTTAAACACCGAAATAATGATATATATATATATATATATATATATATATATATATATATATATATATATATATGTATAGTGAGAGAGAGAGAGAGAGAGAGAGAGAGAGAGAGAGAGAGAAAGAGAGACATAATAAAGTTAGAGAATGAGTGAGTAGGAAAATCTTTGATTCTGTCCGTGCATCCGTTTAGATCAAATTTTTTTTCATATAAATGATTTGATCGGTTATTTTCTAAAACAATAACTCTAAAATCACCGAGATTAATTGTGCTATGAAATTTCTAAAAAACACAAATATCAATATTGTGCACATTTATAAATGCAAAATTATCCAACAAGATACTCCGATAAGTTTTTTTGTTTTCATGCATATAAATATGTTTCTTGAATCTCGCAAAATATTTATGAGAGGATGCAAAAAGGTATCGGTCCGACGAAAATCACTGAAGACAGTATAAAAGTTAGTGAAAGTAGACATAGTCTTAATTTCTTAATACGGCCAGTGCATTGTGGCCGTGCTCCTAATTCATGTTATTATAGAAATTAGGAATATGCAGCGTTCATTATATTAGTATAACAAAATCATTGATAATGTCTAATAGTGTAGCCCCGAGAGCTACGCATCTAGGAAAAACATAATAAAAACCTAAACAATAGTACCTTGTCAGTATTTTTCAACGAAACATGTACTAAAGAGCGGCACTATATATATATATATATATACTGGAATTTTTGTATTTTTTATATATTTTTAAATAAAAATTCCAGCATTATTATTCAGGTGTTACGCTTTTTCTTTAATTATCTATTTTTCAAAAAAATCATTTAAGAGAGAAACACAATCCAGTGAACATATCAAAAATAAATATATAATATTTAGCGAACAAATATTTGCACGTGCATACGTACACAAAATACCCATTAGTGCCTTTCATTCATTCAGTTTTTTCCCTGATTCTTATCTAGCTAAAGTAAATTACCATACTGCCCAATTACTCAGAGAAGTATTATATATATATATATATATATATATATATATATATATATATATATATATATATATATATATATGTGTGTGGGGGGTCTAGAAATCATAGGATAGCAGTATGTAACGGTAGTCATGTAATTTCCGTCATATGATGAATCATTAAAGATGTCTGTTTGCCTTTACAGAGCAAGGCAATGCGAATTACTGAAGTTCGAAGTTGGGTATGAGAGAAGATATGTCATTCCATTTCTGAAATTCAGGACCATTCCACGCTGTCACTTGTGTATCAGTAGGAAGGCATTAACGTTCACGTGGACAGTGTTTATTTGACCGCAGGTTCTTAGTGATCATGACCACAGGCAGCTGGCAATAATTATTTGCAGTGACTGGATATAACACTTGCTCAACACACACCAACATTCAGTGCATGAGATGCCAAATGAATATCCAGCAGGTCTTTTCATCGTTCTTTAGATTTCATGGGATAAGTGTGGTAACTCTGTTAACACCACAGCACTGCACACACCGCTTCATCTGGGCTCGCTAATTGGGTCCTGGGGGAATGGCATCGTGTGGCGTTGTCTGATGAGTCACGGTTCCAGTTGTCTTGGGATGATAGTAAGTGTTCTGGTGTGACGCAGCTTTCCTGAGGCCATGGATCACAGTGTATTCTGATGGTAGTCCTACAATTGTGTGGGGTGTATTCACGTAGTATATATTGGGTCCGCTGGAAGGTCTAAATTGTCATTGGCGGTTGACTGTTACATTTTCTATCATAAGGTTCCATAGTCATTTTAATTTTTATTGTCAACTTTCTCAACGACGCATTTGCTTATCTGCTTCTATTTTACATTGTTTTAATTTTTATATATAGATTTATTTCAGTGATTCTTTTCTTATCTTTGTGAAATATAGGAATCTATCCTTGTTTATTATCGCTTTATTTTACAATATCTTTTTTTAAAAATCACTCCAAGTTCTTTCAAATTCATTTGTTTAATTATTGATTCAGTCTGTTTTTCTATTCTTTCATTTTAATTTTTCTATCTATCCAACTCTAATATTTTCACCATTTTTAATGTTTTATTTTTTTCCTATGGCCATTTCATTTAAATTATTTTTCTTCTTCCTCTCGCATTTTCTATGCAAGTATGTATGTATCTATTTAAGTATATATATATATATATATATATATATATATATATATATATATATATATATATATATATATATGTACCTGTTTAAATATCTATGTATGTATCTATTCAAATATGTATGTCTCTACAGTCTGTTCACTCTGTAAATTAAATGCCTCTCTTCCTCAAAATCCTGTTCATAGTATTCGATCCCTTGCGAAATCAAGGATTCGGAATGTTGGTAAAAGAATGGATTAACGTCCTTTAGTCTCATTTGACCTCGTTATAGGCTTTTAAGTTTGGAAATTATATTTCTACATATTACCTGCATTATATCGTTCACATTTGTTGATAATGAGATTTATCCTTATTTAAGCCTTACCATATTTGCTATTGTGGCGTAATAAGTAAAACATGGTGTATTAGTCTTCATCTATTTAGTTTTTGTTAATCCAACAGCTTTATAACTGTTTTTACTTTCTCTATTCTTATCCTTTTACTACTTTACGATTTTCCTCTACATTTTTCTATCCTATTCCCTCTGCAATATTTTTCCAAATGTCACTCAATATTTCCCCATTTTATTTTAACAGCTCTACTTATCTCATTTCCATAAATGCTTTCCTTGCCCGTCCTATGGATTTCATTCTTTCTCTTCCTATTTTATACTATATTCACCCGTAAATTTTTCCCTCTCTTTCTCAAAACTCTTTTCTGTTGTTTGCTTTTTCAGTGCGCTGGTCGACCAACCGGAACATGTTTGACAAGACCCACCATCTTTGTAGACACTGACGTCCGACCAACATAACGATCGAGAGTTCCACTGAGACGTCCAGAATCCACCCAAGTGGAACTGACAAATATGGGTCCGCTGTGAGGAGGAACTGTCTGCAGACGTGTACTCATCTTTAAGCCACATTATACATGAACAAATGTGTGCGTGACTGCGCATATATAGTTTAATCTACAGAATCAATGCTAATACGTCTGCCTAAGAATATATGCAGTAGCAGATGCAGCCGCATATATCAACAGAGAAGTGTAGAAAATATGAGTAATTTTCAGTAATTATTTAACTGTGCATTGGCCAATATTGTTTGTAAGTGTATGTCTGTTTAAAAGACATTGTTTAGTAACGTCTGATCATTCAATGTCACTCACATAGTTTCAAGTAGACTTTACGTGTATTATTTCGGTGTTAATATTATCATTCGTCTTTCCATTCGGAAATATGTAAAGGGAGAAATATTCTCTAGGATAGAAAAGACTTTTATTTGAATTCACTTTAATTTGATGCAAGACTTACAACGAAAATATTAATTTACAATTTTTCAGAATAAGTGAATCAATTACGTAAGTTTATATTAGTTTATAAAAATGCCATTGAATAAAGACAAACAGATGCAGAAATATTGGTTCTCTTTGTCAAAATTGAACATGGAGTACTATCACGCTAATGAAGAAGTACCAGCAGCAAAGATGCTAGAATAGGTTACAAGTAGAGATTGGGGCCTCATTTAAAATCCTAGAGATCTAAAATTTGAATTGATTTACTGCTCATTAGTAGAAAGTTACAACAAGCTGAAATAATAATTTACAAACGTCATAGCCGACATTCTTATATTTATACAAGTTTCGGAAATTAAACCGGATTCTGTGTAAAAGTCAAGTATTTATTCGTTCTTTTTCTCTTTAAAAGTATCCCTATCCAGGATATTTTTTAATTAATTTTAGTGAAAGGTATGCACAATACATACATACATATATATATATATATATATATATATATATATATATATATATATATATATATATATATATATATATATATATATGTGTGTATATCTATATATACATATATGTGTATATCTATATATACATATACGTGTATATCTATATATACATATACGTGTATATATATATATATATACATATATGTGTATATCTATATATACATATACGTGTATATCTATATATACATATACGTGTATATATATATATACATATATGTATATATATATATACATATATGTATATATATATATATTCATATATGTATATATATACGCATATACATATATATACAAATATATATATATATATATACATATATATACATATACGCATATACATATATATATATATATATATATATATATATATATATACATATATATACATATACATATATATATATATATATATATATATATATATATATATATATATATATATTCATATTTGATACCGATTCTTTCACTGTCTTTTTTTCATCTGTATAAAATACGTTAGGATTTCCCTTTTCCGTGTCGTGCGCCGATAGCTTAAAGGTAGAGCCTCCGACTCGTGCACACACATACGCTCATATATATATATATATATATATATATATATATATATATATGTCTGTGTGTGCGTGCGCGTGCCTGTATGTTTGTTTATGTATGTATATGTGTGGTAGATGTTTTAAAATATATTTAGATTTATTTTATTTTACCAAATTTTATTTGAAAGCATCTGTTATTAAATCTAATATTATTCAGGGAATGCATTTATTTTAAAGAATGCTATTGTTTTGAATGTTTCAACAAGTAATCCGGGATATGAATAGCTTGTAATTATTCAGTGTATGTTTTTATGCTATTAGAAACGACGAACAAACCTTTGTTAGAAGATTGCCTACCTGATTATATACAAAAGAACCCACATACTAAATTCATTTTCAAAGGGAAATAAGGTATTTTGCAAACTGAATTATTCATTTCTTTCCTTCTGAAATATATATTACAAGACACAAATTATTGTTAACTCACCGTTGGGCTAGTGATGGCGTAAGTACTTTTCGATAAGGACATAACAAAATTCTTTAACGCAAGATTTATGTCTGTCTTAAAACTATTCCAAACGTTACAAGGTAATTTATCAAACGAAAATTACGTGTGAACGCATGAGTTCAATAAACGTATGGCTAGAAATGTGTGAATAAGTTGACTGTTTTATCAGAATGAAGGATGAATAATTTCGCCCTGTCTCTTTATTCATACTCGGGAAAGAGTAATTTAATTAGTATCTGTCCCTTTATTACTTATTCTGTGTTCATTAAATACCAAATTAGAGATCAAAACACATAACACACGGCCAAAATTATTACTAATTGGAAGGAATGCAAAGAAAATAGTTTCCCTTTGTTCAAGAATATTTGGAAAGCACATTATTATTTACTGTCTTCATTTGTTGATTGTTTTTATGAAAGTGCTTTACCGTTCCTCTTTTGACTAGCTTTGGTGAAAAGTATTATTGCTATTGCTCCGTACGCATTCCAGTTTGGTATCTTCATTGAGATGATACCAGTTCGTACTCATTGAAATGATTATATATATTCTTTATACCATTCTAATGTTGCTGCTATGATAAGGAGACGGTATTTATCCTTTTTCATTAATAACTTTGATTTAACTCTTTACTTTCTTGTTCCTCTATATCTTCTGTCTGCAGAGAGATTGCGATGCAATTCGTTCCTGTATTCTTGTATAAAATCCTGGTCTATGTTTTCTAATATCTCCGTGGACAGCGTTTAATAATGATACGGATTTTATGCAAACTTCAGACACAAATTAAACTAAATTCGATTCAACCTGTTATTTCTTTTGCCAAACGTAACTTTCAACGGATGGAAAATAAGTAAAATTTAAAATTTTCGTTATGTGTCAAGTCGTTTTTTCATCCATTAATCACCTTGCCGACACCATCTCTGATACACTTTATATTATCACACATCTAATTTGATAGACTACATGTAAGGGTAAAAAAATGATATACTGTTGCATATCTTTCTAGTTGCATGACACGGGCATTTTCTAAACAAGATTAAAACTAAACGAATATTAAAAGTCTGATCAGGAATTCTAAACAACATTCAAATCCAATTCGCCAAATGAGATTCGCAAAATATTACCTTTTCAAATACAAGTGTCACTGATAACAAAATCTGAACTGTGCTGTCGCCGCCATATTATCGATAAGCATTTCCTTAAAGATTGTAACTTGACTTTTTGCTAAGAAATTCGTTTATTAATCAATAATCAGATTTGATATTTATAACATGCACACACACACACACACATATATATATATATATATATATATATATATATATATATATATATTATTATTATTATTATTATTTAAAAAGATAGAGAGAAATATTCAACTAAATCACCATTTCGTCTACCATGATATTTCGTCATGATAATTTCCAATAAATTAAGCGGGAGAAAATAAAAATATGAGTTAAAGGGGAAGAAATGAGAAAATCTAGAAAATTTACATTTATGAAACAAGATTATAAAACGGTAGATTGTAGAAGGATTAAAAAAATAATCATGGTTTCACTTATCCTGGAAAACCCTTTGAAAATGATACTGAATTTAAGCAACGCGAGTTAAGGTTTAAAAAAAGAAAAATGAATGGTAAACAAAGGATAAATAGCATCAGAAAACCAAGCTGGCAATACAAGAAAATGAATAAAACTGACGAGAAAGTGAAAAAGCAACAGAAAAAAACGTTGCTGCGAGAAATTTCGAACAGAAAATCAGTTAACAGAAACAAAAATAAATGGAAATTGTGCGAAGAACGAAAAATCAAAATAATCCGGGCAGAGGTGAAGTATAAGAAAAAGAATAAAAGGTGAAAAGATGGAAGTAATAGTAATAAAAAGAAATGGGAAACATTTGATGAAAGAAACCACAAAAAAGAAAAAAAAAAAACATGTCGGTATGACGATGTTTGGAATTAAGGGTTTCTGATGATAAGCTTCGACGAGCTTTGGCTATTCGATCGAAACTGAATGGCGAGGAGATATTTCCTCTTTCACTATTAACACGAGAAAGTCAAGATAAAAAAAAATGAAGTTGAAAAAAAAATATTTCGAATTTAATTTTCTTTGGATGTGACTTGGTACCACCAAGATTTGTTAAAAACTTACCTTTTTTGAAATGCCTCCACCCTTCGCTAGCCACGAGATGTAAGGAGTAAAAAAAGAAATTGAATATAATTTTTTCATTCTAAATTCAAATTTCTGATTATCAGCTTGAAAATTTTTGGCTCTTCCATCAAAAGTGAACGGAGAAGTGATATTTTATTTCGTCACTATTAACTCGAGAAAGTCAATAATAATAATAATGTTCAAAATTTTCTTTCCTTTCGAAGTGACTTGGTAAAGTCAGGTTTAGTTAAAAATTATTTTTGATATTTCCCCCTTCAGCATCCTTCGTAAGCTACGGAGGGTAGGAACAAAGAAATTGAATATAAAATTATAAATTCAAATTATAAATTCAAATTATAAATTCAAGTTTCTGCTTATCAGCTATGTAACTTTTCCATATAAATTTAATTAATCTTGCATCACTTTTCTGTCGTCGTTTATATTTCCGACTCAATAAAGTCTCGTTCCCTGATGGTAATCACATTTATATAATCTTCATAAAGCCTAACAATCTCAATATTTCTCCTTTGTTAATTAAACAAATATAGATCAACAAAGTGAACAATTTAACTCAACAAAGGATGTAGTACTTCTAGCCTTATTTAATCACCTTCAAAATATTTGTACATAAAGAGCAATCTTCTGTGATTACGTCTGCCAATTTTTCAGTACTTTGTATGCATGAGAGAGTTACTTCCCCCCCTTTTCAATTATTTCTTGAACAATTGACATTTCCATACGTAACTTGGTGTCACTAATACTTCACACAAAATTTTATTGTCTGCTTTACAGTGGACAGGTCAGGTGGCATTTCCATCATTGTAAACAATTTCTGGAATTATTTTAGCTATAAACAATGACGTCACATCCTTCAACTAATGATAAGGTCTTTGATGCTAACGTGGATTTGACCACTTTCTTGATCTTAGTGGATTTCCATGTCAGCAGACAGGCTGTTATTTTTCATACGTATGAAAAGCAATTTCTCCCCCTTGACTACTTCCATCAGGAAGACTAGAATAACGTGCACCAGTATATATTATCATCTTTAGATCTGAGACTTTTAAATCTTGCAAATTAGTTTACACTAGTTGTGTTTTTCATATGCCTTAAGATCCTATTTGTCTTATTTAGATGGCTAATTTTCCCATTTTTGATTGCCGAGCTCACCTGGCAAACAAAACCCTATTTCAGGGCCAGAAATCTTTTGTGATGGACGGATTCGCTTGTTAATTTTGTTATGTCAAGCGAAAGCCCGTTATCCCTTCTAAAAATGTTCGTTGCAATCGAGATTTCGTAGACGCCGGTACTGGTAGTAACGCCTTCTGTATCATGTACGTCATTCTGCCAGTACGTTACTTAACGACGTCATCTTGCCAAAGTTCATTTCTGCGCTGATAAATCCTGAAAAATACTTTTTCACCAGGTTTTAAATAGGTCTTTCTGAATTTACTCTTTGATGTTTTTGTTTTGCGCTCAGGTAGCAGCTTATTGAAGACGGACATGATTTTTCTAGCAAACATCAATTATTCTTGTGACATTTCCGATACGGTATCTGGATTTTGCGTAATTCGGTAGACACTTAAAAACTATTGAATCATAATCTCGCCCTAATTTCCCACACTCAAATCATTTTTGTTTCTGAAGAAACAATCCTTTTTAAAATGCTTACCAACACAACCGTGTCAAATATTAGGTACTGAGCGAGTTTTATTGTCTTCCTTTATAGTTTTATCAGGAGTTAGAAAACGCTTGTAATTTTTCTTCTTAGTTTGTCGGAAACTGTGAACCTGTGAATTTACTTTTTCTTCAATCATCGCAACATCAAACTTTAATTTCGTAATGTGTTGACACCTTTTCTCTATTCTCTGGAGAGTTAATTTCCAGTTTAGAAAGTATCCTAGCTCTAATCTCTTCGTCCTTGTTATATGTTAAACCCTGAACAAATATCAAGCACTTAAACATATCAGAAGTTCATTCAATTTAAACTTTTCGCATTCCCGATTTACGAGTCCTGCGTAGGATACAAAGTCGTCTTCGTCTTCAAATTCACTAAACTGCCAACGTATATTAAACAGCGAACTCCTGTCTCCAAATATTTTCGATTATGTTAGTACAGTCTCATCAAAAGTTATTTCTCCCGGCTTCTTCGGCAAAATATAATTTACATATTTTTCGTGTTCAGTTCTCACCATTCCAATGCGCACAGTCCCCCTTTAAAGATTCCTTTATATCTTCTCCCGTATTATGGGAAAGTTATTTCCTTGCAGATTGTACAGAAACTCGGAGATTGAATTAGCGACAGCATCAGGAGTAAACGAATCTGACGTTTTTGTTTCCAGCGCTTTAGTGAACAAAAAAACAAAACAAAACAACTTTTGTTGGTGTAATTGTAATTGCAACTGCTATTCCTGGTGCTGTTTCTGCTGCTGTAATTGTAGTTTCTTTTGTTGCAGCATATGAAGCATAAGGACATTTAATTCTTCCATTTTTCTGTTGAACTCTACTTGAAGATGATTTTTTCCGTACGTTTAAGTTCAAGAAATCCTCGCGAATCCTCGTCGCCACTACTGTGATGTTGATCGGTTTCCCTTGTCACTTTTTCTATGTCAAGCGAAAGCCCGTTATCACTTCTAAAAATGCTCGTTATATTCGAGACTTCGTAGACGCGTTACTGGTAATAACGCCTTCTAATAATATCCGGACTAGTAATACTTGTTCAGGTAGTAATCGCCAAATAGTATAATGATCAGAAAAGAATCGTAATCTGTATAATAGTAGAGCGAGTGAACATATAGCCATAGTGAATAGACAAGAAGAGTGAACAGTGAATCGTACAGTAGTAGAGTATAGAAGAGGAATAGTGATCGCTTAGTCATCAGGCGACTTCCTATTTATTCACTACCTTTATGATTACGTGTATCTACTCAATAATGGAAGCTTCTGTGTTACTCATTGGCGATCTTGTTTCAAACCACAGTGTAGGCAATGACACTCTTATACAACACAATCCAATTCAGTTATCTAATAAGGCACATTTAGTGTAGCTTTCTCTTCAGTTGCCTGAAGGAATCCTGCTTTCCTGACTGCTGGAAGTCCTCATTCATTGTTCCTGTCTTTAAGAACTCTGGAGACCCCTCTGACCCCTCTAATTACCGTCCTATTAGTCTCCTACCCCTCTTCGGCAAAGTCTTCGAAGCCCTAATCAACGCAGAAGTGGTTAACTTACCACGCACGACCTTCTCTCAGACGAGCAATATGGTTTCCGCTACGCCCGTTCTACAGCTGACGTGCTTACGGCCATCACTGAAACCGTCTACCAAGCACTTCATAATAACGGTGAGGCTCGTGCCGTGGCCCTAGATATCTCCAAAGCGTTTGATAGGGTTTGGCATGCCGGCCTTCTTTGTAAGCTCCAGGGTTACGGTATTACTGGTCGACTGTTTGATCTAATACAAGCATTCCTGTCAAACCGAGAATTGAAGGTCGTTCTCAACGGTTTCTCCTCCAGTTCCTATCCCACGAACGCAGGTGTTCCCCAAGGCTCCATCTCTGGCCCCACACTTTTCCTTATTTTCATCAACGACCTTCCTGACGCCATAGGTTCCCAAGTTGGCATCTACGCGGACGAAAAACTAAACTACTCTCCATTAACCACCATAGATATCCTTACCTGCCCCCCATTAGAATGTCTGATAGTCAACTTCTTGAGAGCAACTCCCTGCGTCTGCTCGGTCTCACGTTGACTGCTGACCTGAGATGGAACAAATACATTGAGTCAATTGCATCGTCCAGCGCGAGGAAATTTGGCTCTGTGTGCCGCGCCAGGAAATTTTTCTCCCCTGAATCGATACTTCAAATATACAAAACGACCATTCGCCCTTGCATGGAGTATTGCTGCCATATATGGTCTGGGGCACCTTCTGTTTACCTCGGAGTTCTTGACAAGATCCAGAGACGGATATGTAATGTGATTGGCTCTGATCTGTCGTCTCGCCTGCAGCCACTATCTCACAGACGCGCCGTCGCCTCTCTCTGTCTCTTCTACAAATACTTTCATGGCAAGTGCTCCAATGAGCTGCTTTCCCTGGTCCCCAGTCTCCATGAATACAAGCGCCTTACGAGGCTGGCATCCCGCTCTCACCCTTACACTGTAGAAACTTTAAAATGTAGCCGTCTCTTCTACTCCAATAGCTTCATACCTCGCACCTCTCGCCTGTGGAACACCCTTCCCAATTACTGTTTCCCTGATAGCTATAATCTCCAACTATTCAAATGTAATGTCAATCGACATCTCCAGTTACCTTGATCTACACACTATCCTTTCCTTCATCCTTTCTTCTATCACTCCTATCTGCTCTTGCTACAAATCTTCTGCAACCCCCCTGCATCCTAGTGGCTTCATACCTTGTTCGGGGCGCTAAGCTTAAAAAAAAAAAGTTGTAACTGCATAATCTTTTTGGATGTACTGGTGTCTCTTCTTGCTAATAGGCCCAATAGTACAGGCAGAGAAAGCGGGTTTCTGATTATGTTCCATACCTATATACGTGAATACTGATGAATGTTCATGACTTATGTCAAATGCACTCCTGGATTTTACTATCACACAAAATATTCAAAAGGTTTTAGTTTCACCCACATTCGATCGTTAACAATCATACAAGGATACCCTCAATACCAAATGTATAATGTCAGAAGAAATCTTAGATCGTATGTACTTAACCAATCCCCTGTTTGATAATCTCTTTGGGACATGTAACTCAGACTCTAGATGTATATGCTAATCCATAAACAATCTTTTTAAGTTTCCAAATGATATTAGTTTTATATTCATGTGGTAGACAGAGATGAATGTTTTTGTCAATTGGTCTTCCTTGTAGGAAATCTATTATATAATTGATAGAATGAAGGGCCCATGATTTTGATGCAATAAGGCAAAAACCATTTCATACGCTTTTGTAAATAGAATTTCTCATACATCCTTAGGTGATAAATAGATAGATACTTTTTACTTTTAAGTCAATTTAATTACAAGTGTTTCTTAAGAATTTCGTCTCCAGTCTATCTTTCTAAGCCAGAAGGAGACCTGAAAAAGGAAAGAAAAAGGAAACGAACATGAAAGTAGAGAAGAAAAAAGTCAACTGTTGAAAATTAATGATTTAAAAAAAGACAAATTTCGTCGAAAAAAATGAAAAAGGAAGAAATATATGAAAAAAGGATAACTTTAAAACTAAAAGGAAAAAGAATAAATAGTTGAAAAAATAATATAAGAGAAAGACAGAAGAAGGGGGAGGAAGATTAACATGCAAAAGAAAACGAAACGATTGATATTGAGGTAAGAGCTTTTTTTAATCTCCCCCTGTCTCTTGCTATCTCGTCGGCCAGTTTTTATTTTTTTGTCAATTTGTCCTGGGATTATTGTTCTGTTTATTTTATTTATTGTTTTAATCGTAATTTTTTTTAGTGTTTAATTTTTATATATAAATATAGCAATGGAAAGATTTGATATTGATGCTATAACGCGCCCGGCCTCTAAAACTGTTTCGTGGGGTCAGATTCTTATATATCCGGGAAAGCATTCGAAATGTCAGAATTGGATAAAAGCACTGTAAAAGAATGTCAGAATCCATAATCTAATGTCATCACAAATTGTCCCCTTAGTTCATGATTATTCAGATGGCACAGTTTCCGAATATATAGGATTATTCCTGAAGCTAGCTGAACAGACCTCTTGCAACTGTTAACGACACAATACGTAGAATATGCAAGCGCACTTAGGTCTATTATAGTATTGAACATATGTACTTGTACATCCAAAGATTTCAAAAAACGAAACCAAAGGACGTCCTCAGACATTGATGTGCCGTACGACTTTTTCTTACGGTAACGTTAATCAAACTAATTACAATATTGTGTTAATGAATTTTTTTTGGTCTTTTATAATTCACATGTTTCTCAAGAGACTCGAAAGCCAACTGAGTTTTATCCCTTACATACAATTTATCTAATAATTCTTTGATGTCATTCAATCATTTCCCATTATGAATTTTGTCTACTTCCAATTGTATCACAGTATCTTTCGTCTTTATTGAGAATAACGGCTATTACTAGGCCTTGATTTGTTTAGTGAAAAATTTCTCAGACTTCTAATTTGTTCTTCCATTTTTCATAATTATCCCCTTTTCTGAAAATTGGTGGAGGCTTATTCAATTTAGCGAAACCCATAATTTTTTTTAAAGTACTTTTAATTACAATAAAAAGCTCACATCTGATACATGCAATTCAAATATTAGATCATTACAAAAGTTCGTACCAGATTAAAGATTAAAAAGTAACTTTTACAAACCCACAAAAAACAACATTTATTAATTAATTACATAGTCTCCAATGTTTTTAACAACTAACTCTCATCGTTTGTAATGGCTAAATTCGGTTAAATATAGAAGCATCAGTATTAAATTTTATCAAAATAATCACGCAAATATTTTCGAAACAAAAATGGTAATTAACCTGTTTGACTTGTCAGAGAAACAAAAACATTGACATAGATTTAAACTGACTTGAACAATCAACAAATCCAGTGTTTTTTTCTCACCTACTTTTTGTACGTACGTTCGGAGCAACTATGTTTTGCTACTAATTCTGAACTAATCCTGAAATATTTTTCTCTCTTCGTTTATGTTTCTGACTCAGTAAACTTTTCTGTCGAGATAACCTCAATTATAACAACTTCATATCACGAGATGTAACTCCACTCATTCTAACAATGCGTGGGTGCGAAGGAGATTGTCTTTTGTCACTGTTAACTGAAGAAAGTCAAGTTAAAAAAATATTTTAAATAAAAAAAATCATATTTAGAATTTAATTTTCTTAGAAGTGACTTGGTACCCTTATGTTTTGTGAAAAAATTTACATTTGTTCATCTGCCTCCTCACTTCGCCAGCCAAGAGATGTTAGGGGAAAAATTCAATGGATATATATTTTTTAATTTTAAATTCAATTTTCTTATTATCATCTATGAAATCTTTCTGCTCTTTCATCGAAAGTTAACGATGAAGAAATATTTTCATCTGCGATTATTAACTCTTGAAAACCAAGGTAAGAAGATAAAATGAATTAAGAAAAAAATATTGCTTAGAATTTAATGTTAAGAATTACATACATGTCGTCTGTGTGTGTATATATCTGTCTATTGTCGGGTGTTCGATGACTAAACCTGTACTCCTCTCTCGTGGGAGGCTTGTTGTTCACTGTAGGCTCTCCTGATAAGATAAGACATTAGCGAGAGATGTCATCCGACTGTCATCAAGCAACATAAAAAAAAGTTCTCGGGACATTAAATCAATGTCTTATTGCAAATCGTAATAAATTACAATCGTCATGAGATACCTGAATACCAAAGTAGACAAGGAGGAGATTAACTATAAAGCTATTACTAAGAAATTCTGGAATGCAGTTTTACACTTCAAAACATACCATAGTGCCGGCTGCAGGAATGACCCCCTTTCAGTGGTATATAAACAGAATGAAACTATTGAAATTGAAGAAGATCAAGACAGTACCCAAGTTGCAATAGGATATACTCCTGAATGACTGAATGTGAAGGAAAATATCTGGACAGTTATAAAAGGAGGAACAATGCACATAATAAGAATGGAAATTCGAAGTGGGGCACATTAAGAGAAGCTTTAGTAATATCAGCAATGGAGATCATCCTAAAGGAACATAGGATTAGATAATAGATGATTTTCTCGTTATGATGAAATGAAAACAAAAACAATGCCAATGTAATGCACAGAATTTACGATACTGCACAAAGAAATTGGGAATAGATGCGGGAAGTTTAAAGAGAAATGGTACAATGAAAAATCTGAAAAAATAGAAAGAGTGAGTATTAAACATAAATCATATATGCATAACAAATAACAGAGCTAACAAGGAAAAGACATGCCTGATGTTAATAATAGAGATGCTGGCAGCCTTACATGATTTCGGCATCGACAAATTTACAAGTATAACGAATGAAATATATATCTGTGGTAAACGGAAAGCCTTGGTAAATCAATTTTCATAGCACTGCCTAAAAAGTCAGGTACAAACGAATGGGAACTCTATCAGGCAATGAGCGTAATGAGCCACATAACAAAACTCAAACAAATTGTAAATAATAGAGTGCGCCTAAAAACAGGGAGGTGTGTAAGACAAGGATGTGTCTTCTCACCTGAAATATTCAGCATATATAGGCCTATACGTTTGAGAGAAAATGGAAACAAGAAAGACATATATACTTAGAAAGAGACAGATGACATTTCTAGGGTCAATAACGAGGAAAGAGACCTTGGGAAATCAGGCACTCATACGGTTTATTGAATGAAAGTGAGTAAGAGGGAAAAATAGCTTAACCTACCTAGCGATATTGTTTTAATTAATGACAGAAAACAAGTGTTTCAGAGAAATAACAATATATAGAATTTACAAAGAGCTCCAAAGGACAGGACATTGTTGAGAGTTATGATCACCAACGTCCTGAAGGAACAAGACACATACAAGGGATTCATTCACGTAAATTCAATAAGCTTGTAGCTGTGTTAAAAAACGATTTTATTTAAAATTTATTTTCTCTTATGCATTTTATGAAATTCTAAATAATTGTCTTGACTGAAGTAAAGTTGCCGTTGTACCTAATCAATCTTTGTCAGACAGGAACCTTACTGGTTTTAAATTCAAACTGAATAATTTATAGGATCTGTCACACTGTCTTCTAAATTTATGTAAACACTAGAAACGCATACAGAACATTAAGGATTTACTCTCTCTCTTTCTAATTATATATATATATATATATATATATATATATATATATATATATATATTTATTTATTTATTGCACTTCATTCATTCTAAATGTACAAAAATTAAATAGCTATATTATATGCAACGAAAAGTATATATATATATCTGAATGTGCTTGTGATGTAATAAATACCGGTTCTGAATGAGAAATATTTTTCAAATATACATATCTCCCCAGATATGGATTAAATAGTAGCCGTGGTTGGTAAGCAATCTAGGAGAAGGACAAATCTGAATTTAACAACATACGAAATATTCATGGTCCATGGCACTTAGAAATGAGGTTACCAAGAAGCAGAACAACAAAAAACATGTATTCAACGAGATACTGACAAAAAACTAGCGTTATCAAAAATGGATTAAAAATTATGATATTTATTTTCCAATCAAATGTTGAGAAGTTGGTCAAATGGAGAATAATTAACCCCTTCACCTATGCATATGTAGAACATCATATTGATGAAACTGAATGGAATGCAATTAAATCTATTTTTATATAAGTATTCATTAATAGAAATGGAAGTGTATGTGTATATTCTTTATACATGGGTGCAGAAATATATACTTTTCACAAAGCAATATTATTCACATACATATTTATAGGGTGCAACGAGAACTTCAGAACATTTAGCAGGATATAAATGGAAATTACCTAACATAATGATACACAGCTTAACGTTTTAATTTCTATTCATATGTATTGAGAACATTCAGGTAGTTTGAAATCTGATACAAGAATAAATACATTCAGGTACCTTGAAATCAGCAAGATAAATTTAAGTAGATTTTCATCTGATACCAGAGTATATTCAGGTAGCTTGTCATCTGATAACAGAGTACATTTAGATAGCTTGAAATCTAAAAAAAAAATATACATCATGTATGTGAAAATCTGATACAAGTATACATTCATACAGTAATGACATTTATGTCTTTCTGATAACACGAACCACCAAACATTGCGAAACGGAAAAATAACTGATTTTACGCAGACCGCCTTGAGGTACAATGAAACACTAGATTGGCTAACAGATTTTTCTCTATCATGTTACACCAAACATATGACCTTTATTTGTAAATTCATCAACTGGACCACCAAGAAAGAAAACATCGACAGAACAATAACAATGACGCGTCGGAAGTCACCACTATAAACATGATAGCCAATATGATCGAAAAGCACCAGTTGTGTATATACGGTTTATTCGAAGGTGAATCCATACCGTCCTTTAAGCACAGGACAATTTTACCGGCTCGTCTTTTACATATTTTCGAAGTTATACAACCAGCAGTCTTTGTTCATATTCTATCCACTCATACACAATATTTAAATGCTTTTTTCCTGCTTTTCTTATCTTTAACATATTCTGTGAATACCAAATACTTAGAGCGTTTTTATGTGCCACGGATATTCTCTTTGACACTTTTTGAAGTGTCATTTCCTTTACTATAAGACTTAAACTTTCCTAATGGCTCACACGGTATTTATAGAATAATTTTTCCGTCGCTTCATGTCTCTTCATCTGTGCACTTTACAAAATTTACACCATATAGAAGGTTATCTATTACATAGTAATTCATAAACTTTCCTTTTAAAAATGTTTTTTCTAAAAAATTTACTCATACCGTAATAATTATTTTAATTGCTGTAAAGCACCTTTTGCTCTTCCCATAGGTCTTCAGATTTCTGTATCACATTTTCTGTCATCTGTTACTATACTAGTCATTTAAATTTCATTACCTGCTGGACTTTGACATTGAAAATACATAGGAGTAGTTTTAGTCTTTTTACTGATAACAATGTTTACGCTAAAAGTTGGCCCTTTCTTCTGATTATACTTTATTATCTAGGAAAAATTTTAATTTTGTTTCTGAGCTTGCCAACAACATAGTGCTATCCACGTATCTTAATTTCATAAGTATATTCACAGATAATAAACACTAGTGGAGTTTATTGTTATTTTAAAAATATCTCGCTTGATCAGAAAACGTACCTTTGTTTAACCATGTTTTTCTATCTTGTTTCATTCATGTATTCTGTATAATTTCCCATATTATTCAAGTCATCGATCTCTGTGTCGTTCTTTACGAAATATTTCATTTGTATTTACCGCTCTCATAAAAATATTTTGTTTTTCAGTGTCTTCAAAAATTCCACACTTTCCTTGACTTATTTCGGCTGTAATTCTGTTACATACACTACATTTATTTGACATCGCTATAAAGAAAGAACTTCTAGTATTTACCCACTTACATAATTTATTATTTCAGTTGTCTTATCGACACTACCCCACAGATCGTCTAACATCATTTTTATTACAATCCCATTGATTCTTCAGTCTTAGTTCTTATCAATTTTCAATGCTGATCTTATCTCAGATCCCATGTCTTTTGTAGTATCTCTCCTCTTACATCTTCGAAGTGTTTGTTTCTCTCCTCTTACATTTCTGATGAAATTGTTCCATTCTGTAGCATTTTTCTTAATTCCCTTTCTTTTATT
This sequence comes from Acanthosepion lycidas, assembly GCA_963932145.1. Lineage (NCBI taxonomy): Eukaryota > Metazoa > Mollusca > Cephalopoda > Sepiida > Sepiidae > Acanthosepion > Acanthosepion lycidas. The sequence continues at coordinate 70,205,593 of OZ010577.1, forward strand.
GTTATATCCTCTCGAGAGTAATGTTTTCTATACTGATATTTGTATGCCTACCTGCTATGTTTAGATTATATTAATATTTTATGCTCTGTGTGACGCTGAGTATGTGAGGTGGTTAAACGTTCATTCTTAGCAGAATAAGGGTTAAGTCCAAAATGAAATATAAACTGGAAGATAGAGAGAGAAAAATGGAAGATATTTCCCTGGTAATGTGAAAGAGAACAAAAGGCCACTTGGATTGACTTCCCGCTACGAATTGAAACGATGCACCAAAAGTTTACTTTTTTTATGTATCGAAAATCTGGCATGCGGGTAAAACAAATTGAGAAATGGCTTTATATCTTTCCTTAGTAATTAGAAAAAAAATGTCATTAACGAGAGACAGACGGGAATTATAATTTCGATGGCGAAAACGAACTGAGAAGTGAAAACAGGAAATGAACCCTCTGTTAGGTCTAGGATCATGACAATCGATCCTGTCGTGATAAGCAGGTGTTCTGGTTAATGTTTTTTCTGTGACAGCGATCGAAACACGGATGGAGAACAAATTGATTCTTTGGAGGGAATTTCTGTAAACAAATATATTTTCGTTGATGAAAACAAATTGGGAAATAATTTCATCTCTTACTCGTAAGGTTAAATGATAACAATTTGGTCTGGACAAAATAATTCTAGGGAAGAGAGTCAAAGGGTTGAAATTAATGATGAATATAAACTACGCCCTTTCGCCTACGCACTTTAAAAAATAATTTGTTACAAAGACAGTTAGGCCAGCAATCAGCAATTGAGCAGAGTTAAAATACCAAGAAGGAAGGAATAATAGAATTTAGCACCGCTTGTATGGAGTGCTGGTATGAGACATGAAGTGAAACCGGTTGGAGCAGTATCTGTGACTACTCCCAAGAAGGGTGGATGATTCTCCAAACTTGGAAAATTGATACAGAAAGTAGAAACAGGGAACGAAAAACCTTGTGGGATTCATGTGAAAATTGGGGAATCACCAAAACCCTTTGGCCTCAAACCAATTTTGGCCGAAGTGCATATAAGCAGATGGTTTTGGGAGTTCGTAGACCTGGGGCTGAGAGCTCACATCGAGTGCCTCTGAAATCCACATCAGCTGCCACCATATTTCCTGATTCTAATGAACTTTGAACTGAGTTCCTCCAGAATTATAAACGAGGCCCAGTGTCGCTATAGATATTGATGCGGTAAGGGTAAATTTTTGTTGTATCAGGAACTATAAACACCAATTGAAGGTTAACCCCATAAATCTTTCGTTTTATTTTTTCGCCTTAAAGATATTTTTCTTCCTTAATATAGCACCGGCCACGGCTTGAACCAGCGATGCGATTACTAAGACACTCGATATTCCATTGCTCTAAGATGAACACGAACACAACGTGGGCAGTGTTGGTGAGATCGAAGCAGCCAGCCGCCAACGATCAGCTTGGAGACTCCTCAGCATTCATCAGCTTAAAGTTTGTCCTGTAGTTAAAATTCTCATGCTAAGACCCTGAGCACCGGACCACTAAACATGGTTATACAATCGAGTGTAGACGGTGGCAAAAAGGTTAAATATTAATTGGTGACCATGGCCAAAGCATTGATTCGGTGTTGTTAGTGTAATACTCTGTACACCTCCGACTGAGTAACGTATTTTTGCATGTTTTCATTTTTTCTCATATATTCTTAATATACTATAAGCTGTAAAAATTCCTTTGAAATTTCTGATCTCTATTTCATTAGTTAGAGGAAATTTTCTGTCATCCATTTTTTTTTCTTGGCATGATCTCTTTTATGGACGTCATTTATGCATCATTTACGGTTTTCTACTTCGAATTAGTCATCTCTTGTAGTTTTGTTTTATTTGTTCTTATCTATGTCAGCATAATGTCAGTTTGCCAACTGAATTATTCTGGAGTCTGTTGTATTGTAATTTAAGCGTTGGTTAGCTTTCTTTAATTTCCGTTATTTAAATCTTATTTCGCATGTGACTGAGAGATGATCGTTCTCAATGTTGCGGTTTCAATGAGTTTTTGAACGTAGGACTGCATTTCTGTTATTGATTATAAAGTTGTCTGTCTGGCTCATTATATCCTCTCTTGGGCTTTTTCATATCCATAATCTCTAGGATATTTGCAATATTAGGTGTTGCTTAATACTTGGTTGTTCACTTTGCAAAAAAGTGTGTTTCATTTTCCTCTGCATTTGTGGCATGATCAATATGGATATTTACTGTCTATTTAACTCCCTTTTTCTTATTCTATTTTACTTTTAGCTCCTCCAGGATTATAATATCATCTTTTAATTTACATTGGCTTTTAGCATTATTGAGTGAATTCTAAAATATAATCTTTTACTTCCGTGTTTTATGACTTTGATAGATATAATATTATCATGGTTATACGAAATGCCTTCCCTTTGTTTCATTATCCTCTTATAAGACAGAAAATTTTGAAACATTTCCTTACAGTAAAAGAAAAGACTTGAAGTGATAGTTGTGGTTCTACAGACTGATCTTTATGGCTTATCAACCACTAGCAGATTATGTAAAGCCAAAACTTATAGATAGTAAGAATAATTATTTTAAGAGCGAATATTGCATTATAGGACACATATCGAGGAACGATGGCTTAAAGAATTTTACACTTACAGGACATAGTGAATGCTGGGTATGCACCGGGAAACATCGCATAACATACTTAATAATTTGGCATGAATGGATAGCAGGCGAAGAGCAAAGAGCGATAGTAAAGTTTCAAATGTTGAGTAGACAAGGATTAGGAAGTTGGGAATATCTATGATCACCCACGGCACATAAAATAGAGACACAATATTTTTTATCATATATAGATTTACACCTGTAATTATGTTTTATCAGAAGATTGTTTATTGAATGTATATAGGGTTGAATGACAGTCTGATATACTTGTCTGGAAACCGTGACAAATAACATTATTATAACTGGTAATGAAAAGCGTTGTTTTGAAAATTTTTCTCTGGAACTATGAATCGCCTGATATTATCTTACCTCCTGAAGAATACAGTGTGCTCTGTAGAGAACAAGATAACAATATACTGTTCAAATTGAAGCACTTGTTCAGTTTCCTTCCAGTTAACGAAATTCTTGGTTCTTCCTTATCGTAAATAGGTACTTGGAGATTTTGGTTAGGTGACTAATAGTTGACAGAGAACTAATATTAAATTCATAATTAATCAATAGCAAACTAAGTACGAGAAAAAAGAGACACAAAAAGTATATGCTTTTCTGTTAACGTATATTCTAATGATGATACTTTCATGTTAATATCCATTATCAATAAAATCTTTTTGCCAGCAGATTTAACAGCATATTATTTTCATTGATGTCTTTTTAAATTTCTGTATTATTTGCTGAATCTTTGCAGGGATTATTTTAGAATTTTAGTAGAGACAAGAAAATATCTCCAGGAACAAAAAAAAAAAAAAAAAAAATTATTATCAGGAATTGCATAGAAAAATGTGTAAACAAGAATGAATATCAATTTAGAGTTTGAATATATAAAGAAATAATTATGAAACAATTTCAGTGGATGCAATCAATTACATAGAGGCATAATTGCACATATCATATGAAAAGTCTCTACCCAGACCTACTTGCAAAGGAATTCTGTGACTGCATTCTGAGACTGCATTCTATGACTGCTACTATTAGAAATCAAAGCGTCTAAAATGCATTACTGTCGATTTCGATCTACTAATATGTTTTTCTCAGGTTTTAGAAAGAGTTAATTAAAATAAACTTATTTTATCTATGTTTTTCTTCGGTCTAGGAACTGCTAATACAGTAATGGATTTGGGTACTGTTTTGGATATTTGAAAGCAGAAATTTTTTATATTAAATATTTCGATTAAGTTCCATTTTGTACGCTTGGAGCGAAGATATTGCAGTCTTATTTTTAAGAAAAAAATGTTAAATTGTTGGCAGTAAAAAGTGGTTAATGCGTTAAGTTGTCTTACTTTAACTTTTTATCCAAATTATATATTTAAAGTTACAAAACCATAAAATAGAATATTAGAATTAAATTTGACAGATTATTCTTCTGGTCTCGAGACAGAAATGACGTTTATAAAAATTATATTATTTTATCTAGCATAGTGGCTTCATTATTTCTTAAATTTTTAATGCCTTCTAACAAAAAGACACATTTTGCGGCGTGAATAGAAAATTATCTGTCTGACTATATATCAGTTTATAGCCTGTTCTTTTTCAAACCGTATATAAAAAAATTACAGTTATGTTTTTTTCCTTTATTTTAATGTTATTTTGTACTTGCTAAAATATTTGTGGTTTACCTGGACTGATTATTTGCATAAAAATCTTATTTTCACTATTATCTTTAGCATAAAATTAATGGTAGTTTGATAAATGCGAAACTAAAGCAGTACACAATTGAATTTTAAAAAATCAAACTTAAAAAAAAATTCTTGTTCTTTCATTTATATATATATATATATATATATATATATATATATATATATATATATATATATATGTGTGTGTGTGTGTGTGTTTGCGTATTATATATATAATAAATAATGTATTTGTTCATGCAAGATTAAGCCAGTCGATGCAAATACTGTACTATTTTAACATTTGTGTTTGGGTCATATCTGTTTAACTTCAAACTGACAGTCTTGGAAATCCTATTTTAGTTAAATGTGACCATTTACTTTTGTCCACATACAATTTATTTTAGAGTTCAGTAAATGAATCTAATGCCGCACCAGTCTTTTTGAATATCTCGTAGAAGTCTACCAAACACCTAAATACGATTCTTCATCACACGAAAAGCCCAAACCGACAGCATGGACCACTTTTTTCCGAGGTGGGCTAATCTTTAAGGGGCTCTTAGCTATTAGCGACTCGTCCATCATTGGCAAGGTAGACATTTTGCGGCCTTTATCAGGGTCACGGGTCAAGCATGATTGATCGTTTGGAACCAAGCCACCATGTGGTCCTCCAGTGGCTGAAGGGCTACAAAGAGAGCTTTCGCACCACCAACGCTACTATAGCCACATTGTGACCGGACGTCCGTTCGATTGACTTGGCAACTGAATCGATCTCAACTCCTGAACATTCCCGCCAAGAAGTGACAAATATTTTCCCATCTTGTATGCGTTTCTCCTACTCTGCTTCAGCACATAACTCTTTTCCACACATTTGCTTCCCTTTCTTTCGTCATGTGATGCCTCCCTTTAGTCACTTTATTTACTTTTGTCTTAATCTTCTTTCGGGTTATAGTATTTTTGAATTCAGAGCTTCTTTCAGTTTTAATAGTTTCTCATGTTTTGTAAACAGTTTTTTCTTATTTGTGATATTATTATTTAGATCTATACATGTATTTTTCTTCCTTTTAATTTGATTTTTCTTGATTAACTTTCTTTCTCTTATATAATCTTTCTCATTATTGCCATTTTAATTGAACATTCACCGATTAATTTACACCTTCTCTGTATCTCCGTTCAATTCTTTCTTTTTTTTCATTTTTTTCGTTCAACTTCTTTTTTTCCTAATAAATCCTTTTTATTTCTTTTCTCCTTTGGTTGTTATATTTTTTTCTAGTTTTGTATAATTCTTTTGAGTTTCCTTTAATGTTCGATTGTTCCCTAACCTTTGGCTATCTTTTCTCGTTATATGTTAATTGGTTGATTCTAATTTAGATATCCAAATATTTTCTCTTTTCCTAAAACAATTGTAGCAATCAAATAAAATAAAGAGGACAGTTAAAAGAAGGTAGATAAACAGCTCATTTTCATTTTTGTGTACTTATAAAATAAATGAATATTTCACACGAGGAAAACAAGTTTCTTTATTAATGTAAACTTAATGTTTACGTGACAAACAAAAAGAGTTAAAATATATCATTTCTTTCTGGAGAGTAAATTGCATGTTTAACCATAATTATAGCGACCTTCAATGAGAAAAATATCAACGTGTCCTTCATATTAGGATAATCATGTATATACATACCCCTTATTATAAATGTACCTTTCACCATTTTTAATTTTTCTCTATTTTATCTTGTTAGAAAGTACCATATAAAATCAAATTATTTGAACAGCTGGTTCTCATAATTACATGCGAAACCAATTTCTCAAATAATCAGTCATTAGCAAATCCCTAGTATATTCGCTTACAAATATTTCACAATGCATAGCAGATTTTTCTAAGTAATACAATCATTGTTAAACAGATTAGTGAAATGTAGGGTTTCAAAGATCTCAAGATATTTTAATACATTTCCTGTTAGTATTATAAGCTAATGCTCACACGTATATATGAATATATGTGCCAAGAGGAATGATTCCTACAGCCGTATTGCTAGCTTTATGAAGACTACTAACCCTATTAAATGTCATCCATCTTGTATAGCTTTCCATCAATATACGCTGATGGAATAGTCATATGATTATCAGCATTGTTTTAAACAGTTCTTGTTCCTACCTCCTTAATCTCATTAAATATCATTCTGTATAGCGTTGCATGAATATATGGTTATGGAATAGTCATATGATTATCCGCTTGGTTTTCCAGTGTCTTTGTTAGTGCCAGTTTAGTTATATGACACTTAACAAATTTTACTAATTAAAAACATTATTTATGATTTTCATGCTAATATTTTAATGTTTCAAACGTTTGCAAATGACGTTTTCCTCTGATTCTGTAATTTGGTTATTTTCAATTTCTGTTAAAATACATTTCTGCGCGAAAGAACTGGAAGAGATTTTCTTTCTATGCTGATTTTCAATTCATTTATTATATAGATTGCTATTAAGATTTCAGAATAATTTCGTACTGATTATTAAGGAACTGTTTTCTGATCTTTTTATTCTTACATGTACAGTTTTCTTCTTATATGTACTATGTCCCTTCCGGATTTGGTCGATCATGGAACGTATACGTTGAAGCTCTTAGCAAAAACTGGTCTTTTTATCAGTTGTTCTGCTATTAATTTGCAAAAACTCTTTAGGTAGTTTAGTCGCTGCTTTCCTTTGTCCCTCCTCTGCATTCAATATTTTCTCGTGACTGTGAATTTCTCCAAGCCTTCTTCCATCATAATTTTTCTCAGACATTTTAGGTGTCTCTTTTTGGTTCGAAATGCGTATCTTTTTTATTTTCATTTATTTTAAAAATTTCTTCTTTCTTACATACTCTGTCCATGGTATTCTCAGCATTTTTCTGTAGAGCAACGTCTCTATTGCTTTAGGTATCTTCTTCGTCTGCGAAATGATCGCCCGGCATTCAGTGACATATAGGAGTGCTGATATTACATATTACTTCAGTATTGTTGTCTTTATTTTCAACGAATCTCTCGTCTTTTTTAATAGTTTTTTAAGAATCTTTTTATGTTTCAATATGCCCTCGGACATCACGATCACACGCAGTACAAAGCAGTAGATCACATTCTCCTCCGTCTTAATATATTGTCTACAGTTTTACTGCAATCTTGAAATATATACAAAGTTATCATTTTCAATTTTTAGACGAGTATATTCAATAATATTTAGCTGATATTGTTTACAAATTAACAATATTCTAACCTGAATTTCGAAGAATCTCATAAAAAGATGTTTCTTTCTTTTTATCTTGGCACATTTTTGTTTTTTACGTTTATCTACCGTCATTTTTTTTTCTGTATTTATTCATTTAAAACTTACTTTCTAACAACAAGAAAATCCTGTCTTTCCCGTCAGCATTGTTCCTTCAAGTAGTAACTTTTTATAGTACATAATATTTACGCGGGGATATTGATTCGTGACATTTTATTCTACATTCAATGATAGGGGTGGCTGTGCACCCTACCTTCATTTACCAATTTCGATGTAGATTTCAAGAAACTACAGACTTGATAATGTGAAAGTTTTTGAATTTTTGAATTGTTAAAATACTTATAAATGTACTTTTAAATATTATTATTATTATTATTATTATTATTATTATTATTATTATTATTATTAATATTATTATTATTTGTTATAAAAGAATGTAAATATATAGTTTTCTCATGATTTACATTAGAATTTTTTTACATCCAACTGCGTTTCATTAACTTCATCGTGTCTTTCATTCTAAATCATTCATTACTCCATTTTTACGGTGTCATTCCACATCAAATCTGACTGCCTCACAAATTCTGTTTACTTCATTTCTCTATAAATATCTGATACTTTCTTTTCTGAATCTTTATTCCTTTCTTTACCTCGCACTAAAAACGCCAAGTCTTTCTGATTTGTTATTGCTCTCACTGGGATTATACAAGTGAGAGGATACATCTATGCATATCTATTCGTAGTTGGCTGTAGGTAACTTACGATGGGACGTCACGTTTATGATTCTTCCTATCGTTGATACCAAATGGCAACTGGGCATCAACTGATTGCTTTTCCTTTTCCTTAGTCGGATTGTCGCAATCAGTTTGGTCAAGTGGAAAAATGTCAAAGAGACGAATAGAATCATCAAACAATTGAATCACTTGATACATTCTATCCGTGGGTAATACGTTGCTTCTAACCGCAGTCGCAGTCCAAATTGGGAATGGGATATAAGTTTGTAATGGCGAACGATCGGATAATGTCCAACAAAATCTGTGTAGTGCAGCAATATTCCATTTTTTTGTAAAGTTAGACAAATATTAAACAATTTTATCATAGCTAAGAACAGGTATATTTGCACAAATAACCATGTACGAACAAATTACTGTACTCCTTTTTTCTTTATAGATTTTCTTCTCTCTATTTCCGTACGCCATTTCTTTCCTTACGCAGTTTCGTACAGTCGTGAGTTCATTTTTAACTCGTACATGATTTGTTAAAATACATTTCAATCCGAGTTTTATCTTTTAGAATTGCGTCCTTATTTGCTTTCCTCACTTCACTTTTACATTATTTTCAAATTTTACGTCTATTTGCATTTTTTATGCAACTCGCATTCCTTCATGTTACTTTAATTTCTTTCTGCCTTTTCATTGAATAGCCTTCTTTTCATTTCTGTTCACTATTAATACAACAGATAATTGCTCTCTTTTTCTTTTAGTGCAATTGGGAATATGTTACAATTTATAAGTCCCACATTACGCCTGATAGGATAGTAAACAATTTGGAAATATACGATAAATAAAGCACTCCATCTTTCTTATTGAACAATAAAAGAAAATCACAAACATTATGCAAAGCAAAAGTTGAAATATATTTTTTACTACGAACATACATCATTCAATTTTCATCTGATCTTTTCCTCTTGTCATCGCAATGTCACAAATGTTGATGAAGAAGAAATACACGAGAGAATATAGGTCCCAAGATCATCTGTTACTACAAAAAGTACATAGATTTGTACCTTGTTGTCAAACTTAGCAGAGTTCAGTCAGTTGATTTATAAATGGTTACAGTAGAAAAGGCAAATGATCAACGGTTCAGAATAATTGTCTTGTAGTTTGCCACTCATACACGAAAAGCAATCAGAAACGTATTCATTTGTTGTCTACTAAGAACGACGTTAATGCAAAGCATTACCATATACCCACAATTATCTCCAAGATACTATAAATGTTTTTAAAGATTCACTTTAAAAAGTACATACCTATCTCTATCTTAACTTCCACAGTTATCAACTAGTATATAATTAATTATATACGGGCGAACTAGTTATGTTGTAATCACTTCTTTTGTGTATGGCATCACTTCCTAGATGAAATATTGTTAAACTGTAATAGATGGCGGTGTTACCATTGGTAATACTGTTAACATTAATAAAGCTGAATGAAAAGAGCGAATGGCACATCGCTACAAAGATGTCATTAATTTCCGTTCTGTTAACGGAATGACCAGAAGTAATAAGATCGTTTCAAAATCATTGAGAAACTGAAGCTGCTTTCATAATATCAATTAAAACGAGGCGTCAGGGTCAGTCCCGTTGAGATTTCTGAATTGGTGTCAGCAAAGTCTTTGAAGTTATTTTTATTGAGTGCTGACAGCGCTTAATTTTATCATGCGAGAATCTCATTAACTTGGAATGCTATCAATAATGTGAGATCCTGGAATATGAGGTGCACTTGTGGCTTTTCCTTTCTTTTCTTCTTAATTCCCTTACATTTAGTCTTAGTAGGTAATGCTCAGAAATGGTGACCGATGATGAACTCTGAATTTGTTGCATTCACTGCAATGTAATATACCCGTGACTGAACGCTCAACAAATATCAAAACTTTCTGTCATGATATATGTGTATACATACTATCACCTGTTAGCTTATATTCGCGATGTGAGTATATTTGTACAGATTGGTAGCATCTAACCGTTTATATTCGTTTTTCTCGCTGCACGGTTGAAGGGTGGACATTACATATCTGTTGTCAAAAAATATGTATGCATGGTTAGGCATATATTTTATTAGATATGTGTGCCGGTGTGTAAAGAAGTTAATATATGTGCAAATGTTCCAGTGTAGTATTTTGTTTGCATTCATTTATGACGCTTTTGGGTCGTGATAGAAGTGACTTCTTGTCACAATGTTGCCTATAAGCAGGTATATATCAGGTTGTATGCTAATATCAAGTCCATATTAATCTCGCATGGTCAAGATTCGATGATAGAACTGTTTCTCTTATTTTTGTACCGTGTTCTTTCGTACTGAAAACAGAATAATTCGTTTAATTACATGCGGGATTCAGACAGAAAAAATGAAAGAAAATGAAGAGAGAAAGATGGCAAAAAGAAATTTTACTGTATCTGAAAATTATAACCATCGCTACGAAGGTAAAAAACGCGATTTTTTTTCGTTTAAAAATGTTGTATTCTACTATTTACAGATGGACAATAAATGAAACATTCAAAGAAACAAGCACCTCTTAGAGCAGTTATAAAAATTTGAATAGTCACTATTTATTAATATATGAGAGATGGGAGGGAATGTAATTTTATCCGAATAATTCATTACTGTATGACTATCATTTGAAATATCGAATAGTCTTCAGAAGAACACGGAATCGCAACCAATTACCTCAAGTGCCTCGTCGATGAGGACAAGGCACATTCTGGTTGCAGTTCTACAGACCATACAGAAAGTCCATATCATTCCAGATTGCTTGATCCGTCATAATATCAGTTTACGTGCTGTGAATGTTTACAAACAAATGAAAAGTAAATCTTTGTTGTAAAATATCTTTTGAGAAATAAATAAGAATTTGTGGTAATTTCTTTTTGTCTATTTTATTCATTTAGTATAAAAATAGGGAAAACGATTGTTAATTTTTGTGACAAGAATAAGGGGACAATAGTTATACGATTGACTGAACGCTATCCTACATCAAAGATGTCGATGAAAGAAGAAAAATATGTTACTCCGATAAACATAACACGATGTTTCCATTCCAAACCTTTGGAATAAAAACGTTCTTTTGCATCAAATAAATTAGTATGGCTGAATGCTCACCGCTGAGAAATAAACTGACGCCAAGTCTATTCAATAGAGAGAAGTGATGCAGTTTACATACAACAAAGTTTACAAGTTCTACTTTAAAATGTGTAAAACATTCTAGGGAACATAATTAAAAGTTCGTGCATAGAAACACACACACAAACACACCTTATGTACATACATGTGCAATTATATATGTTTACATCTTCAAAGTTTTACTTAGCCAATACTGAAAAAGGAAGGCATCATCAGGTCAAATACGAAAGTCATTGAAAAAAAAAAAAAGATAATAATAGTGAATATTTTCCCCATATATCTGTGTCGTATCAACTGGTGTTTAATTCATTTAACTAAAAAATAAGTTTCTTCACTGGAGAAGATATTTGTTTTTTCATGCTTGCAGAAATTATAACCAAGAATGTACTAGCATGTACGGTGATATGAAAATGTATAAATATGAAATATTAAAGTACATATATGAAATATTAAAGTACATATGTTCAGCACAATTGGAAAATCAGAGAATCTTATTTTTCATCACTTTCAAACCCTCATCAAAATATTAAAATGAATTGAATTACGTATATATATATATATATATATATATATATATATATATATATATATATATATATATATATATATATATATGTGTATTAATTATATATATATATATATATAAGTGATTGTGCGTCTGTCTGCATGTGAGTGTGAAAATTCCAGATATATCTATAAATATATCTGTAATAGAAAGATATAAATAAAGACAGAAGTTATACTTTATTCAAAGTCTTTCATCATCTGATGGACATTATCGAGGCAAATGTAAGCATGTAAATCCTTTCATTTTTCTTGATAGGGTTCATGAGAGGGTGTAAAGTGTTTGCTAAGATAAAGTTTCCTTTTGCCTCATCCCGGGTTTTACAAGTTACTGTTCTATTTATTATTTTCCATTTTACTTTTGGTATTTTATTCATTTCTTTTAAATGCCAAAAAAATTTGTATAGAGATGTCTGATTTCTATTTCTAATATTATTGAAAGAGCTTTTGTGTTGTCTTCATCTAATTTTAAATTCATTCTTCGTTGAACCAATGTATATCCTACCAGTGTTAGGACTCACAATGTATGAGATAGTGGATTGGTATACCACAGATTTTGTGCGGCATTTATTTTCCAACGGGGAGTCTTCAGGTTTTCTACAATCACATAATTTTTCATTATTTTTGTCTAATTTTAGTTTAGGATTTTTATTAATACTGTTTTGGCATGCGTGTTTTTCCAGGATTTTATTATTATGTTTTTGTTATGATTCTTTTTAGATTCTCAATGCAACTGTAACTTAATTTTAAGGTGTTTTTATTAAATATATTGCTATGTCTGCTATTAGTAGGAAAGTATATTTTAGTTAAAGCTAGGAACTTATGTCCTAGCTTAATACTAACCATTTCGTTGAACGGTGGGGGTCGGTGTGCCAAATGGTTTTACTTTTCCTGTTTTTCTTCTGGTTAGTACTATTGTTTCTATAATTTATGTTTGCGTTTTTGTATCCGCTATTTTTTAGGGCTGTGTTATAAAAATTATTTGTTGTTGGAACATTTCTTTATTAGCGGAGTTCATGCTGATTCTTTTCCTTATTGATGTTGGTATATGCTTAATTATAGATGGAGGGTGGTTTGACTTAGGGTGTACATACAAGGGATTAGTGTTAGGTTTTCATTAAGTCTAGAGTTAAGTCGAGGAAGTTTACCCATTTTAATTTAGTATTGACTGTAGTTTTTAAATTTAGGTTCCTGAATTCACTATATATTATCTTTCTAATTTTATCTATTTTAAAATATGTGGATCTCCTCACTACCATGAGCCCGTCATCTCTGTAAAGCTAGACGTTCTTAATGTCTAATTCACGGTGCGCGGTTAGATTGTATAGTACAAATAGGCCGATACGGTCAGAAGACTCTGCAGAGTCTAAAGATCCCATGGTGATGTCAAAATTGTCATTAGTGTTTTTATTCCATAATTTAAACTCTACTTCTGTATGGAGCACTGTTTTTTAAAAAATAAAAACAAAAATACTAAAGAACTCTGGATTATTTACCTAACGTGTTCTTTCCTATTTTTCTACATATCTGCACACACACACGCACACACACACACAGACACACACACACACACACAGACACAAACAGACACACACACAGAGGCACATCTATCTATCTATCTATAGTAACTAGTTTAAATTCATGTAGTCCGGGAACCAGCGAAAGTAGCTCGCCGGAATAGTTGCCCTGAAAATATTTAGAAGAGACAAAGGGATGACGCGGCACGTCTGTGGCATAGCAATTGTAGACTAGATGCCAGATCTTGACCTATCATTTTGCATATTCTTTACATTTTGTTAAGTACCTCAGTTGGTACAGGGGGAACACCAGCCATATATGACAACACTATTTCATGCAAGGACGGATGGTTGATTTATAGATTTGAAGGATGGACTCAGACGAGAAAATATTCTGGCACGACACAGAGAGCCAACTTTCCTTGCGGTGGATGAAGTTATTGATTCAATGTATTTATTTCACCTCATGTCAATGGGCAGCAGTAGATCAAGCAGGCGTAACGAGGCGCTCTGAAGGAGTTGGGAATCAGTCATTCTGATGGGAGGCAGGTAGGGTTCTCTGTAGTGGGTAAAGGAGAGCAGTTTCGTTTTTCAGGTATTAAAGTTTAAAAGCTATATCCTGTCCCATTAAACCACAGATTAGAGGTACTTTTCGAGATCAGCAGCCAGGTTAGTTTTGTCAATGCTACCAGATTTACTATTGAGGCAGGAGTAAATAGTGGTGTCGTTAACATAGATGCCAACTTGGGAACTGATGACATCGGGAAGGTCATTGATGAAGATCGGAAACAGTGTAGTGCTCAAGATAGAGACTTGGGGGATACCAGCGTTCCTGATAAAGGAGCCGGAGGGGAACCAGTTTAGGACGGCCTTCATTTCATGTTTTGACAGGAATGATTGTATTAAATCAAATAATCGTACTCTAATACCGTATCCCTGAAGTTTACGAAGAAGGCCAGCATGCCAAATCCTATCAAACGCTTTCGAGATGTCTAGAGCCAAGGATCGAGTTTCTCCATTATAGTTGAGTGACTGGCATACAATTTCAGTTATGACCGTGAATACATCTGCGGTAGATCGGGCAAAGCGGAAACCATATTGCTTGTCGGAGAGAAGATTATGTGAAATAATATTCGGCTTTGATTAAGCCTCGAAGACTTTACCGAAGAGTGATAGAAGACTGAGAGGACGATAGTTTGACGGGCCAGAAGGGTCAGCAGAATTCTTAAAGACAGGCACAAGAGATGAGGACTTCCAACATGCTGGAAAGCAAGAGTCGGTGAGCTGTAGTTGTACAGTTTAGAGAGGAGATAAGCTAATTCAGGACACATTTCTTCAATACAATAACCAGTAACCCGTCCCAGCCACTAGCCTTATGAGAGTCTAATTTAGAGATAGTGTCCAATACCATCCTTGGGTGTACATCTCACTCGCCTCGTTACTTGTGGGAGAATCAGGTGTGGGTACACCAGATGAGTCTAGCGTTGAATTGGATGAGAGTTTGCGAGGAAATCATTCAACCTTATCAGCTGAGGAGGTCAGGAACTCAAAGTGGTTGAATAAAGTGCGTACTGTGTGTTTGCATGCTTCTTCAGGGCCGCCAATGACCTTTTGAACCAAACTTGCGAGACGCAATACGTTGTTTCATTTTTTCGGCAAAGATTATCTTTGCTTCATTGAGGAAACTTGCACTCGTTACGGGCTGGGACAAAGATGTGTCTGTTGCAGTCAGACATGTCTCTACGGTACAGACGGAAGCATTGATTCCTGTGGGTAATAGCTGCTGAACAAGCAGCTCTTGGTTCACGCAATTTCACTTTATATTTTCTCGCAGGGATGAAAGCCTCGATTCCATCTTTTACCCAGGATGAGAACTCAGACGCACATTTTTGGACGGGAAGGTTAAAAACAGTATTCCAAGGGACAACGCAAAAGAAATCACGGAACGAGTCCCAATATGCTCGTTGATAATAGAAAGATGTTCTGTTGGTAGGAGGTTCTTTATGGGGAGAGAATTTGAATGAGCTGTTAACAGACACGACGGCATGATCAGAATTGCCAAGAGGGCAGAGCTGAGTGGAACGACAAGACTCGGGGATGGAGGTAAAATAGAGATGAAGAAAGGAAGCCTTAACATCATGGTTGCTGGAGAAAAACGTAGGAAAGTCAACCACTTGTCTGAGGTTTTTAGAGATTGAAAGGTTAAGTGTATTATGACAGGAAGGTCAGTTACAGAGTGCTTAAGCCATTTGAAGTTTCCAAACACAAATATGTTTGCAGATAGATGTAGAGAGATAGCCTTGTCTATGTTATCGGGAAACCAATCGAATATACCGCAGGGTGGAGAGCGATAGAGAAAGAAGAGATAGCTTATAGATTGGAAGAGAGACAGGCGGAGCCACATGCCTAAATGGTCTGGAGATTCAAGAGAGAGTTCTCTAGCCAGTGGGAGATGGTCTCGTGTGTAAACTCCCATGCTATGCATGAGGGTAATAGAGTCCTTTCTTAGGAGAGGAAGGTAACCGGGAATCGAGAAGTCATAGAATGGGATTGACGGATTAAGGTTGGCCTCGCAGTGAGGTAGTATGTAAGGAAACTTCTCAACGATGAACGATTACACACTGCAGAATTTGGTCCGAATACCATGGATGTTGGTGAATGATATGTTTAAGGGATTAAGTGATTTTTTAGAGCTGGTTTAGGTTTATTTCTTTGATTGCTGGTAGTCATGATGGGTAATGTTAGTAGTGAAAGTGAGAGGGTCTAAAGTAATAGTAGCTGAACGGTCACCGTATGTAATATGGGCAGAAAGGAGCTGGCGGAGCCTGCAACATAGTGTGGCGTTGGGGTTACCCACCGGAGGTGCGTGCAGGGACACACTTCCATGCGCAACATGGCACTGTAGAAACCCCGATATTATGCAACTGTTGATCAGAGCAGTCGCTCAAGACGCTACGCACGATTTAGGGTACCTAACTAGCAGTCGGGAACAGCAACCAGAAAACTGTCATACCGATACCCACAATATGAAGAGATGTTGCCACAGTCTGCACATATCACAAGTTATTCATGACAGCACTAATACAGAGGCCAGAGAAAAGGAATGATCCCCTTCTTAGACTGGAAACAAGGATTGAGTCTCTATACCTGTTCAAGAGAAGCAGGGAGTGTTGACTGGATGATAGGTAGACCTATCTACACCTATTATACACACGTAGAAAAAAGTGTAAATATAAAGTTTTACCTTAGTATAAGTGCGAGCATACACTTTGGCGGAAGGAAACAAAGACTAAGCTACAAAATGGCTGATATAGGGAATTAGCAGCAGTAAATTAAAATAAAGAAATAAATTGAATTAATAAAATTAGTAAACACATAGGTAAATAAAATTAGTAAACACATAGGTAAATAAAATGAAAAAGAACAGAAGAGACTGAAATTGAACGATTACTTGCAAAGAGAATCAACTTAGCTGACGAGAGACGGAGAATACATACCAAATGCGGTTAGGCCGAACGAAATATCGATAGCGGTTTCTTTTCCTACTTCACCTCCGTGTGGCCTTTTGCAAGTGTCCCGATTTTAACTAACCAGAATCAGGAAGGAGGGAACATTCTTCTCCATAATTACAATTGTAAAGAAAATTTTGCTCTGTTTAATGAAAATAAGCACTGAGCTTTTGTGAATCAGATTTAACATATTTCAAATTATGTTTTGTTAATAGGACTTGCCTAGTTTATACAAACTTAAAATTACCTATATATATATTTATATATATATATACATATGTGTGTGTGAAAAGTGTGTGTATATAAATATAAATAAATATATATATATATATATGCATAATTATTTATATATTATATGCGCGGTACTTATTAGAAAGCGCTCAATATCAGAGATAGAGCTAACATATTTGGTTGGATAGATGTGAGTTTGTGACAAACTTACATCTATCCAACCAAATATATATATATATATATATATATATGCGGACACACACACACACACACATATATATATATATATATATATATATATATACGGAGATAGTATATGCATTATATTATTTTGTCCGTCAATTCTAGCTGATAATATAATAACACCAAGTCCTCGCTACTTCCTTTATTCATACGAACAACTGCACCGAAGAAAATCCATCCTTTGGCCCGTTCATTAGGTCCATTAAGTATCAAAAGTGATTCCTCTTTGTGAAATATTTTAGATATTTCAAATTTCGTTTATTTGCCTCTCAGAGAGGCATTTTGCTTAGGCAATTTCTTGACTAATTTCAATTCATTATATATTCTACCCATTCTCTTCTTGACTCTTTCAATTTCATCCTGATCAAAGATCTGGTTACTCTTCAAATGTATTTGTTTCATTACAACTCTATTAAATTTTTCTTGATAAGACAAGTTCACAAAACATTTTCCTTTGCTTTTAATTCTCAACTTAGTTACATTTTCAATAGTTCTCTTTATCGTTTGACAATCGCAGTGAATCTACTTTGATATCTCTAATGTGGACATTGCATCACTAAATAAATTTGTTTTATCCAATTTTCAGCATTTGTTAAATTATTTCCATTGCCCATGATTCAAGTATGGAAAAGGAAATAGTTTTATTAGATTTTAGAGGACTTAAATAAATATTAGTTTAATTTGCATTAACCTGCTGATTGCAGTTTCTATAATAAATCCAGTAATTTTAAGAAAACATGAAACTACCTAAACATTTAACGCAAGTATTGTTTTGTCATCTAAATTAATCGCTTAAAATTTTACAAAATAAACAGCTAAATGAATAATGAAATTAGCGTGTGATGTTCCTGCTGGAATACACTGAAGGAAACTAAGATTTCCATAGATTTTGCCTATGTTGTTATCAATATGGACTGGCAGAATCATTTGTAAAAAGATTATAATTGTTAACTAATTAGAATACAGTTCTTAAATAAAATAATGTAAACTTCTTAGGATTTTTGAAACAAAAGAAAAAAGGGAAATTAAATGGTTATAAGCAAGAGAAAGTCAGGAAACAGTTAAATAATATATACAGGGAAAATAAACGAAAACTTAGAAGAATATGGAAAATGGGAGGAATAAATATTCGGAATCAAATCTCATAAAAAAATGGAAAACTGAAAATAGGGAAATAGGAAGAAGTAAATTAAAATGAATGGCAAATAGTAATAATAATAATAATAATTGTTATGGGGTCCTCTCCTTTTTCATATAAGTAGACTCGACTAGAGTGTTACTTGGACTGCTGCAGAGTCAGTCAGAATATAGAGAGAGTGAGCAGAGATTGTGATTGAGTTGGAGGTAGAGTAATAGTGTGAGGTAACTGCTTGTCACAGTTACAAGCACGTAGACTCTAAGGAAGTCCTACTTGGAGACTGTATATATATATATATATATATACAAGTTGAAAAATTTGGTAATCCTTATGGGTAGTTCCAAGGAGGATGAAATCCTGAGAGCTCAATGTAAATCTAGAGCTAAAAATTTAAAGAAAAACAGACCACTTTAAGGTTCCATTATTATAATTTATTTCACCAGAGCCCTTTTAAGGGACGCTGGATCATCAGATAACACTTCCAAAAAATGAAACGAAAGATGAAATGAAAATTCACACTTTTGCTGGGTAGTATTAAGTTTATATATAATAATAAGTTTATAATAATAATAGTTTATAATAATATATATATATATATATATATATATATATATATATATATATATATATATATATATATATATATTATTATTATTATTATTATTATTATTGCTACTAACCGTGTTCCTAAATTTACTAACATAATTACCCATTGTATTATTGTGCAAATACATTTAATTTCTCATATTTAATTCTTTCGTTTGTCATTCAATGGAGACCGCATTTCATCTCGGAAACCAACAACGAATTGGCGACGAAGATTCGAACCCACGCGGAAAAGAAAAGATCAATAAAAGAAAAATCTTCCCTCGTCGTCCAACAAGCAAATTGGCACACACACGGGAAGAAAAAAACAACGAATTCGCGCCGAGCCATTCGAACTCACAGAGGAAGAAATAGAAAAATCCGTCCCTCGTCCACAACAAATTAGCGGCAAAGAGTTACGAGGAGTAAAAAATACGTAAAATTGAGTTATCATAGAAGATTTTAAAAATATTTTGGTAGAACTGATAAAATACCAAAATGATCAACAATTACAATTACAAGAAGGAATGGAAGAAAAATGGCAAAAGCAATTATTACAAACGCAAAAGGACAATCAAGAAAGACAAATAGAGCTCCAGGAACTAATATTGAAAGTAGTGGGCAACAAGCAATTAGGTATTGAAAAAGAAGCAACATTTTCGCAAGACGCAGTGTGGAATACCATAGAGATTTTCAAATATTCTCAAGATGAGGACAAACATTTTGGAGATTACTTGAGAAGACATGAAGACATCATTAACATAGACTGTCAAAATTGGACAGAAGCAAAAAAAGCTACGTCTACTGCTTAGAAAATTAGGAACTGAATAATATACAAAGTTCGTGGATTATATCTTGCCAAAAAAGACGAACGAATTAACATTTGACGAAGCAGTGACATGTCTTAAAGAACTCTTCAGCCCGAAAACATCACTCATCCACAGGAGGTGGAAATGCCTTAACCTGGTAAAGGGCGATAATGAGGATTATTCCACGTTTGCCGCAATCGTAAATAAACATTGTGACGACTTTAAACTAGCAGAATTAACCCCGGACAATTTCAAATGTCTCATCTTTGTTCAAGGGTTAGTTTCTACAAAGGATAGCGAAATGCGCAGAAGAATGCTTGCAAAATTACAAAATGAACCGGGTCTAACATTACAGTAATTATCGGAAGATTGACAGAGATGTTTAAGTATAAATAAAGACACAAAGGACATTGAGGAATCAGCTCTTTCGCATATACGTACGTTAAACAAAAGTCTACGTTCCTCACCCTCCCCGGAAAGAAAACTAAAGTTTTACAACAATGAAAAAAGATTCTCACCCTCCCCGGAAAGAAAAAGAACATTTTATGATAAGAGGAAAAGTTCAACATACAGGACAAATTATGATGAATATTGGAACAAATATAAGTTCCCCATCGGCATGTTATCGATGTGGAGGATTACATTGGAACAAGGATTGTCGCTTTAGATATAAAAACTGTCTTGAATGTGGAAAAAAGGGCCAAAAGGCATCCTAATGTAGAAATAGAAAAGATACTAATAGAATAAGAGCTACAAGGATGAATAACGATGACAACACCATCGGAAGGAAATATGTGGAACTGGAAATTTTAAATAAAAAGATGAAATTACAACTGGATTCGGGTTCCGACCTCACGATAATCAACTTACAGACATGGAAACAACTCAACAGACCTATCATGTTACACACACAAAAATTTGCCAAGTCAGTTACAGGCAAACGAATAGAATTTGAGGGAGAAATAATTGTGAATGTTAAATTTCACGGCAAGACAAAAAACTTAAGATATACGTCATGAAAGATACTGAACATCTAGTAGGTATCGACTGGATGCAGAAGTTCAACGTTTGGGACCTACCTATCAACTCTTTTTGCAAAAGGTTAGAGGTTGATATCAGATACTATAAAATTGAAGGAATAATTATATAATCAATTTCCTGAGTTATTTTCAAGCGGGTTGGGACGATGCAACAAATTTAAGGCCAAAACAGAATTAAAAGAAAACATCCAACCAATTTTTAAAAAGAAGCGAAATGTACCGTTCGCTACTATAGAAAAAAATAGACAAAGAATTGGAGAGACTTGAACAAACTGGGATTCTATCAAAAACAAAGTTTAGCGAGTGGGCAGCGCCGGTGGTTTATGTAAAAAAGAAATCAGGAGAAATCCGCGTATGCGCAGATTTTTCGACGGGACTCAACAAGGCGATAAAAGACCACCATTACCCACTACCGAGCCCAGAAGAAATATTTACAAAGCTCAACGGCGGTAAGATATTTTCAAAAATAGATCTAAGTGAGGCTTATCTACAAATCCCAGTACAAGAAGAGAGTACGAAAATCCTTTGCATTAATACGCACAAAGGGTTATACAAATTCAACAGACTACCATTCGGAGTAAAATTTGCACAAGCAATTTTTCAGCAAACGATGGACACAATGCGCACGGGACAGAATTTTGCGACCGCTTATCTGGATGATATTCTAATTAAGAGCGACAATGTTGAAGAGCACACATCACACATAAAGGAAGCTTTCAGGAATTTGGGTTCAAAGTAAAAGGAGAAAAGTGTATTTTTTTTCGAAATGAAATTAAATATTTAGGCCAGATAATAAATGAAAATGGCAGGAAACCAGACCCAGAGAGGGCATCGGTAATTAAAAATATACTTGAACCAAAAAATATTGCAGAACTACAAAGTTTCCTGGGCCTAGCTAACATCTATGGCGAATTTATTGATAATATGCATAAACTGAGGGCTCCACTAAATGAGTTACTAAAAAAGGAAAATAAATGGAATTGGACAGAGGACTGTAAAAAAGCATTTAAGGAAATAATACAAAAATTAACTTCGGATTTGGCATTGACACATTTCAATTCCGTACACGAAATCATTATTGCAAGTGACGCGAGCTCACATAGGGTAAGTGCGTGTATTTTACACAAGATGCGGAACGGTACAATCAAACCCATTGCACACGCATCTAGATCATTATTACCGGCGGAAAGAAACTATTCACAGATCGAAAAGGAGGCATTGGGCATAATTTTTGTAGTAACTCGTTTTCCCAGATATATTTATGGGAGAGAGTTCACGCCCCAAACGGACCACAAAACAATTACGATTTTCGGTTCAAAAAAAGGTCTACCAGTCTATACAGCGAACAGACTTTTAAAATGGGGAACTGTGTTACTAAACTACAATTTTAAACTGGAATTCTCACCATCAAAGAAAATAGGACACGCTGACGGACTATCGCGATTAATACCTGCGAAAAGAGAAACGTTAGAAGATTCGGTAATTGCAGCATTACAAGCTGAAGATGAAATCAGTAAGGTACTATGCAATACAATAAAGGAACTACCTGCAACGCTGATAGAGATAAGACGAGAAGCAGAAAGATACGAATTCAATCAGGATACCAAGAAAAAAATAGAAGAGAAAGTGAGGAATTTAGCAGACAGTTTCTCAATCTGTGACAACATATTATTGTATAACGAGAGAGTAGTAATACCGAAGTCATTACGAAGAAGTATCTTAAAAGATTTTCACTTAGGACATCCCGGAAAAAACCGGATGAAATCACTTATGCGAAGTTTTGTCTACTGGCCGAACATGGACGATGATATCACGCAAATGGTGGAAAGTTGCAAAGTTTGTGCTGCTGCGGAGAAAGCACCACCCTCTATACAAAGGCCATGACCTAAAGTCGAAAGACCGTGGTCCAGAATACACGTGGATTACGCAGGAACCATTGAAGGTTACTATTATTTAATAACAGTAGATATTCAGTAAATGGCTAGAGGTTGCCAGATTTAAACATCCGACGACAGAAAACACCATAAACTGTTTACACGAACTATTCGCGAGATTAGGCGTTGTGGATTGTTTGGTAAGCGATATCGGCACAGTTTACTACCAGTGACTTCAAGGACATTTTTGAGACATATCAAGTAAAACATATCAAGATAGCTCCGTACCACCCGGGGTCGAACGGACAAGCTGAAAGATTCGTTGACACACTAAAAAGAGCGTTAAAAAAGCTGAGGATGTACCGACGATAAAAGCGATACAACAGTTACTCCAATTGTACAGAATAACACCTAACGTGGAGACGCCATCGGGTCTTTCACCAGCGGAATTGATATTTGCCCGGAGAATAAGGTCTGTGTTTGACAAATTATTGCCAAACAAGAGCAAAAACCAGTGTACACCGATTGTACCAAAGAGATGATTCAAACCTGGAGAACGGGTTTATTTTAGGATGTTTGGAAACAATATGGCTTACTGGGAGCCGGGCACAATAATCAACAGATTAAGAAATTTGATGTACACCGTACAGGGCGAGAAGTTTCCACATAGAAGACATATTGATCCATTACAAAAAAGACGGATTGAGGAGCCAAGCACGTCAACCGTAGAAAACGACGATTCTATGTATACAATCTTCGAAGCGTTTGAGATCCAAAGACCGCAGGAAGACACAGAAATGAGAATGTCAAAAAGGAAGAGAAAAATTGTCGAACCCCTGATTATCAACCATCAGAGACAAAAATACTAACTCCCCCCCCCAAAAGGGATCTAAGGAGGGGGTGTTAAGGGATCCTCCTCTTTTTCATATGAGTGGACTCGACCAGAGTGTTACTTGGACTGCTGTCGTTAAATACCCAGAGTCAGTCAGAATATAGACAGATGGGGAGTGAGCAGAGATTGTGATTGAGTTGGAGGTAGAGTAATAGTGTGAGGTAACCGCTTGTAGAAGTCACAGTTACAAGCACGTAGACTCTAAGGAAGTCCTACTTCGAGACTGTATATATATATATATATATATATATATATATATATATATATATATATATATATATATATATATATATATATATTATTATTATTGCTACTAACCGTGTTCCTGTATTTACTAACAGTATTACCCATTGTATTATTGTGTAAATAGATTTAATTTCTTATATTTAATTCTTGCGTTTGTCATTCATTGGAGACCGAATTTCATCTCGGAATCAACAACAACAACAACAACAACAACAATAATAATAATAATAATAATAATAATAATAATAATAATAATAATAATAATAAGAAGAAGACTGGCATAATCTGTAAGAATAAAGAAGGGAAAGAGTAAAGCAATCAGAGTATAAAATTTTAAGCTGCACCCCTCAGAACTGAGATAACGAAATAACGCTTATATATTTGGAATTGCAAAACAAGACGATAATAAAGCATTAAAAATTGTTTTCACCTTCTCGAAATAAAATACTATTCGAGCAAAATCCACTATATGACTAAACGTCAATCATCACATCATAAAAAAATATGCGACATATCGTAAAATTGCGATGAGATTCAAACAATACATGCATGAAATTACCAAATCCCTTGGCTCCCCAAATATACTTCAGTATATTTCTTATCACTTTTTTCGTGCATACAAGAAACTGTGATGCACATAGATTGTATTTTATATAATTTCTATTTTGCATCCAACTAATAATGTAAAACAATAACTGAATTGGTGCATATTGTTTGGTTGTCTCTTCTGTTGCATCGCGCGCGTGTGATTTCTGAACATTTATGAAATGTAACTAAAAGTAAAGTAAAAGAAACTTGAAATGAAAAAGAGAGATCAGATTAAATACAAGGAAATAAGAAAATAGATGGAAATGTTCAAATGAAATGGATACTATATATGCCAGTGAAGTGTGTGAAAAGAAAGAATTACATGGGAAAAGAAATGATAACAACTGGCATTGACGATAATATTCTAAGAAAGTAGAGTGAAAAGCGGTTGCAACTGACAGAAAGCGAGGAGAAAGAGATAAATGCAACAGCAACGTAGAACTCAAGATTATAGTGAATGGTAAAGATGCAGTAAGATTTGAAAAAAGGATCAGCAATATAGAAAATGTAAAAGAAAGCAACCGAGTCAGTTTAGAAGCGTCATTTTGGAAATGGTTAAAGCAAGTGTTTTTAAGTACTATCACTCAATTAAAGTTAAATTGGAGATCTGAAAAAAAAAATTACAAAATGCCAGAAGAGAATACTCATTATGCAAATACAAAAGGAATAAAAGCAAAAATTAAATTTAAGTAAAAATGCTGAGTTCAATTAGTTTGCATTAAAATTTACAATGTAAGAGTAAGATTAAAGAGATTTTTCACATAACAATTTAGAGAAGCATATTGTAAAATAATAAAATCCATTTTACTTAAAACGTAACATAAATGCCTCTAAAATTGATTTTTTTCGCAGGTTTCAATGGAAAAATAATCCGCTGGTACACCTGGCTATGAATAACACATTCTACCACAGAGAATATCCAGGTATCAGCACACATTCAAGTGGCCTTAGAATATCATACATCTCATAGCACTGCATGGAGGGTACTTCAAGAGCTGCTCCTCTATCCGTATCATTTGCATATGTGCAGAGGCTTTCGCCGCAAATCACTCACATCGGGAGAACCTTTGCCGAAGCACAAATTGCCGATCCATTCCATTGCTCTTCAGTCTTGATTCTGGATGAGGAATAACAAATTTGCACAACCGACGTTTGTGGGCAGATCGAAATCCCCATGGTACAATACAGGCTAAACACTAGCATCCGTTTACGATTAATGTGTGGGCATGAATATGCTTATATGTTCTACCAGCACATCTTACAGAAGCTGTTTACTCGGACTTTCTTTCGAACACACTTCCAAATCTGATAGAAGATATACTCTTGCTAATACGAAGACGCATGCCATTCATGTATGATGGGGCTCCAACACACTTTAGTCACATTGTTCACGAAAAATTGGCTGCTATCTAACATGAAAGATGGAGAGGTAGGGGAGGGCCGGTTCCATGGCCTTCATGTTCCCTCAACATCAATACATCATCAACGTGCTATGTTTTTTTTTTCAGCGAATTAATGAAGGTGTCTACTGTTAATAAAGGAAGGAATTAAAAAGATGTACTTCAGATTACCACACACACACATACGCGCACACACATACACGCAGACACATACACACGCATATTTATATAATTTTTATCTATCTGAGTTTCGTAAAATACATTAGAATATTTGTTTTTATACTTGTACTTGACTATTGATCGACCGTTCATATCTATTATACGAACGAACGCTTTCTTCTTTCGAAACATCAGGCATTGTAAATTGTTTTTGCTGCTCTGTATTTTGATGTTTTGATTCAATTTCTAGCATGCCATGTTATAATGGCTACAGAAATTCAGCACCCCTACTCTCTTTCTCTCGATTTTATAATCTTGTGTCTACCTTAATTGTTGAAGATATTGAGGAAATCAAATCTAATAAAGTTGTATAGGTTTAGTTTTGCCTTTTTTCATGAAGGTGTAAATCATGCTGTTATTAATGAAGTATAAATATCATATACCAGACTTTAAGGAATAAAATGTTAACGACACCAGGTTTTTGTAATAAGTGTTAATGCGCATAAATTTCGTACATTCATTGAAGAAGCAAATAATAAATATCAAAATGAGGGAAAAAAGAAACGCATTTTTAAATTCGTGATTACAACATGAGAAATATGATAGAAAAATTGTAACAGCAAAAAAGCTATGTGTCTATCTGCGTATACATCCTGTCACTTCATTTAAAATATAAATGTCCCGACAAATGCAAATCTTGAAATATCGAATCTCATTATAAGTCGCGTGCCTTGTTCTATAAAAATACTTTAACAAAATTGAAATTAAACTATGCTTTCAAACGTATAACCTCACTACCATTACGTAAATGAATAAATCTCACGAATATACGTAAATGTCATGAAAACAACTATAGAGCAGTGACATTAACAACAGTCTTTAATGTTTCAAAAACTATAAAAAAGGAGAATGAGACTTTAAAGCTATTTTTGCTGAAAAATATACTCCGCTTCTCAATAAACTTTTTAAAATAATTCAAACATCCTATTTGCTCATAACATTTGTGAGATTTTTGTCGCTTTGGATAACACATTATTCTCAATATGTACATGCTCTTCGAAATTTCTTACATATCATTCAGCTGGTCAAAGTTCATCTTCTACACAACAGGAGAGTAGTAAATGCACAATACACTTGCCAGTGATATATCGATTTACTGAATTCTTTACGATTTTACAAGAACATATATTATCCTTATTCTTTGTTGAGTAAATTTTTTAAAAGAAGACTTGCTGGTTATGTTCCTTATTGTTATCTAAAATAAACCAGACGTGTTTAGTATGATTTATATTAGAAGCTGACTTTTCCATATGCGAGACTTAATAGCTATTTGAACATTCTGTATTTAGTATTTTTCAGTGTGTGCTATACTGCACGATAAGCAAGGTTTTTGTCTAAATGATTATCTGTAAATATTAAGAGAAATCACCTTCTACAGAATTGATTTTATTCTGAATTGATACGCCATCACACATGCAACATTCTTTGTCTGATCCTATTATGTACGACAATCACCTAGTCATGGTTCATACAATGTTTGTAATGCACATTCGTCTGTTGATAGAAAAATTTGCATATTTCGATTTCCTGATGCTTTTACTGCTAAATGTTGACTGGTTGAAGAAATGACTTTCTTCTTGCTATTGTACGATGATAATCTACCGCATGAATATATCGCACATATATTACCGACTTTCAAGCGAGGTCATTTTCAGTCTTCGTGAATCGAAAAGACTGAATCACTTTCTTTCACAAATCAACTGTACAATAAGGCAATTTTCATCTGAGAATTATTTTGATATAACTTGACTGTAGTTATTTTGACATTTAGATGGAGAATAGTGAACATCTATTATTATGGAATAATCGTTGGGAAGAAGTCACAGGTTAACGTCTATTGAATTTCTGTAATAAATTGTATAATAATCAATATATACATCTTTACGGAACGGAAATTCGGAATCAGATAATTTTAGTTCCTCTCTATATATAAATATGCGTGTGTACACAGGCATAGGCACACAAATACACACCCGCACACACACACACACACACACATATATATATATATATATATATATATATATATATATATATGTATATATGTTTATATAGATATGTTTCTATGTATATATATATATATATACATATACATATACATGTATGTATATATGTTTATATAGATATGTTTCTATGTATATATATATATATATATATACATATACATGTATGTATATATGTTTATATAGATATGTTTCTATGTATATATATATATATATATATATATATATATGTTTGTATGTGTCTATATGCATATTATATTTATATATATATGTGCATGTATGTATATACGTTTATATAGATACATGTATATATATATATATGTATATATATATATATGTTTTATCTAGATTTGTGTAGGTATATATGTTTATGTAGATATATGTGTCTATAAATGTGTAGATATATGTGGGTATATAACTTTGTAGATATATCTATATATTGTGTATGGGTATATATACATACACACACACACATGTGTGTGTGTAAGTGTGTGTGTGCGTGCATGTATGTATATGTGGGAAAACGAGCGAGCGGTAGAGAAAGACATTGTGACAGCTTTTATTAGCATGGCAATGTTTTCATTATAAATTTGTTATTAATCAGCCGTTGTCATAAATCATTTACTTATATTTACACGATATAAAACAAATAATTATTGAAGTATAAATGTTTGTTTAACAACCAGGTCAACATGCATTTGCTCAAGTTGCATGAAACGCATTGCGTTCCTTGCAGATGGAAGAAAACTTCCACCATTTGTATAGAATGCCATGCATTTAAAAGTATTTTGTTTCCAGTAATTTATACATATGATATATGGACTAACCTGCATATCGATTCTACAAATATCTTTTACGATTAGCAGATTATGATAAATATACCATTGAATTTCGTATTATATTATTGGTTTTTATTAAAAAAAATCTTTACAATAAATTAATTTGGTAGTATGGGATTTTATGCAACAGGAATGGTGTTCGTCATATTGTAAATAAATAAATTACAGTACAGTTATTGATATATAAATTTGCTCTGGAATGTATCTGGATGTATAGGCTAGCGGCATGCAATTATTCGATGAAACCTTTTTCGTAATTGTTAGCATTGTATGTTTTGTAACTGCATTGTCTTGATTAATGTGTTATGAAATATAACACCCACAAAACGTCTTGACCAAGAATTTGTTCGTTTCACTTATCAACTTTAACTTGTATCCTCCTATCGTTATATTCACATCTTCGTTTATATATATATTTATATATATATATATATATATATATATATATATATATATATATATATATATATATATATATATATATATATATATATATAAACTCTAATTATGTATTGTACTTTTAGAAAGGGAAAAGTAAGAATATATGAAATGTAAGAAAATTGGTCACAATATGGGGACTAATAAAATGATACTTGATTAAACTGGTCAATAATTTTACTCCCTAAAATACTTTACCAAAATACCATTTCAAGTCGTCGTTGTCTTCTAAACCGCATTGTATAACAATGTTGCTACCACACCCATCTAATATAACTTTAAAATTACTCCTGACGCAGTAGCTTTATATTTTGCAGTAAGAAAATTTTCAGCTGACTTTTCTCCCGTTGAATTTTATGCGTGTCTGAATTAATTATTAAATATTATTATTATTTTTATAAGAGAAACCAGTAAATTTCTGCAAATCTTGAGCATCATTGAACACATTTACTGTTCCGTTGTCATGGCTCGAGTCAATATATTCCCCACAAATACTTATGTCTAATTATAATTATCCGAATATCTCTAATAGATGCAACTTTTATTCTGTCACCAAAAGTTATAACTTCACATTGAATAAATCCGTATTCCTTGAAAGTTAATATGCACATATTTACATTATCCGGACTATTATCCTCCTCTTTGTTGCCATATTTATCACAACGTTTCGGCTGTTGTACGCTCCGGGTGGTTGAAACGTCGAACTGAACCCTTTATTCCGCTCACCTGGGTATACTGTTCTAGTTCCACTTGCCATGTCTGATGGATGTCAGTTAATTCTCCTCTCCAAGTTCTCCATCGCCTTAACCAGGTATTGAACTCACACTCTTTGGGCTCTGTCACTGGATCTAACGCCTTTATCCACTGTGCTAGGTGTCCTTGAGGACATCTGTGTGTGCAACTCTGGGTATTATGAACCTAATGTCTTCAGGAACCATTTTTATCAGTGCTCATATTGCAATTTTTGCTGTTATCATTGCATATTTTTTTACCAGAGCTCATATTGCAATTTTTGCTGTTATTATCGCTTTTCTCTGGCACTCCTTATTACTGGTTCCCATATTGTATTCATTTCTATGCCTGGTCGTCTCAAGAGATTTTTGTGGCCTAGCATATCTGCTAATTCCGTAAGTTTACGAATTTTCCAATGTTCTTTGTCTATGATTTCAACCTGATCCCACAGAGGGCGGTGATCTCTCTTTTCTCTCCATATTTGGTCAGCCACGTCTGATTTTCTCACTTCCCATCGTGGTAAGTGGTAAAACTTTCTCGTGTTCTTGAAGCTTTACCTTATGGGGATAGCCTTTTACCCCCTATATATTTCTTTCCGCAGCTGCACGGGATGGCTTACACACAGTCTTTAGTCATGTTCTCCTCTATAGGGGGAAGTCTTACACGGGAGAGATATCTGGGAAGTGTCGTCCAGCTTTTGATTGTTGTCTTGATGTTATACGGACCGCAGATTCATTGTATTTTCTCTGATAACTCCTGTACACGAGGCAGGCAGACTGTTTTCTGAGTGTTGTTGTCCTCTTGTATCCAACTATCCTAGTTTATCGAGGCTTCTGCCATGTAAGCAGGATAGTTGTTACTTTGTGGGGTACTACTTATACTGACCAATTCTTTATCTAATGTCTCTGGGTCGCCACTTATGACTTTTGCTCGCTATTGTAAGCAGCGAACGATCCCTTTCTTTACGCCGTATATATGATGGGAGTTGAAATTGAGGTACTGTCCTGTGAATGTCGGTTTGTGGTATACGGATGTCTTGAACCCATGTTCGAGATTCCAACCACCTGAAGAAGGCCAGATCATTCAACAGCCGAACCGTTGTGATAAATATAGCAACACAGACGAGGACACTAGTTCGAATAATGCAAGTAGTGTACATGATACGTCATCTCAGAAATATAGAAATATACTAATGTACACATGTTAGAAAATTTGTGCACCTACCGTGCGAACATTGCGCTTGGAGATATACAATACATGAAAAAGGGGTTTCAGTATCATAACAGATTTGATGCTATGAACATAGGAAATGGAATGGAAGAATTTATCAAGGTTTTTGAATATATTCTCTTTGTTGTCTTTCTACTCCTATATTTCCTTCATACTTTTATATATAAGACGAATCCCATCAATAATATTGTTTAAATCTGAAACGTGTCATTAATATATTTTGCTATTTTCCTAATCATTTACCTACTATCATCGTATATACAGAAATTCTGAATTTGGGATTCATAAATAAATTCCAAAAAAGATGCAAGCGATTAACTTCATGGCTGAACGTGTTTTATAAAAAATGACATTGTTATTAAAGAAACACACACACATACACACACACACACACACACACATATATATATATATATATATATATATATATATATATATATATATATATATATATATATATATATATATTCATTAGATTGGCTGAGGATGAAAAAATCAAATGTTGATTCTATGGAAGTAGATTTTGAACCACCCCAACAATAACTTACAATATTTTAAATTGTTTGAGATATTTGTCAGGCAAAATATATCGAAAAATATGCCCAGAGTTGTGTATCAATGAATTCTTACATGAACTCAAATATAAACATCTTTTGACGCTCATCGATGTTTTCTGAATATTTTGGGCGAAAAAACAAATATGTGGTGGGTTTGATTGTTTAATTTATTTTCTAGGGTTTATCAACCCTTTGTTTTTCATCCCAGAGGAATAGGTATGTTAAGTTGTGTTGTCTATGAGAAAGCATCCTTTCTAGCAGGGAACTTGACGTATTTAAGAATGTACTTCCTGAATCTGTTAGAGTATTCATGGGAATATAAAGCCGATATTACCGTCGGAATGCTCTTAGTCTATGTGCTTATATGAATATGTATAGATTCTTCAATATATGTATAAATACTTATGCATATATGTGTTGACGATTTCTTTTGGAAGTAATAAAATAAATTAAAGTGTAGTTAATAAGTATATAAGCAATATTCTCTTTGAAACCGCATAATGCATAGAGTAACATTGAAACATAGTAACAGAGAATGAATATATCAAATTATGTGCGTGAAAATAAGATTTACAGCCGAATATTCTTCTTAACATCTACTGACAATTATGACATGAGTGATGATCCCTGTTTTGGAAAGGTAAGGATTAAAATATAGAAGGACCATTTCTGGTGATGGAAAGATTACAGTAAAGTTGAAAAGAAGAAATTAAGAAAAATAAAGCCATAGAAAGAAAAAAAAATAAAGTGAAAAAATGAAAAGTTGTATAAAATGAATAACCTATTTTAATGAATATTCTTTTCTTTAAATAAGAAATAACGTAGAAAACATGGTTGATGCCAATAAAAATGAAATGAAAGATTAATGATTTTTCTTGTCAAAAAAAGGAAGGAAACGAAAAACTAAACGGAAAACAAAATAAGAAAAACGGAGAAGAAATGGGGATACATTCATTTTGGGGTTGGTAAAAAAAAAAAACCAGCCTGGTCGCTAAGCTAATCAAAGTTACACCTGATGGAATAAAAAGAAAATGATGCAAAATTGATTTTGCCATGTTTCATAAAATAAAAATAAAAATGACAAAGGGCATAAAAACATGATTTGTAGGATCTTATTGTTCTAAGATGGGGTATTGTAATTATCTCCATTGTTCAGACTGTTGTTCTAATCTTTATTGCCATACGTTTCGGCCGTTGTACGCAGTGTCCTTCGTCATATGGCCCAGTGGATAGTAGAGTTGGTTGAGTGATCCAAAAATGACTTGATTCAAAGAATCGTGAGTTCATTACAAGAGCACAGCAAAGGGTACACAGACACACACAGACACACACACACACAGACACACAGGCACACACACACACACACACACACACACACACACACACATATATATATATATATATATATATATATATATAAAAGAGACCACTTTAAGGTTCCATGTAATAAGTTATTTCATCACAGCCCTTTTAAAGGGCTCTGGACCATCAGACTTTACTTCCAAAGGTTGAAATGAAAAATGAAAAGAAATTTACACATTTCTTTGACGGGCCGTATTAAGCATATGTAAATTAACGAAGTGTTACATTGAGCTCTCTGGATATCATCCTCCTTGCGTCGACCCATACGGATTACCTAGTTTTGCATAAACTAACTAACTAACTATATATATATATATATATATATATATATATATATATATATATATATATATATATATATATATATATATGCTTTTCGTATGCAATTTGCTTTAATTATTAATTAAATAAAGCCTGAATACGAAAAAGATATATATATATATATATATATATATATATATATATATATATATATATATATATATATATATATATATATGTGTGTGTGTGTGTGTGTGTGTGTGTGTGTGAAAATATTGTAGAAAATACGAAAGAAACTGGTTTGGTAAAAGATCCAAAGTTCCTTAGTATTTTTGTAATTATTTTTAAAAAATAGTGCTCGATACGAAAGTAGAGCATAAATATAATTATTTATTTAAAAATATGATTCCAACTCGCTACATAAGAGGTCTCATGTTTCAAAACAAGAGTCGAAAACTTCAAAATAATATTTGAATTAACTTGAGAGCTTGACAGCATAAACAGAACAAGTAAAAAAATAACTGATAAATTTAAAATTAGCGATAGAGCAGGCAAACTTGCAGAAAAGGAATGTTACGTAACCCTTAAGGACCATAAGCCTGAATTTCTGGAAAACCCGACCACTAGGATAATTAACCCTACCCGACCCGATATAGGAAAGATCAGCAAAAGGATCCTGGAAAAAATTACTTACCAAATAAAAAAACAACTCAAATTAAAATTATGGATCAATACTAAAGATGTCATCAATTGGTTCAACAATATTGATGATAAAACAAATTGCACCTTACTACAGTTCGATATCGTGGACTACTACCCATCAATTTCGAAGGATCTTTTTACGACTGCCCTGGACTTTGCTGCTGTATATTCTAACCTGACAAAGGAAGAAACCGACATAATCCTCAGCGCAAAAAAATCCGTCCTCATTCATAATGGGGAGCAATGGATAAAAAACAATAACGACCTGTTTGACATCACAATGGGATCACTAGACTCTGCAGAGTCTTCTGACTTGGTTGGTCTTTTAATATTGTACAACCCAACGGCACACCGCGAGATTGATATCCAGGACATCGGACTGTATAGAGATGACGGGCTCGTGGCGGTGAGGAGTTCCACTAGCTTTAAGATAGAGAAGATCCGTAAAATTATGTTTTGTGAATTTAAAAAACTTAACTTAAAGATAACAGTCTCTTCTAAATTGAAAAAGGTAAACTTCCTCGACGTAACCCTAGACTTACCGAGCAACACTTACCAACCTTATAGAAAACCAAATGCTAATCCTTTATATATACACCCGAAGTCAAACCACCCTCCATCCACAATTAAACATATACCCTCATCAATAGAAAATAGAATTAGCAGTAACTCCGCTAATATTCCACCAACATAATGACTTCTACAACACTGCCCTAAAAAGTAGTGGTTATAAAAATGCTAACATTAAATATAGGGACAATTGCAATAACCAAAAGAAAAAAAAACAGGAAAAGAAACATCATTTGGTATACATACACCAACCAAATGGTTAATATTAAACTAGGACAGAAGTTCTTAGCTCTAATCGATAAACACTTTCCCACCAAAAGTAGGCTTAGTAATATATTCAATAAGAACACACTAAAATTGAGTTGTTGCTGCACTGAAAATCTAGAAGGTATAATAAGAAGACACAATAATAATATCCTGAACAAACCCCCTTACCTGAATAGTTTTAATAACTCCACACTTAAATCAGATATTGATAGGGAAAAATTATGCGATTGTAGAAACCCGGTAGACTGCCCATTAGAAAATAAGTGCTGCATCAAATTTGTGGTATACCAATGCACTATCATCCACGGAGAACCCTAACAATAATATGATATACATTGGGTCCACGAAAAATGCCTTTAAAACCAGATGGAGGCAGCATAAATGATCCTTCAACAACATAAACTTTAGACATCAGACCTCTCTATCTAAATATTTTTGGCACCTGAAAGAAAAAAATAGGACACCTAATATATATATATATATAACTTTATATACACTTTATATTTTATTACACTTTATAGGACACCTAATATATATATATATATAACTTTATATACTGTTTTAGAGGATGCTCCTACTTGAGTAGATACTCCATCCATATATTAAATATACTGTGTAACAGATAAACGGAACGTCTACTCAAATATGTGTATCCACTAAAATAGCGTATAAAATGATTTTATATATATATGTGTATGTATATATATATATATATATATATGTATGTATGAACTTAGAGAGTTAAGTTACCATGGGGAATTAACTGAATTTGAGATATCCAAATGCACAGTACGTGGAATTAGAACAATTCAGACTCTCATGGACTTAATAAATAGTTCGGCTCGAAATTCCAACAAATATCACCAGAAAAAGGCCGGAGCAGACATTTTATAAATTATCATTCAATAATTTACTGTATGTTCACACACCATTTTTTCATGCAAATAAGGTAGACTTAATCATACTGCTTCCCTCTTTATTTAAACTGTCAGTGTTATTCAAGAGACGGGAGAGAGCTTGCAAAACAGACAAACATGAAGTGTAAATAGAAGGAAAAAAAAGAATTGGAGAGAAAGGAAAAGGTCGATATATCTAATACTTTAAAACAGAGAAACCGGTAATATCAAAATGTTGATATCAGTGGGGTTCCAGTGTGTCCGTTTCCGATCATACATAAATACATTTCACCTAAGAATGTACAATTAATGACGTCTCTTTGCCTATTTTGTCGGAGCAAAATATAGTGATGTCATTGAAGGGCTGAAAACCATTCACTATTTTTGACTTGAGTGCATCTGCGTATCAATCTCTCTTCAGTGTTATTCTAAATTTAATTTCTTTCCTACAGGATTTGTATTTTGTGACATATTTGATCGAAAATCTTCGACTACAAATAATACTACTACTAATAAATTAAGATGGGAAACGGTGAGTGTGTTGAAAATACAGATAAGGATTAGTTATTTGAACAAAAGTAAACGATTAACAACAACAAAGGGAAATAAGTTATATGCTTAGGCGTGGTATATTTTGGAATTGTTGTATACATTGAATCTATAGGAGCAAAAGTGAGCGAGAACCAGATCCAGAAAGAATGATGAGGAAGTACTGGAAATTTACTATTTTCTAGTGGCATATATTTCTTAATATTACGGTATGTTCAATAGTAGATATTAGAATGTGTTGTATTCGAGGAATGTTTGAATTCTTTTTAGTGCTTATTAATCCTTTGTGAATTATTTAAAGCCGAAACATATATAGAAATGGAGAATTTCAATTTTTTAATCGATTTCAACTCAGCAAGGCAGTATATCCACTTAGACATAAGGAGTTACTAGGCGTGGAAGAATTAGAAAACAGAAATTTTAAAGGAGCAAGAACAAAATGAAAAATAATCAGGTGAACAGTAGAAAGCGATTGACATTGCATGTAAATCTTGAAAGATTAAAGTTGGCTGGAAAGCATGGAGACAAAGTGAGTTCCATGAGCGAAAATTGCGAGATAGAAACTGTTACATAGGATTTTCGGTTACCTCGTCGCCAGCCAGTCTAGAACTGTACTTAAATACATAAAGCCTAGGTACTCTGGCGAAGAGCTCATCCAAACAGTTGCCATGGAAGTATTAATAGAAAAGGTACAGAGAGGCAATTTTACGGCGGTGCGGAAGTGACTGAAGCCGAAACGTCTGATAAGGACCAATAATATTACAGATTCTTCTTCAGACTTTAAAGAGGATCTCTAGATATATAGCAGGAGGACCAGATCTTATGCGGTAGCAATATTCTAAGCATAGTTGAATGGTAGACATAGATGTACAAGAAAATTATCTAGCACGACGCAGTGAGCAAATTTTCTTAGAAATATAATCTTTCCACTTCATGTCAACCGTGAACGTTAGCCCGAGAAGGTAAAACGAGACACGCTCTTGGTGGTTAGCATCAGTTATGCTGATGGAATGCAGAAAGAGAATCAGATGTTAACAGAGAGCAGCGTAGTTTTGTAGGCATTAAAGTTAAAAAGGCATTCATTGCTCCAGTTAACCACAGACTAAAAGTTGTTTTTTATATCAGCCGCTAATTTGATCTCATCGGTTATTTCAATTGTAGTATCGAGATAGGAGTAAATAGTTGTGTCATTAGAATAGATATCAAGTTGAGAGCTGGGGTCATCGGGAATGTCATTAATAAAAATGAAACACAAAGTAGAACCAATGATAGAGTCCTGGGGGACACCTGCAAAAGGATTTAAAAGTGTGGTCGTTTAGGAAAAATTTCATTTACCGATTTACTAAGATAGATTGGCTCAGTTCGAAAATATGACCAAATACACCATAACATTTCAATTTGTGAAAAAGACCTGCACGTCAGACTTCCATTACTCGTTTTTTCGCAAGCACCCCACCCATCTAAGTACTCACCGGTGTCGATGATGCTTAACTTCAATGATCGAACAATTTGACCATATGTTCATTGGTAGAAATGTTGAATAAAAAAATTTGTTCTGTAGTCTGCAGAAAAAGGATTAGCTTAGAATGAATTTACAACTGGCTCTTTGTGGGGGGGGTGTATTATAGGTGTTTGCGATAATTAGATTTAATAAATAGATCAATGAATAGTGGGTATGGGAATGACAAAATGAAAAAAAATACCTTACGCTTTTCAACTCTAGAAAAGATTTCCGTCAACTAATAATGACCTTATCGATGGAGTCATTTTTATATCTATGAGGGGATATAATAAGCGTCAATTACGATTTTACATCGAGAACTCTAAAGATCCGGAATGATTACCATTAAATTTGGTTAGTTTTTGTTTTTAAATTTAGGCGTATGATGGATCTAAATGCATAACCTCCCGGATTAATTCAGTTTTCTATTGCTTTTTGTATTTTTATCGCTATTCTTTCTTAAATATTTGATATTATAATAACAGTAGTTTTGTCAGAAGATATGCTGTATGAGTTCAATTTACTGCTGAAGATTTCAAGATTATTGTCCTTTCAATACATTTTTGTCTTAGTAACTTTCTCTTTTAATTAAAGCTGTATTCTTTAAAAGAGCAAGTAATTTATTCAGGTGAAAATGGTTCGAAAGGGAAAAAGAACAAAACGAATATAAAATCTGATACCTAAATTTTAATCCTTTTCAAATGAACATATATAAGGGACGGATACATTTTGATCGGCCGAAGGTTATCAAAGGAAATGTATGGGTTTTTCTTGTTAAGCAACTCAAAAGGCAATATTCTTGAAGAAACAGAAAGAGAGTCATATAAATATGTAAAATATGCACATAATCCCAAGTCTTTTTTCTATCATTTCACCCCAAAATCGGCATTAAAGATACTAAGAGGCAGAGGTATATTGAGGTATTTTGGGAAAAAAATATTAAGGACAGAGACAGAGCAGAAAATATAAAGACAAAAGATAACGATTGACATTGAATTTAAATTTGTGAAGGTCTTAGTTGACTGGAAATCCAGAAGCTGGAAGAGAGTTCCACAACCAAGAAACGTCTAGCCATTTCATTTATAAGATGATGCTGACAATGTAGTAGTACGCTTAAATTCATAAATTCTAGATACTAAAGAAAAAAGTTTATAAGTAGAATTACCATGAAAATGTTTACAGAAAGGGCACAGCGATGTTACGTCGGTATATATGTGACTGAAGCTGAGATATCAGGTCAGGATCAATAATACTGCAGATTCTTAATTTGGATTTTATTAAGAATCTCTAAATAAATAGCGGAAGCACCAGACCAGATGTATATGAACGAATAGTAGACTGATGAAAGTGGAAGATTGATTTTGTCGAGAAAAAAATGTCTAGCACGACACAGTAAACAAACGTTTCTAGCAGCAAACATAACAATTGATTCAATATAATTTTTCACGTCATGTCAGCAGAAAACGTTAGTTCAAATAGTTTTAAGGAGTTACTCTCCCGGGAGTTAATATCAGTCATGATTTTCGAAGGCAACGGTTCTCTCAGACAATTAAATGAGAGCAGTTATGTCTTGAAGACGTTAAAATGAACAAGCCATTTATTGCCCTGGTTAACAACAGAATATAGGGCATTTCAGAACAACTGCTAATTTGATCTTATACTGTGAGTGAAATTGATTAAACGGACTTTTTCTTCAGTGGCGGTGCTAGCACGAAGTCCCAAGTCATCGTGACTGAGGTTTTGGGACAATTCATACTCCTGAATTAATACATACATAAATATTTTAAGACAATAGTTGAATTTATCTTATGATAATTATATATATATATAGATACACGAAGAGTTACTGAAACGTCTTCAGCCTCAATGCACCAGTAGTTTTGATATCCCTTCTTAGGCGGGCCAAGAATGTTCGGCTCATCTAAATACATCTAAAATAATTGTGTTGAAAAATCTTAGTATGCTTATCTATCAAACGAGTGGATTAGTTATTTTATCATAATAAAAATCACATCATAAGTGAAACCGGACAGCTATTAAAACATTTTTAAGCCACTACATTTTCCATTACACTAGAAATAAATAAAGGTACAAAATAGAGTATTTTTTTTAAATACAGACAGCAGCACTACTAAAGTCTGAGCAAATAATGTAAAC
Organism: Acanthosepion lycidas; assembly: GCA_963932145.1. Taxonomy (NCBI): domain Eukaryota; kingdom Metazoa; phylum Mollusca; class Cephalopoda; order Sepiida; family Sepiidae; genus Acanthosepion; species Acanthosepion lycidas. Next base: position 70,246,001 of record OZ010577.1, read on the forward strand.
AAAATCACTAACTTTTACCAATGTAAGGAATAAAGGTATATTCAAAATTTTAGTAAATTTTCGCGAATGTATTCAGCTGATGGCGTGCAGTAAGATGTCTTTTGTTACTCATGGACTAAAGCAATATATTTTAATGATTAGAATGTAAAAGTCTAAATCAGATTTTGGTTTTAGAAGTTTCATATATGGAACTAACCATTATCCAAAGACATACACACAAAAGATTATTATGCACCAGCCAATCAGTTACCGCTACTTGGAAAATATGTTTTTGATCTACCTAAATGTTATAAATATCAACACGTATCACATGTACATTCTGTTATCGAGTATCTTTCTCTGTATCTATACCCACATCACATTATTTCAAATGTCATAGTACTGACTGACCAGTATTTTAGGTAAGAACTTTATTCCCGCTTATAGATTTTCTGGTACTGTAATATAACCTTTGGCTTCATTCAGATAGCGACTTTTTCATGTGTATAAAATAGCCAATAAATTCAGTTTTTCATAGTCTTTGTTCTTCAGTTATCTACAATGTTATAACTACTTAATGTCTACACCGTAACGCCAATTCTACGTTTATTGCTGCTGAGAAATCTTTTGATGACATGCGATTATACAAGGTATAAAGTAAATAAATTTCAACAATTAGATACTTTCCCTCGCACACATCAATTTAGGGGTGTACTAAGTCAGTCATAACGAGCTACGTACTTTCTAATTATTAGGAACATGTTTTCGAATAGTCTTTAGATATTGGGACTTCATTCATATTAGGTAATATTTTCTTGAAAAAGGAAAACTTTGTTAACATAAATTTATCACCGGTTGAATACCGACATAGCACTGAAAAACTTTATACAGGTCGCACAAGAAGTATAAAACAGAGGAAACTACAAACTTGTTCTCGTTATTTTAAATCAAACTCATTTCAAAGCGCTTACAGGAAGAACACGTTAGAGATATGCAACAAGAAAGTGACGTCCAATCTAAATAGACAGAGACTTGCTGATCAAAGAAATGGATACTGAAATGATGTTGGTTTTCTAATTTAGATTTCATGTTTACATAGTCAGATAAATTAGCAACGAAGACGTACGCATTTCGAATGAAGATTCATTACATTCAATAGAAAATCTCCTGGAAGAGAGAACAAGAGGAAATCATTTTGAAGAAACTGAGAGTAATGTGCAAAATCCTATGCAAGTGATTTAATTGAGAAAGAATGTATAACATCAGCAAACTGCAGACAATAATGACAGAAGACAAATAATATCCAACCAAGCCTGAAAAACATGGCCAGGAACAACGTCAAGACTCTAACAGAGAAAGGTAAATTGCAGTATTTTATTGAAATGGCTAACATAACTTCGTACACTCGCTTAATATACGCTGTGGAATAGTTAGTCACTGAATAATTTGATGTTTGAGAACAAGACAGAAGGAACAAGAAAAATACCAAACCAGAATGGAAGATGAAACGTGAGCAACAAATTAAATCTTGACACAGAGAAGCAATACTATTAAAAATCCAAACAAACATTGCAAATAAATCTACGTAACAAACTGAAAAATAGAAAACACAATAAATAGGACCTATTTCAGTAATAGAGGAAATAAAATTAGCCCAGAAAATTAGACTAAAAAGATAATGGCATGAAGTTAAACGATACAAAGATAATAGTATGTCCGGGAATAAAGAAAGAAAATTTTACAGACAAGTAATTGGAGAAACAGGAAAAAACAGAAAAAGTACAGACCCGACCGAAAAGAAAATCTTTCGAAGATATGAGAGCAAACGAATTGTCAAACGTAATACACAGCTGCGTTGAAGAGAAGACGGAATAATAAATCAGTTTGTAGATTTGTAGAAATTGAAAAAAAAATAAAAAAGGAAAAGAAATCTGCGAAGGAAATACGAAAAAAACCTGTAAGTAAATCTGCAAACTGGAAAGCGTCAGAAATTGATGAGATTCACAGTTAAAGCATAAAGATCTTGAAGGATGCCAATTATCTTAACAACATTTGCAATTCTTCTTAAAGTTATATACAATATATCCATAGTTATTATTTCCAATGATTTTGACATTCATATAAAAGATTTATTCAGATAGTGTTTAAATGAAAGTATATAATTAAAGTAAGATGAAATTGGTAAATAATAACACAGAAATGAATACTTGAAAATTCATATAAGTCTATGACAGTCTTTCATGAGGAAAATTCTAAAAAGGTATTGAACAAAATAGGACTAGGGAATCTAATAACGTCATTCGTGGGCACAGAAAAATAACAAGAGAAATGTTTATTTATTTATTTAAGAAATAAAAAAGACAAGACAAGAACATTCTACTGTAGCATGAATTACTAAAAATAATTTAATACGATTAACTAACCCTGAAAACATGGAATATGTATAGCCAAATTTGCAGAACTAATTTGGTCAATTTTATGTCCAATGTAATGAAGAATAGAATAGAATTATCTTCGATATATCAACAAAAACATGATTATTTGTCAAAGATGTTTACTAAACCGTACTGCGAAATTAAATTTGGATAATTATAAATTAGAGGGCGTATTCTGTAAACGACCAGAAATATTCCGAGATATGTTTTAAAGAGATGAGCTAAAAATATTTGAATAAAAAATGGTGTGAAAACATTGGACGAACCAGATTTTTAGCTAAAATTTTACAATGAACATTCGAATCGAGAAATGCGCAATCTATTGAGGAAAACCAAGAACAAATCGAAAAAAAAATCAGTTTCCGAATAATGAAAACACTAAATCATTGAATGAAAAAAGTTCCACATATATCATGGAATCCTGGAAGAAAATCACGACATGAAATGAAAGAAAATGTAACGAAAGAATCTTTCGCGAGAACAAGAAATATTCTTTCGACCAGAGTCAATAAAAGGAACTTGATAGGCTCGCACCGAGATATTCTAGGAACCTTCTAATATGAACAAGAACAGAGAAATTCAAATTAGAAGACGAGAACATTATTAACTATATTATAAAATTCCAGAATTGACAGGCATATAGTTTATGTGTAGTGAGAAATTGAGAAGCGAACTTATCAGCTGTGGAGATTCGGCAATGAAAGGACTCACAGAATATACAAAGAAACGTAAAAAGAAGTAATCATGCTATCCAGAAACTGCAACAGGCCTGACAAAATGAACAATGTTATATTGGGAAACTAACATCTACAACCCAAATTTGAGAAGAGAAACGATTTCTTCGTGCAAGTGAAGGAAACTGAAAGGTTGGCTAAATATCCAGACCAAGTAAATGTGAAAAAAAGCTCATATTAATAGGATATATATATATATATATATATATATATATATATATATATATATATATATATATATATATATATATATATATATTATAGAAGGGGTGAAATCGTTACGAAGCGAAAAGATTAAGTAAGGTTGGGGGAATCGAAATACGAAGGCAAGTTAATGTTACCTATATCAGAGCTGAATAAAAAGCAGCACAAATACTGAACTGGCTTCACAACAAATAATATTAAACACGGCTTTCTGGTACATAACGTTTAATATAAATGCTATCAATTTTCAGTCTATATTTTTGAGATGAGGTATTGTAATTATTTCGGACTGTTGTCCTCATCTTTGATACCATATTTACTACGTATAACGGCCGAAACGTCGTGAATATGGTATGAAAGTTGAGGACAACAGTCCGAACAGTGTAAATAGTGTACATTATTAATTTTCAATTCTTAAATTTTTATGTAAGTTTTAAATCAAATATTGAAATAACTTTTCATTGGTGATTTATCATCCAATATCATATTTTAAATGTTGATTTTCTATCTCACTTAAATGTTCATTAGATAAACTGTTATGTTTCTTATTAGTAATTCAACATTGAAAATAAACGGAGCATTTTTGTGATCATTATAATATATTAGGTTGGTGCAAAAATAATGACGTAATAATGTCGTTTTTTGGCGTATTTTTGACGTATTTTAGCGTCAAAAAACGACACTATTACGTCATTATTTTTGCACCAACCTAATATATTGCACCAGAAAACACGAAATGATAGCATCTTCTGTTTTATGTCTTAGTTAAATGAATTATGTAAAAATAACTGGAAATACGATCATCACAGCGCGGGTTATCTAACAGTTGTATGATTTATTAATAATTAGAATACATTTACTGTGTATTAAAATATATAGAATCGATACTAAGGGAAAAAGAAAGAAGCTATTAAGATTGATATACGGGTGAGATATAATTGATTGTCATTGAGTCAATGAAATTGAAAACATTTGTACATCAATTTAATTAACTTCACCAGCGATCAGCGATATATAGAATCCGTTCAAGTAGTAACATGTAGCATGAAAATTGTTTAAGGCTCGAACCTGACTGCTACCATGCAATGTTGACTTATAGGCGACGACACATACACTGTGTGCGTGTTGGTGAATAGAGGTTTACAAGCATATCTATCATTGTTGATTAAGACATGCATATTTCAATCAATATATACATTCTCCTTATTTGTCGATATATCTCATTATAATAAAAGTTATATATATATATATATATATATATATATAATTTTTAAATAACCCAATTAAAATATTTATCTGGGAGCCTACCAACATATGATTGTTTCCAATAACATATTCGAATATGATTAATCTTTTTTTGTTGTCTGCTTCATCTTATCTCCCAACACGCATACTGTTTGTATATCTCTTTATCTATCTTGTAACACTATTGTCAGTTCGGCATAGATTTGTAATATATTTTATTTCCTAAACCACTCTTCGCGTCTTCATGAAATTTAGAATTTTATGGAGAACATTAGTTTTCCAACACTGGCCGTCAAATATTCTCTTTCACCCTCTTAGTCTTGCTCTTTAAATATAAATATGTGTGTGTGTGTGTGAAAGACATCTTTACACACTCACATATGTCTACACACACACGCATATATATATATATATATATATATATATATATATATATATATATTAGGTTGGTGCAAAAATAATGACGGTTTTTGACGTATTTTTTAATGTCAAAAACCGTCATTATTTTTGCACCAACCTAATATATATACATATATATATATATATATATATATATATATGTTTGCATATATATATATATATATATATATATATATATATATATATATATATGTTTGCATATATATTATTTACTCCTACTCGTGACATATCTATAGAAATAATTTAATATAAAGCAGATTATCCACCCTAAATTCGACATATATAGCATTAGGAATATAAACAAATAATTGTGTAATGTTAATTACAAAAATTATCTGAATAATACTAGATTATTATACATGCTGCGTATAATAAACGATTGTTTTCGAAGCATCATTTCTATTTTCTTTAATTGCTTTTAATACATAATCGCTCTACTTTTAACTAATACGTGTTCATTTAACAGTAAAGTGTCTGTAAATATGTTTCTTAATTAAAAGAGTCATCTGTCGTGAAATTGGAGCAGCAGGACCAGCAAGGTACAGGTGAATGTTTGACAATATAAGACAATTTTTTTTAATGTCAGAGATCTATATTGTAAAACGTTAATAGGATCCTAATTTCTGAGATGCATCTATCGCCATATAACTCTTACATATAATTAGAATCAATTTCGAGATCTTGATAGGAATTTTTAAAAAATAATTTCAAATGGACACAATGAACATATTTCCCCTATTTTATTATCAGCTTTGTGAATCTAAGTGCCTAATTATATCAATATATATAGTATGATTATTATTAATGATTATTATTATATTAGTTAACACAAATAAATGCAAAAATCTGTAGGCGCAATATTTGCCAGAAATTATGAACACCTGGAGATGGTATAGAATGTAGAAAGCCGAAACATTGTAGTTATAATAAGATTCAGAATACGGTGAATATAAATGATTGAATAAATCGAACAAGTCAAATTATATCGACAATTCTTTATCGCAACAATAAAAAAAAAATACTACAAATTTATAGTATGTAGAGAGAAAGGAAATTATTTGAAAGGAACAGATTTAATATATTCATGGTGAAAATTTGAGCAACCTAACAAGTGATGCATTAGCCTCTGCGGGGAACAATATGTGAATATATTATTTTAGAAAAAAGATGAAATAATGAGTATATTTGAGTATATCATTTTCTGAAAATTATCCGCGCACAACAAAATGCGCACAAGTATAAAAATATTTGCGTGTTTTTGTGTGTATTTGTAGCATATATGAAAACACGCACTACCATAAGCGTATTTTAATGATAAACTAGAATAATCAGTGGGAATACAGCTTTTTATTATCACTATAAAGAATGACATATTACTATATATAAATATATACCGAAATATATCAAAACAAAGGTGGGGAAAATAAGTATATAAATATTAACTCATTATAAAATGGTGGATCAAAATATATATAAAAATATCAAGAAAGAAGGGATAAGCGGTTTGGCTCTTCAGAGCTAAATCGAAGACAAAACATAGAAATAGTTGCGTGAGGTAATCAGATAACTTTGTCTATTAAGTAATCGTCTGGCTTCAACTTGGTTATAAAATAGGCTTTAGTGTCGCCATCTTTTCGCCATCTTTTCGTTCTGTTGCTAATCCTTTAATTCAAAGAGATATTTCCATTTTGATGTTATAGGAAACATTCCATTTTTAACAGGGACAAATAGTATAATAACAGGAGTAATTAATGAATCATGAATACCAATGAACTTCTAAAAATATAAATGGAAGGGATTAATTGGCCTCTATTTTAGCTGCGAATTTTTTTTTTATTTCCGCTTTATTAAAACTCGTTACATTGATTCAAGACTTTTGTTTCATTGGATTTCCCTATTAAAATTTTAATCTAGTGTTTATCGCATTGTATATACAATTTAAGTAGATGCATGGAAATAGATTAGTAAATCCATTACCTGATGCGTTTTTATTTGCATTGCTTAAATTATGGTGTAATAATATTTAGTAAGGTATTAATTGCATTGACAATGCAGGAGAATTTGTTGAGTAAAATATTTTTTGTGAGTGTATTTTCCTCATTAGGCTACGAAATTATTGATGCATCTGTATGATCATCTATATATATTTACACACAATTAACTATTTACTTCTGTAGTTTTCTTCTGTATAGAATAATGTTAATGATGTGTATATCTGTCTCCTTTTGAAAGAAACGAACTCATGTTTTTGTGTATGATTACCAATTTTCCTTCGTGTATGTAGACGCTTTCGGAATCTCGTGCCGATATGCAATTTTCATTCCGAGAAAATTCCTTCCCAACTCCCATCGTACAACTTCTTGACTCACTAGAAGTTTTGAGAAATCTACTGACGTCTATCAAGCCACAACAACTGTCAAGTGCTTTATTGTGCAGCCCATAGGGTACCCTCCACACAGAAATTTGGCAAAATACTGCGAGGCCGCGTCTGAGGAAACGGACTCTATTAAGCGTCTGTTTCAGAAAGCGAAGCCGATACACCGGGGATACGTGAATTATACGTGGAGGGTCGGGAATATCTTGATGGACTGACCGGCCGCTTGGAACCGCTACAGAAATACTGAGTATGAACGTCAAATCTACTTCGCAATAAACTGATGCGGACCAAGTTTGTTTGAAAAAAGACGCCGCGCTCATATCGACCAATGCCAATACAATGAAGTGTATATATATATATATATATATATATATATATATATATACAGAAAGAGAGAAAGAGAGAGAGGGCATATATTGATATTAATCTACTTTTGTGAAGAATTTATAAACACAGTCAATATATATATATATATATATATATATATATATATATATATATATATGTATATATGTATGTATGCATGTATTTTTTCTTCTTCCTATATTACTTCATGTTTTCGTCTGTAGAAAAGTTGGAGTTTTGTAGGAATAATTGTATCAGTAAAATTGAATACAATTTGTAATGCTTTGTGTGTACATCTATTGGAAGTTTTGCAGGGATATTTAGAGGAAAATAAAATCATAGCAATTGACATTTCCTCATACTTATGCATGGATAGGTTGTTTTGAGGCGCGGTAATTAATATATTTTACGGTATATAATCATCAATATATTGTATGATTTTAAAAATAACTTCTTGAAAAGAAGTTCTCAAGCATTTTAATTTTTACACAGACACACACACCCAGATTTTCATATGCGCCTACTCACGCTCAGATATTTGTGTGTTTGCGTGTTTATAGCATGTATCTTTCTATATGTTCCACACACACACACACACACACACACACACACACACACACACACACACACGCGCGCGCGCATATATATATATATATATATATATATATATATATATATATATGAATACCGGGATCCTGATATATATATATATATATATATTATTATTATTATTATTATTATTATCATTATATATATGTGCGTGTGTGTGTGTATTTGTAAATGTATGTGTGTGTAAAATGTGTATCACATTATTATCAATTACATGTTCTATCATATAGAACTCTAAACGTTTTTCTCTTGAGTGATCGCAAAATCTATCTGCACATCGGATCAAAATGTTTTTAATGGGAGCAAAGAGTTGGAATTTTTATGATATTCCCAGAATTTCAAAGTTTACAAATAAAGATCATGTTTTAGGTTTCAAGCTATAAAATTGGCTGTCCGCCCGATTTAAATATTGAACTTTATTTTTTTCATAAATTTCAAAGCTCGTAGAAATTAAAACAGCACTCAGAATTACAATAATGATCGACATATACCACCATAGGGAGAAGTTAGGTCATATCCCATATCTTTCCAAATCAGGTCTTTTAAAATTATCCTAAGAAATATATTTCTTCGAAATTTTTCACTATCAAGAAGTAAATATTTATCACATTGTAGAATGTTTGGCTTAGTAGCCCGACGAAATGACGAAAATCATAGAATATGTTCATCTAAATTATATGGCAAAACAGGTTAATGCCATCATTTGGCTTCTTTTAAAAACATTCAGAAAAGAAACTTAATGCTATGGACAACAGAATACAGGAATACCGGAATTTAATTCATTGATTTCACCGAAGAATAAGGTAAGACATTCAAGACAGAATTTCGGCCCCCATGTGACTAACAAGGCAGGGGCGACATGATGTTTTAGTCTGGAATAGTAGGTGGTAAAAAGCTTAGTGAATGTTGAGTTACAGGTTGTGTTAATTTGACAACTCACGCATGCATATATTACCGAAGGGATTCGTGGTGACTTGCATGAAGCTGAAGACAGACGTAATTCGGAAAAATAATTTTTATGTACAACGATGCTCCATTATATTTTACATAAAATAACAATCTCTATCTGAATAATAGTTTGTTAGATATTTGTTTGATAAAACCACTGATCTATTCGCCTGACAATCACTTGTTTAAATACATGTCGATCTTTGTAAATAAAGATTATTTACGAGTTTTCATGTGTTTATAAATCGAAGTATATATATATATATATATATATATATATATATATATATATATATATATATGATGCGTATACGTATGATAATTCTTAGTGTTGTTTTGTGTTTTTGCAACAGTGCCTGTCAATATTTTTAATATGATTGAAAATCTATATTTTGCAATGGTCGCGTGAAAATTCCGGGAATTTTTATTTGACAAGTAAACTTATTTGTATTAAAATTTAAAACAATAATTGAATACATGCACCTGCCATACTTTGTGTCTTTTTGGCTGATATTATACACACGCGCATATTTATGATTAGATTTTTTTCTGAAACATTTACACAGATATGGAGAAGACAAATATGTCAGAATGTATGCTGAAATATATGCAACACATTAATATCAATATCACTTTTTAAATCAGTTGATTACCTACACAATGGTATATGAATTAATGGTTTAAATATATTCATACGAACACACAAACACACACACACACACACACACACATATATATATATATATATATATATATATATATATATATATATATATATATATATATATATATATATACATACATACAATAAAAATAATTATTTTATGAAAAACTAATAATAAAACACCAACACACAAACATATTTTCTATATTCTGTGTCCTTTCAGGACATAGGGATTCATAAAATCTCAACAACTTATTCTCCTAGCAAAGTTGTTTTTTCTTTTTATCATCCCGCCGCTTTTCTAGTCTGTTATACATTTACACAAGCACGTTAAGTTATTAATTAAATTTATCTGTTCATTTTGTCTTTAATATAGCTTGTTATTGTCAATTTTCAGCCCTTCTTTTCTCGTTATGCGTCCCAAAAATTTTAAGTCTCTTTCTGAATTTTGTTTCCATTTTATTAATACTTCCTTCTTACTATCATGCTAAATCCATGGTATCCTTCTGTAGAATTTCATCTCAAGCCATCTCTTTATCTGTGAGGAGACTGTTCAACATTCATTGCTATATAAGGTGACAGTTACTACATAGAATTTCAGAACTCTTTTCTTTGTTTCAAACGAAATTTTCCTATTTCTCAATATTTTGTTTAGTTTTTGGAAGATACTTTTTTATTCCAATGTACCTTCGGATTTCGCCATCACATTTACCCTCCTCTCTCAATGTACTTCCCAGATATTTAAACTTATCTTATTATTTAATTTTGGTATCTCTAATGAGATGATCGTAACTTGTGTTCATTATTCCTTGTCCATAACGATACATTTTTTCTTAAAATTGAAAGTTAATCTTTTATTCTCGCTTTCATTTATTATCTTGTCTTAGGGCCTATATAGTTTTCATTTTATGACTGCCGTCAATCCTATAAAAAACTAGGCGTATATTACATTGTTAAATTCTCGTAGGTTCTCCAGCAGCCATAGAATAGAATCGTAGTAAAGGTGGAATAAATCTGGTATGATGACAATTGTCTTACGTCCCTATTTTATGTCCTATTCAATCCGTATGCAGACGGGTTGTTCCCAGTATAAGTTCTGGATTATTCTAACAGCTTACGCAAATAAATTAAATTTTCCTAGCATTTCAAATATATCCTTGTACTGTATCTTATCAGTATATTTACATTATCTATGAAACATAAGTGTAAATCCTTCATATCTCTTATGGCGATCACATGTGCCTGATACAAGAGTGCTGCAGTTGGCAAGATCGACAAGTATTGAGTACATGGTTATTAAACACCAACTTAAATGGTCTGCTCCCCTTGTCCGCCTAGAAAACTCACTCATCCTAAACAGCTTATATATGAAAAGATATCACAATGAAAACGACCGCAGTGTAATCCTCGCAAGCGCTATAAAGATAATCTGAATGACACAATAAAAAAGACACATATAAATATAAACACCTGGTAAGAACTTGTATGAGATCGGCAAGCATGGAAAACTCTTATTGCTACCGGTGTTAATCACTTTGAGAACAGCAGCATAGAATATGCACAACAAAAACGTGCAGGAAGATATATGAGAGGCGTCAACCCTCTCGCAGAAAGTGGATCGAAGTATTCTCTTACATGTGATCAATGTGCCCGAATTGCTTTTTTGCGGAGTCATTGTGATGTCAACTACTAGTAAGACATCCCCGATGAACTTACATGTACAATCTGCCATAAAGTATATCGATCAGCCAGCGGACTCACCCGACATTTCCGAAAAAAGAAAAGCACGCTGCAACAAGATGACTGACATGTCAGCAACTTTTGCAGATTTAAAGCTCTTTTGAGAGTGATGACAGATAAAGTGTGAAAAATTAAGAAAGAGATGGTCTTACTCGCTCACGAGTTGACTTATATATTAGTAAAACAAATGATATTTAATTATTACTGGTATATTTTGTCTATTTGAGCTTGTTCCAGAATGATTGTATGCATAATATGGCTGTTTCTATTATAGAAAATGGATTACAGTATTTGATTACCCTCTTTATTGGTTAGTGGTTAATCTAGCTCCGTCACAAACACATGCTTCTATAATTGGCATTGGACACAGCTTGGCGTTTTTGACACATACACCACATCAATCTTCGGATTTGATTCCACGACCACGTAACACCAATTTTTCGGAATTTAGATACGAAGGGATCCTCCTCTTTTAATTGGTCCAACATGTTTCTACCGGGCATAGAAATAGCAACATGGATAGACACTCCATGTGTGAGACACCAGAATCTTGGAGCCTGACGCGAATCCGTAGAAGGGGTTTTATTATTTTTCTTGAACATGACATGTTTTTCAATGTTTGTTCATTAGGAGATTCAAGCACAAGAGTTGACGACCATACATTCTAAACCAATGAAGTGGTTTGTCTGACTAGACACTATGCCTTCTGACCATTCCCACGTATTATTGGAGTTTGGTTTACGCCCAGGTTATACTGATCATCACTTTTACTTGGAGCATAAGGTACACGAACATCCTAAGAGACATCCGCCCGTCTGAATGCTGACAAGCCTGAAGTAACATTGTTATTCATGACCTTACGTCTTGAGAACTCATAGCAGAAATAAACAGCCTTCTCAGGATACTATGTGCGTTTTATAGTCCTACAAATAATCCTGTATGCAACTATCATTAAAACTACTTATTAATGATTGGAAAGGTAAGAATACTTGGAAGTCATTCCTTCTCTATTGGACAAAATATAGACAAGAAAAAGAAGTGAATATTATTTCGCTAAACATGCAAGAATTTATATAAATGATACCATTCATAACGAACAAAAACAATTAAACTGTAATTCAAGAGACGTTCTACTGTATAATATAGTTTTTTTTTATTTTACTATAAATATTGGTTATACACACAAAAAAAATGTATTTGTAAGCCCTGAACTGACGACATTATTACATTTTTGTGTTTATTATTTTACTTCAATGAAATATTCCGTGACGCAAGCTTCTGCGTGTTTTGCGATATATTTTGGTAGCATTGAAAGTTGTTAACAACAATATATGGAGTATTTTATACACATGTATATAGCAAATACATTATTGAAATTATTTAGACAATTTGGAATATGTCAATTTTATTGAATATGCATTTTGCTTTAATTTTAAAAAAGGAATTATATTTATATACTTCTTTGATGATAAAGAAGAGACATACTTTTGAGTACTAAATTTAAAATACATTTTGAATGGATAATTAAATGTATGAGTATTTCATGCGAATATATTTTTTATAGAAGGTTTGAAAACCGAGATCAATAGTGCGTTTCAAGGGATCTTCAAACCATATATCCGTATTTAATTTTATGTAGTATAGTGATATTAATATATTAATATATACTATTAATATCTCATTGATGTATATTGTATTATTTGGTGTAATTATGTATCATTTAATAATTCAAATTAAAGATATTGTTTAATGAGGTATTTATATTTTAAGTAGCAACTTTTATTATTATAATATTTAATAATTTTTAATATCCTTAAATATTTTATTTAATATTATTTAGTAAAATTTAATTATAATGATATTATTTAGTAATCAAATATTTTAGTAACGATATAATAATTCTAATATAATAATTATATAATAATTGTGTATATTGTTAATATTCAATTGACATATATCTTTTTTCTTTATATTGCTTTTTTGTCTATTTATTAATTAGTACTTTTATTTACTTAATTATGAATTATATATTTATTTTAATAATTAAACCGACTCTATTTTTATTCCTTGCATTATTCTTTTAATTGTAAGTATAGATTTTTCCTTTTTTAATTAGACTTCCTCGATTATTTGTTTGTTATATAAAATATTAAATCTTCTCTGAAGTTTTATTTTCTTGTAGATGGTATATTTTAATATATGTTCTTTTTAATTTAAAATGAAGAACATTAAATGATAAATTATCAAAAATGAAAATAATGAAATCATTATATTTCTTTTAATCTTTAATATCTTAATATATTAATTTCGGGAATTCTTTATCATTAATATAAATTTATAATTATATCTATTAATTTTGAATTAATAGTAATTTGTTAATATAAGATTATTGAAAATATTTTCCCCTAATTTTCCACTTTTATTTTACTGATTGAAATCATGTCAGTATACATATATCTTTCTTCTTATAACATTAACATGTCTAGTCCTTACTTTCTCTATCTAATTTCTCTTTTCTCTTTTCTCATCTCTTCCTCTCTCTTGTCTTCTCACTATTCCTTTTTCTCTTTCTTACTTTTTTCGCTTTTCTTTACTTTACTTCTGCCTGGTTTTAAAATTAGTTTTAAGTCAGTTTCATTTTGATTTTTCTTGTTTACCTGATGGGTTTGAAAATCCTTATAAATACATTTCACCTTATAAATTAATTTTAAGTTATAAGGTAAAATGATGATCATCAATATCTTGGAGTAATCCTAATCCCTATTGCTTGTAATTTATATTCTCTGTTTGAATAAAACATTGAGCTCTCTCTGTGAATCAGTTTTACTATTTTATATTATATTAATAGGATTGAGTTGGATTATATATCAACTGGATTATCTATCTATCTATCTATCTATCTATCTATATATATATATATATGTGTGTGTGAGTGTGTGTGTAGACAGAGAGAGAGAGAGAGGGGGGGAGAGAATAAGAGAAAGAAACAGCGACAGTATTCGTTGTTAAGTTTCATTACACTGAAGGAGGACAATGCTGGTATACATATATACCAACCACACACACACGCGCACACACACACATACACACACACATACACACACATACACACACACACATACACACACATACATATATATCGATCTATGTTTGTACCTAAGTAAATATAACAGCAAAACAGGAAATAATACAGTACTAACCTGTTATGATTCTCCTGCCCGCGAGTTGAGAACAAAAATCATATAAGTATGTGCAAAATCGGCATTATAAATCAGAGACAGGTTATTGCGCCAATCTGAGAGCTAGATTCCTCTTCCAGCCCCATGCTGAAATTCATTCGCAAAGATGTTCTCCCTAACCCACCAATGCCAGTTCAGTTATTTATAATTACAGTTGTCAGTGTGATGTTGAATATATTGGCTGAAATAATCAGTAGCTGGACACTATGATTTATCAGCCCCAGTTACTTAAAAGACATTGGGGCAGTATTAAATGTTGCAAATGCTTTTAAATAATTCCGGTTCTGCGATTACAGAACACTTATAATATAAATATTCAATTAGATAATCCGACTTGAGCCTTTTTCTCCGCCAGATGGTATTCTTTCACAGTAATAAGCTGAACACATTCGGATTACCATTTGTGAGTTTTTGAAACCATTTATGCCACGTCTAAGCAACCTACCCTCTGTAAGCAGAAGGAATGGCTACTGGAGCTAAATGTAAACTGTTTGCGATTTATAGCACTGATTCTCTGGTAATAAGTCTGTTTTCCTTTAGTAGTTGAGCACATAATTGTTTTTTTGTCTTCCATTGACTCTGAAGAGCGAGGTGTGATTAACCGTTAATCCATTTTCTTAGTGTTATATTTCACCAGCTATAGCTTTATGGTGGCTCTTGCTTTCCTACTTTTAAATACATTTCTGCATATATTATTTATATATACTTTTAAAATGTCCGTTTTTAAAGGCATATTAAATTTTTTGCCTCCACCTCAGATTAATTTCGTCTATTAATAGGGTTCTGAGTTGATATACTTCTGATGTTGTATGAGCCTTTGAAACCTGTGCACATATTCTTCTGTACATAAGATCGTTTACCGCTAGCATTTGTCGTGTATATGTGTGTGTTTTTTGCGTATACTCTGGTCAGTGTGTTTCATTTTCTTTTCCTCTTTTTTCTTTCCTATTTTTCTCTTTCTTCATATATACATAGTTAATTTTACCTGGATGGATGAATGGGACCTTAAAGAATAGAGAAACCAAATAAAGGAAAAATAAAGTTAATTCTGCTCATATGTATCATCATATGTTTATAATTATAATCTAATTCAATCATTTTTGATAAATAGATTTTCGCTTCAACAGGTAAAATTATTACATTATGAGATGATTCTTGCGTTTTTACGAAAACTGATGCAGAATATAAAATCTGTCGGGATTGTGAAAGTTGTGTATACAAAGCGACCTCGACTATGTAATATTCTCGTAACAGACAAAACAACATTAATATTGCCGGAATGCTTATGTGCCTTCACAACATAAAGCAGTATCTAAACATAGAGATGCAAGGAGTAATAAGATTTTTGATTTACAAGGGCAAAAATCCAATTTTTTGTCCCAGGGCAATTGACTGAATAATACAATTTTGGGCGTACTTCATGAGTCAATCAAGAAAGTAATGGCAACTGTATTCTTGAATGTAAAATATTTACTGCTTGTAGAATTCTTACTACTGCTAAATAAGGTAAAACACTGCAGAGATTGAGGCAAATTGTTCGTCGTAGGAGACCAGATGTGTAATAACTTGGTTGTGTGGCGCGTAATAACGCCCCACACAACCAAGTAGAGGAAAAAGTGTCTCCACCTATAGAGTTCAAAGTTGTAAGCGTCGCATCATGTTACGCCTTTTGGTGAGACTAATTATGCCCTCGTGCACATGAAAATTTGCAAATCAAAAGGTAGCACATTAAAATAGCTGCTAAAATAGGCACGCATTTTGAATGATAGATTAATAAGGATAATAAAATTTTCGGATATGCGTCCGATAAAATTATCTAAATATTATGTTGCTGAAGTGTTTGCACAGATTTTAATTAACAATAATTTTGAAAAAATTAAATATACCACAGTAAATATATTTGTCGATTTGTTCCGTTATCTTCTATAATACAGGACATTTCATGCTTCTGTCGTCCCAAAAATTTTATATTTCTAAACAAAAAAACCTGTAGCCTTTTGCATTCTTACAGCAAAGTGAATTTTCCATTAAGAGAATTTTTTAATAATCAGACTCAGTGTCCAATATTTGCTGAATATGTAATGCATTAATCATTTCTGACTAATCATCAATTGAAAACACCATTCTTGTCTTCTTGTAATCCAATGTTACTCTATTTTTTTCTGAATACATTCCGAGTACTATTCCTTTGTGAATTGCTTCTGGCCATTAATTCGCCTAATTGGAAGAATTTGTCTTAAATAATTCCTTGGTTCTCCAGAATAATTTTATTGTAGAATAATCTCTTTCAATTCTACAGTATTCACAGTCTCATTTTACTTGCGTGAAAACGGAAAATTGGTTCTGTAAATGGTGATTAGTTTCGCTTAACCCACAATCTGTATCTACTACATTACTGTAACTTACATTTCAGCAGCGTTATTGGTCTGTTGAAGTAGCGAACCGCACGCAGAATACAGTCCAGTAGCTTCTTCACTTCACTTAAAATCGAAGCGTATAAAATGCATAGCAACTGATATGCATATTTTCCTGAAGTTTATTTGCATCTTGTATAACAGGATTGTCCTTGTTATATTATCATTTGATAAGTGATATATGGTTTGCCCATACGTGAATTAAACAAACAATCTCGAAACTACATTGGTGTTTGATATGCTCAATCATTTTCAGTAGCTTATTCATGACTTCATATATATATATATATTTATATATATATATATATATATATATATATATATATATATATATATATGTGTGTGTGTGTGTGTGTGTGTGTGTGTGTGTGTAAAAACAGAAGTCTGACACCACAGAACTTATATATAGAGCATTCTTCTTTACCTTTCAACCAACACTTCGTCAGAAGAATAGTTTGGTAAATATTAAATTAAGAGAATAACAATTCACACCGCGAGAAAGGAAAAAAATATAAGGAGAATAAAAAAGGAGACATGACTAAAATATAAATTTATTAATATAAAACCGAGGGGAAAACATATACTGGAAAAAGGGGGTAATGTAAAGACTTGCTAGTGAGTACTAAAATAGAAAAAAGTATAACTCACTGCATCGTAGATTCATTCTTCTTAAAATAAAATTCATTCTAAAAATAAACTGCAGAAAATATTATTTATTTTGACAATATTAGAATCTCTAAATAAAAATATAGACATAACGTTAATATAGACGCTTTCACAATGAAGTAAAATACTAGATTTAGTCTATACTGATGATAAGGCAAAAAGTTGTTATTATCCAGTACAAAATTTGATGTGTTAATATTAACTTTTGATTTTATTGACACTCTCTCACTCTCTCTCTCTCTCTCACACACACACACACACACACATATATATATATATATATATATATATATATATATATATATAT
>OZ010577.1:70269326-70444326 GCA_963932145.1 Acanthosepion lycidas
CATAAGTAGTGTAAATAAAGAGGCCAGTTTCTGATGTTTTTGCTTAGAAACAGCAAATATTACTAAATATGAAATCGTATCGGAGGAAGATAGAATTGACAAGTGAATGTCACGATAAAGCTTCATTAAAAGTTCTCATTAACTCCATTTCAGTCCTTAACCTAAAGGTTAAATAAATTGGAAGATGGTTGATTTTGCTTTAATTGTAAGAGACAGATTATTACTAATTGAATAATTCATTACAAACGGTTTATGCATGTCATTTTTAGGTTACATTTAGCATCCGTTTTGCAAGATGCTTAAGAGTAGAATCAGGAGCAAGTAGCGTCAGGGTTGTTTGAATAATAAAACTTGACAAAATAAAGAATACCAATTTCAAGAGCAAAGATGAAAGCTTCATGACGAATATCACATAAAAGAGCTCTTGATTTGGAGCGTCACAGATCACCGTTGTACGCTACGATGAGAAACAGTTTTCCTGTTTTCTATTTATTGTGTATATAACATTCACAATAAATAGAAAACAGGAAAACTGTTTCTCATCGTAGTCTCCGCCAAGATGAACAGTTCAAAACAAGAAAAGACAACCGTGATATCAAGGGTTCACAAGCAAGACATTAAAGGATAGGAGATGTTATCTTCCTGCAGTGACTAACTGCTCCCCCTCGCTCCAAAAGCAGAACATATTCCGTTTCTGTAAATTTTTCCATGTTATATTTGAGGAAGGGACACATTTCTTGTGTTTTTCTGAGGGAAATGCAAATTAACAAGCGATCGCCTTGAAAGCTAAAATAAAAGTTCTAGACTCCGTTCCCTGACTAATATTTATTGGGAATAATCCCATATTTCCACAATGGAATACGACAATGGTCATCAATACTATTGGAATCAAGTTCATTTCCAAGATATATTGGTTAGTGTTATAGGAAAACAAATGTTTTCGTCACAGTTATCTGTAATTCCCAAGTTCTTGTTTCTTGGAGAGTCAGCCAGTAATAGCCATGATTCTACTTGATAAATAGGGAAGCTATTTTGCAGGATATCAGAAGGATATCCGTTTCGAAAATCATACCAGTTAGCCATTACCACTGACCAGACAAAGTAGGACGTATCTACATAAATGAATGTACATCGGTTGCTCCATATCTCCTATCTGTGAAATATAGTGCCTGTCATTTGTATGCATGTATGTATATATCTGTGTGTGTGTGCGCGCGCGTGTGTGTTTCAATATCTGTTGAAGAGATGGAACCCAATCAGATTATTCATAAGAAAAGGGAAAATCATCACAAATAAGTAATGAGATGTTGCGGTTCGTGGGTGCAGGCTACAAGGCTACAATCCATATTCAGTTTCACGTAACCCTGGAGGTTGTAACTCTTACTTTATGTTGAACATAAACAGCGTATCCCTTTGAACCACAAAGCGACAAATATCAAAACTCACGAAATTCTGGCTGAATCAGAGTCATCCATAATTTAATATTGTGTACACTGATATTTTACAAATACTACAAATGGAAAGGAAACGCGTGTGTGACTATATTTATGCATGTGTGCATTCGGTAATTTTATGTACTTGAGCAAAGTTTTACATATTCTTCATGAGTATATCCCGAAAAATTGCACATTCCCATATCTATTTATGAATATATATATATAGCGACTATGATTCGGAATATAAAGACTCAATACAAATTCTAAGATTTTCATAATACTGTGTAGTTTTGGGGGAGAAGTATATAATTTGCAGGACACTAAATGTTGGTATGCTTTAAACGGTGTCTGCTAATTAGCGTTCATGACTCCACATATAAAAATGGTAATCTTCGCATGACCACAGCAGCTTTTGTTCTTCACAACCATGAACACTAAATACTTACCCTATATTTAACAATACCATGATAATGACATTATCCTATGTCGAAAGTGCTCGGACTAACTTGCAATATGAGCCAACGCGATGTTTTTCTCTCGTTTTTTAACAACCACATAAAAATGATTACACATGAATATGAAAGGATCATATTGAAAATAAGCAGATAGAACTTGTCTAAATTTAACGAAACCTGGCTGTATATATATATATATATATATATATATATATATATATATATATATATATATATATATATATATTGTGGGAAGATAAATCGGCTAAAATGTATACAAAATAGAAAAAAAATTAAAAATTTCCAGCGTCTCGCGTTTGTGCCCATATGTAGTCACACCAAGGGAACAAATTTAGTTCTATGATGTCCTAAAGCATGAAATATTTTTCTACTTTTTCGTATATTTTTCTCTCAAATGTGCCCTCCCACACATACACACACATACACACACACACACACACACACACACACACATATATATATATATATATATATATATTATAATTTAATTGATTTAAAATATGGTTATTTTCGCTACACAGTTCTAACCATGTTTCAAAAATGGAAGCTAAAAGCCCCGAATTTAATTTTGTAATTAAATTAAAGACATTAGTTCTATTTCATCCTCAAGCGAATTTTGGAGTAACTTTTTAAAATTACTGGGTCTTAAAGACACAGTTAAAATCATTATTCACGTTTCCAAGGTTTCAGATAAATCCACTTCCACTAGACAGGGGTGTCTGCGTGTTTATGATGTCTGTATTTTGGCGTATCAGTTATTAGTTACGTTTTGGTAGGGGGTAGGGATGTATTTTTCAATGAAATCTAACATTCGTTAAATGTATGTCGTTGGATTTTTTAAAAATTTTATTGTTAACGGCAAAAATTCTTACGGCATTTTTTGTCTTTAAAATCCAGTAATTTTAAAAGTTTCTCCAAAATTCGCTTGAGGATGAAATGGAACTAATGTCTTTAATTTAATTACAAAATTAAATTCGGGGTTTTTAGCTTCCATTTTTGAAACATGGTTAGAACTGTTTAGCGAAAATAACCATATTTTAAATCAATTAATTTATAATATTAATGATATGTAAATTTACATTGAGCACTATTTTGTAAAAATAAAAATATCTATAAGGACACTGGATTATATATCTTACTGTTCTTTCTTTTTATTTATACACACACACACACACACGCACACACACACACACACACACACACATATATATATATATATATGTATTATGTGTGTGAATATGTATCTATAATTTTGTCTTTATCACAATATATGATTTTGTTTACTATAACAACAGTTATTTATATTACCTTTATATATTAATTGTGCGCGTACATACACAAAGAGAAAGAATGTGTCTATGTGTGTGTGTGCGCGTGTAAATTGGATACTACTATATACATTTCCTGTATAGTTTGTTATGTTGGTTGATCGCTTGTTGGTTGTATTTTCGGGACTTGTATTGTATTTTTCTTATCTAAGCTCATTATAAATAGATCAAATAATCCAGAAACCTTTTACGCTAACACAAAGTTAAAATTAGACTTAGCGTAAAGTATTATCCGCTTCCCAACAACCGATATTGCAGCATTTATTGTTTTTCTTAATTGCTCTTTTCTTTTATTTATTTTACATCAGTTTCATCTAATGAATCTTTAGAGAACATACTGAAATAGAAATTTGTACAGGTATTTGTGTGTGCCCATATATGTGTGGAGCTTACAGTGCCGAAAACTTATCTTATATATTTGTGGACACTGTCGTACGAATTTGTGCTTATTTTATTTATAATTAGCAGAACGTTAGTTTCCACAAATGTCAATAATATAAAATATCGATATTTGTAAACACTTGAAACTAAAGTTCCGTGTATCAAATTATGAAATTCTCAAGAATATATCTTTCATTTTAGTTATTACGCAGGCGTGCTTTTTGAAAATATTTACTGATATTAGGGGTTTCCATCTGAATTTATCATAATTTACACTGCTTATATTTAGACTGTTGTCCTCATCATTGTTGTTATCACAACGTTTCTGCCTCCTCCGGCTGTATATCGATCTGGAAAACGTATAGTGAATTTTTTTATCTGAACCTGTTATTTAATCTACTGTTCACGTTCCGTTGTTCATGTCTATGGATGTAATCTAATTCTTATTTTTATTTACTACTGCTCAGAGAGTGACATCATAAACCAACGCTTTAATACGCTAGCCCATTGTCGCATAGGACATCCGAATATAAATAGTGTAAATAAGTTTTCTTAAACTAAATCTAAATATTCTGGCTATTATCTATTAAAAAAAAAACATCAGCGATTTTGAGAAGTCTTCTCAATTATTTTTTTTTAACTACGAATGTATTTCGTACAAATTTCGCCTTTGATCACAAATCTCCAGCTGTTGGATGATAAACAGTAGTAAAGTGAAAGAAAATTAATAATGACCACTAAAATTATGCATGTTTTTATTCACACTGCGAATCAAGAAGAATATGCACCAATATGGAAGAAATACATGTTCAATGATTTTTGTTTGTGTTTTTCACCGGCAAATCACGTTTTATACAGGGTAACCTATTTACAAGTAAATTTTCCATAATCCCTGATACATTTGTTCCCCACTACAAATATATTTCTGAACCCTTACACTTGTCTTTCAAGAGAAACGATCCAGATGCGATATGAGAAAATGCAATTTTACTGCTCCCAATGAAATATGCGCGTATTCTAAACTTTAACGCTCTCCTATAGAATTATTTCCAATTGAATTGAAGAAATGCCATTCATTTCTTTGTCTCATTGCTCTTTCGAACTGTTCATCCTTCATCAAGCTTATAATCTGAAAGCTATTAATAATAGTTTCAAATCTATCTAACATGGCTGACTCGTGAAAATATTTGTGATATGAAACGAAATTAATGGCCTTGGTTAGAGGCTCAGAAAATCCATTATAAGAACAATGTTATTATGGTAAACGTTATTTTAGAGGGGACATTCTTTGAATAACGATCCCTATTTTTTTTATTTAATAGTGAAATTAATATCAACCGGCCCAAATTGAGAAAAATTTTACCTTGACAGGAATGGAACTTGCATCCATTTTCCATCATGAAAAATACGTTTTGAGCCTAAGTGTGCCGCTCCCAGTTTGGCCACGGATACCAGCCTGACAGCATGAACAAAAAAGCCATCAATTTCAGCTTCTTGTCGATACGAGTATCCTTCAGCGAATTTGGAATTTCCCTGAACGTTACACTAATCGAAAAACACTTGGCAAAGATCGGAGAAAAAACGGTTGAAACATTATAATAACAGCAACAAATATGAAGACAATAGTTTGAGTTTAAATAATTAAATAGCAGTATGTTTATTGCTTCTAGTGTGATGATCGATATGTGCACTATTTACACTAGTTTCGATATATGACAAATCAATCTACAGGAGCGTGTGGGGCAAGTGTGGCCAATGTAAGAATTTAATGCTGTTTGGCGATTATTTATATGAGAAATGCATTATCAAAGTACATAGAAATTCATTAATATTTTTTTACACTGGTGAAATTTTTGAGTTCCTGAGTTATTAGTAATAATTAGTTTAGGTGTTTTAAAGCTTTTGCTTATTTTTTTTATATTTCTATATTTTTATAGAAATGATGAATCTAATATATATGTTCGTTTTATTAAGTGACAGGCACCGGCCAATTATATTTTTAAAGAATCGTTATCGTATTTATTTTTAGGATAGATTTAGTTTCAAAAATAGATTAATAGTGTGTTTACTTTGTTTTTATCCGGATAATTGCTTGTGTTGTTTTCCATAATTGCTAGAGATAACTCGTCAACAGAATTAGGGAAATTTTAGATGATAAGCGTTTGTTTTTTTTTTCTCAGTTCTTTGCAAAATAATGTGTTCAAGACAGAAATTATTTTATCTAGGTTAACCATGTTTTTATATATATATATTTTTTTATTTTTATATATTTTTCACTTTTTTCTGACACTTTTCTTGTGATTTTTACATACAACAATCTAGAAAATATGATTACTGACATAATTAATTATGTGGAACACCGTTAAAATGTAAAGAAAAACACAATAGATTTAAGTTGTATCACTAATTCTCAATACTGTTCAAAACTAGGTACACACAGATATCACCTCAATTTTGTGAAAAATAGGATCACGCGTGGTTCAAATTCAAATTTCCACATTACCATTTATTTACTAATCAGCGACGTTATCGTAAACGTTACTACATAAAGTCGACGCTATTCTTGTCGTCTGCTAAAAATATTAAAGCTCACAGAAAAGATAAAAATAGAAAATATATTAGGTTGGTGCAAAAATAATGACGTTTTCTAACATATGTTACTATGTGAGAAAACGTCAGAATTTTTGCACCAACCTAATATTTCTCAACGAATGACACTTCTGAGTTTAGGAAATCAAAACATTTTCTAAACGTCTATTCTGAAATGAAATGGAATTCGTATATCAGATATATATATATATATATATATATATATATACTAAAGATGCTGGGAAAATGGCTGGTTCATTGTACTGATCTAGTAAGTATATGACTCTTCCTACTAATACTCTATCTTTACAAGAGCCAGATCAGACAAAAATGGAGTATTGCTGCCATGTCTGGGTTGCAGATGCCTAGAAGGTTTCAAATGTGTCAACACGACCTTGAAAATGAATTATATTACGCACTAAAACCTCTGTCACACAGCCTTTCGCTTCTCTATGGCTATTGCCATGTCTCATATGTTCTGATGAGCCCCATTCCTTAGTCCCACCACCGCTGACATTTACACTTAACCCAGGACCATCCATTTCACGTACAGAAGTGTAAATCCTCCCCATTCACTTGCGTTAGGAAGAATTAAATTACATATGGACAGTTTATTCCGAAGAACTGCTGCTTTGTGGAACAGACACCCTGAAATATGTTTTCCAAATCACTACAAACTTGACGTCAAGTGTTAAACATTTTCTTTACTACATAGCAACATGAGCTTCACTTCTTGCCTTATTCTCACGCTTATACAAGACCACGTTGAGTGTCTCTCGGGCATTTTATTGAGGCAAAACCAGTATAAAAATAAATAAATTATCCATATGTGCTTTTCCACTTAACTGCCGACACCACATCACAAAACCTGATTTAAATTCTGATTTCAGCAACATAAAACAGCTGAATTTAGTAAAGTACCTTTTAAATATATATTAAACCAAACACACACACACACACACACACACATACACACACACACACACACACACACATACACACACACACACACACACACACATATATATATATATATATATATATATATATATATATATATATATATATATATATATATATGGTTGTACTGATAGTTCATGATCATTTTAGTCGCTCATGTTCCAACAAGTTAGAACATCTCAAATTTATGCTTACATTTCCGATTAGGGTACACTTCAAAATATCTCTTCAGGAGCAAAGTTGAAAATTATTTAATTTGTGTCAAGTTTGTATCCATATGGAAATGGAAGATTATAAAGTGTATTTTAGACACTTGGCAAGCAAAATGAAAGGCACGGGCTGACAGAACTGCAGGGAAATTGTTAGCTAAGTTTATATATATATATATATATATATATATATATATATATGTGCGTGTGTATGTGTGTGTGTGAAAAGTGTATATATATATATATATATATATATATATATATATATATATATATATATATATATATATATATATATATATATGAATGCAACATATTATATATATTATTATTTATATATTATATGCGCTGTACTTATTAGAAAAATGGACCTAACATCAGAGATAATCTCCAAATATAGACATGAGAATAAGTACTAATTATCGGAATTTATACCAAACAAAAAACACCAACAATCACTCTTTAGTTTAAGCTACCATCACAATAATTACATTTCTTGTTATTATCATTGCACCACCATTAATAATCACTTCTACCACTTTAACATAAGTATTAGCTACTAATATTATCATTATCACAAACACCATTACTAGCACATCACATCTACTATTAACATATATATCTACTATAATTATGGACGTAAATTACTGCCCCCAGTATATTTAATACCACAAAATAAAAATAAAAAACAATAAGATCAGAGATAATTTCCAAATGTAGGCGTGAGAATAAATACCTATTATCAGGATTTATACCAAAATAAATAAATAAATAAATGAAATAAAACAAAATAAAATAAAATAAAACACCAACAATCACTTTTTAGTTCAAGCTACCACCACAATAATTACATTTATTGTTTTTATCATTCTCTCACCACCATTACTAATCACTTCTACCAATTTACAATAACTATAAGCTACTTATATTATCATTGCCACCAACCCCCCTACAACATTACTATCACATCACATCTACTATTATCATATAAACCCGCTATAATTATTAGCGTAAACTACCCACCTCCACCCAGCATATTTAATACCGCCATAAAAATAACCAATAAGGAATACAAAGTGCAATTTCTACCAGTTACATATACACAGTCATCAAAAACAAGGAAATAACAAGCTTTAAAATAATAAGAAATAAACTTTAAAAAATTAAAAATAATAGCAATTTTTACCTATCATAATTTTACACAGACCGCACCACACGTATATACGTACATGCGAGGAAATATTATTCACCGAAAAAATAGAAAAATGCTCTGATTGCGGACATGTATACATTCACGAGACATTCACGAGACATTTTCGCTACACTTCCGATCTTTGAATTTCAACATACAAATGCGTATGTATATAGACAACAGCACACATATACATACGTATATCAAATCCCATACTGTCTAGGTTTATGTCTGTATGAGCCCCGGCGGACGAGCGAGAGTGTATGTGGGTCTGCGTAACTCATCGGGTGTACGGATATGCATCTATGTTTGCGTTAGCATGAGTGACATAACGACAACGATTTCCCCCACTCCACTTCCAAAATAATACCAATACACGCAATCTACATAAACCCAAAATTTAAAATAAATTTGGATCTAGAATACAGAAAAACCTAATAATTACAACATTAAAAACTTATACAAAAATACCATTGTATCCGCAAAAACAACTAAACTGAAAATAGACAAAAGGATAAACCGCCTATATATAATTTTAATATATTTTATATATTTCATTTATTTCAGTGGCTCATGAGTTTCCAAACCTTAGCTATGATTAAGTAATGATGATCATATCATTTGGGTTTATGATCGATTTCATCCCAATTCTTCTATTAAGTTTGGAGAGTAATTATAGTTTCTTATTTCTCAAATTAGAGCTCAATATTAAAACTTAATCTAACATTTGGCTAATTTATTTGTTACACCAGGTATATATATATATATATATATATATATATATATATATATATATATATATATATATATATATATGTATGTATATGTATATATATATATATATATATATATATATACGTACATAAAACACACATATATATCTATATATGCGTACAAAAAAAGCATATATTTATATGTATATATATATATATATATGTGTATATAAAAACGCATATATATATGTACATAAAAACGCACAAATGTGTATATTCTACATAAAAACGCGTATATATATATATATATATATATATATATATAACAACTTCGAAAAGATACAATGTATATATATCCTACCTGTAACATAATGCCTCCCATATATACACATACACTCACATATGGTTCAAATGATTGTAAATCCATACATATAAATATACATCCATCCTCTATAAAAGAAATGACAAAATATGTACAAAATACATATTAGTAAAAAAAAACATAACAAACAAATATAGATACAAAAAATGTGAATATACTTATACATGCTATTAATTATACAATCATATATCTAAATCTGAACGTCAACAAAAAGCAAATTAATAAATCTATATAGATAAATGCTAATGTCAGTGTGTCACATTTTTTCACCTTTACTCCTCGTGGCCATAGCCCAACATCATTTTGTAATGTAACTGACTCTGTGAGCAAATTAAAAACATTCCGGACCGAATCCTGAAATTTTGAATTTCCAATTATTCATTAGTGCGATTGTCTCTTGTGATATTTTACGTGATTTATCGTAACAAATGTTTTGTACGATAATAATGTTTATAAATTTTGGAATGATTGTTTGTACGGAATGTAAGGAATTGCGCACATAAATATATCTTTAAATTAATTGGCGACAGAAGACTTTTCGTTGAACTTTTAAAAGATAAGCTTAAATATTAATGTAACACTTAAATGCAGCGATCAATTTTGAGTTATTCTGTAGTTTATTGTTGCTATCGCATACGGTAGCAGTATGCCTCACAAAAAGAAATCTCTGCCAAAGGAGGACCAGATTGAAATCCAAATAGCCAAAGCAGCAGCGAATAAAAGATAGTCCCGTGCAAATGAAAACTAAGAACAAAAGGCAATCAGGATGGCTTCCAATTCTGTTGTAGGTCGAATCAAGGGCCTTCAGCAGGAGCTAGTTTCAATGCCACCCGTTGGGGCTCAATCGGTTAAGGCTATATGATGGTTCTGTATAGGATACGGGTTCGATTCCTGTCGAAGGACGAATACTTTATATGAAAATTTCTCGGACATTCTGGCTAGTAGATGTTATGTATACTGTTTATTATAAACAGAGCATTTACTTAAATATTTGTATCTATAAAAAGAATGTATAAACATAAAAATTATATATATATTTAACACCTGTCATTATCATGGAAGAGTTTCATTTTTTGGATGAAAACGTTTCACTTTTCTTTGTGTGTGTGTGTGTGTGTGTGTGTGTGTGTGTGTGTGTGTGTGTGTGTGTGTGAGTGTGTGCATATCTCATTAAAATTAAGGGAAATGAGTAATATGTAAGATGTGTTCCCGAACAATGTTTTATTTTCTGGTAGAACTGAATATGTGGAGAAATTATTTCTGATAATGTTTAAGGTATTTTCAAAATGGGCTTTATTCTCATAGTAATGGGGGGTTGTTATTTTGTTTCCTTCCTAACTATCATTCTTAATGGGTCTTTTTTTTGTTTACCATAACAAACAAGACATCTCTCTTTCAATAGAGGTTCTTCTCATAAAACAAACAATAGTACTTCGTTTGAAAGATCCACGGATGTCAATAATGGTACCTTGTTGATCGATGGATATAAAACCCTTTGTATTGCTGTATACGCTGAACAGTGCGTTGAGCAAGGACTATGGCAGTACTGCTGTTGAATTGATATGTGACTTTATATATCGGTACTCACCTAATCAATCATCATCCGTTTCGTTCTTACATCACATATGGGCGGGCACAATTTTTTTAAAATGCCTCTGATATTTGTCCATAATTCACATATTCCCAAGTTGCCGTTGCTAATGTTAGCCAAAAAAAGAGAAAATAAAACTATTATCATTGCCACACCAGAGAAGAATCTTCGAATTTTCTTGCCCACTATTATCCCACGGTTGATAGCTGCTAACTCCAGTCGTTTTCCTATGGCTGCATTGTCAAAGTTATACGTCATTCGACTGTGATCCCTGAAATAGGTGCAGGAATGCGAAAATATCTCGGGTTATGATATCTATAATTTTTCCTTTTAGGAGTCGCTAAAATTTACAATCGATATTTAGAGTAAGATTACAAAGTCCTATTGAATTGTCAACTGAATAAGTAGGGTGCGAATATATGCATACAATACTTATCTTCATTTATATATACAGGTATGTGTGACGCTATAAAAGTAACACGTCTTAATTTTTCCATGGAAAATAAAACAAATATGAGAAGCACAATAATGCCATTGAATAGAACAGAGTTTTAATGAGCTACCAAATACTATTTGAACAGCTCAGCAACATTATCTCATCTCATCTACGAAGAGGCGACAAACAAGAACGAAGAGGTCAGGATAAAATTGTTTGCATATTTGATCTTTTATTGGGCCAAGCAGAAGAAAGTCGCTAGAAATCAAACCCCGAATATGAATTGGATGTGAAATGACAGTGCAGCCTAAAGTTTATAATATTTTCTCCAGTCATCACCTTGTAAAAATGGAAATTTTGTTCTTTGTCTTGAATTTTCAATGTTATGTCAGGTTACTTCAATGGTTCCAAGACAGGGGTGTGCAATCTATAGTTATATTTACACAGTATTGTAACATTTGTTGCGTTAACACACACACACACACACACACATATATATATATATATATATATATATATATGTATATATATATATATATATGAGCACTAGCATATGCTACCAGCATTACTCGACGTTGCCTGGGTTTATTCAAAAAAATATCACGAGTCTCATCCAATCTGTAAAGTTAAAATAAAGAAGATTTTTATTTAGTGCCTCTTATCTATATGGCGAAAAATTATAATGACATGAAGTGTGAAAACATTTATAACAGGAGAAAGTTGTTTTTTACAGAAGCACACAAGATACAGAAAATATTTGTCAGCAAATGAAGAGTACATTAATCGCAATCGATCTTCGAAAATTGTTGAGGAGAAATGCTTTGTTGACAGCTTTTGCTCAAACTACATCGAATGAACAACACGCATTTGAAGAAGAAATTCAACAAAGACTTCTCCTAGCAGCCGTGCCAAGGTTGAAAACCAATGTTCAAAGACTGTATAGAATTGTTCTTTGCCCCTCAGTTTTGACAGTTCGAGTAGCAGGGGTTCTGGCAGCGTTCCTTCATCGTCTAATAAACCGTTACTCATTAGTTTCTGCTGACCTTGCATTAGCTGTAAGAATAGAATTTTGTGTCAGTCTAATTTGAGTTTCTTGTTGCGAAGCCTTTCTTTTCCGTGCTTTCATGCGTTTGGCTGTAGTAGTAGCACATCCAAGTGAAGGATTTCACTTTCTTGGCATTACTGTTTTGGATAACAATGAAGTAATCAATTAAAAAGCAAGAATATTATACACATTAATGGAAATATAGCCACAATAAATTAAATGTAACTTTATAAGAGAGACCATGGGAATGTGGTAAACAATTATAAGCAAGCTCATAAAGTTAGGATTTATCTAAAAATAGACTACCAAAAAAACGTTCTAGTGATAAAAATAAAAATTAACGTGCGGCTAGAAACCTACTCACTATGAATGTCAAAATGTACATGCTAAGTTTAGCATAATTATAAATGAATCGAAAGAGGGTCTTTACATTATTATAAGTGCATTTTTCAGAATAAAACTGTCAAAATTTTAGGGCTCAAGTTTCCAAATATATGAGTTAGTAAGCATTATTTAAACCCTGATTAGAAGATGATAAATACATAATTAAAAATGGCATTTACGCTTAAACTTTTTTAATAATATGATTTTCACAAATTTAAATTTAAAGTACCAAAAATTCAAAATATACATGCATGAAGGCAGCCTACCTTTTTACTGGATGGCAACTTTGATGCGAATGAAATTTTTTGCATTTATTTCATCACATAGCACAAATGAACACTACACGTAAAGTAAAATTGATAGTATGCACTACATAACTCAATCGATCATTGCACATGGAGCAAACTCAATTGTACACACTACACCTCTCAATCGATCTCGCATACGCGTCTTATACCTACGTGCACTTCTCTCATCGGTGCAGACTTTCTTTCGCACTTAATCTTTTTTTTCTTAAGGAAGGATATAATTTTTGCCGTCAAGTTAATGCAAACTAAACTATTTCAGAACCAAAACGGGAAATCAATGGGAAAAACTGATATTTTTCATAATGTATTTATGACACATGGGGTGTCAGTTTTGATTTTGAGTTGATTGATTTAAACACAAATTATGTGCAAATTTTCATCGGAATGCTGCTAACCACTACAATTGAAAGACTAATGGGGTAGCAAGGTATTCATGGGTCATCTTGGGGGCCCCTTATGTAGTTTTCAAAATCTGATAATCGTTTTCGATTCATTTTAATATAATAACATACATGTAAAATGCCTTCGAAATCGAAGCAATTTGAAAATTTGGGGGTCCCTTTGGTTCACCCAAGGGGTCATTAATTTCAAGCCAAAGGACAGGTTTAAGACTAATAGTAATTGAAATAATAAAGCACATACTTTTTAAGTTTTCTGTTTAATCGACTTTATGGCCAAGGCTGTAGACTTAATTCAAAATTTCAGGGTTCCCCGATGTTGTGGTAGGATCCACCTAATTTGCATAGTGGAGTACCGGCCATATAAATATGGTTGGTACCGGGAAGGAAGGAACCAAGAGATCCAACCAGAGACTCTGCCCGACTGCGACTCAGTCAACACACATTCCAGGAACGGTCTTCCCAGGAATATACAAAAGACTATATGTAAATATTGTGTACACTTTCTTGTTTCAATACATTTTGTTCTAAGTGCATTTTGTGTTGCATTATTATTCCATGCATTAGTCAAATTTCAACACCCGAATGTCCCCTAACTCGTGGGGGTCCCAGTGTTGATTTTCACTGAATTCCAAGTGACTACTTCAGTTACTTGACATAATCTCAATATGTACTGAAATTTTAGTTGATAATGGGGAATACTGCAAAAAATACACTTGAAAAGCAATTGAGGCATCAAGGAGTTTATAGGGTCATCCTGGGGGTCCCCCCATGCATTTTTAAAAATCTCACAACCAATTTCTCTCTCATTGTAAGAGTGTAACAAACATGCAAAATTTCATCAAAACTGAAGCAATTTGAATTTTTTTTTGTCAATTTGGGGCATCCTGGGGGTCCCAGTGTCGAGAGAAACGAAAATCAATATAGCGTAAAATAAGCGTGACAGTAAATTGCATAGACTTATCAAGTTTCATTAAAATTGGCCTTAGTCAGAAAGTTTAAAAACAACCAAACTAATGGAAATTCCCATTTAAACATTATATTTATCGATTATCGGCTATTGATTTTTGAAAAATGACTAATTTTTTGCCCAGACACACCCAGTATCGAGTACAATGTACGTTTCATATTTGGTGGAAATATGCCTTATGGTTCTCGAGTAGTTCGCGAACACACACAGACACTCACTCACACACACAGTCAGTTTTATATATATATATATATATATATATATATATATATATATATATATATATATATATATATGTATATGTAAATATGTATAAATTTGTCAGCATATATATATATATATATATATATATATATATATATATATATATATATATATATATCAACACAAACACACACACACACATATATATATATATATGTGTGTGTGTATTTAGGCAGCAAATTCGCTTTTAGTAATGTCTAATTAAGTAAATTACAGACATTATATCCGCTAATTTTTAACAAAATCCGTTCATACACACGAATAACCTTCCGTATATTGATGTTAAATGATGAGAGGAATGTGCTATAGCTGTTTAAATTTCTTTTATTTTCATTTCACAAGTACTTTCGATCTTTTTCCAAGATCATCTTGATGCATGCAAATTATATGTTGTTCATTAATGTATGTATTTATACAAAGTTATGCGTTGTTATCTATGACCGAATTTTTTTATTATTATACTTTTAAATGCAAAACGGTTGACAATGAGCTGAGCGTTCATTAGAACGTAAACAAATCATCCATTATGGAATTTTTCTCTCTACGTTATAATGTCATGGCCACGCGCGCATTAAAGCGTGAAAAACTGTTGCTTTACAGGCATTTCAGAAATTTACTACAGTATTCATAGTTGATTCCGTGAGTATTGACGGATTTTGTTAAAAATTAGCTGATGCTTGCAATTTGTTCTGTCAGACATGCCTAAAAGACAATTTTCTGTCTAAATACATTTTAAATTATATAATCCTGCAGGCCACCAAAACAATATCACCTGTCAATTTAAACGTGGCCCTGTGAAAAGACAGATTGAAGTAAACAACGTTAACTTGATAGCACTCAACAAACAGAAGCAAGAGATACACAACACACTACAAAGGAATACCACATCTGAACAGCTTAAACAAATACTAAATAGACTAAAAGAAATTACTAACAAATCGGAATGTAAACATCGGTTAAAAATCCAAAGTAAACTCAATACATTATATAAAGGAACTATATATCTCTCGAATAAATTTGAAAAAATTGATAAACATTTCTGACTATGATTTAAGTGACAACCGAAAAAAATAAACAAAAAAAAAACTACTCAACCTCGCACCTAACTGCCATATATACAGAAAATATAGTGGACTACATAAAATTTTGAGATTGAAACATTATACCAAAATATAATTAAACTCCAGGAACAGAAGCTAATTATTGCAGAACCAGAAATCCGTTATCTACTTAAGCAGAATGTATAAAAGACAGAGATGATAAAAAGGAAAATTTATCTAAACTCATAAATAAATCACTAAAAATTGCTGCAAAAATAATTACGCAAATAGTAATTAAAAAATGTAATAAACCAAACACCTTTGTTGTTTTAAACACGTCTGATACAACTCAAAATTGATGACCAAATTTAGAAAACATTACTAATAATCCTACTACTCAGCTAAATGCGAAAATTAATAAAATAATCACAGCTAACAATGTGGAATAAGACAAACTAAAATTTACCAAAATAATCGGAGACTATATAACAGAATATATTTATGATTCTATTAAAACCCACAAACCTAACTTTCCACTACGCCATAATATCCCAAATTCCCAATCCTGTTTACCAACTAGAAAAAAACGCTTAACCAATTAATTAAACCATACATACTTAATAAATATAGCATTAAATCAATCTTTGAATTTATACAAACATTAAAATCCGATATCATCACTTGACGTTGAAAATCTGTACACTAACGTTCCAGTTACAAAAACCATTGACATTATTATTAAAAATATATATAATAATTCAGCTCTTCCCAATTAAAAATTAAGCCTAAAATATTAAGAAAATTACTTTTAAGCTGTACCACTGAAGTCCCACTTTATGAT
This sequence comes from Acanthosepion lycidas, assembly GCA_963932145.1. Classification (NCBI taxonomy): domain Eukaryota; kingdom Metazoa; phylum Mollusca; class Cephalopoda; order Sepiida; family Sepiidae; genus Acanthosepion; species Acanthosepion lycidas. The sequence continues at coordinate 70,286,270 of OZ010577.1, forward strand.
CATAGAAATAACTTATATGTGCAACGTGAGGGCGTTTCAGTGGGTTCAGTTTTGGGTTCAAACTTCAATAACTTCTACATGCCCAACGTAGAAAATAATATATTTAGTAACACCAAAAACCCTTCATCTGCCTAAGATATGTAGAGGATATACTTATTTTAAATATAAAAAAAAAAAACATAGAAGAAATAATGGAACTCAAAAAAAAAAAAAATCTTTCAAAACAAACACCATCCTCAAGTTCACATACGAACTTAAGAAAGATAAGACCCCCCCCGTTTCCTTAAAGATTTTAATAGACACAAATAACAACACATTTATTACCTTTCCCTATAAAAAAAACAACTAGCAAAAACTCTTTCACTCTCAACTATAAGAGTGAATGTCCAGATTACTTCAAAATAGAACTTATACAGAATTTAATTAACCGAAAAAAGATTTTCTACAATGAACTAAAAAAAATATTAAGCAGACTCTCATTAATAATGACTTCCCAAAACGCGTTGTCGAGGAACAAATAAGACGATATATAAAAAACCTCGACACACATCAAATAGAAAATAATACTTCCCCAAAGGATACTAAATATATCAAACTATTATATTGTAACCAGATGCATGCTAACTACAAAGAGGATGAAAGAATCATAAAGGATTTTATTTGTACTAAAATATCTTCTATGGATTCTAATAAAAAAATAAAATTAATCATATATTATTAAAAAATACAATAAAACCAACTTAATTATTCGCAATATCTCCTCCCCACTAACCGATGTATTACGTAAAACCAATATTATATACCAATTTAAATGATCCTTGGGAGAATGTATCTCCGACAAAGAACACAAAAGACATCTACAACAACATTTCTGTCCGCATTCACAATATAAAAAAATACTATTCGAAAACACAACTATCCTACACCATGAAAAGAACAAAATTTGATTACAGATACATTACAGAGCAATTTATATTAAAGAAATTAAAGCTGGTACTGAACAGAATCAACTATGAAAACTGCGGTAATGTTCTTAAATGCCTGTAAAGGAACAGTATTTTAACGCTTTCATGCACGTGTGACGATGACATTATAAATTAGAGAGAAAAATTACATAATGGACAGTTTTTTCACTTTCTAATGAACACTCAGAAAATTGTCAATAGTTTTGCATTTAGAAGCATAATGAGAAAAAAATTATGGTAATGGATAACAACGCACTACTTTGTATAAATACTTATATTAATGAACAACATATACTTTTTTTATTACTTGCAACCCTGAAGATGATCTTGGAAAAAGACCGAAAGTACTTGTGAAATGGAAATAAAAGAAATTTAAAAAGCTACAGCGCATTTCTCTCATCTTTTAGCATCAATAAACGGAAGGTTATTTGTGACTATAAATGGATTTTGTTAATATATATATATATATATATATATATATATATATATATATATAAAATCAAATGGATAAATATAGGTAAATGTACGAGCAAGCATACATATACAAATGCATATCTATGTACCCTATAGTGTGAGAAAATGCTAAATAACAGCTATTTAATATATTACAAATATACATAATAACCTATATTGATTGCGCAACTCGGAGTTTCATGCTGTCATCAATCCTTATGTGTCAATTTTGGGTTTACACTGTTAAATATTTCTGGTTATCACTAGATATTGTAATTGTTAGGATGGATTATTGCTGTTGTGTAGTATTTAAATGAATTACAGTTTAATATTTGATTTGAATTTAGGCCCAAGTTGACATTTAAGATTGAAAGTAAGAATTATAAATTTTAATTTAAAAAAGGACATTGTTATTAAAAACACGTTTGGAGATCAAGGGTGTAAGAAAGAAAAACTCTCAATTTTTTTCGATACTGTTTATCTTATATATACAAGAGAAGACATAATCAAACATTGTTTAGAATTTTCCAAGAAGGATGCTAAATTTGAATTTAAAAATTTTTGGTCTCTATTGTATACTGATGCATATCGCAGCTGATCTAATTCAATTTTCGGATGAACGACATATTGCAAGTTTTATTCATATGATTTGCATTTGCATGCTAATTTAGGAAAACCCATTAAATATGAAACAATGTTTGCATGTTCATATATAATTGTGTTTTGATAAACAACCTTGCGTGTTTCATTCACTTTCCGGATATACTGATAGATATACGTATGCTTATAGAACCGTGTATTCTCTCACATATACCTATATTTTTCATTATAAATGACTGACAATGTACTTGCGGTAACTTTGTTATTGTAATTTTCTTGTGTGCAAAAAGGTTTTTTTGTGGACTTCGTGTGTATAGAATGTTTCCAAAGGAATGCCCGTTTCTCGTACATTCGGCTAATTTTATTAGTCATTTTTTCAAAATGGTGGTTACACTATTGTAAATGGTGTTACAGCAATGCAGACATTTTAATTTCTGAATACAGCACGTACATTATTGTTATGTTCACAGTTAATATTGTTGAGAGTTGTTTTTATGACAATATTTTAACCATCTTTTACAGTTATAGACCGTTATTTGTGTTTTCGGCGAGTATGTTACATATCGAAATTGGTAATATTTCTTTTCGTTTAAATGGGCCATATGCAGCGATATTAGGAGGTATGTAAGATCAGCAGTCTGGATAAGCAAGTGGTTGTATGTCTGAGGTAATTATTCATCAATATGTTCCCGTCAGGAAACTATGTGGGAAACTTCGCTATGTGGGATTTTAATTTATAAATATTGTTGATTTTGTATAGTTTGAATTTCGCTGGAGACGTCTTGTTGGTGATGATATTGCTGGTTATTTTGGATTTATTTTATTAAATAATTACTTTGTTATTTTTAGTATGTTCGGCTTCAATAATGCTATTATATCGGAAATGGGAACTTTTTAACTTATCCCTTTTTATACACTAAAGTAGAAAATGTATTATTATTTGATTCTACAATAAAATCTATGAATGAAATTTTCCTGTTATTTCAAAGTTTTTTTTTTAAATTTCACTTCTATCAAGGCAAAAATGACACTAACATGCAAAGAATTACTGTGACTAGAAGAGACTTTCGAGAAGAGAAAGAACAATAAAATTACAGGATTTGGGAAAAAAGAAAATGAGGAATTACGTTGCATTTTAAGTTTTGAAGATGGTAGGTGACAGAGAAGTGAATAAATCGTAAGAGAGTTCCATAAGCGAGACGTGTGAGAAAAGAAACTATTAGAGCATAAATTACAGAATTTGAACAATAAAAAAATGAGGCCTATTAGCCAATCTAGTAGTAAGTTTAAATTTATCCGGTCGCGGTAAAAAAGGAGACTTCATTAGAACAAACGCCATGAAGAGATTTATAAAAAAAGACAGATGGAAGACATGTCGCTAGGAAAGTAACTGAAGGTGAGATGCCAGATCAAGACTGATAACACTATAGAAAATTCTTCGGATTCTGTCGAATATCTCGAGACGTATAACCTGGCATCAAACCAGATATGACAGAAATATTCAATGCACGTACGAATGATTGATTTATAAACGCGCAAGTGGGATTGCTGCCGAAATATATATATATATATATATATATATATATATATATATATATATATATATATATATATATATATCTCAATGAAAAGTATATTAAGTGGACAGCATCACTAGTGACTGCAAATACATTAGTTATTTAGTAGTAAGTGGGTTAAACAGCAAAATTATTCCACCAACAAAATATCTACTTAATGTTATGCCATGATTTTGCGACGCCTATAAAAATACCTGTGCACTTGTAATTCTGATCTTGCTTCTACCGTATATTAGGTTGGTGCAAAAATAATGACGTAATAATGTCGTTTTTTGACGTTAAAAATATGTCGAAAAACGACATTATTACGTCATTATTTTTGCACCAACCTAATAGTAATATATTTTTTCGTTCGAAAGTTGCTCTGTTTATAGCATTTCATTTCTTCTTTCACGTTAAATTCCGTTTTCGTGTAAACGCTTGTATTATAGATATTCACTCTGTTCCTCTTCAATCCAATATCTTTAAAATATTTACTTTCTTTTGTTGTACTTGGACACTTCCCCTCTCTCGAAAATACTTCCTCTTTTACTTCCCCTCTCTCGAAAATACTTCCTCTTTTACTTCCCCTCTCTCGAAAGCATTTCCTCTTTTACTTTCTGATCTGACATGTGCTTCTTTATCCTAGTTCACCCCAAATTATTGTCCCGTGTTTTTCTTTATTCATGTCTCCTTGCTATTTTTTCCATAGTGGTTGGTTTCTTTTTTTCCTTCTTTTATTAATATAGAGAATAATTCTTTCATTTTCAAAGCCATATATACTTAAGATTTATCCTTAAAATTAAACACACCTTTCTTCCTGAAATGTTTTCTCTTATATTCTAATTATTAGGTTGGTTTTATCACATAGTAACATATGTGAGAAAACGACATTATTTTTGCACCAACCTAATACTTTTAAACTCTCCTTTCGTCATCTCTCAAACTCAGCTCTATGACTTCATATTTACTTCCTTATATATTCTTTCTTCCTATCTACGCTATCTTACACACGATTCTTTGCTCCATCTATAGCACGTTTTCAATTCTCTAACTGCTCCAACCACCTCAACACCCGATGGTCGATGATGCGAAGCGGAAACGATACAGGAGACGATCGGTCGGCAACAACTGTACTTGGCATGAAGACAACTTGCTTGGAAACGGCGAACACAGATAGCAAATAATAATATAGTAAAAAAGTTACATTGTGATAGGGCTCTCAACGTGTGCTTTTGGCTGAACCTCTGGCTGCGCCAGTCCCTGAAACTTGGCCCCAATTCAGAGAGGCAAACGATTAGATGCGATACATGCCAAAATTTCCCCTGTATTCTTGTTTGAGAAAGGCGTTTTAGATTGAATGGAATGTTGTCGTATGTTCGATAGCATAGACCTGTTAAAGGTCTGCTGGGCGAGTTAGATAAAGCTGAAAGCTGGTCAAAGTGGGAGGGGAAAACTTTTTTTTTTGCTTTTTCTTTCCAAAGTTACTTGCCTCGCTTTGCCTCCGAAATTAAAGCAAATTCCGATATGTTTCACTTTCGTCGCTTTTTGTATGAAATAAACAATGACTAAATCTGAAGAATAAGCAGGGATGTTTTCAGTGTTAGAGTATAATATATAACAGCATTATATGCTGGATACCAACTTTGAACTGCAGCTGACATCGCTTTTCACCTGAATATGTTCCTTTCTCTCAGTTGCACACTCTTTGTCATGAACTTCTTTATTCACTGTGAATTTCTCTCGCTTCTAGTCGCTTTCTGTTGGTGCATGCATTGAACTGATTTGCTTATTTTCCCTCTTTTCCTGTTTCTAGTCGTATTTTTCAGCATCTGACATGTAAATGAAATTTCCAAATTAAGTGAAACACTTATCAAACAATTCTGATTTATGAGGAATTTCGATATTCGCAGCTAGTATACAAATATAATTCATTTGACGATTCCAGTTAATCGCAGATCAAATCTGTGAATCTACTTTTTAAAATTTAGTTAAGTATGTCTTATCATTAAGAATTTTTTGTACGCGTAAACGGTGATATGTTAAATTTATCCTAGTTTAGATTCTAAAAGGTATTTTTGCTTTCATATAATATAAATATATAAATGATCAATTAAGATTTATGCTACGTTTAAGGAAACATGGTATACCTGACATTAATATATGAGTTATTGATGTAGGTTCACGAGATCCGAGATCTCCATAATAATCGATCTCTTTTTATGTAACAATAATTAGAGACATACTTTAACAACAAAGAGAAATCGCACAATTTTAATATTTGACATTGGTTTATTATATTTATTATATATATATGAGTGGGGACTGAGAATATGTCATAAAATTTTGAGGTGAATTAGAAATATTGAATGATTCAACATAGGGAAACAGCAACACTTAACTAGAATCAGATGCAACATTATTGAACATGTAAACAAATGTGCAAAAGAAGTAAAATAATCTTATGAACTATTGAGAAAAAATTGATTTGTCGCAAACCCGATGCGTATATCAGATAAAATAAATTCAGGTTTCATGTATTCAACTGTTAAAAGAAAAAGACATTGTAACAATACCACGATCAGATTAAGCAATTTTTTTAGTGCTAACATTGAAATCGTAATCTGAAATATTAATTTATAAAGTAACGATAAATGTTACAGAAATATTAATTTATAAATAACTATTAATATTTACCGAAATATTCAGTAAAAATTAACGATACATATTAGGGAAATATTTAGTTTTAAAGTAACGATAAATTGATTTTATACAAATTGGAAAAAATATGGAGAAATCTTTGACAAGAGAATTTTTTATTTCTGGTTTCACTTTTAATCACGTTTTTTTCCGAAATGCTAAGTTTTCTTATTCGCTTCACGATATATCTTCTATATTTTTTCAATTCTACGTTTTTTTATATTCATAATTACATTCTTTTTAAATTTCAACTGCATTGCACTTAGTGTGTCTCATTCACTTCGAGCTGCCTATTTGAGGAGTACACATATTTTTTAATTACATTCCCTCTTGAAAATTTTTCGAATTAAAACAGATAGTACTTGCATTTTGAAATTTCAATTGTTGAATAACCTCACAAGTATTTAATAGTATCTCCGATTTCTTCATTACACTATGAGCTTTTCACTTGTTTTATTTCAAGAGGAAAACATGTCTCGGAAAGAGAAGGGGAATATTTTATATTTACCAATAAAAAATATCACGAAATATCAGCACTTATTCGAATTTAAATTACTTTATTTCAGTTTTTTCTTTTCTCATATGTATATGTTTGCACAAAATGACATATGTGTATACATATATATGCTTCGCACATATAAATGCGTATATATATATATATATATATATATATATATATATATATATATATATATATATATATGTGTGTGTGTGTGTGTGTGTGTTTGCTCGTTCGCGCGATTGTGTGTGTGTGTAGAATTTTCCGCATTAAATATAAGTTTTTTTTTTTTTTTACCTAAATACTCCACACATATACATACAGATAATTCAGCACACTCCTATCTATTATCGTGTTTGATAGTGCCTGTGTGTGGTGGGGTGACTGGGAGTGGGTTCATATAATAAACTTCAGAATTGTCTCAATGACCTCATCTGGCTTTCAAGCAAAAGTTCACATCTCTGTCGTTTTAGACGACAAGGTTTCTCTTCAGGTTCTTTAAACCGCTTACTTTTCCACCTCACAGGACTTTTCTATCTAAATGTTCCCAGCACGAAGGAAATCTCACTAGACATTGTGTCTACTTTTTTTCCTGCAGAGAAACACTAAGTGGATATGAATTATAAATAAACGTCCGATTTTGATGGCCTTCCAGCAATCTTGACGTTCAATCTTGCGCACCATCGTGAACTCCCCAATTACAAATAGTCTGAAGGATTCCAAAGATGGCCCGATGAATAATTAACTTGCTTTCCTGCAATTTGTATTCCTACTGTTCTAACTTAGGGTTCCTAATTCTGGTAAGTCGTGAGTCTAGCTAGTATAATCTAGCTATCTCTACTTTTGCGTACTTTTGCAACTATTGCCGCGCTTAAATATTCCATTCTGCTTAGATGGTCAATTATAACCACATAGCTACCAAAGAACACAACAAAATGTTTGCAATATATTTCGACAAGAACCTTTATTCGTGTAAGTTCATAAGCCCATTATAAAAAAAAAAATTCGACTAATATTTAATCTTTCTATAAACCACCTACAACTTTCAGGTAAATTAATTATTCTGATTTTGATATTATTAAATATTTTTCAGTATAGTGAATCTGTTTTAAAATCTGATCTACCGAGGAATGTTACAGTGATCAATGTTAAGGAAAATATTTCGCATGTGAAAATATTTCGCATGTGAATCCTAACCTAATTCGATCAAATTTTTTTTCGTCGCACTTATGACAAAACGATTTTTGTTCTCATGTAGAAGAATGAGTGGCCGACTTCCTTGAGCAGAAAATTTCGATTTTATTCAAAAGTGTCATTTGAAGCCCTACAGTGTGTATTTTTCTGACAGTTGTAGTATTGATCGTTCTGCATATGTCTTCAGTTGTTCCTCTAATTTATCATTTACCACTACTGATGCTCTTAAAAAAATCTTTAGCCTTGATTTTAAATCTCCTTCCATTTTCGCAAGCCATTACTGACTTGTGGCTTGCACCTACTACATGATTACTCTAATGCCATCGCCCCATTTCCGAGATTGCGCAACACGAGAGAATAATGAGCACCGAACGTGCCTTTTTATATTCAACATATATTTCCAAAAAACATCACTTCTTCACACGTTTCTGGCATGATATACACTCTCAAGCAATAGTAACTGAATACATTTAGAAAAATGTATACCTTGTATAATAAAATATAAAGGAACCCACACATAAAAGATGAGAGATTTAAATGGCTCTGCTAATGACTGCAAATCTTTTTAAATCGGCATCATATATCGTTGTACAGGATCTAAATTCAAAAGTATAGTTTGATGAATTGCCTCAATTATTTCTCTAAATTTGTCCATTTCTTTATCTTTCCTTTTGCTAAAAAAGAATAAGTATTTGACAGATTTATTTTCCTTTTATATGAAAGTTTATTCTCTTGCCATGAAAAGGGGACCTGTGCATATTAACTTTTTTCTTTCCACTTTTTTTCTTTTCTCTTATAAAGACAACTTTTATATTCTATTAATATCTTGGGTTCGTATAGTAGATTGTTAATCAGTTGATCCTATTCGATAACTGGCTGGATTAGTTTATTACTTTCTTTTTGTGTTGTCCTGACCTCAAAGATTCAAGTGCAATGAATAAATGCAAACTATTTCGTTTTTGTTGTTATCACAAAAGATACTGTGCCTATTTTTTGTTCAATTTAATTTTGTTTTTCACAGGCAGAAATCATTTTTATACATTGACGATTCTCGTCGATCTTTTAGGAAACTTATTGTAATTTGTATATTGAGATTTCTTCTGAGAATATAGATTATCATTTATTTAAATTTTTGCAAAAATACTTATTTCTTGATATTCTGCTTTCTCCGTGACTTTCATAATCGATTCAAATTTGTTATCTACTCTGAAGTCTTTCGATATTCTTTTTTGGTTTGTACTTTTTCAACAAAACCTTCACTGGTTACAACCCTGACTGCCTTTTTCCAACAGTGAAGCATGGAGGTGGATCAGTGACAGCTTGGGCATTTGTTTGCTGATAGAATGGGGCATCGTGTAGCCTCTATAAAGATTGGTTCTCATTAATAATGGCTGTAGTAGAGTATCAGATAAGAGTAGTCTGCTATCAGTGCTTTCTTCATACAATATGAGGTGTTAATATCTTCTGTTGATAAAGCAGAATATTTTGCGCGTAAATTATCTTCAAATTCTAGTCTGAACTCATCTGGAGTCTCTTTATTTAACTTGCCACTTAGAACTGAGTTTCTAATCAGTGATATGCATATAACGCTGTCCATGTTTTTTGCCATAGTCTCTAAACTGGATCCTCAGTGAGCGCGTGGAGAATAGTTCTTACGAAAGAAAAACAGACCACGTTAAGGCTCCATTGTAATAGTTTCTTTCACCAGGGACTTTCATTTTTCCCTGGATCGAAAGACATCACTTTCAAAAGGTGAAACGAAAAATGAAATTAAAATTTACGCTTTTGACGGGCAGTATTAAGCTTATATAAGTTAACTTAGAAGGTGGCGAAGAATGGTGGGAGAGACATGGTAGATGTTACAGAGCGGGAAGGGAGAATTTTAAAATCTATTTTTATATTTCCTTCTATTATAATACTTAATATTGAGGAAGGAGGGGGTAAGGAGCAGGAATTGAACTATTTAATCTGTCAACTCAACGGAAATGATATGTGGGAAGGGAAGGAGAAAAAGGGAAAAAGAAAAAAGAAAAAAGGGTGAAGTAAAGAGAAAAGAGGTGTACTTAGGGTTTTCGGAGGAAGAAGAGGGGTGGTATAGCTTTAGCAATTTAGATAAAAACAGATTTTAATATTTGATAGCAATTTAAATGTTTAAAAACTCCACGAAGAAATTAATTTAGTGTGTGTTAGTAATTTAAATATTCACCTTCTCTACAAATAAATTAGGGATTTGATATGAGTTGAATACTATATTAATAAACAACATTAATAAAAAATATATAAAAGTTTACTAATATTAATCTTTTAATATTGTGAATGACTGTTAATGACTGTTAAGGTAACATCTAATTCATGTATGTAATTTGTAGCTATTTTTAGATGGCTAATATTTCTTTTTTAAAGTTTAGGTTTCAAATCAAGATGGAGTAAGATTTGAAGGTAATAGGAAAAAAAATTCGTTTTTTCATATATATATATCACATACATATTTATGTAAAAATCACATATATATACGTTCATGTACATGTGCAATTTCACACATAAGCACACACATATGTATCGATATACACCGGTATATATGCATATTCATTTACAAATACCTACACATACATTTACAAATTTCCACGCACATTTATATATATATCTATTTATACACACATTCATATTTCTCCAATAAATCCCAATAGTGTTTCGATAGTGCTGTTTGGTGTCTTTAAAATTAATTTGTGAAGGACTTGCGATGGTTGTAAAAACGCTGTTTCCAATTTCCCGCAGATATTCCTATATATATCTTTTCTTGTTTTATATTTTCCTTGTGGGAAATTGTAGCTTCGTATATCACGCTTTCTGCCATGCATATTACTCCTACTGGACAATCAGATCCTGATCTGCAATTACAGGTAGATGTTTCCATTTTCAATTGCTTTGCATTAAGATCACTTTGTAATTGATTACTGTGAAATTCTCTAATAATTTTGCTATTGTGAGAGCTTATAATATTTTCTACATTGCCCAAACATGAATAACTAAATTTTAGATTCATTTTATTAAACATCTTTTTCAATAGCTCATCTTTACTAAAATGCTCATAGTAGCTTGAGGAAGTATTTCCCTATATTGATATTAGATAGTTTGCAGAAAGGCGGGTTGATTATATAATCTTCCTTTTCCTATTTTTGGACTTAGTGGATATATATATATATATATATATATATATATATATATATATATATATATATATATATATATATATATATATATATATATATATATATATAAAAGATTAAGATGCGACGCATTTCTCAGAAATTGAAAATAACTAAATATATTACTTTTTGGAAAGGCCGACAACTTTTCGCCACACATTTGAGTATGAGTAAAATTCGGATATTAATGAAAACAAATAAAGACAAATCGATTTATTTTTTATTGAAAACGTAGGTTACAAATGTTTTGAAAGCAATTTATAAAATTATTCTGTGAAATATATAAAGTTAATCTTCTAAACATTATCAAATTAATTGCTCTAAAGTAAATGTGATGAATATACTAGGAAAGATCTAACTTCTGAAGATGTTCGGCCTTGTGAAACATATTATTTTGAAAGCATAAACATGCTTCTTATTCTATTTCCTCGTTATGTTAATATACACTTTACGCATTATTACTAGAGTGATGGACATATGAACATAATATGGTTAGCATATATAGTCAACTTGCAATAAACTAATAATCAGATAAAAAAAGAAGTCAAACCAGTATCATGTAATTGTGCTGATAACTATTTGTAAATATTTTCTTATTATTTGATGTCATTTATTTCAAGTTAGAAATATCTTTCAGGTGTGCATTCGAGATCATTACATAAAATTACAAAAGACATTCACTTATTTTTATAGAAATAATTCTTGAAAATGAAAATCCTTTATTATACTTAAGAAAATGGAAGAACAAAGAATACTGAATTATTATAATGAAAACTATATTTACATTGAAATAATTGTTATGAACATTATGAAAGCTAACTATATATTGCATCCAGTACGAATTTTATGACCTATTTTTTGAAGATAGCTGTTAATATTCAAGTTATTTGCATTTTGTATTTTCTTCTGACTCAATTTATACTTTACTTTTTATCGGTTTCTATTTATTTCCTTATAACTTCTTCATTATTTTTTGTTTTAATTTTCTTCATTAATCTTCGCTTTTGTCAGAGTTTGCATTTATCGTTTAATAAACGCATTGAATTTTATTATGAATCTAGTGAAAGTTATTTCATGCATAAGGATTCACTATCCGAGCACATACGAATTATTTGCTTTCACTCAAATTATCTGGTCCCTCAAGTTCTTCTCGGATAATTATTTTCATGTTCATTTTCTGATCTTGATTGATGATATTGTAAAATTGAGTTGCGATATCGTTTCAATAAGGGCAGATCCGACTAAGTTTGTTTCACGAAAATGAAATAGTAACGTTTTATCATAAAACGTGCAGATCATACGACGGAAGACGTTACAGGGATACTCCATATATCTCATATGAAAGTTGTAAGGTATTAGAAGAAAAAACAACAACAAAAAAATTTTGATATGATGTTTGGGTGCTCGACACACACTCCGATTTAACGGAAAAAATAAAATTAATAAGATTTGATATAAAATGGTCATTTGATATTCTCTGCTGAAACGCAGCAAAATATACACACCTTTTAAAAGTACCATCACAAGTGATGTAAAGGTGACTGTTTTGGAAGTAAAAAATTCCAAGGTCAATTGAAATGGACTATAATTAACAACTCATAATTAATATCCGAAGAAGCGAATACTCTCAATAGAGAGATAATTATGTAAATCATGAAAGTCATTAAAAATGCCACGTTGAAGTGAGCAACACAAAGGAAAATCCATGTTGGGTGAAATATTACATGACAATTAAATTCCGAGTAGTAACTATTATCGATTAATGTTGAACTTGACTGAATGAAAATGATGGTTGGACTGGAAATTGGTATCTTCAGAGGAATAGTCAACTAACAAAACTGCACAAAAGGAATAACTTATATTTTAGACCATACGTTTTAGCAGTAAAATGACAGTTTCCATAAATGCTTCTTTGAAGATAAATTCATTGTTTTTTTTTTCTGACAACAGTTATTTTCAGAGGTATAGTACAAAACCTGGAATATTAAAAATATATATTCATGCACAATAACACTTCACATTAGTCAAAACTAGTTAGTGCCTAATTTTCATAAGATTTCAATAACATCAAATTAATTGAAAGGCTACCAAACTTTCAGATGTCAATCCAATAGTAAACTCGCTTTTTATCATTAGAATGATGATAGTGAAACAATATTCAAGTAGAGAATATATCAGTGAACAAATAAAACTGCTTCAAATAATCTTAAAGTTGAATATAGTAGAAAAGTAAGTAAAATTAAAATTGTAAAAAAATAAAGTATTAATGTATTCAGGTGTAGAGAATTATGTGTTAATCAAATGTTTGTTTTTATAACCTTTATTTGTTAGACACACATTTATAGAGTAAAATAAGTTCGTGTACTTTATGTGCACAATAACTTACAATGACGAAACAAGTTATCAATAAATTTAAGCGAGAACAGGATTTATATGGTGAAACCTATCTATTCTCACATGATATACGGACAAGCAAACAAATATTATCAAAATCTTTGATCAGCATAGATACAATGAGGATAAGTAGATAGTGGGTACACCAGTTAGTTAAGAGCAGGTTTATTTGGGAAACTGACTTGGATAAAATCTAGTATTCTAATTGTTTTGGTTGCAAATATGTTGTTAATATTAGTACATTTGATGCATTAATGACACACACACTCACTCACACGCACTCTCACACACACACACACACACACACACACACACACACATATATATATATATATATATATATATATATATATATGTGTGTGTGTGTGTGTGTGTATAATCCTTCACAAGGTATTTAACAGGAGTTCAATCTTATATAACATTTGTCATAAAATTTACAAATAATTTTCATTGTAGAATGGCTGAATGCATATAATTGTCTTGCAACGTCTATTTTAATCTAACACATATTATGTAAATATAATTCGGACGACTTCATATTTGCAAATATAGTCCAGGATAAATAAATTTCATCCGGCAGCAAGAACTCTGCTCGAGAGACTAGAGATTTTGAGAAGCGTGAAACTACCACTTATTTGCTGTTATTCCTAGGTTCACGATGGTTCGGGCTGGCTGCATATGTTAGGGTCCCATATATGGCAAATAGTGATCCCCAAGCTAAAGCAAAACCCTATGAAAGTATAAAGATAGATATTTATAGTAAAATGGCCAGCAATTCATATTTATGACAAAGTGATCTACAGTGTGTTTTATCTGTAAAGTCATGTAACTGCGTTCAAAATATTTTTAATGACCTATAAATGTTGATATGCCGATAACCAAAATCAACGAACATGAAAGAGCTTTCTCATGCCATTGATCAATATTGTGTCCTACAATTTCTTATAGAAATCAAACTGTATTCCATAATATAACTTCAACGATACTACAACATTATAAGACACATATCACCGCCTCTAATAATTATGTCCACACAAACATGTATATGACAAAATCTGATTATCATTTACCATTTACACAATTCTGAAAGCACAATAACCTGTCTGATTTTTATTACTTCAAGTCTCCCAAGAAAATTTAATTTCGGCATGAAATATCCGATAAAGAGTTGATATGCCCGTAAACAAAAAAGTAGTAAATCGTTTTGTTATTCTAATGCTGATTAAGGCGCGATGAATATAAATAAGGAAATACTTTAATATTTATAGTTCAATGTTAATGTTCTCATTTACTTTGAGATAATTATTTTGGTTCTCACACAAATAAACATCTAAACGCATACACTTGTAGGTGGGTGCGTAATATATTTTTGATGTATACATTGTAAATAACGTGTTAAACTTGTATGTATCTATGAATAGTAACAATTTATCAGAAGGATTTTCTCTATTTTGTTTTGACAATGTTGCTTTTGTCCAGACATCAAATTGACTAACAAACTCAGACATGGTGGTCATTAGAATTTATTTCCACATGAATGAATGAATATATATATATATATATATATATATATATATATATATATATATATATATATATATATATATATATATATATAATTTACTTATCTTGACATAGTTTCTTCGTAACCTAAAACAATATTATTCCCTTCCCAACTAATTTCATATGATGAATTTATACAAAAATAAAACGTCCATACATGTATGTTTGTTATTGCTGTATCGGTGTGATTCATTTATAGTTATAAAATAATTTATAATTTCTGTTCCTATATGTGAATATATTTTTAAGTTTATATATTAGCGTTCTTATACATTTTAAATAATGAAAGACACACATACACAGGTGTGTGTGTGTATGTAAATATAATCGGCCAATGAAAAAAATCGAGAGATAAAAAACAACAAAAATAATATAGAAAATAACGTTACTAAAGAGACCGTAACATTGATAACGTTAGATACGCTCTTTTAGCATCTTCATTTAAATGCCAGCAAGAACACTAGAAGTCTGAGTAAAGATACATTTTTAAAATACATTTACACATTCTAGATTTAAATAGGAATTTAGGCATACTCAATTAATATTCTCACAAAAAGCTTTCAACAAATACTCTACAACATTTCTCGCGACAAACAACAAGAGAAAAACTAGAATTCTGCACATGCGGAGAGAATCCGCCATAAAAAAAGTAACAATAAATATTATTAGTCTTATCAATATTATTTTTGTCTCTCGAAATTCTTTCATTGATCTGTTGTTATAAGAAGTATATGTGGACAATCTTTCTTTTGTTTACTATTATATATATATATATATATATATATATATATATATATATATATATATATATATATATATATATATATATATATTAAAGACATTTTTTATGTTTAACGTTCCTTTTTTTTTAAATAAACATAAAAAATGTCTCTAATAAATAAATTGTCGGACTTTGTCTATTTCTTAATATATATATATATATATATATATATATATATATATATATATATATATATATATATATATAAGGGGGAAAATATAAATATTTATGTATGTAGATAGATATTCAGAAAATTTGATAAGATTCCTACCCTCCGAAGGAGCTGACTGTGAAATGTGAATTTTAAACGTATTTCCAAGTATAATTTCCCAGAACGTTTAATAAAAAATACGTTTTTCGGAAAATTTGTAATTCCTTGTTATTCATAGGAATTATCAAACTCGTTTTGCACAAAAACACATCCTTGAAATCAGACACACGTGAAAAGTTATACATATATTTATAAATATGCATTTATAATTTGTAACGAATAATAGTATATACTGAATAAGTAGTACGTCTTTTCGGAAAGTATCAAGAGATTTTGAATATCTCGCGAACCTTTTGAACTGCTTTGATATTATTTGACATCAAATCAGACGCCTGTCTGAATAGATTCTGTCTTCTCAGTTTATTTAGTCGGCATTTTGATGTTACAGATTCACCTCGTATGCTTTTGACCTTGGCTTGGACTGCTTGTGCATATTTGCATTTTCAAGAATTCTTTTGCACAAATTGCGGGCAGTTTTGAATTCAGAAAGGTTCCTACTGGAGCGTTTCCTGTAATAGATATTGTAGTCTTCGTTCCAATGAGCTACGGTTGCAGCACATCCTAGCACTTTGTTTTTTTTTTCTGATAATTTTCTTGCGTATAATACTTACCATACTTGACAGGATCCATTCAGGAATGTGGGCGATAGTTCTGGAGATCTATATTTCAAGAATGCGAAAAGAGGGAAAATATGATGTAATCTAGCGTCTAATAAAAGAAATTGAGTAAATGTTGTTGATTCTTTATATTTTTAATTAAAAGAGGAAATATTTATTTATTGCTACACGACAAAAATTTCTTGAAGAAGAGTTCTTACGGTAGAATTTATGGTTTCTTGCCAAAATGTTAACATACTCCCTGAATTTTAATAAATATCTCATTTCTGAAAGAAATAATTCTTGCCCAAAGCAAAATACATGATCTTAAGAAATAAATGAAAAAGAAACAGTTAACTTAAAATCTTGAAAGATTTATAATAAATCCATAAATAATAAAATGTAATAATAATCATATTAAGAAATCTATAAAGAAAAAATATTTACTGACTTTCTTTATTAGGCAGTAAATAATATCGCTTAGGGTCTTTTATTGTTCTCCTTGCGCTACAAAGCTAGGCTTAGAAATATTTGAGAGTATTCACAAATTTAAAATGTGAAAACATTTTTCGATATTTTTTTCACTTTACTTAAGTGTATGCAGACAAGTTAGAAAATAAAATCTACATTGATAAAGTTCCTCAGTGGAAAAATTCATAGCTAAAGAAATGTTTTTGTTTTATTATATGATAAGCACACACATACACACACACACATATATATATACATATATTTGTAAATATATATACTTATATATATGTATATATGTATATATATATGTATATACAGATAATACACATATATATATATATATATATATATATATATATATATATATATAATTGGTGTATACAGAATGAATTCCAATAACCAAAAATTACTATTCTTAAAAGAGTGCTCAATACAAAGTAGAGCAGATATATATATGTGTGTTTATATATGTTTGTGTATGTATATATATGTATATATATTTGTTTATATATATATATATATGTGTGTTTATATATGCATGTGTATGTACATATATATGTATATATATGTATGTATATGTTTATGTATTTATATGTATGTATTTCTGTATATATATATGTATATATATATGTGTATTTACATATGTGTGTATGTGTATATATATATATATATATGTATATATATATATATGTATATATATATATGTGTGTGTGTGTGTGTGTTGGTTTGTGTTTTCTGCCACCTGTATATATGTATATTTGTGTATGTATGTATGTACGTATAACTATACACTTATTTCTGTAGGTAGTTCTTTTTATCTTATTTTTCTTCACCTAATATATAATAAAACTATTATCAACTTATCTGAGTAAAATATATATTTTTATTGATATTTGTGGATTTGGAATTTTCGTTTTTTAATATATCAAATAATATTATTTTTAACCATTTTTATATTTGTATATTTGCTCGCTTTTAATAAGTGACTAGCATTTATTTAGTGACACTTTCACTCTTAAATATTTATTGGTTGTGGTATCTGTCTAAGTCAATGTATGTGGATGCTTGTACATGTATTTATCGGTGTCTATGTGTGTGGAAAGTGCATTCACTTTTAATTGTGTATGTATGTATGTGTTTGTTTCCCCTTTTCTTTTTTTTCATAAAGGGCCGTGGAGATGTTCTCTGTCTCGTCACTTTTTGTGTGTGTATATATATATATAATTATGTCTGGATGCTTATGTATTATAATCTGATTGTGTCTGTTTTGTTTTACGCGTGAGTTTACGACCCCATTCGCACACTTGGGATTAAAATGTATACATATATATTTTAAGAGGACCGGATGAAGTAACGTCTAATCTAACGTAATTTCAAGGAAGAAATAAATTGAATAACATAAGTATTTCTCCTTTTCTCATCAGTAATTTTATAATTTTAAACTTAATAGTGATTAAATTTGGATTTTAAAATTGGCAGTTTTTAATTTTAATATCAAATTCTATTTTATAATTTAATAATTATTGGTTAGAATAAATTCTTTTTTTAATTTTACCCGTATTTTAACGATCTGAATAGCTATTATAACATGACTTCGTTGTCAGGCTTTTTGAATTTTCCTATACTTGTATTTTGATTGGTCATTATAGCTTTTGGAACAACGTTTTCTCTTGTGAAGGATCGTTAACTAATTTGTAACTTGTAAAACCATTTGTCTTGCATTCAATATCATCACTTGATAAGACACCAGGAGTGTTGAAACAAAGTGGCTATTTTTGTAGTGATTTTATATCATGTTTATGTTATAAATTTTCTAAATAAATAACTATATATATATATATATATATATATATATATATATATATATATATATATATATATATATTGATTCTTTCTATATATTTATGAATATGCGTGTTTAAATAATGTATAGTATACAATACGAGCATTGCTAACTATTAAAATGTTCGTATTTCTATCTCTAAACAAAAACGAATACACGCATATCTATATACTGTATATATGAGATACAGTTACATTTATTCTGCATAAAAACTATATATATATATATATATATATATATGTGTGTGTGTGTATGTGAGTGTGTGTCTATGTGTTTGTGCATGTATGGAGAGTAGGAAGATGAGAGAGAAAAACAGGAAAACAAGGGCAGATAAATTCCTATACAAAGAAAGGAATAAGTAAACAACTGTAAAATGATTAACTGTCTAACTTCATGCTTACATATATTCATATTTAACATCAAAGCCAGTGAATAAGTGAATATCAGAAAAGAAAAAGAAATGCATAAATATAAAAAGAAATTTTGAGTATGGATTTCAGAACGAATAATTTTTTCAAATTAGTCCCAGAGAAGTCTGTATAATCACCATTTTTGCCATTTTGCCAATGTCCCAGCCACTCAAAACCAGGAATATCTAATTTGAAAAATGGCCGTTTGAAATTGGCTCGGCGATACGGTGATCAACCTCCCATTTATCATCCGAAGTCTGGCTGTCGTTCTGCAATGAATAATTTATAACGTGATAGACTTTACATCACAAGTGAGCATACAGAACTTATATATTGTAAGTGCATGAAACTATATCTGAACTTATGTCAACCAGGAACTGTTTTCTGTGTGAACTAATGCAACTGTTGAAGTCTGTCATGGATTCCCTGTTGTGTTCGTGTAGGTAAGCGTACAATTGTTTCATTTTATAGCGGCTAATATTGAACAATTTACAAGAGAAAAATAGTTGCTTTGCCAAAACTATACTTTAAACTAATCATTTACCGATTCTGGAGAAATCATATGTAATATTTTAATACAACAATATATAATTTCTGTCTGAATTTCCGGGAAGATGAATTATCATTACTTACACTATTTATATTCGAACTATTGTCTTCATCTTTGTGGTTATTATAAGGTTTCGACTGGTGTGAACTTCTCACCACCAAAACTTCATTGCTTGTATAAAGGTCCCGGTAAACTAAACGGAAACCTGTATCTAATCTATGGGGGTAGACTATTCTCGTTCTATAGGGATATCTCCTCTCGCACTTATTTTTGATAACAACAAAGATTGGAAGAATAAGAAGAAACTGCAAGATTATTGATCTTTATCTTGTATCTCGTCTTCCGTCATTTTCTCAGCGTAATGCAGCGTCTCTCAATGCTTTTATGTCCATTATTCTGATAAACCTTCCACTTTGGTAGCGAAACTATGAATGTAAGCACATTACTAAATTGGCGTCAAGTTATCATCATTTTACAGATAAAATAGCTGGATGTAAGCACAAGTTCTATAGAAACTGTTTCTTCTGTCGGACTTGTCGCTTATGGAACTCTCTTCCAGCTTCTTACTTACTTGTTTCTCTCCTTAATAGTGTTCCTTCTCTTTATTTCTTTGCTTTGCGTGAAATGATTAAAAATAGCCCGAATGCAAATAATAATATGTTTTAGCATATTACAAATTTCCTTTCTCCCATATATATATATATATATATATCTATATATCTATATCTATATATCTATATATATATATATAGTTTATGCAAAACTAGGTAATCCGCATGGGTAGACCCAAGGAGGATGATATCCAGAGAGCTCAATGTAAGATTCAGAGCAGATATGTTTGAATAAAAACATACCACTTTAAGGTTCTATGTAATAAGTTATTTCACAACAACCCCTTTAACAGGGCTCTGGATCATCAGACTTTACTTCCAAAGGTTGAAATGAAAAATGAAAAGCAATTCCCACGTTTTTGATGGACCTCATCAAGCATATGTAAAATTAACGAAGTGGGGAAGTAAGGTGGGAGAGAAGATAAGATATGAGTGGGTTAGGTGTACCATTTCAATTCCTTATTCTTAACCCCCGTCAAAACGTGTGAATTTCTTTTCATTTTTCATTTCAACCTTTGGAAGTAAATCTGATGATCCAGAGACCTGTTAAAGAGGTTGTGGTGAAATAACTTATTACATGGAACCTTAAAGTAGTCTGTTTTTATTCAAACAAATATATATATATATATATATATATATATATATATATATATATATATATATATATCTTTGTGTGTGTGTGTGCATGCATGCTTATGTGTATTTTCTGAAGACAAGGTCTGCATATATTATACGATGAACATATATTGCAACATAATAATAGCCGTTTTGCCCAATCTTATTTCATAAGATAACTATTCTTCCTGCGATTTTTGATATTTCCTTACAATAATAATAATTTGCATATTTGTGACCACATACTTACTTAATAACTGAGTAATTATGCCTCTATTTTTGGACCGAGTTTAAATCTGTTCAAAAAGACGCTCAACCTGTTATGAACAGCTTCTTTATACAAATGAACATTTGAAAAATGTAGCTTAGAAGAATCCTCACTAAACTATTAAAGAAATTTAATTTCCGAACATTAAATCATTTGAAACAAAACTGAAAAGTAAACTAAAATTTCATTGGATGCTTACTAATCTAACAGAAACACAAAAATCACCGATTCAAGACTTAATATATATTGGAATTAAGATAGATAATCAGGATTTAGAGCCAATAGTTGCCTTCGATATCAAGTTTGTTTTCGATAAGACTGAATCTGTTCAATGAATTTACAATGATGAAGCCCCAAAGATCAATGAAATGATTGTGGTCGTTGATTGATGATTTCTTCAGGTTTGTCCGCTATTTGTCCAAGGATGTAAAACCAGAGCTAATGTTTACTGCCAACAGCTGAACGATGTGTAGAGAAAAAAAAAGCTCTAAACTCGTCATTATTCTGTTGGACGTGACGATGCGTGACTATAATATTATACAATTTAAACTACAAAAACTGAAAGTGCTGGGCTTCAGATTTCATTCTAAACAATATCAACTGATGATCATTTCAAATATTTTGACTTTTTCAAACAAATATATTCCATTATGAAGTAAAAAATATTCCATTAAAAATTATTATGAGTAAAGAACTAAGATAAACTTTTAAAACAATGCCACATGATCGATCATGTCTCTCAACAGCTGAATGTTTTAATATTTATGAATTCAGATGAAAATATTTGACTTCTTTTCTATTTGATCTATCCATGGGTTGGCATTCATAATTGGTTTTCATTACTAGTTACCCCAAAGCTTATCTATACTTGAAAGTGAATTTTTCATGCCTTTATCAAGAATATTTAAGAAATATCACCGCAACAGCGTCACCCGGAATTTTTACCTTTGCCTAAAATTATTGAAATATATTTATATACGTTTAAAACTAAGGTAAGCATACATTTAATTTATTAAAATTTCGTTCCTCTTCTATTTGGGGTATGTGAAGGAAATTGAAGAATCCTAACGCAGCACCCGAAATGCAATACTTGAGCGATCCTAACCTCAAAGAAGAATACATAGACAGTGTGAAAAGAACATACGAGGCACACAATGGAAACTCGAAAATGGGACGCTCTAAGAGACGCTTTAGTGAAGGAGAAACGAATGGATGATTGATGAGATTCTCGACATGATGGAAAGAAAACAGAAAACTCTGCCAAGATATGGAACGGAGTACAGAAAATTACACAATGAAATAAGGAACAAATACAGGCTAGCTAAAGAACAATGGCTAAACGCAAAATGTGTAGAAATAGAAAGATTGAGTACTAGCAACAATAGAGACATGCACAAACAAATAAGACAACTAAAAGGACACAAGACATGCTCGTTAACAGGCTGCCTAAAATCAAAGAATGGTACACTCATATTAGAGAAAGAAAATTCTTCAACGCTGGAGCGAATATATTGGAGAACTCATACACAACGAAAGGGGAACAACTACCAATAAGCAGAACTACCGACGGACCTTAAATTCTAAAAATCGAATTATAAGCCACACTGACCAAACTGAACGGAGACAAGGCAGCTACAACAGACGGGATTGTAACGGAAATGCTGAGAGCTTTAGATGACTTTGGCATAGACAAGATCACCGAAATAACAAATGAAATCTACAACAGCGGGGATATACCAGAAGACCTCAGCAGATATAGCTTTGTAGGTATGCTTATGAAACAGGCAGAAATGAATGAGAACCCCACCGAACATTAAGCCTAATGATCCACGAGAAAAAAAAAACTCATCATCATCCGTGTTCTAATGTGCAAAGCGCGCAGCACAATCAGTCTAGAACAGTGCGGGTTCGTTAAAGACATCAAAACAACGGACGCGATATTCGTGCTCAGAATGTTATCAGAAAGAGCGATACAGATGTAGAAGGCCGTGTACCTATGTTTCATAGACTACGCAAAGACCTTCCACAAAGTACACCACACGGATATGATGGAACTACTCAGCAATCTCGATATATTCAGGAAAGATTTCAAAATAATCAAAAACCTATACTGGCAGCAAACAGTATAGAGAACGAGTTCAGTGAATATATAAAACAGATAGGTGCGTAAGGCTTTCTGACCCGACTTGATAAACCTATACAGCGAGACAATTCTGAGATAATTGGAAAATGTACCGGGATTTAGCATTGGCGGTCACAATCTTAACAACATAAGTTACGCAGATGACACAGTACTCTCAGCAGACACGGAAAAGAAATAAGAAAATCTCCTACAGCAAGCAAGTAGCGACGGAGATTGAGAAGAAAGGACCAAGCATAGACTACAAGAAGACAGAATGAATGGCCGTTAGTAAGAAGATGAGCCCGAAATGCAGTCTGAAATTTGGGAACACTAGAATCAAGCAGACACGGAAGTTTAAATACCTGGGAAGCATCTTGACAGAGGACATTATGCGCGACACAGATCCGTAGGCGTATTGGGATGGCCAAAGACACATTCCAAAAGCTGGGCAGAGTACTGCGAGACAGGAGGATTTCTTTGGTAACAAAAAGAATACTGAACTCTGACGTGGCATCTGTCCTTCTTTATGGCAGCTAATTTTGGACGATTTCCTCAAAGATGAAGAAGAGGCTCAAGGCGACAGAAATTAAATTCTACAGAAGAATGCTAAGGAAATCATGGACATAGCGAGGGAACAACGATGAGATCTTAGAGGGGTTGAAAACAAGGAGGCGGCTTATACTTATCAGGAAGAGTCATCTGAAGTTTCTGGGGCACAAAATGAGGAAGGAGGGCCTGAGGGGCGTAATCATAATGTAACGGAAAATTTAGGAAAAAATTGGTTTTAGAAAGCTTTTTAAAAATACATTTATAAAAGAAAGAAATAGAATAGGATTTTATACAGAACTTTATTTCATATTTTTAAAAAAAATAACCGATAAGAAAAATAATGTTTTAAAGTAAAGAAGTTAAACATCATGTTACATTTCATTAAATTTTAAAGACTGAAATTCGTTCATTATTTTATTTGTTTCAAATTTAAAAAAAAAAATTAAAATCATAATCAGTATTATTTTAATTCGCATGTTTTTATCATAATTTTAGTAATTATTCTGTAAAGTTACAATATCGTAAGTATTAATGATTATTATTCTTACACTACAGCAACAACTCAATTATGAATTAGGAAACAAACAAACAAATAAACAGACGAGCAAATTGCAAGTAAATTATAAATAAGAAACAAATAAACTAAATACAAGAAAGTAAATAAATTTAATACAAAAGAGATTTAAAATTCAAATAATACTTATAGAAAAGTAGGTTACAATTTTACGACTGAAATTCGTTCATGATTTTAATTGTTTCACATTTGAAATTTTTTTTATAAATAAGAATCAGCATTGTTTTAATTTGCATGTTTTTATTTCAATTTTTATAATTATTCTGTAAAGTTACAATTTTTGTAATCATTAAGAGATTATTACTCAAATACAGTAACAAATGAATTATGAATTAGGGAACAAACAATAATTAAATAAACAAATTATAATTAAATGATAAATAAATAAAATAATTATGATGAATAAATAAAAAAAGCAACAAATAAATACAAACAATCAAGTAAAAATTTAAAAATCAAATAATACTTTCAGAAATATAGGTTACTGATATAAAATTTAGCTGAATGTTTGAAGTTCTCTTTTTCTGCTTAACTTGTTACTTGTAATATTATTTTTTTCGCTAGAACAACAATTATTTAAAAGAGCATTTGTAGAGCTCCACACAAACATTATTTGTAATTTTTCTATATTGTGACCCTCATCACAAGTGTCAAAATCAAAAAGAAGCTCATAATCTGCCAAAACATTAAATGTTATATGCATGGTTAATTTCGTCAATTTACTGTATGAAGAAAAGAATGGTTTTTTATCAGATTATAAATGACTACATAATTATATAGAACAAAATTTATAGTTTTATTATTAGGATATAAGAGATAAACTCTATTAATCCCCTGAATTATAGCTACTTATTTCAGGTATTTCTTCCACATTATCTCTTACACTTCCAGATATGAAATCTTTGCAACTATTGCATTTAATTTTCTTAAAAACTGCATTACAGCAATAACCTGCTAAGTATAGTTTTGCAGGTAGAAATTCTCTACAATTATTAGCATCATCCTCTTTAACATCAATTCTATATTTATACATATCTAACTTTTCCTCCTCTGTCACTTCATCGCATTTCGGTTCTTGTAAACTCTTTAAATCAATTTTAATGCATTGCTGATTAAATGGTAAGCTCAATTTTCAAACTGATTGCATTCTAATTTTTTTTCACACTCAAATTCTTGCCGTATCGAGATATTATACTGATCCTTTCATTCATTGCTTCAAGAAGATCAGTTTGAAATTTGCCTGGTAATATTTACAGCATTTTCAGTTCCTCTATTCAATACTTGGTCAGTTCTACAAATGCATAGGTTGTATATTGCAAAGAAGTGAAGGTTTCATTTGTTAATTTGCCATTTCTTCTAGAAATTCTATTCCAAGATTCTAACCAGTTACAGAATATAGAGAGAAATCTGAAATTTTATTTATTCATTCTAAGTGGATTTCAGTATTTATTTCTAAGCCGACAACTTTTATATGGCGTTTTAACATTCATTATTGTCCACCAATATAAAATATGTTTATATATTCTGCAAAATTTGGCAAATATTTCTGTTTTCCTAAGGTTAATAATCATTGAATAGTGTATTCATTAAAATTTGCAGAACTAAATTAACATTTTGCCTTTCAAGATTAGTAGGAGAAAGTGCCTTTGAGGTCAATTTATAACAATATTTCAAAATTGACTGAGATTCTAAGGCATGGAATTTCTGTAAGTTAGAAAATGGGGCACGTTGGATACTATCTAATTCATGATTTCTATTATGACAAAATGTGGGCAACAGCATGCATTTATTTGCATTTTTTTGACCAAGGCAATTGTTTCTATTGCATTTTAATATATGGACTGAGACAAAAAGGAAGAAAAGGGGTCGAGACTTTATAACTGGGAGTGGATATACAATGGAAAGCTTTGAAGGACTGCAAAAGCAAGATATATCTTTTATTTATAGCATTATTATCTGTTATAATTGATTATTCTTGAAAGCCTATCTCCTCTAAACCAATTATTATACGTTTAACTATGTCAAATAACTTCTCAGCTTTAAGACATTTAGTTGGCATAACATGCACAACATCTTTATATTGTGAGAGTACACTGCTAATCAGGAAAGCAAAAGCACCTGTTGCAGCTTCAATAAGCCAACAATATTACCACCCTTATAATCTAAATAAGGTTTTAGATGAATTTCATCAACAATTAAAGATACTGTGATGTCCTTCTGCACTAGTAGCTTAAATTTATTTTTAATGTACATAAGAAAAATGATATTATGTTGCGCAATCAAAGGATTTATATATGCTGATAATGTTAGTCTTTTAATGATTGAATAGCTAGGTAAAATTATATTTTTGCTGTCTCTTAACAATCTGCACTCTTTAGGGGAGCAGTTATATAACAATCACGAAAATATCACCATTTCTGTTGAATAATCAAGCTTATTTTGTGTCATTAAATTTAGCTGCTCATATATAAATTTGATTGCATTAAAATGTTTGTTTCATTCTTCTTGCACCAATAGTAGAAATTATATTACCAATTTTAATATAAAAATCATATTTTGAGGTTCAGTTTGCTGTTATTCTGTGTCCATTTTCTTCATCAGAATTTCAAGAGTATTTTGATCAGTTACATGTTTAGGAATTTTATAGTCCCCTATTGAACGCATTTCCACATCTCTACAAAACACATGTACTGCAAAATCAGATTCAATTACAAGAGACAGATTGATTTTTTCATATGAGGATTTGATGATGCTGAATATAATAAGTGTCTCTTGCTGCCTAACAAAACTCAAGTAATCTTCTATCAAGGAAATTTAATTTCCGTACTAGATCATTAATATTATGGAATTTCGTCTGCATTTTATATGCTAAGTCATCATTAATACTTTGATTTAAATCACTTTTAAGAGCAGAATTCTCTAGTCGAATTCTCCTGGAATCTAGTGACTCTCTAGAAGTATTCAATGAAGATAAATATGAGGGAAAGTTTGGGAAAATTCTAGGAATAGCACCATCACGGAATTTTTTTTTAATTTAAGTGCAATTGTGACACCTGTTTTTTCGTCAAAAGCTGACGATTCCCTCCTTATGTTCTCCGGTCGAAAATGTAGTTCACATACCTAAATAAAATTAAAAAACAAACCTATTTTAAATTCTTACGAAAATCTAAGAAAATCAATCAGCAAAAATCTACAATAATATGAAGCATTAACAATGTTAGGAAAAGTGTAGAGAATTGGACAAAAGATTATTAGTGACGAATCTATGTACAAATAAGAACATTTTTAACATTTATTCATATTTTAATTTAAAATGATAAAAAAAACATTCTTATGAATAAAATAATTCTAAAAAATTGTTAAATTATTAGAATTATAATAATTCTAAAAATTAATTCAATTATTTTTATGCCTATAAAAAGATTCCTTTATTAATTTATATTCGAAAATTTCTTTAAAGTTTATTTTCATAAAAATTAGATTTGCAACATTGTTTTTAATGTTTTGTGAATTATAAAGATATACAATTATTTTAATCCTCAAAGATTTAATTGAGTGTAATAACTTTTTAAAACAAAACTTTATTTTAAAATGTGTTGTGAATTACAGACATGAAATTAATTAATTCAATTTAAATTTCATTTAGTTACGAATAAAACAATTCTAAAAATTATTAGAATTATTTTTTATGTATATAAAATATTCCTTCAGGAATTCATGAATGAATTTATGTCGAAAATTTCTTTAAAGTTTATTTTTTTTAAAAAATGAGGTTTTATCTTTTAAAAACAACACATTCGAGAATGGATGTCTAAACTTTCTCGCTAGATTTATGTCTTATTAACTTTATATCATGAATTACAAAGACATGGTATTAATTTTATCATTAAAGTTTCAATAAAATTTACTTATTTTTTAATACAAAAAATACTCACTCTGCTGAATTTAGTAGGTGAAAAATGATCTTTTCTGATTGAGCGAATCCAAACATCACATAATTCTTTATCTTTAGGGAAAGAAAATACATCTAGTTTAGGGCCGTTTTTATAATTCCCTTTGCAATTTGGTGCAACGCATCTATAAGGCATTGTTTTTGCTTTAAATTAATTCAATATTTAAAAGAAGATATTAATAAATGATTAAAAATGCCGCCGTAAAAAATCTGATACACAAAACAAACGACATGTTTCTTGAAAGTCAGACTCAATATGATGACGTCACATTTTTTCTTCCCATAATGAAACAGGCCTTCTCTATCTGTGGCCACAGACGTACCCGTCGGACTTAAGCAAGTGGATGATAGAACGTAGTCTAGGGAAGGAAGCAGAGGGAAAGAATTTGTTGAGAGCTTCCAGGGATAGAGGGAGGTGAAGAGCCATGATCGCCTACATCGTGAAAGGACATGACACATAAAAGTAAGAAAGTATAATGATAGCCTCGAGTATTTTGTGTTTTTCTTTGAAATGAGTGTCAAATATTATTTTAGTATTATCTAAAACGTGTGTCTTATTTTAACAGTTGTATTTAGTTGTTTATTATACGTTGATAGGTAATTGCATAAATGGCTCTAAGTTTCGATAAGTAATAGTTTAATTTATTAAAGAATGCAGTGCTTGTGTACGACTTTAATGTTTTCTTTTTTATCAAAGAATGACAAAAACTATAAATTGTACACAATTTATCCAGGATTTACTTGATTAGTGAAATATACAAAGTCTAATCAGGAAAAAAAAAACTGTCGTTTGAAATTTAGCAAAAATTATATGCATATCTTTTGATGGATTGTTTTACGGCCTATGCAGCAAATATTTTTCAATTGTAAGAGTTTTTGCAGATGATGATTTACTGGATACAAGTTCTAATAATTAAATCATAGCAGAGAGAAATGGTGGATTCCTAATTTTCCAAAGGGTATTTGCGCGTAACTAAGTATAACAAACACAAATCTCTAATTTCAAATTCCCAGCCATCATCCCCTACATCACAAGCACATCCGAGCTTAAAGTATCTGAGATTCCCAAAATCTCACCCATATAATTACTGAAAATGTTGCTTAACTTCAGAGATCGCACGAGAACCGGTGTTTCTACGTAATATTGTTGTATATATATATGTGTGTTGTGTCTGTGTGTCTCAAGAACTTAACGATGAGGATAAAAAACCTCGTTTCTGCTCTGATCATTGAGTGTTCTGAGAGAGTTTTGTCTAAACTCAACCTCTTGCCTTTCTGTCATTAACTTGTTATGGACATTTTAAAAGATATTTTTAAGCGTTTCCCCCACCCCAAGCAAAACGGGAAGCCGCTAGCATGCAAGAGGTTACAAAGAGGAGTGATAGACATCTGGGGACGTCGATTGCAATTACATTTGAATAGTTGGAGGGAAACAGGGAAAAGAGCCGGGAGTTCTACAGGCGAGAGGTGCGAGACATGAAGCTATTGGAATAGAAGAGACGGCTAAATTTAACAGTTTCGACAGTGAAAGTGGGTGAGCGAGATGGCAGCCTAGTAGAACGCTTAAATTTCTGAAGTCTGGGAACCAGCGAAAACAGTTCATCGGAGCTGTTACCATGAAAGAGGAAGGCGACAGCACGTCTGTGAGAGAGCGACTGCAGACGAGATGCCAGATCAGAGCCAATTACATTGAATATCCGTCTCTGGATCTTATCGACAGTGGCACCGGACCATATATAGCAGCAATACTCCAAGGGCGAATGGTTGATTTGTAAATTTGAAGGATCAACTCCGGTGAGAAAAATTTCCTGGCGCGGCACAGGGAGCCAACTTTCCATGCGGAGGACGAAGCTATTGATTTAATGTATTTGTTCCATCTCAGGTCAGCAGTCAATGTGAGACCGAGAAGTCTCAAAGAGGACCTCTCGACAAATTAAACGTCAGCTATTCAAATAGGTGGGGGCAGGGATGGTTCTCTGTGGTGAGTAATAGAGAGCAGTTTTGTTTTTGAGGCGTTAAAGTTAACCAGCCAATTCCTGCCCCAGTTCACAACCGATTGGAGGCTGTTTTCAAGACGAACGGACAGATTATTTTTTGAGGCAGGAATAAATTGTAGTTTCGTCTGCGTAGATGCCTACTTGGGAATCTATGACGTCAGGAAGATTGTTGATGAAGATAAGGAACGGAGTAGGGCCTAGGATGGAGCCTTGGGGAACACCTGCGTTCGTGGGATAGCAGCTGGAGGAGAATCCGTTGAGAACGACCTTCAATACACGGTTTGACAGGAATGATTGTATTAAGTCAAACAATTGTAAAGAAGGCTGGCATGCCAAACACTATCAAACGGTTTGGAGATCTGTTATTATGAAGAGCTTGGTAAATAATTTCTGTGATGGTCGTAAACACATCAGTTGCAGGACGGGCAAATCGGAAACCATATTTCTTGTTGGAGAGCAGGTCATGGGATGTAACGTGCTTAACCATTTCGGCGTCGATTAAAGCTTCGAAAACTTTGCCGAGGAGGGGGAGGACGGTAATTAGAAGGATCAGAAAGTTCACCAGAGTTTTTAAAGACAGGAACAATGGATGAGAATTTCCAACAGTCTGGAAAACAAGATTCATTGAGGCAGTAGTTATATAATTTAGAGAGGGCAGGGGTCAGTTCAGGTGCACATTTCTTCAGGACAATGGCTGGTACCCCATCTCTACCACTAGCCTTGTGGGAGTCTAAATTAGAGATAATGCCCAATAATGATGACGGAGTAATGTGAAGCTCGCTCAATAGAACCTCAGTTCTAAGGGGAAAATCGGGTGTGGATACACCGGAAGAGTCGAGCGTTGAATTGAATGAGAATTTCCGAGCAAAGCATTCAACCTTGTCGGCAGAAGAGGTCAGAAACTCGAACTAGGTTTGCTATTGTTAAGTACACATGCAGAGACGCCAATAATCCTTGGATACGTTCTTTCATTCGAAAAGCAAATAGTGACTTTGCTTCATTGAGCACACGCTTACACTCGTTACGGGCAGAGACAAGGAAACGTCTATTGCATTCAGATATGTCGCTTCGATATAGATGGAAGAAGTGGTTCCTATGGGCAATGGCAGCTGAGCAAGCAGCGGAAAACCAAGGGGAGGAGCGCGATTTGACCTTATATTTCCTTGAGGGGATGAAAGCGTCGATTCCAGCTTAAACCCAGGAAGAGACCTCGGAAGCACATTCTTGAACGGGGAGCGTAAAGACAACATCCCAGGAGACATCGCGAAGGAAATCCCGGAACGAGTTCTAGTCTGCTCGTTGATAACAGAACGAGGTTCTAGTGGTAGAAGGTTCTTTGCAGGGGGTGGAATTGAAGGACATATTGATAGACACTTCAGCCTGATCAGAAATGCCAAGAGGGCGGAGCTGCGTGGCGCTACAGGACACCGGGATGGAGGTAAAACATAGATCGAGAAGAGAAGCCTTACTGTCCCGGTTGTAGGGAAAACGTGTTGGGAAGTCGACTATCTTCGCGAGGGATTGAGAAATTGAAAAAATAAGGGTTTTGAATGCCTTCAATGTCAGTAGTAGCGTTTTTAAGCCACTTGGTATGATGTGCGTTAAAATCAACAAACCCGAATATGTGAGCAAACGGATGGAGAGAGAGAGAAAGCTTTGTTTCTTTTAATTAAACAATATTTAGCAGAGAAGTCTACTTTATCTTTTAACTAAATTCTAAGAGTTCATTTAGTTCATTCTATGCGGTTCGTGGAACCATTCGGAAATTGATCTCTTTAAAGTTCACTTTCGAGTAATGATAAGAATCAGAAAAAAATCTGTATCCTTTACATCAAAAAGATATTTAGTAACAAAATAAAAACATGCCTGTAATAATTATTGACAACTTATGTTCCAAACAGTAAGGTCGGGAAAAATTCAATTGTAAATATATTCTCTTTCTACTAAATACTTAGTGTATTCCCATAATGTATGATATAACGATATACTGTATAACAATAATTAGTTTCAAACAATTTACGAAATCCAAGAGAAATGTTTATAACTCACAGACACTTTCTGCATTGGGTCTCGTTTAATCCTAACTGCATCAAGTCTGTGGCAAAAACGTCTATACGTTTTTCTCGAGGTATTGAAGAAAGTCTCCTCTGTCAGTTATTGCTCATTCTCTCAACTCGACACGAATCATATCAAAACGCTCTTTGCTTGATTTAATTTAGGCCAGTATAATCCATGTAGCTTTTGGATGTCGTCAAAAATGTTTCGTTTTGTCACATGCAAGGGAAGGATTATCTGAAAAAAAAAAAAAAAAGCTACCAGAAAGGCAGGTCGAAATGAAGGGCCGTAACAATGATATTACTATGCATTTCCCTTTTATAGTATTATTTCTATTCAGGTTTTTCTTTTATTTATTTTGATTTTATGTTTCTTATCAGATGATGAAAGGAAAATAAACACAAAACTAATTTAATTCCATATTTTAACACACATTTCAAAATTTGTTTTTTTCTTTTCAATTTCGTTATTTTTATATTTCTATCTCATACGGTTTGCAGCGTTCTGTAATATTTCTTGCTTATTTGTTTCTTTAAATGTTAAAGACTCATCATTCTTTAGATACGTCCTCTCCGTCCTTTAAATTCTTTTAAATATACATATATAATTATACATCTGCTAAAACATTACTGACACCTTTATTGGTTATATACATGAGTGATTATTTTGCTGTATTTTATTATTTTTTCAATTAATACTCAGTCATTTTTTCGTTTTTGTCTCATTGATATTTCTGACATTTTGTTAAAAATATATTTTTTTACTGATTTCCGCTAGTCTATTTTTCGTATATTTCTTGCATTAAGAATTTTAATATTATCTAATATATATATATATATATATATATATATATATATATATATATATATATATATATATATATATAGCACTTTAGCATATGCGACGGTCAATCAACAAGACTGTATCATAAAACTTATATATTAGTTGAATTGCAGATGTACTTTTCTCGGTGTAATGTTCGATTGATGTATTTTATATTTCTTAATAAATTAAATGTTTTGAGATGGGAGGAAGGAAAATATATTGAAAATGTGTTTCGTAAACTAGATGCTTTTTTATTTCTTGGGCAAAAGACTTATATGCAAGCGCTCAAACACACACACACACGTATATATACATACATACATTCATATATATATATATATATATATATATATATATATATATATATATATATCTCACAAGAATATTTCTCTATGTGCACATACGTAATTGCGTTACTTTCTCGGACATAATTTGCATGTTGTTATATTTTGCCATTTATAATTTTCATATTTATCTGTATTTCCTTATATTTCTACCTGGTATTCTTTCTTTTTTACCGATTTCTTTCCATTTTCTTTGTTACTTTCGCTTGCTTTTAGGCTCAATTATTTCACCAGGATCATAGATGTGATACGAAATCATTCGAACCTAAAAAGAAACCCTAGTATTGGATATTTACAATAGTAAAAGAATAAAACAGGCAAAGCAACAATTTCTTTTGATATTCAATGGCCACTGAATGAGAGCTTATGAGGTTTCGCAAGCGGCACGTCAGCGTAATCGATGTCTGTTTTCTAAAAATACATCGACTGCGTTTAGGAAAATGTTGTCAATTGAAATATATTTATGGATATTTACCTGGGGAAAGAAACAATTGATGGTTAGTTTTGAACTGAACAAGATGTTAAAATTTATACGATTTCATCTGGGGTATAGAGAAACAAAGTCAACAGAATGAAAAATACTCAACGCAAAATAGAACATTATGTTCCTGGTCTTGAAATCATACGCTGTATTTACGGTAAAGACATTTGAACGTAAATGAGATAGAATTATCATTAAGAAATTACAAGTAACTGTTTTTAGATAATAAATATTATTCATCACTACTTTATAATATTCTGAAAAACAGAAATTGAGAGTATGTTCTTATATTAACAAATGTCTGATTAAACAACAGTGTAAATGTATCTTCTAAATCATAAATATTTCAGTAACAATGTATATTAGTTGTGGTCACCTTGTATCACTACACAACGCGAAGTATCGGAATAATTATAAACTTATTTTTATTTAATTTGAACTGCTTATCATGCCTGCCCTCACCAAATTTACTCAAATGTCCCATTTTTTCTCCATTAATGCATCATTCAATATATCAAAGTAATTAAAGACACTTTACCTGTTTATATATTTCTTAACCTGATATGCAACATTATTAGGAGACACTAGTTGTTATTTTTCCACATATCGATGGTCATAATGTTTTGGTTCATTATAGATAGACATTTGTCAAAACATTCAATATGACCAAAATATTTTATGATCACCATTGTGTATTTTATAATATTGTAAATTGTCGAAAATAAATTCATAATGAATGAATGACTTAAATTAAATATGTTATTTTCACCTCCTGTCAATGTTTTACAAGCACGATTCATTTTAAACAAACAGGTCAGTATAAATAAATAAACTAATATTTTGAGTTTCAATAATCCTTTTAAAGCTTTCATTTGCATAAACTGTACATTTTCTGTAATTTAATTTAATCTGTTCGAACTATTTTTGATCGTGAGTTTTTTCGGGCATTTCAATTTGGTTCGGCTTCATTTGCATAATTTTAACCTCGGAAATGTATTTATATTAAAACCATTCACAACAGTTCAGGCAGTTCCCCAAAATAAATGAATTCATTTTTCTTTTCGGTATTTTTTATGTTCGACCGCTGTTTCATTTTCTCCTATTTGAAGAATTTTTGTTGCATTCTTTTGCAAGCTTCCCGCAATATTTTCAACACATTGTGGTCTATATGTTTCCAATCCGATTTTGGTATCTCAAACAAACTCTTCGAGGACGATGAGCATTTTGACACATTCTCTCACAAAGAATATAACTGTATTGTAGTTCGAGTATAGAGCATTATGCATGGTCGTTTGTTTTAGAGTTGGTCGGCACGGTTCTTGCATACCACATGCTGTTGTTTGTATTATTATTATTATTATTATTATTATTATTATTATTATTATTATTATTATTATCTTTTTTTTCAAACAGATTTATTCCTTAATTTATTTAGCTGGTACGAGCCATATACTCTGTCATTTTATCACCTGGCTACACTGACGAAACATTTTTTTTAGATATTTGGTTATTTGAAGCAGTGCTGTTTTATAAATGTGGTGAACGCGCGTCAGTATAGATACAAAAGAGGCATCGTCTCGCATGCGGACATATTTGTCAACATCAGTTACATCCACCAATAAAAGCAGAGGGGAGAGCCGCAGTTGGCAAGACACGGTGTCTGGTGACGTCGGTTCCGTGGGCATTTTTGTCCCTCAAGTTTCTATGGTTTCTGAAGTAGTGTTATTTTTGTCACCGCCCGTAGATTTGTCCACGAAGTTGAGAGGAGAGGAATCGGTTAGGTTTTTCCGCCAGTCTCAACATATTCTTGTCGTACTTTACAACAATAAAGTATCTCTGTTTGAATCAATTCCCTTTTCAGTCAGTCATTTTGGGATTTTTTGTCTCACTCTTTCAAGGACAGTGACAAGAAGAAGAAGAAATGCTGCTCACATTCTAATTCACAAGGATGTCATGTCATTTGTCAAATCTTGATAACACCCTACTCTTTCTCAGCTATACTTATGTTCCCGGGTATCGCTATATCAATGATCCTCTTCTGTTTGTCATCCTTTTGGATATTAATAACGCCTGCAATTATTTCTTCAATTCCGTGATCTCGTTGTACTGAAGAGTCCAACAGCAGTATAACACTCATTTTCCTCTACTAAAGGTTTTTAATGCTTACACAACTTTCTGGTTTACTCAGATTATATTTACCACATAGCATAAAGTGTACAATATGTGCCTATATTGTTATGACTATTCGCATTGCACCAACTTTCCGCATAGTGACACAGTCTTCCCTACTTTTCTCCACATTCAATACAGCACAAAATCTGGTTTTATCAAATATCATATTTGCCATCGTGGGCTCCGGAGGTTTAGTTATTGTGCGGTATATATTAAAGATTATAACCCTTTCGTTACGCTGCCCTGTCGGCTGGGGCTTTAGAATACACTGACTGCACCTCTGTAGAGGGGTAAGATCCCCCCCCAATGAGGCGTCCTGAGTATGATGTTAAACTGCATCAAACAGCAAGGCCTCTGATCAGGAGGTTTTGAGGAGCATGGAACCACCTCTTAATTGCTGTTGTTCCCAGGTCCACCTTGACCCGGGGTGGTAGCACCTGTTAGGGTCCCAGCTATGGCCAAATAGTGAACTCCTAGTTTTTCCAAGTCTAACTCACGTCCTGGGTATGACGGCAAACTACATCCGCGTCCTGGGTACAGCGATAAACTACATCAAACAGCAAGGTGTCAGATAATGTTTTCAGAAAAATAATGTCGCCAGCTATAATTTTTTGAAACAGTAGTGTTGTCAGCTATACATTTTTTGTAAAGAAGGTTGCCAGGTAATGGTTTTTTGAAACACTAACGTTGCTAGCTATACATTTTTTATTCCATACAAAATAGGCATTTAAAATTCATATAAACTGGATTTGGCATTAAATAACCCACAGTGGTTGATATGCCATAAAACCCAAACAAACAAACCTTTCGTTACGTCTTCTTTTTATATTCAGGCCTGTATTTTATAGATTTTACTCGATATCATGGCAATCTTATTCATCTTATCCCACCCACTTCTCGCACTCGCTTTGTACCGGACCCACTCTTAAAAAACCGGGACAGCTATCACTATATATTCCGGTGCCTTTTATGCCATTATTTCTACAATGAAAATTTGATATTTCACTAATTATTGAGGTGTCAATTTAACCGACAGCCAAGGTTGATACAGTCTGTTCTCCTTGACTGAAGAATTCCTTCTAGCAATATTGTAACCCGCTGAAATATCAAAGGGAAATTAACAGGTGATAGAGATTGTTCAAGTTTGTCCTGGCATTGTGCAAGGGAAAAGGTATTCAGCTTCTGATTTACTTTTCATACACACACACTAACACACATTTTCTATTATTATTGGTAATAAATTTTGTTACAGAACCAAAGTACACGCTGTCCACAGGCAGTGAACTGATGTGGCATTCATCATGTAAGAATTCTTCGGAGTATATACTCGCAGTCAAGCAGAGTAGTCTTTTGCAACTATCCAATATTGATACTGGCTTCGATCTTATGGTGTTTTATAAAAACAATGGGTATGAATTCCCCTCGTAATTAGCACAATTTTTACACTTCATATTTTTATTTGCAGTATATATCTTCGCATATGCAACACATATTTCATTATCTTAGAACCAATATGATCTGAACTGTTTCAGGCCTTTCATTTCTAATTTATCCAATCTCAGTGATACTGTTTACGGCACTGTTTTACTGGATTAACTATTATAAGCGCGAAATTACTCATCATGTTCCAGCGAATTTATTCAGCTCACAGGTGAAGTTCTAATATTTTTTCTAATTTTCATTTGCGATGAAAGGAATATTTACCTTTTGAAGATACCATAACAAAAAAAAAATGTCTATAAAAAATAAACTTTATAATATATGTCCAAAGAGAAAACAAAAAGTATTACACAAAAATATAGACCTCGTACTAGATAATAAAGATTCATAGATTTTATAGAGCCGCAATATTGCTGTGAAAACAATGGCTTCTAAGATCGAATTTGAACGGGAATTGAAAATAGATGAGCGACAGTAAACTTTTTTTACTATTTTTATGCGAAAGAAATTAATATATATATATATATATATATATATTAAGACATTTTTTATGTTTATACGTTCTTTTTATAGATACAAAGATTTAAGTAAATGCTCTGTTTATGATAAACAGTATTAACGACATTTACCAGCCTGAATGTCCGAGAAATTTTCATAGAAAGTATGTGTCCTCCAACAGGAATCGAACCTGTATCATATATGGAACAGTCATATAGCCTGACTCACTTTTACCGAATGGTCCACAGAGGAGCGTTTCGGTTAGCAAGGTCGATTTTACTGTTTTTAAAATACAATTCTCCATGATTCTCTCTCGTACATTCATATCTACACGATGCACATCCATATGTAAAAGAATGACGTCACACATCATGAAATGGACAAAGTCCGACAATTATTTTAATACTTTTTTATGCTTATATAAAAAGAACGTATAAACATGCAACAGAAATGTGATTGTAAAGACTTATGCTGTGTATACCATGGACGAACAACGATGGAATTTTAGAGAAAAAATGTAGCAAAAAGGAAACTTTTAAACACCAGGAAGAGACAGATGAAATTTCTAGGGCTCATAATAACGAAAGAAGAATGGGAAAATCTAATACTCACAGGACAGAAAGCAAGAGGGACAGAGGAAAACAAAGCATAAACTACTTAGTGAGCTCGAGTAAAAAGATAGCGGAAAAATATTAAGGAGCGATAAGAAAAAGAAAAAAAAGTAGGAGCTACAAAGTAAAGGAAATTGCGAAAATTTATAATCGCCCATGTCCTGAATAGACACGGCACACAGAAAAATAAAATAAAGAAACTCGCTGTTGGTCATGAAATATCGATCAAATATCCAAACGAATATACTACACATTTTTATATGTATGAAGAATTTTATAAACGCTTCGATGTTAAAATCGGTTATATCATTAGGCTTTCAGTTTTTAATTGCTTTCTAACTTTCGCATATTCATTGGATAAATCTCGTGAGAAAAAGAGGGGGCGGTTCATAGACATGAATCAGATGTAATGTAAATGGCGAGATTAACTATTTCCTTACAAGGAAACAGCTGACATTCATTACTCGGACACTTCACAAAAAAAAAAATAAATAAATAAATAAAATAAAATAAATAAAATTAAAAATAAAAAAAAAAAAAAATAATTCAGTAGACAAAATTTATTTCCATCTGTTCTGATGGTAATAATTAAATAATTAGTAGAGTATAAAAAAAACTTATATTTTTTTAAATGACTATAAAGACTACTTGGGCTTGGGCTTCAATCCTTTATTGGCTAATGTTTTAATCAGCGTCAAAACTGTTGTGATAGAAAGCATGAAATATTAGAGATGGAAAATCTAATCGACACTGCATTTATATAGTATCATCTTCTAACTAGTAGTTACATCTTTTAAATAGGTCGCTTTGAATATGACTTCAAAAAGATGAATGACTCCGAAAGTGTCAACATTAACTATATTCAATTGTATTATGCGCCTGCTTGCGCAAGGAACCAGTTGAATATAAGGCTAGTGGTGTGATACTTGATTAAACCTACACATACATATATATGTATGTTTATATCTTATTATATTAATCTGTTTTGAAACCATATATGAATTAATATTGACTACTGAACATTTCAAGGGTTTTCTCATTATATAGATGATTTTAATTTTACGCTATAATTAGGAATATATAAATGAGATATATCCAAATGGGATATTTCTATTAATATTCCATCTTGTAATTTGATGCTAGAATGTTCTTAAAAATTACATGTTTCATTTATCGTAAAGATTTGAAAATATATTACTCTAACAGGTCTTCGAAATTAACATTAAAATATCCACGTAACATTAATTCCGACAGAAAAATCGAAGGATGTCAGTTAAATTGAACTTTCTTAACACGTATATTTTACATGATTGTCATGCGCAGTCGATCGTTTATTCACCTGTTCATATTAAAATGCACGCACAACATTCACTAAAAAAAACAAACTGTAGAGCACTCACTGAGGTATATTCAAATACACTTTTTAACGTTTTGAGGGGCTGGGCAGAAAAACGCCTCTCAACCAAAGGAAATTTCAACTCTTCAATTTTAATCTACCGTTCTATTTCCACTTCTCAGTAAAGACAACGTTCTCATCCATAATTGCGTATATCTTCATGATGACTTGATGACAAAAAGTAACATCAGAGTCAAGTTTTCTAATAGGAACTGTCAGACTTAAGAAAGAAATTACGTTGAATGTAATCATCTTTTCGCTAACACATTCACTTGATTAGAGTTATCAATATTGAAATTTTCCTCGATAGTTTATGAGTTATTTAAGTATGTATTAAAGTAAATTAAATATAAGTAATATAAGTTTATGTATGTGTTTGTATGTATTTAGGAAAAGTTCCAAAATAGATTTAAAATATATAATTTTGTAAAAGATTTAATAGTTTACATTTTTCTGAGCATAATCATTTCAGAATTACCTAATTTCATATGTGAGATTATATATATATATATATATATATATATATATATATATAAAGCGAAAGAACAGTAAGATATATAATCCGGTGTTCTTATTAATAGTTTTATTTTTACATAACAGTGCTCAATGCAAATCTTCAGAGCATAAATATTATAAATTTACTCATGGTTATGGACTTTTGGTTATAAAGGACTCAAGGAACTTTAAAATAAATAAAATTAGAAATATATTATATAGAGAATTTAAATACCTGAACTTAAATATTACTGTAAGCACTAAATTGAAAAGCTGAACTTGCTTGATATAACATTAGATATAACATGAAAAAATGTATACATACCTTATAAAAAAAAAACAATACTAATGCTTTGTTTTTACACACTAAATCTAATCATCCTCCATATATAATTAAACATATACCTTTATCCATAAAAATAACAATAAGTACAAATTCAGTAAATGAGAAGATTTTCCATGAACATATTAATTTCTATAATAAAGCTTTTAAAGATAGTGGCTACAAAAGCCCCGAGCTAACGTACATAAAATATGAAAATGGAAAGCATAGAAAAACAGAATTAAAAAAACAAAAAAGCCAACATAATTTAGTATACATCCAAATGGTAAAGAACAAATTAGGAACAAATTCCTTGCATTAATCGTTAAATACATTCCTGAAAATAGAAAACTCAGTACTATTTTCAATAAAAATTACCCTAAAATTAAGTTACAGCTGTACTGAAAACTTAGAAAAAATTATAATGCTAATATCTTGAACAAACACTTAGACCAAGACCAAAGAAATTTAGACAGTATAATAATAAAAAGAGATGAAGATAAACAAAAATTATGTAACTGCAGAACTCCTTGTAACTGTCCTCTTAATAATAAATGTCACGCTGAATCATTAGTATACCTATGCAATATCTCACTTAATGAGGATCCAGACAACGTAAAAGTCTACATTGGAGGCACAAGACATAAGTTCAAAAAGTGGTTCAACCAAAATCAAAGTTCTTTTAGGATAAATAAATACCGAAATCAGAAGTCACTATCGAAATATTTCTGGCACTTAAAAGAAACCAATAAAACACCTACTGTGAAATGGAAATTAATAAGAAAAGATTGAATATCTAGGTCTTTGCCGACATTGTCGAAAATATTCCTTAAGTAATGCTTAATTAAAATCAAACTGATAAATGAAATATACATATTTATACTTGATACTGAATAATAATATTTAAATAATATAGTATTTCTATTACATTTATTGGTTTTAAAACATATATAGTCTATTAGTAATTAAAATTAAGAATAATATTTTAAAATTGTAGATGAATACGACATATTCATATACAAACATCCCTTTTAGAAAAAAATCATTATGTATACAAGCACAAATTTAAAGGAGAAACAAGAGCCGAAAAACTTTTTGTTGTTGGAAATGACCAGACGACATGCATTGAACGGATATCATCATTCGTTGGAAAAGGCACCCTTGACATAACTACCTTTCGAAAGAAAATCATATTTTGATACAATATTTGTCAGCGAAAATGAATACCGTACCTATCCTTGTTGAAATGACTGGATGTCCCCATATCCTTAGAAACTAATATTATGAAGGTATGTGCTCATAAATCTCAGTAAATTTCAAAAAAAGAATTCCAAATAAAACAGAACTAGGGACTATAATTTAATTCTATAATTGAATTTGAAGTTTTTAACTGCATTTGAAACATGATAATTCCTGTATAGCAATGGAACCATATTTTAAATTAGTATATATATATATATAAAAAATATATATTTATATATATATATATATATATGATGAAATAAATCGGATGTGTTCAAAAGATCACAATATCAAGCTAAAGAAATCAAGCCTGTAGAGCGATTTAATATTCCAAAATAATAAAACGCTGAATGTAGCAATATGTTTGTTTCGACAGTTAAGGTCTTTATCAGTTAGTTAACACAGCGAAATAATTACAGGCAACATCGCAAGGACTTAAATTTCTTAATGCGGCACCGGAAGTACTAAGGGCGAGGAAGAGTGGTAAAAAAAAATTATAATTGTTTTTCCAACTTCACCCGGGGTTCGTATAACCCTAAAGTCAAGTTCCTCATGTGCTTACATTTTGCCATAATTTCGGTACGCTCATTCAGAAACTAAGGACCACACTTGTATGTTGCAATTGACTACTCCTCCCCCTCCTGACAGGAGCCGCTATTCACTTTACCAGATTTACTTTTCTTAAAATATTCCAATCATTGGCAGGAATTATTTCATTTTTTTCCTCTAAAACTCCAATAATAGTTTGATAGCCTTGAATTGAACCTGTGTTCTGGTATTCTAAATGACGAAGTATGATTATGCCACCTCTTTTTAAAATGGCCCTCAGTGCAACCAATGCATGGTCTTGGACTGCCATTGTCATTTTCTACCTCGGCTCAATGCACTACCCCATCTGTACAACATACCGCATTTAAGGGACAATTAAATTTTCTTCTGCAATTACAAAATACCTTAGTTTTACTCCTTACATGATCTTCAAGATTTGAATTTCTTTTGTTCAACCTTTTAATAATGATTCCTAGGATGTTAGTGCAACTGTAGCTCAACTTGAGTGTTTTGCGATTAAATAACCTGTACAACTCGGACGTTTTTGGGAATTGTTTATTTAAAAGGCTGAAAATATTTTCCATATATTACTTCTTACTTGGATGTTGAAGGGAGGGTTGTACCAGATAACATTCCTTTTTCTATTGTCACCTGTTTTTGGATTTACTTGGTCCTTGAAACACAGGTTGATATTGTGCTTTTCCTCTCTTAATGCAGATACGTATCTTTTCATTGAATATTATTTCATTTGAAGAATGTTTCACGTGTGGACATGAAAATACTTTAAGAATATTAGAACAGATGATTATTGAAAATATATCTATGCCCCAGCCAATATCTCATATCAGAAGGAAGGCGAAATTAAAGTTACAAATTAAGTTACACTGATTACCAGAATATATTTCTATGTGTATTTGTTTAGCGGCATATCAACTCATTATGGGTCGTTTTAATGCCGAAATTTAATTTCCATACGAGCATTCGTAATTTCCTTTACAAATGTATATATTTGGTAATTTGACTCTAAAGTCTTTTATACTTTCATAGTGTTTTCACCCCAGTTTTGGGGAAACTACTTTCCTATAGCTCGGACTCTAACAGGTACTACCACCCCGGGTCTGGGTGGACCTGGAAACCACAGTAATTAAGACGTGGTTCCATGCTCCTCAACAGAGGCGTTGCTGTCGGATGTAGTTTATCGTGATAAACAGTCATCAAAGACACACATATAAAATAAGATCAAAGCTTCCTTTTTCATTAATAGAAATAAATAAATAAATTTCGTGTTTCATGTTTAATTTTGTAACACCTCAATACACAATTCTCTTTTAAAAATATACAAATGGAGATTATTACTTGATAACCCTTAGCATATAACTTTGGAATCAAATATAAAATCGGATATGTTACTTGAAATTCATGATTATATTTTGTAACATCGTTTCTTTAAAATAACTTAAAAGTATTTTTATGTATTTATACATAAATACTGATAGTGTTTGTGTGACATTTGGTTTCTTGCTAACAAATATATGAACTGTCGCCCCAGCCCCGAAAAAAAATCAAGTGAAGCCATTATTATGCACACCTTGTCTTGGCACGGTAATATTTCTATAAAAAGCGAACAAATCTCAGATCAACTTGAAAAATACGCTTAAAAGAAGCCGGCGTCTGATTCCAATCGCTTTAGTTCGATATCGATTTAGAGATTAGGGACAAACAATGAAAAAGATA
The DNA here is from genome assembly GCA_963932145.1 of Acanthosepion lycidas. NCBI lineage: Eukaryota > Metazoa > Mollusca > Cephalopoda > Sepiida > Sepiidae > Acanthosepion > Acanthosepion lycidas. The sequence continues at coordinate 70,331,174 of OZ010577.1, forward strand.
TTGTGGGGGCTCCTGTGCAAAAGAGTTCTGACCCCATTAGTGACATCAGAGCTTTGCTTGCTTATTGAACATTTTCGATAAATCCTTTTCGAAAAGACCCTCACTGAAAATGTATTTCCCTGTTTCTCCTTGAGAGAGAGAGAGAGAGAGAGAGAGAGAGAGAGAGAGAGAGAGAGAGAGAGAGAGAGAGAATATGAGAGAAATACTGAGAACAGAAAACAGAACTTAAAATCGGTTTTATGACGATAAGAAACGACCATTGTTGATGGCCGCTGGGAGGTTGGGCTTTTATAAGTGACCACACAAAAAAGAAAATTTAAAAAAGAATAAAAAAAAATGAAACAATTTAAACGTAAAATCATTGAGCGATATAATATGACAGCTCAACCTCGAAAGGGTTATCCTATTAAAGGGATTATTCCATTAATAGAATGCAAAGAAAAATAAAACATAAAAAGCTAAATGATAAGGAAAATATTTTTCTCAGCAATGTCAAGAGGAAATACATTAAGATATTATCTGAAAGTTTAAAATATAGTATATGTGTTGAATGAATTTTCTTTTGCTTTCGTAGATAAATGAATAAAAAGCTGCAATTTCCGCTGGTCAAAATACAAACAATATTTTACCATAATGAAATGATTTGTCATTAATTAAATTTCACTTCTTGCAATAAAATAATTTAGAGCTTGGCAATTATTTCAACTTATTTGAAAACTGCATTTTACGCAAAAACGCTTTTTCGGAATGTTTACGTAAATAACAATTTTTAGTTTAACTTCAGTAATCTTGAACATTGCCTCTTTCCGTGGCTACGTTCATATATAAAAATATATATTTGCTTCTCATATTTGAACGCATTTAATTGTATTGTGAGTTTAGAAAATACTTAACATACGAAACAGAATAAGAAACTTGGAAACAGACAATTATACGAAAACATGACATGGAATTTTCTGTAATTCTCATATTGAAAATAATGGAAAATGAATGAAGAGCGTTAAAGAAAAATATAAATCAATGCTGTCATCGGCTGAAAACGGTTATATGAGAGCATGCTGAAAAATATTCGAATCAGCCTAGGTAATGACTTGTCTGACTGCCACCCGTTAAAAACTGGTAACTTATTTAAATCTTTGTAGATGCCTTTAAATGAATATAAATATTTTAACATAAGGAAGTTTAATTTTAGTGCACTCTGGAAAAAATAAAACAAAACAAATATCCCAGAAACACAAGTCTTGGCTCAGGATTTTGATATTCATAACATTGATGTATCAGTTCTTCAATAAACCAAAATCAAAGGACATGATATTAATATCATAGTTTAGCAGAATAATTTTATTGCTTTAGAAGCAGACAGTAAATACCATGTAAATGGTTTTGTCATCAATACCAAATGCAAAAATAACATTCATATACAGCAGAGGAACAACCATATTATAGGCATTCAACAACATTAAAAGAACTATCAATACATTTCCATAACTCCTCGTTAAAAAAAAAAAAAAATTGAAGTCCTTAGAAGACCTGCAGCACTTTCGTGGGTTAGCAGAGGACACGAATGTTTAGAGGGGACTAATAATATGTATTTGCTAAGTTGTTGAATATGAAAAATCACACTGGTATGCAGTGTGATTTCAATTCATGACTTTATTTATAATGAAGACGCCTTTCTCAAAAATACTCTGACGTTTATTCATTTGGTCAGATATTTGAAAGTTGGTAGGATTAAAATCTTTTCAGCCACCAATTCTGAAAGTGCATTTAAATATAGATTTCAGTAATATTTCTTCTGTCGGATCGAAATTAATATATAGTCCTTGTGATACCGTTTTAATTTTATCGTTTGAAATATATTCTCTTCCTTGGAATTTAGGAACGAAATGTTAATGACTGACAGCATAAAAATGTTATCAGGTGAGTTTTGTCTACACTTAAATAGAGAACTATTATAAATAGATTTTAATTTTACATACCTGGACAGTTTTTCTAAATTGATTGTATAAGATAATTTGGTTTTGAATTCTTTCTTCACATTTAGTATACAAAATATGACAAACTACTGAGTGAAACTTTTAATCTAAAATACAGTGAAATTGTTTTCACCGGATGTATGCATAATAGGTGAAAAATATGATTTCAAAACTAGGTTATTCAACGAAACATAATCAGTTATTAGGTTGGTGCAAAACTAATGTCGTTTTCTCGCATATGTTACTATGTGAGAAGACATTATTTTTGCACCAACCTAATATATTTGTAATTTAAATGTAAATAAGAGTTATCATACTATTAGAAAGCTATTCAGCTTATTTGCTTTAAATATATATTCGCGCATTAAATATTGGGCTGATATGTTGATTTAATTCTTTAGTAATGTACGCATTATATCATGAAATATATCCTTCAGTAAATGACTTATGTATGTTTCATGTCGTTAACAAATCTTAAGGATTCTTTACTTTCAGGTTGGAAACATTTTTGAAAGTTAAACAAGACAATCTAGCAATTTTGAGAAACGTATAAGTGTTTTTCTTCAGCTGATTATTATAAGTTAAATTTAATATATGGGCATAGAGAAAAATACACAGGTAGCAGATTTGTTAATACGTATGTGTGTTGCACGCATCTGCTTATTTTATAAATTTGATATAATTATATTGGGCTCAGTATATGCAATCGAACCTGTGCAGATATAAACAATGTGTAAATAGAAATCAACAGTACATTGGCAGTTTCATGCCTTAAGTGATCATCAGAGTGATTTATGTGTTTACACCGTTTCTGTCTATGTATACAATGTATCTCTCTACACACACAATATATATATATATATATATATATATATATATATATATATATACAGAGAGAGAGAGATAGATAGATAGATAGATAGATAGATAGATAGATATGAATTTGTGTGTGTAGATAGACACACACACACACACACACACATATATATATATATATATATATATATATATACTATTTACATAGTTCGGACTTTTGTTGTCATTTTTATTGTCGTACTCATGATGTTTCGGCTGCTGTACGATCTGTTCTTCTTCAGATGATATACTTTAGAATCAACCGGGCCTTTATTTAGTTCACCGAGCTAGATTGTTCTCGTTCCACGTACCACGCCATTTTCAACAACTCTACTGTGGGCAGGTATCAGCGTACAGCACTTTGCGTCAGGTCACTGGATTACTTCAACCACTAGACCAATCCCTCAATTCAGAATTATATATATATATATATATATATATATATATATATATATATATATATATATATATATATATATATATGGGGGGGTATTGCGCCTGCCATATTCTATTAATTATGTGAGGGTAGGTTTCAGTATTTTTGGAAATAATTGTACATATTTAATATAACTGCTGGTTTTATAGGTACGTACTGACACACATGTACATGAATATAGGCACAGTTTAAACCTTGATATATGCGCGATAAATATATTGCCTGTCTTTTTCTTTTTAATAATTTAAGTGTATACTGGATGGTACTCATAATTTCAGGATATATTCGCACGTTAAAATACAGTGAATTATATATATTCTCCTGTCGCCTCTGTGGACAATAATTTCTACGTTTGCCAATTTAAAAACAACTACAAATAAAAAAAAAAGAATAATGAAGACTTCTTCGAAGAAAACAATGAATATTTTTGGGAAGTAAATAATTATTTTGCAGAATTCGTATAAACTAATTGTGATGAAAATATGGAAATAGAATTCCAGATAAGAATATGTACCTAAGTGTGTCACAACAAACTTAAGAAATGGTGAAGATTTCTCAATGAACTTATGAACTACATTCCTGTTCTTTAATATTGGAATACTCCAGTAGTTATGAATGTCTGAGATAAGAAAGGCGGCAGATATTCTATAACTCTATCAATGAAAACTATAAAACTATTTCAAAGAGTGAGTTTGATGAATTGTGGAACCAAACATCTGGCACTGCTGTTCGTACATATATAGAAAGACACAGACAATTAAATAGAAGTATTAAAGACAGAATAAAATACGCAGCAAGTGGTTAAATTGTCACCATTTTATACTTTTAATTTCGCTCATGCATGTTTTTTTATTTTTTTTATTTTGTCGACTGCACCGTATAGTAGGGTCAGTTGGGCACCGTATGTGAGAAAAAGAGCACCAGGACGCAATTCACTCCGCCAAAAATTTAAAAACTGCATTTTCACTGGAAGCTCCACTGTTTCAGAGTGTTTGGGCGCCCATATGAAGAGAGTGCAGAGGAATCGGAAGGAGTTGGATGAGTGTAATGGTGATTACGAATGTACGGTAGGTCGGAAAACTTACCACGATCTTTCTGATGAGAAATGGACTATCGAATTTATTAGTGAGGGCCTCAGACTCAACACGGAGGCCTACCTCAAGTAAATGGAGGAGGTAGTGCTGGGTTGAATGGGTGGTTGCAGAAAGACCCTATGCCTGGCAACACAAGCAGGAGAACGCAATCATTGCTGCCAGACAATTTATGCGACCACAACATCCCACCTAACACCCCAGACTGCAACCCTCTTGATTATTATGTGTGGGGTGCAGTTGAGAGAGAGAGAGAGAGAGAGATAGATAGATAGATATATAGATAGATAGAGAGAGAGAGAGAGAGAGAGAGAGAGAAAGAGAGAGAAAGAGAGAGCAACAAATCTCTTGTAACCTCAAAGAAGAACTGAAGTTCAAGGATTATGGCAACATTCACCACCATAAACAAGGTGACCATCCAGTTAAAGGAGATTCCGAAGTTGCCTGGAGGCTTTGGCTGACGCCAATGGCGATTTCATTGAATAAATGTAATCTTTCGTATTTCAAAACACCTTTGTGTATTTTGGTAAATATATCTGTTTAAATGAGATGTCCCTGTCATTTTTTTCGTAATTTAGACGATAATTTATTCATCGCAACCTGTATGTGTAGGAAAATAGCTTTTTTTTTATAAAACTATAGCACTCTAGAAGAAGTACAGTAGATAGGGAATTAAAAAACAAAAAACAAAACAAAACTGGAAACTAAAAGGGAGTTAAAAATGTAAACCACATTAAAAGACAGACATAAAAACTTATGTTTCGTATTAAACTTTTCAGTTGAATTTCATAGTCTTTTCTGTGAGAATATAACGAATAATTTCTTTAATCTTTGGTCTTCCTGATAAATTTATTGATAAAAGTATATATCTTGTTATTGTTCTTAGTTTTGGAGAATATTATTTCTCTACATCTTATATCGGGGTCTTGCCATTTTTTTTAAGCTGCCAAATTTTTTTTTAAGCTGCCATATTTATTTAATTTCTTCCTTTATATAGATCTATTTTTAAGGAATTACTTGATTTAGTATTTAATTCAACAATATTTCTTATTGCACTAAACGATCAGGGCGTCTACTCAAACAGGTGTATCCAGTATAGTAACTGCATAATACGAAATATCCCTCTATGCACATAATTCGTCCTTTTATTTTTGCTAATATTTAAACTAGGCGTTTTTGTTCATTTTAACAATTTATTTCTGTTGGATATTATTTTTATAAGTTTCGTTATGATACTTTTCTCGTTTACACTTGAGTTCCATATTTTCGTGACTTTTGAAATTATTATAACTTTTGACTATTTTACCTTAATATTTGGATTACCATTTTTTCTTGACCTCATCATTTATCTATTCTTTCTTTTCCTAGCTGACCGCAAAATATTCTCTAAATGAAACTCTTACTTTTATTCATAAGTACCGTGGTTGCTTCTCAAGCTAAGATTAACTACCAAAATAAAGGATTGCAATAGCTATCGTCTCTTCCAATAATTCTTTGTAACTGGTGGAATGTAATCTCCATTAAGATTATTGTATTTTCTATCCAATATTCATTGTATTTTTTTTTCATTCGAGTCTATTTTCTTTTTAGTTTATTCTTGTAATGTGATCTAAATTACCAATTTCCATTTTTGCCAGGAAATTCGTTAACATTTTATCGAAATTTCAATATCTTCATAACAAAACGTAGCACATTTTTGTTTCAAGTGTCGTAAGAACAAAACATCTCAAGATTGACAAAACAAAATTTTAAGTGTGCCTTGTGTACTTAATTATAGAAAATGAGAAATAGACAAATACTCTCATATGGTTATCAAATAAAATATCGTAGAATAAAAAGTAAGTTATCATTTATTATATAAATAAAAAAAATAAAACAGATGAAAATAAACTGATAATGATTGTAACAAACTGATGAAAATAATGTAAAACCAGTAAAAACTGTACGAAGGAAGGGAAATAATTGGAATTTATTTGATCTTCAACAGAATTCACCAGGTATATCTGATTTTTAAAATAATAATAATAATAATAATAATAATAATAATAATAATAATAATAATAATAATCTCAAGCAACTGGTCCAGCAGTGTAATATGGTACTAATACATTGGAATGCAACTGGAAATCGATATTATTGATCCTTTCTGAAAAGTCTTAATTAGCTTTGGAAAATGTATTAACTTGATTCTCAAAGAAGAATGCAGACAGTACAAGTCAGTGAAAAGAGTGAGTAATCATGAAAGTCAGCAAATGAAAGAAAATTGGTGAAAATGACAACTTTAATTAGAGAACGCAAAAACTGGAAGCCAGAATTATCAGAAAACCCTCAGTGAAACATTCAGGGGGTAAAAGAGTAACGGCGGAAACGACATTCGAAAAATAAAATGAAGTAGTGGAAGTTGTATCTCAAAAATATATTCGAATGAAGTCAACTGGAGGGCAAATAGAGAAAGTGCTGAAAGAAAAAAATCACCACGTGTAAAGTGTAAAAATAAACAAAGTAAACAAAGATAAAACAACAGTAATTCAGTGGGTGTTCTACAATAGATTAGGTTTCACCGTAAAAAATTATTGGGAGAATATGGATTAAATATAGGTTCTAGCGAATGAATTTCTTAATTCTTAAAGAAAACAGATTTGATAGATTGGTTCAGCAGAATCACAAACACTGAGATTTACAAAATAAAAAAGTCCATATCACTTGAAGACTCCCAACAGCAGTAGCAACTAAATTGGATAGCAAATATAACTAGAATGGAAAATAATGATATAATAAAGATTTTGACATTTCATTCTACTTCAAACAAAAGAATAGGAAGAAATCTCCCATCAATACCGGAAAGAGCGCTGACAGGTATGGAGAAGTCTTCTTTCTTGAAAATAAGTTTTAAGAGATTTTTAATAAGTTGTAGCGAAGGCGAATCAGTACAGACGCAAAAGATGCCTCGGATCGCATAAGGAGATGTCTGTCAACACCAGTTGCATCCGGGTTTTTCCCGTTAGCAGACGGAACAATTTGGCATGTCTGTATACGGGCCTCTCAGCAACTGGTCAGGGTTCGGGTCTTTCGTAAAATGCATTATGCCAATAAAAAGTGGAGGAAAACCACCAATCGGCCAGTGGGCATTTTGTTCCTCAAGTTACTGTGCTTTCAGACGCAGTGTTATTTTTTTATTACCTCCCGTTTCTGTCATCTTATTTGCCTATTACCCCGACCCCCATAGCAACAGCAGAGAGCAATCGGTTAGGTGTTTCCCACCAATCTTAACAGACTCTTTGCTTACATTGCAACATCGATTTTAACATCTCGGTGAATTATGTCGAATATTTCCCGCATGGAAAAGGTTAATCCCACCATGACCAAAAGCACAAAAACTTTAAAAAAATAAATTCAAGTGTATACCTCCCCTGTCTAAGATGAGACAGGAGATAAAATTATCTTGCAGAGAGACAATGTTAAGTTCACTAATGATATTGCCATTCCCTTAGCTCACAGGGGGTATAATTAAAGGCATGTAAAGCAATAGCGAAATATCTGATCATTTGAAGACAAATAAAATATCGAATATAAATGTGATTATTTTATATACTATTTTTAGCACGATTGATACGTTGTGTAAGAATTTTACTCTCATTTTCATGAATCTGCATGGCGAGTAATCATCGATTAAAACAAGGCAACCAATTTCAGGAGTATTTTGAACAATGCCACTTAAAATAATCATCAGTAGTTAAAAGATTGCAACAAAATCAGAAATTCTTTGATGTATGGAAGTTTAACACAATTTCTGGTTTACATTGATGTTCATAAAATACTTACTATGTATAAGTAAATGTAATTTGAGCATTCATTACTGCGGCGTTCATAAAGCATAATCCGCTACAATTTCCAGTATTACATTGCAAATAAGGAAATTAAACGTTGGAAGTGTAGTTTCGTTCGATAGATGAAATTGCTACAAAGAAAAAACATTAAACTAAAAACAGGAGTCATGTACTTAACTACCCTTTAGTGAAATCCGGAATTTTCAATATGGATGCATAGTGCCAAAAATTGACAAATATATAAATTAACAGCTATAATAAAACTGCATTCTCAGATCAATGGTTAAAATGTCTTCGAAGAAATGCAGTGCTAGCTGTTGGGTGAGTACCATACTTCGATCGTTGTGAACTCGTGTTACAGAGTCATAAACAATTGGATTTGATATCAGAAACCACATCACTTAAGGTCATTGCGCAGGAGTAACAACTAAAATGGATAACAAATTTAACTCGAAGAGAAAATAATGGCATAATTAAGATTAACTTCCCACACTCTTTCAAAGAAAAGTTTAGAAAAGAAGATCCCATCAATACATGACAGAGCAATAACAGTTAGTGGATTTAAGGAACCTATTTTCATGAAAGATTGTTTGAAGAGAAATATTAGGTTGGTGCAAAAATAAAGACGTAATAATGTCGAAATTTGGGTTTGATGATCTACTGACTTCAGGAAATGCACTAAGTGACATTTTTACTTCTTCGTTATAATAGCTTCTGTCAAGAGGTTGCCTTTCTCGTTATTTTTTTCATAAATTTTTCGTTATTCGATAAAATTCGGTCAGTAGTGAATTTTCCTTTGTTTCACAAGTTGTATTTCTTCCATTTATTGTTTCTTATTTATATTTGCTTTTCTCTTCCTTTTCTCTTTCTCCTCTTTTCGATTATACCATCTCGTATCGTTTCCTTTCTTCATGTATATCTTTCTCGATCTATTTGTGTATCCTATTTCTGATATACGACGTAATTATTATTTTATTTGATAAAGCGTCAAAATAATTATAACTCCGAATTCAATTGTAGTTAATTGTTTCGCAAGAATTCTTCTAAATAAACTACTAACACAGAAGGTAACTTCACCATGTTTTAACAGACACGATCGACATGACTTTGGTCTTAAGATCAATTCATGAAATATGGGAAGGAAAAAAAAATCATCTATGATAATCCGAAAATGCAATCGAAACGGTCGGGCCTTTGAATAATTGATAAAAATATAGTCTTATGCAAATCCGTTTGGTGCAGTTTCGTCGTACGAGATGCGGGAGTGGATCCTGAAAATCTTTCCCTGTTCTGAAAGGAAACAAGTAAGTTTATTTACTGGTTATCTTAAGTAAGATTTAGCATGATACTAAAATAAGTAGTGGGCATCCTCATAATATAAAAGAAAGGTTTATTCAACATGAAGCACATTTGAATCAATACTCGTCAATGTTACTGACGCGGCTCTAATCATTTTTCAGAAATCAACATTCTGCTCTGTAAAGGCCGCAACACGTTTTCTCCTGGGAACCAGTTTTAAAAGATGGTCATCCGCAATCAATCTAGACTAGCCACTGACTCCACTGGCAGCTGTGAACCAAGATATTCGTATATTATAAAAATGTTTCTGGTAAAACATCAAACAATATTACAAATTCCCCACCACCAAAACACACACGCACACACACATCGTCTATGAGGTACTTTTAAATGGAGCTGGATTCTAATTTAACGTTGCGTCAGTATCATTCTGTAAGTAAATCAAAATTAATTTCTCGATGATATAGAGTTTCTCAAGTAAACTTCGTCCATAACTGCAGTGGAAGACCTACAATGACCCTCCTGTTTGGTGAACATATCTAGCTTGGGTGGAAAGAATATCCAATTGAGAAGATATAGAATCTCTTTAAAAGCGACTTTTATGCTCAGTGAAATAATTACAATGGTTTTGCAGATTCAGGTTTTGTAACAACAATTATATCAAGAAAACCTTTATCTAAATCATACCGCAAAGAATTGTCAGAAAGAACAAGCGGACTCGAAAGACAGGAAGTACGCATAACTTTCAGATATTCCCCTGCAGTAATTAGAACAACTACTCCCAGTCAGCAAAATGCAATAGTAACGGAAAACTCGTGTGCGAGCATATATATTGCGAATCATGACTTGGATTCTCGAACGCGCTGACCGATACACACTATTTGAAAAAATAGGTGCGATTATTTAAAATGTATACAAATTAAATACACCTTATACCCTTTCACCATAAACATATTGACATACACACACACACATACATACACACACACACACATACATACACACACACACACACACACATATATATATATATATATATATATTGTTTAAATTTCTGTAGGAAAGAGATGGTCCATTATATTAGGATATTTAATTGGTTTCTCTGTTTCCTGCGTGCTTATATCTATTTACTACGAATCCTGTAAGTCTCGACATAAGCATTCTTATAAAAATATATGCGTTTAACGTTTGAGGCTTTTCTTGTTTCATGACTTCTTTTTGTTATTTGTCATTTCTTACACTATTTCGTGCACTATTATTTTGCCGTCTTTTTTCTTTTATGTTATTTTCATACAGACGCCTTATTTACTCTTGTAAATATAGTTAGGTTCAGACAAACATTTCATCAATAACAAGATAAGAGACAAATGTGTCTTTATTGCGAAAATGAATATTTACTTCCCACTTTCATTTTCTTCTGCAACGGATTTAGAATTAATAACGTTTATTTCGACATCATTTAATTTTGGAAATACTTTTTACCTTGTAATTAATACTCTAGCTTCTATCATTTTCCTGTATATGATTATTGGCACTTTCGATAAACATCTTTACAATAATATCATTTTTTCTCCCAATAAATGCTGAATATTTTCTCCTAGTTTTTCTGGTACGATATAAAATATCTATACAAAAGACAGTATCGTATTATCAGCTGTAGAAAATGTACACTTTTAAAAAGAAACATTGCTTTATTATACAAAACATTGATCATCGATATGTGGAAAGAATAATTTTTTTAACAATTTTAAAATAATTATGTGGAAATTGTTATCACGTAGTTTAAAATATTTGTCTTCATGAAAATAAAATATTTGTCTTTAACATGAAAACGTAATATTTAACATAACGTATTTATATATCTACTCATCAGCAACTTGTTCGCGCATAAAATACTATTCCTTAACTGTTCTCTATATAACATAGAATATTTAGATGGGATGATTGTTCGAAAATTAAATCTGGCATTATTTTAGGTTTGTATCTGAGAGCATTAATAATCTGCAGCCCGCAATATTTACCTAAAGTGAAAACATACATAGAAAACACGTTCGCAAAACTACAATACCCATATCGTTTCATCCACAAGGCAAGAAAAATGGCATACAAAATATATAAGCGAAACAAAAATAATAACATAATCCGTAATAATAAATTACATGAAAACAGATGCTTAATACTACCGACCAACGTAGAAAATGTACTAAGGTAATGTAATAATTCTTACAGTGTCCTTTTGTGTTCATACTTTAATTAATTTGTTTTGGTAAATCTATTTGGAAATGGTGTCATCTGCATACACTGTACGTAATTGCTATTTTATTTGTGTTTATTATACGTGATCATGAATATACGAGTCATTGTCTATAGCCGTAAAAAAACACTTTTATTATGTTTGGAGCAAACTTACCCGACATGACCTATGGAAGAACATAAGCATCAAATTAAAACAAGGTTTCAAATATTATTTCAGGTATGAATAAATATATTTGTAGTCCAAAAGAAGAGTTGGATATCACTTATACGCTTCACTCAGTGGTTGAAAGCACAGTGGAATTGAATATATTTGCTATACCATTGGCATATAAGGAGCCAAGCAATCGTGCTACTGAGTGATACTTCTGCATAATCAATAATTGGGTTTTATCTAAGAACATTTACCAAATATTGCGTTCACAAATAGGTTAGTCGGCTTCAAACTAGTCCCAGAAAAAGTCATGTTCCAGTCCATCAAATGATTCACTTGGAGATTTTGTTGTTTCGCGATAAAATCCTTGGTTTTCCTATAGACGAAGAGTACATCAATAAATCTATGAAAGAAGCCAGACAATATTTGAACGCTTTAATAAAACACAATATTTCAATGCTTTTATTAAAGGGTTCAAATATTTGGCTGTTTTTTTATAGATATATATTAAATAAATTTGATAACATTTCCCATGGTAGAACGAATACAATTGATCTTGTTCAGCTGAGGTTCATGCCTGTGAGTTGTGCATATTTTGGGGGGGACACATCGAACTTATAATTATTCAAGTTTATTAAAGATGCTATATTTATTTCCTTGTGTCTTTTTAGTGATTTTCTTTTGTCATTTCATCCAAAGTTAGAGGCTTCATTCTACCAAAGAACAAAACTTTCATAACACGTTTACAATTATTACAAGCGAAAACAAAGAGACGTCTTTTGTCATCGAAACTATCACTTTGGTAGAGCCAGAATAGGTGGCATATTTGGGCTACAGTATCTGAAGGTGTGAACCAAAGACATACTTGTGGTTTCACCTGGTATTTCCGCGAAGGAACACAAGCATCGATATTAGTTTTTACTCCACTTGAAACGTCAGAGGCATAATTCTTAATAGGAAGATTAAAAATTTCACTGCAACGGGCGTCACGGAGAAAATCACGAAATGAATCTCAATCAGGACGCTGGTCATAGAAATACGTTTTGTTCTTAGGAGGTTCATATATAATAGACGACTCAGAAGAAGTATCAACTGATACTACGGCGAAATCCGACTTTCCAAGGGAACAGACTTTCTATGGTCGACGAGAACAGGAAAAGTAAGGAACAAATCAAGTAAAGGATCGTGTTAATCAAAAGTATAAGGGATGCGAGTAATTTGCTATTTGACAGAGATTGAGCCATAAAAAATGAGAGTGTATACAAGTAACATATTCATTTAAATATTTTTCTCTCATGAATGTCCTGATGTTTCCCTATATATTTTAGTTAAATTTGTAGCTTTGTTTTCATTTATGTCTCATTAACAGTAGATATTTTTAAGTCTAAATTTCATTGAAATATCTTGGCAACAACTTCTGACTGTTTCGGATAATTTCTCCAGTAGATTTCGATAATATTTTATTCATATCTCGTCCCTTTAGATTACTTTATTAGACCCTCTTGTTGGTGTTTTACTTTTCGGAAACTTTAAAGTTTTCTCAATTTGAAATTTCTCTTACCTTGTAATTTAACGTCACCATTTTTATGCATTTTAATGTTTGGAAGGGAGCCTCATTGGAAATTCGTTTTATATTCAGTTCGACTACGGATTTTCTTACTATTTCAATGGGTACATTAGTTGATTGTATATGTTAGTAATTGTGTTAACTTTACAAAGGCTTTAAAAACATATTTAATTATCACAATATAGAATCATTTAGAGTCGTTTTACAAATGTTTATTTCGTCATTCTGTTATAGATTTTTCATTTGATTTTTTTATCTTTCTGAATTTGATCAACTAATGTGAAGTGAGGTTTTCTTCTGCTTAATTTCCAATTTCCGTTCTATTTCTCAGTTAAGAGTCATGCAAATATCAGTCTGTAATATATTAATCACCATATCCTTTTGTATAGTTCGGATTTCTATATGAGAATCATCTAAGTTTTTGGGCATCAAAATCAGGACTCTTTTTCCTTTTGTAATCGTGTAACTGTTTCATGAATCTTTTATATCTTGAGGTAAAGCTTTTGAATTTGTACTTATAGACTTTATAATGACCTGTATATTCCTAGTAAGTTTTATTCTGAAAGTACATTTTTCTATTCGCAAAATTTTCAAAAAGTTATTTCTGAACTCAATCGAGTATATCGAATCATATTTGCAAGAGCCAAAACTTTTGTGGCCTTTTCCGTGATATCTCATTGAATATCTAACTCAATATGTTTCTTTTCTAACGTTTCAATTTGTTTTGTCCTCACCATTTAGTTTTCTAGTGGAGAGCGGTCTAAGATCTAACTCGTCCAACAGCTTTTTGGTAGAAAATATTAGCTCCAATTTCCTCAAGGAGATGGTTTGATTTCAGATTCCTCTATTCTCAGTGTTTTCGATTTTGTTCGGGACAGTGGAATTAAAGTCGTTGGTACAATACTCAGCTTAACACTTTCTCTAACCTGTGTTGTATGATAATTGATTTCCATTAAACATGTTAGCCTTAATTACCTATGATGTGATCCACAGTCTCTTCGCGTTCAGTAGTGTCATTATTTGCTGCTTTCTTCTGAATTTTATCTAGATTAATTTTGATAAAAATGTTGATTTTGATTAAATTGTTCTCAACTGCAGCAATAGATATTTCTGTATAAATCTCTGTATAACAACGCCCACGATTGCCTATTTTCTGATTCAATTCTCTGTGGAAAATATTCATTGATATTTCATCTATAGTCTCAATTTTCAATTCAGTTTTATTATATATTTATCGTGTGTATGTTTGGGTGTATAAATTTGCTTTGGCCCCTTGGACAATTGCCTTAATGCTCATGACTTCTCTCTTTATTTTCTTTATTTTATATATATATATATATATATATATATATATATATATATATATATATATATATACACAGATATATATATATATATATATATATATATATATATATATATATATATATATATATATATATATATATATATATGCATAATTATTTAAAAAAAATATGATTATTTCCCCTAATACAGTTCGATATTGTAGATTATTACCAGTCAATATCAAATGACCTCTTCATGACTGCCCTGGAGTTTTCTACAGTATATTCTGACTTAACTAAGAAAGAAATGAACATAATTCTTAGTGCAAAAAATCGGTCGTCATACATACTGGGGACCAATGGATTAAAAACGCTAATGACAATTTTGACATCACCATGGCATCTCTAGACTCTGCAGAGTCTTCTGACCTTGTCGGTCTATTTATACTGTACAATCTAACCGCGCACCAAGAATTAGACATTAAGGACATCGCGCTATGCAGGGATGACGGGATCATGGTAGTGAGGAGCTCCACAAATTTTAAAATAGATAAAATTAGAAGGATAATATACAGTGAATTCAGAAAACTATATTTAAAAGCTATAGTAAACACTAAATTAAAAAGAGTAAACTTCCTCGACGTAACTCTAGACTTAATGAACAATATATACCTACTTTAGAGAAAACCTAACACTAATCCCGTGTATATACACCCTAAGTCAAACCACCCTCCATCTATAATTAAGCATATACCCACATCAATAGCGAAAAGAATCAGCATGAACTCCGCTAATAAGGAAATATTCCAACAACAGTTTCAATAGAATTCAAAGCAGGACTAATTGAAGGCGATGGCACAACTATAATCTTCTTTTTCTGAAGCCAGGCACTCATGTTATAGGCTTATGTTTTAGATCATTATCTTGCTCGAAAGTAAATTGTCGATCTAGATTAAGATTTTGCGCTGATAGTTGTAGATTTTCATCCAGAAATTTGATATAGTCTGCAGGCTTTATTATTCCTCTTATGACAATTAATTGTCTTGTCCCGCTTGAGCTAAAACAAACCCAAAACATCATCAAGCCAACTCTAACTCTTCTGTACATCATTATGTCCAAAAGGCTAAATGTTTGATTCATACATTATACTGGTTCCCGAAAGCAATTAACTTTGTCCAAGAAAATTTTGGCAACATTAAACCGAGCAACAATGTGACATGGTTTGTGAAGAGGGCTTAGTCGTGATCGGTTTCCATACAACACATTTTTATTTAAGCAACGATGTATTGTGCGAGTATTTAGGCTGATACCCATCGAATCTAAACATTTGACGATGCCTTTCAAAACAACTCTTGGTTTTATATTAACCTCGCGACACAGTTTTCTCCGTAACAATTGAGGTTTTTCTATCACGCCCAAGCAAATTCTCTCTCGTGACAATCTGTTTAAACTTCTTTTATAACGGATTGTATCGTAGATCCAGGGATAGGTAACCGGTTGGAAATAGTACTGTAACTATTTCTCGACTCTCTGTTTCAAGTCAACGCTAAGCTGCTTTGTCTTCCCCATCGTCTTAACGTGATAATAACAATAGTGACGCTCTATGCACCACGTGATGTTCTATGCCGGAATTATCACAAATATTCTACTGAATAAATAATCTAGAAGGCTTCAACGATAAAATGATTATGTAAATTACTTTTATTTACACGAGTCGTTAAATTTTAAACGATATATTCTATGTACAAATATTCTTGTTTTTTGCTATTTTGCATATTTCGTCTGTCAAATTTGTATTTAATTTATTATTCTGAAAATTGAGTTGTACTTTATAACTTATTCGTAAGAATTTGTCACTCTTAAATATATTCAATTTTGAGAACCAAATTGCCATTACAAATAATGGTGAATATATAACAATAACAATTCAATCATACATTATTTTGGAAGAGTAAACTTGATAAACAAAAACAGAAATTACTTATGACTAATATACATATATAAAAAAATAACGATATAACATATACCTATTTGACGTGCGGGAACATGGGTAGTGGTAGTAATTTAGATGCCTCATAGGTATCCATCTATGAATATGCAATGCAGTCGGCCCCCATCATAAACATCAAATATTTGGAAAAAGAATATATGCGGCAGAAGAAATCCTTTCGAGCGAATAGATTCTCGCAAATTTAATTTCAAATAGCACATTCAATTAGTGCGTTTATAATATGCAGTATTGGGAAATATTGAAAATGTTGAAATACAATTGTCATACTGCTGTAAAATTTGACATTATTTAAGATGTGATGGTGTATTAAGTGTAGTGTTCTCTTAATAAAGAATCTGTTTGAAATTAGACAAGCAAGGAATGAAATAAAGATAAGTAAATCGCTACTTCAAAGATCAGGAGACCCAAATCATAAATGATTAGAGAAGGAATTCGCAAGAGCAGAATTTTATTAATAAAATTATATATTTTATGCAGATATATTATTGGATTGACAGAAACGTGAATGTTATAACGTGCATATAAAGAGAAATATATACGAAAAAAAACTGTACATTCACATGTAAATATGTATATTTTAGCATGAAGAGTTTATAGCATCATTATATTAATACTAATAAAATTATTATAAACCGTATTAAGCGTAGGTTTTCATAAAAATATCGTTTTAATCGCTATAAATGTATTTTCTGATTTGGACATATAAAATATATTA
The DNA here is from genome assembly GCA_963932145.1 of Acanthosepion lycidas. NCBI lineage: Eukaryota > Metazoa > Mollusca > Cephalopoda > Sepiida > Sepiidae > Acanthosepion > Acanthosepion lycidas. Next base: position 70,348,644 of record OZ010577.1, read on the forward strand.
GTATGTACATAAATATTGGATCTGAACTGCTCACCCATCCATAACTTCTTAGCCATTATGTTGGATGCTCTTATGAGATCATCTGCTTTAACGTATCGTGTACAATAATGCGAATAGATTAACAGACTTATAACATTACAGCGTGATGCATGGCTATGTACGCTGCCGCTGATATATATTTATTTGCTTATCCAATAAGAGAAATTCGGCTGTCATTCCAGTTTTGTTTCGTGATCATTTAAAATCTGCTTTGCTAAACATAATCATTTTTAAAGCCCAATTCATAACATTAAATCCTTTTTTCTCGAATGTATGTGGCGTATACTTTGCTTTACAACATATTTCGGCGAGCAAAGTTAAAAAGACAAATCAGTTGCAAGCAGTTTTACAAATAGTGTGAAACATTAAACAGAGTGAAGTTGTTTTCAATATTTACCAAATACTAAAATTCGAAGGAATATTGGTGATGTATTCTAATAATAGCTTGAATTTGGATAAGCTGGGACATAGCACTGGGAGGATATTGTTAACATATGTTTGGTTGGCTGAAGTTCAGCATTGGAAGAGAAAGTTCAAATATCATTTGGTATATGGGTCTATAATATTGGTTTATCTGTCAATTCCGCTGTTACAAACCAATTCAAAGAATATTATTTGTATGTACCGTCAGTTCGTTTGACTTGTGTTTCAGATTCAAGCTAATGCAAAAAAAAAAAAGAATGTATCAAGAGAAATGCTTTAAAGAGAAATGACGGGAATATTTCTAAAGATCAAATAAAATAAAATGGACATTTATTGATAGACATTTAGAATATCGTTAAGAAACTAAATTAATACACTATCTATAATATTAAGTAATTTGATAGTTTATATCCTGCAATATTATGAATGATCACTTTTTAAATGTTCCCCAATAAAAGGTCCAAGAGCCACTCAATGTAGAAGGTTAGTAAATGATGTAGTTATATGAACGTAATAGAAGGAAGAAAGTATAGATTACGAGGATATGTAGGATAGATAACAGTTTCCCCTAAACTTGAACAGATTGAGATTATGTGATTGGGGAAGTATCCTCTCATCTTCCTCAAAGTATCGGTTCTCGAAATGAACCTGTATGAGTGAAACTTCCTTCTTGCAAATCCAATACAGAGGGAATGGGGATGAATCGGCCACGTATACGTGACATGGCGACTCCTAGAAGTAAAGCTATCAACTGGTGGAACTAAGGAATGTAGTTCGTCTGAACTTTTGACATAGAAATTGCGATAGATTAGCGAAACGTTTGCAGTGTTTCGTCTTTGGGAAAAGTCCAATACTTTTGAACTGTCAAGGCTGGGAATTGAGGACTGGGCAGCTCCAGCCCAGATAAAGTAGCGATACTCAAAGTTTCCGGCAAATAGAAACAGAAGAAATAAACTATTAGGTTGGTGCAAAAATAATGACGTAATAATGTCGTTTTTTGACGTTAAAAATACGTCAAAAAACGACATTATTACGTCATTATTTTGCACCAACCTAATAGTAGAATCAGAAATTAGTGAGTCAATATTAGTATACAAATCTGTCTTCCAATGATAGAATATTGGTGAAGAGCACATAATTTGCAGTTGAATAAATATAAGAATAAATGAACAGCAGGAAACTAAATAACAATTGGAATAATGCAAAATCTTAGTGTTCCCAGAAAATAAGTTTAAGGCAATGAGGCAATCTGGATAGGTTGCAAAGACTATTTGAAATGAAGGAAAAAAAATTAATAATAAATGCTGTTCAGAAGGTAGCAATGCTGAAGTCAGGATATAATGGAGAAAATAAACAAATCACAGGAAAATAACAAATGCAGGACGAAAAAGAGATGAAACAGTTAATCATCTAACAACCCAATATTTTATAGAAAGAATTGTATACATACAAAACAAAATCTTAGTGAAATGCATAAACGTCCTTGGGATTTTGTGATTCAAACGCATCACCATATAGATAAAACTTAATCTAGTTATCTTTAATAAGAATCACATTCATTGTCAGTGGATTTCTTAAGTGCAGCAGAACAGAATAAAACAGAAAAAAGTTGCAAAGCTGCATGAAAAATATAAATTTCATGAGAGAGAAATAAGAAGAAAATTTGATATGAAGACGCCAGTTGTCCTCGACGTTGTTTATACGCTTGGAACCTTCCGAGAGGATTAATATGTATTCAAAGAACTAGAAATTTGAATAAAATTGACACAATAATGACCTTCCAAGAAAATACCCTAAATCAATAAAACAAACTTCAGATCTTTTGTCAAATTTCAGTCGTTATCATAATATATTTCAAATTTAAATTGGTCGTAGCTGAAGAGAAGTTTCTCAAGATATTAATTACTTAAACATAACAGAGTAAGTAATATTTTTGTCAATTGATCATCAGATTTGATCACCGAAAGGCTGTGTAAAGACAGACAAAATTGATTCCCTAGTGCCATTTTTTTCAGAGATCCATTGAAAATAATAGATTCAATGTTTCAATGATTTTCTTTTCAATTCTGATCACTTGCCATTAAAACTGAAATTTCTGTTTTAATTCCAATTTCGGTTTTTTTTATTTTATGGGATTTAAACTATCATCAGAACGTTTAATTCTTTGTTCAAATTTCGATTTCTAGCAATTATAACTTAACGTCATCATAAATACAAAAAAAAAAAAAAAAAACATAAAAGAGGTTTTGACTGAGTGAGAACCTCTTTCAAAACAATTTTAATGTTTGTGTTACATAAAATTTGTAAAATGAATCAGAAAATTTCAACATACTCTTTCTCTCTCTCTCATACGCACAATATATATATATATATATATATATATATATATATATATATTTATGTGTGTATATATATATGTGTATATGTGTGTGCGTGTGTGTGTGTTTGTGTTGTTTTGTGTGTGTGTGTGTGTGCGTGTTAAAAATCCGTGGGTGAGTAATCCAAGTAGATCCTATTAATATAAAATATTAAATCTGATCCACAAAAGAGAGTTCAATATAATTTTTATTAAGGACCATATAAGCGAATTACAATTAGTGGGATCCAAACAATTAACCTCATACAGATGATCATTTCGTCCATGGGAAAGTAGTTTTTCCCTGGGCTTTTCAATGCAAATACTTTTACTAACATCCATAAATTCCCACGTTTTTTCACAGGAAATTTGAAAGGCAAATGAAGGAAAAAAAAGGAAAACAAGGAGAGGGAATAAGAATTGGCCTATAATAGAGGAGGGAGTTATATAGATTAAGAGGGATTTCTGCGGGGGAATGGAAAAAAGTCTTTATAACTGCACTTTTTTTCCAACCCAATTCTAAAACACCAAACTTCTCCCTCCCAAAGATTTCGGGAATTAACGGGGAAAGACCTGAACTCTCAAATTCCCTGGGAATGTATAGGTTTTGCTCGGACTCTAAATAAGCTTTAAGGTTAGATGTAATTTATGTTTGGGGGAAAAAATTAAAATCATTAAATTTAAGAATCAATATATTCTACTAAAAAAAAAAAGGAATTGGTATCCAAGTGTCGCCATAGAAAAAATACCATCTGACATTATCTCAACCCCACACTCCAAGTGTCGCCACATAAACAAATTTCAAGTAACATAATATCAGCCGAACCCTGAACTCCTGTCTTTCATTTATATTTTTATATGTGGACTTTTTCTATTGTGACATCTTCCCTATATGTAAATTTTTTTTCTATATGTGAAATTGTTTTCGAGATGGTGGAATTTTCTTCTATATTGAATTGTTTTATAATACTTATATATTGAATTTAAATTTAATCTTTTATATAATTTTTAAATTATTAGCATAAGTATGATATAATTTGATTTATAAATTTATATTTGAAAATTTATAAATATTACATTGATATAATCAGACGAGAGATTATATTTAAATGAAATTAATATATTAATAGTGAATTTTTATGTAGTATTGAATAGATTAATATTAACATTTTTTATAAAAGTATTAATTTTAAATTCTCACTTCCATTCTATAATAATTTTAATCTCCTCCCTAAAATATTTCATAGCCATTTTTTTTGTTCTTCCTTGCACAGGTGTTGATAGGTTACATTTATGTCAGTGTCCATTTTCAACTGTCGCTTTTATCTGTACCCGACTCCACCACAATCACATTAGATCGCTTAGAAGAAACGTTATATATATATATATATATATATATATATATATATATATATATATATATATATATATATATATATATATATATATATATATATATATATATATATACACATATATATATACACGAGATAAGATTGAGTAGAAACGTAGTTGCATATGTGTGCGGGGAAACAAAGATCGTTACTTACCACTTCCAGCTCGACTGAAACCGTGACTGCGTTTGCTTCCTTTTTTTATGGGAGAGTGTAGATTACTGATGAGACAAGTTATCAGTCATTGGGCTATAAATTAACAAGAGGAGTCTCAGTGAGGAAAGTTGTAGCTGAACCATGGTACAGAAGTCTATACCCGATCAGTAACGGGTCACTGTCGAAATGAGGTATGACGGAAAGACCCGAAAACCTAATGAATCTCGGCTAAAAACATCACTGATGAGGTTTCTCCTACAAAATGGGAAGTATGTTCGAACCCTGGCGGAGAACGCATTCCCTCGTGTGCGCAGGCCGATAGATATGATACACACTGTTTAAATTAAAAACGCAGCGTCTGTTTCAAATACGGGTATCAACTAAATAAAAATTGTCATGAAAAATAAAACCTTAAGTGTCGTTTTGGTGGATGGCAAATGGTTAATTCTTTAAAAAATTAATTCAAGTTGTTCGTCGAAACAAAGATCTTATTCAGCATTTAGTTGTGAAGAAAGACTCCCTTTTCCTGAAACTGAGCCAACCGATTATCATTTTTCGATGTTGCCGAATCATTTTGAAGCACATATTCTCAATTTAAAAGAAAGGTTTGAACATCGGTTCGTTTTTCATTTAACTCATTATCGAAGAACTATTACAAATACAGAGTCTAAAACTTGTTAATAGATGGGATAAAGCAATCGAAAGAGAAATGACTAAAATTACTGTAATTGAGATCCCCAATAAATCAAAACTAAATGCATTTGGGGTTGTTGAAAACATCTCAGACAACCAAGAAGCACTTCCAAAAGACATTTGCTCAAATTTTAGAAAGTGGGTCGTGCCGATCTGAGGAAATTTCATCACCCGTCATATTCATAAATATGAATTTGCACATCTGTAGGCGAAGTATTATTTGAAGGTTTCCTTTCATTAATGGAGAAAAGCGAGATAAAATGGATTGATAATTTGGCGATGTTCACAAATATATCTTGTGTAGAATAAATGCTTTTCATCATTTGGCTAGGAACTAGTGATTGATTTTAAAAGATCTGCGACTCGAGAATTATTACATACAATAAACTTATAGTAACGCGAATTATATAAAACAGCATATGTAACCGACCCTATTTCATTACAGTTTTTAATTTATCGAAGAAATTAAGAATGTTTGCATCGAAATACATGTCTCATATTCTTAATATCAAATTATTCATTCGTCCATTTCCAATATAAAATTTGATAGCTTTATAAACAGATTGAAGACGGATCGATATTGGCTGAATGCTCTAAGTGATTCGTTAAAATTGATTTCGACAGAGCAGCGTTACTCTATCAAAAAAGTAAGTAAACGAGTTGGCGATATGTTTCTTCAAACAATAAGTCCATCAACTTATTTTAATTACTTTGGCGTAGCGAAACATTTTACGGTACATAGTCACATTGATTAATATTGATTTACACTTTCATATATTGTTACTATAAAATTGTATACTGGTTATCAATTGGGACTAAGCGATATTTTGGATTTAGGCTATTTTTCAGACAATGTATGAATGTTGACATACATATATATTTGTTTCGAATGGCGGATGGATTACAACTCGTATCCGATAGTAGAGCGTCCATCTAATCCCTATTGCAGACGCCTGCTCAGACACATGTGTGCTTATTCTACACCCACAGAGACCATCTGTGGTTAATACTGCAACTCTGCAGAGCGAACATTAGTTGGGAGAGAGTGCGTTATCGAGCATGATCTGAACAGGGCCAACACGCTCAAAAACTCGGTCACGATGACTTGTGACTTCGTGCTATAGCCCCTAAAAGATTTCGTCTATTCAATTTCACTCACAAGGCCTGGGTCAAACTTTGGCCGAATGGTTATAAAGTTCTCTTTCTGATCATGAGACCCGGGTTCGAATCTTGCAATGATCGATTGTCAGAACGGTAACATCTTGATGTTATTGATCTTGTGCCGGAAAATCACACATGCATATATCTCAAAATTATGTTCCATCAACATTTTATTGATGATTACAATTGCAGTTGTCTTGGACACGTTCTTAATAACTGTATGGATAAGAAACAGATTTTAAAAAAAGAAGTACACAATGAAGGTAATTTGTGGTACAATCTGAATTCAGGTGTTTTCTCATATGTCACGGCTTGATACTATTGTCGGACTACCTACATACATCAAGTCTGTAGCATAATCATTAAGCATCATTTGTTCTCTACAATATAAACGGTTATTTTTTATCAAAGAACTATATTTTTACGTTAATCTCATAGATAAAATAGCATAGAGAACAAAATTCAACTAATAATTGAATATATAATAATTTACACTGTTTAAATTGGACGAACTGCTGTTCCCAAGACGTTTCGGCTGTAACCAGGCATTACACTCACAATTCTTTACGTCAACTCACTGGATTCAACCAACACTTTTATCCACAGGACTATGTGTCCTTAATGACGCCGGTGTGTAAAGTTTTAGCACTTATAAACCTAATATCTCAGTAAACATTTTTACCAGATCTTATATTACAATTTTTTTTTATTGGTTTTCTCTAGCGCTCCGTATTACTAGCTCCCATATTGTATTCATTTCTATGCCTGGCCGGCTTAGGAGATTTTTTTCTAAGCCGACTAGAAATAATAATTGAAATAATGACTATAGCTCATCTCAGAAATATAGACAGAAAAATATAATAGTATTTATGTGTATATCCAATTTTCTGAAAGTTATATAAGGTCAAAGATAATTTAAGCAATGTGCATAGGGTTATCTAACTTAACTTTAGATAAATTTGTCATAATTGCAGGTCTTCCAAGAAATATGAAATAACAAAATAAGAAAAAAGAGAACTATTTTTCTTTGTGCGTACAAACTGTTGCCAATTAATCAGCGAATTGACTGAGAGATAATCAACAATGATAATCAATGGGAGTACAAAATTTGCTAGAGTTGTAAATACGGACATTCTAAAATTATTTAAATATATACAAAAAATATGATAAAAACAAAGTGGGGAGATGAAGGACAAGAAAAACTTACTCTGCATAAATTGGTGGATTGAAAAATATAACAGGAAAAAGAAATAAGAAATATTTGTTAAGCGGTTATTGCTTTTCGTTCTTCAAAGAAAATCAACAACAGAAAAATGAATATGTAGACAATGACCAAAAGAGACGGGTAAAGAAAATGGCGCCAGAGAATCAGCATTTAACTCACAGAGAGATTACATTTAGACTCAACAGTCGTTTCTCTGCAAAATCTATCTGATTCGTAATGCATTTCCAACTGTAGCTATTTGATTTTTAAAGAAAATCTTCTTATAATTCTATAAAACATCTATATTGCTCACTCGTTAAATTCATTAAATTTTCAGCATCATTCTGGAGAACCAAATCTATTTCCTAGCGTTTCCCGTTCATGACTAAAACTTCTTTAAAGCATTTATTGTCATATAGAATGATATATATGACATAGCAGCGTAGTATTCCTTGTGTTTCTAAAGATATTTTCCTCTCTCTTAATACTTTGTTTAGTTCCTGAAGTTCATCATTCGCTATTCTAATGCGCATTCGAATTTTTCACATTTTATGTCTTTATTCACAGATCTTTTCAAGATCTCAGTAAAAAGAGATTCAATTCGCTTTTTAAACGCATAATGATACATAAAAATATTTATTAATTAAAATATATAAAATATTTTATACGCTGTGAACGAAAACCAACATAATTAGAATATTAAAATAAAGTAGTATTCATCTATTTAGTTATATTCGTCAATCCTATTTACTGTAAGTGCTGAAACCAGACAAGGAAAAGAAACAAAAAACAAAAAAAAAAAAAAAAAAAAAAAAACAGACCAAAAGCAGGATCGTATTTCATTGTAATATTTATTTTAACACAAAGAAAATTCTCATCTATTGTAACAAATATTGACGAGAGAAAAAATCTTGATGTGACATGAATTGAAAGTGGCATCTCCAAATTGGCTCAACATTATCCATAACACATTTCGATCTTCAACTTAATATTTTAAATATAGAGGAATTGGAAGTGGGTTTTTAACTCTAATTGCCTCCTTGATTCTATCAAGAGCCCGGTTTAGAAGATAGTCATGTGCCGACAGATATGATTTACTATCAGTTTGATTACGAACTATAACAGGTTAAAGAGAATTCTTTAATGAAAAATATTCCTAGAGGACCACAAAGATTCCCGAAGAATTGTTGTGCTGCAAAAATTATGTGATCAATAAATTGTCAAATTTCTTGATAATGAAGAGGTGAAGAAGTGACTATTATTTGTTCAATGAAGTTGATTCTCAAGATTTAAAGTATCTTTCATTTTTACTTAATAAGCCTGTCATACACTTACGCTACTTATACTTATTTTGCATATAAGTGTCAACACATTTCTTAAATCTATCGATATACATGCGTGTGTTTATGTACAGGATAAATATATGTGCATATAATAACAGGCACACACACAGACACACATACACACACACAGACACACACACAGACACATATATATATATATATATACGCGTGTGTGTGAGAGTTTTAAAAGCTACTTCGACTGACACAAATGACAGAACAGCCAGAAAGTTTTTTTCGAAATCCTACTTGATTGAGCCGATATATATATATATATATATATATATATATATATATATATATATATATATATATATATATATATATATAGATAGATATATATATAGTACAGGTAATCGATCCGTTGGCATATAATCCGGGTGGATACTAGAAACATTAATTATTAAAACTGATCTACAGAGAGTTCACTGTTTTTATGTTAACAGATCATATGTATTTTTTACAGCAAAAAACAAAAGCCAAAAAAAAAAATCTCATGTGCTGACAGATATGATGATTATCAGTAATTGGAGGTAATTGTTGGGTTAATTTTTGGTTCTATGCTGTAATATATATATATATATATATATATATATATATATATATATATATATATATATATATATATATATAGAGAGAGAGAGAGAGAGAGAGAGAGAGAGATGAGAGAGAGAGAGTAAAGTAGAATAACTGTGTAAAATGATCATATGTACATGTACATTGTATTGGGCGATGCACACAAACATTAAGGCGGGTGTATAAATTATAAAAATAAATAAAAAAATATATGTACATAAATATCTTACGAAAATTAGGTATACGGATATATCCACGGACGCATACACACGAGTGTAGACATTTACATCAATGTACATTCAAATATATACAGTATAGCCTGAGCCACTAGTCTATAAATCGTTAGCTTCCATAAGAAACACTCGCCAAATTAACTCAGTTCTGGCTTTCGAATTTGATTAAAAATTCCTTTTACCTGCTTTTATTACATTTAGCTGATGCAATTTTAATAAAGCTTCTAAGCATGTAATATTTATTCTAAAATATGCTATTTATATCTGTTTTCTTAACGATCAGTATACATTTCTGTTTAAAACTTATTCACTGAATTTGATCTGCTGACACATCTTTCTCTTATATGCATAGGCATGTGTGCGCGCACACACACACACATATATATGTATGTGTGTGTGTGTCGAAGAATAAATAATTCTCAATTAACATAAATAATAAGTGATTAGGAAAATACATTTCTCTTCATTCTCCTTGAAAGTAAAAACTGTGAGTCAGCAACATTTAATTTTTAAGGAATCGATAATCAATAATTCAACCATACACTTTTAATTTATTGCATATCTTTATATCTATCTCTTTCTTTCCCTCTCTCTCTCTCTCTATATATATATATATATATATATATATATATATATATATATATATATTAAAGACAAAGAGACCTTTTGTGGAGCTAATGGTCATCTTGCCAAAACTTATCCAGATACAGTCATAAATAACGAATGAAAAAAACAAAGAGAAAAAAGGCCTTTAAACAAACTTACCTATACAGTAAAGTGACTGAAGTCTAGATTGCATAGACCGAGCTAAAACAGTTTCTTCTTTTATGTGCCGTTTCATTCCATGCGTAGGCGATCATGGTTCTCCACCTTGTAGCTCTTAATAAGATTTGTCTTTTTATATTTCTCCAACACCCTGTTCTGCCATCCATTGATTGCATCTATTATGTCTGTCACACATTGCTTCCCCTGTTCCTCTATCCGGCTTGTGTGTATCAGATATTCCAAGCCCTCCTTCTTCAAGTTTCAGTTACCTCTTCCTGATGTTAAGTATAAGTTTCCTGTTTGTTTCTTTTCTCTCCAAAACCTCATCATTGTTCGGCCCATAGTATCCTTAGCATCCTTTTGTAGAACCACACTTCTGTTGCTTCGAGTCTCTTCTTCATCTTTGAGGAGATTGTCCAAAAAGACGTTCCCATACAGGAGAACTGATATCACGTACTCTTTATTTTATTTTTCTTATTTAAAGAAAGAAAAAGAAGTAAAATATAGAACCGAAAATCTCCCCACACCGTAAAAAAAACAACGCTTAACAACGTTAAATCCTATGAAAAGAAGGCTAGTCGTGACTCGAGTTTCATGCACAAGCGAACTTCAGACGACTTGAACCGAAATGAAAAAAAAGGATAGGCGGTCCTTATATAACCAGTGATCGCTCTAAAACTTCACTTCATTAAAAAAAACATGAATGACCACACCTCCAGAGAAAAAAGAAAATGGGCAAAGAAAAAAACCCTATGGGTGGACTAAATTATTAACTCTTTTACTGCAGGTTCGAGTTCAGTTGAGAAAAAAATCACCAATACACTAGTCCTGTCGTAGGTGATATAATCGGTGTTTTATGTTATGTCTACATCTGGTAATTAATTTTCACATTAAGTTTTCTTTTATCGTCGCTTACTGAAACTTTGTATCGCAAATTTTTCTTACAAGCAAAGATTACATCAATTCCTAGCGGTTTTACATGTACTGTTTTTTACTCCAGGTAATTGTAGTGGGCATACCTACTTATATATATATATATATATATATATATATATATATATATATATATATATATATATATATCCTTGTGCAGGTATGCAGAAAATAGAAAAGAACACGTTGGGTGCATAATCCGGGGTTCCTTAGTATTTTTGTTTTTATTTTTAAGAAGACAGTGCTCCATACAGAAGTAGAGCTTATATTATAATAATATTTTTTGTTTAAAAATATGATTCCTTCGCTACATAAGAGTTCTCATGTTTAAAAAACGAGAGCCGAAATCATCCAAATAATTAATAGAATTAAGTTGGATTGTGGTGTTTAGTCCCGTTTCATCTTCAAGCGAAATTTTAGGAATAAGCTATCTCTCGGTATACGTGTATTTTTAGGCACGGTCCGTTACAGAATTTGTTATTGTGGGAGTGGCTAGATTATTTTCCTTCGTTAAGTGGTCATATATATATATATATATATATATATATATATATATATATATATATATATATATATATATATATATATGTGTGTGTGTGTGTGTGTGTGTTTGTGTGTGTGTGTGAAGGAGTTTAAACAAAATGATAGATATTCACTAATAAATAAATATAACGAATCCCTGTACAATTTGACCTGTTAAATTGTGTCTGAAATAGCGAAAATACACATTTCAGTTCGATTCAAAGATTGCATTTAATTACTTCATATGGCATGTAGGAGATCCTACATTTTCCAATTCTTAATTCATAACATTCTGATAGTATTTGTTTAGAGAATCTTTCATTATAGGATTTAACATATAAGAATGACGTAACGAAAATTAAAATGGAAATTTAATCCAAATGCCACCTTTACTAAATCCCTATATCCGAATGCAACTTTATTCTGGAGTTATCTAAAAGAAAAGAAACAGTCATTTTATGATTAATATCTAACAAAAGACTACACAATCCTTTAAAATATTTTTAAAATTTAAATATTGTATCTGAAAAATCATTACTCATAAGATTTTCTTGAATTTGTAAAGAAGCTGGCTCGGTTAAATTACTGTCCCAAACCGTCGGAATTCGAACATTTGCTCTGTTTCAACCTGTGAAACGAGTCTGATTTCTATTTATATGCAAATACACGTCAATAAAAATGACGTTACTAAAGTCATCACTGAAAGAATTATTGAACCAAATTGAACATATTTTCTTTTGTTCAAATTCGATCGTTCACTTGATACAATTCTGATGTTGATGTATGTTCCAATGCGAATGGGACTATCTTTTTCAGACTAGTAGGCCAATGAAATTACGTTAGTCTTTATTATTGGTAGGAACAATCTTAAAAAAAAACATGATACGCAGATGATACAGTTCTAAAGAAGGACGAAAAATGAAGAATACAGGAAGGTTGTAAAGTGAAGCGCCAATAAATGACTAGCCATCAGATATAGGCGACATAATCTGTGGTTGTCAGCAAAAGGAACTGCCCAAGATACAAACTACAAATTACAGATTAAAAATCAAAGAAGACATTTAATTATTTGTTAAGTGTTTTAAAAAAAATGAAAATGTTTCATCGATATCCAAAGGCGTATTGAAATAACAGATGATGTCTTCTAAAAAGTAAAATATTAAAAAACCAAAAAAAAGTTGTTAGAAACAAAGGAGGCTGAACTATTATGGAATATCAGTTGTTCTATATAAAAGTGAATGACTGACAATTTCTGCAAAGATGCAGATGGAACTTAAGTGGAAATTTATTTAATTTAATAATAAAATATATTTTATTGAAAAATTATACCGTTACCGGAAAAATACTTTTCATTGTTAAAATTAAATAAAACTGGCAAATGTAATGTATCATTATCTCTCTCTCTCTGTTTCTAGCTCTCTCTCTCTCTCTCTCATATATATATATATATATATATATATATATATATATATATATATATATATGAGTGCGCGTGTGTGTTTATTGGTTATATATTTATACAAATATCTGATGCATGTGGATATATTATTGTCTTTACACTATTTATATGGTTCAAACTATTGTCCTCATCTTTACTGTCATATTCACGACGTTTCGGCCGTTGTACGTTCCGGCCTTCTTTTGGTGATATCCGTTGAAATTTCGAACGGAACCCTTTTTTTTAGTCCACGGGGGTAGATAGTTCTAGTCCCACGTTCTATGACTTTTCTGAATATCTCAGTTTCAGTTAATTCCTCTTAGTAACTCTGAAGTTTTTGTTCACCTCTGCTGTGGCCAGGTATTGAACTAAACTCTTTGGGTCAAGTCACTTTTGGATTATCTTAACCAACGCTTTTATCCACTTAGCCAAGTGAATAAAATTCGGAATTCCAACTGAAGAAGACCAGAGCGTACAACGTGAGAAACGTCGTGAATTTGACAAAGATGAGGGCAATAGTCCGAACAATGTAAATAGTGTAAATAATTAGAATATTTCATCTCAGACTTAAACAGATTCTTGCCTTTTATCAGAATTTCTGTTTTTGATTCTTTATGTAGTTGTGAATGTCACCCTCTTTTCTTGTCAGTCTTTCTCTTTGTTTCATTCTTTTTCATTCATCTCCTTCACTCTTTCTTTGAATATGTTTGGTCATTTTTTTTAGATTTAGGTAAAAAAATTCAGGCCTAGCATTTTTCAAATCACTTTAATGTAAATTTATAAAGTGCTATTGGGTATAAATATATCTAATATTTAGCCGTTGCTAATTCCCAATTTATTGAAAGTCATTTTTATTTTATTGAGGTACAAAATCTTATGTTAATTTATTTGCGGTAAGAAAATAATGCTATAAATCTTCTCCAATTTATTAATTCACATATTAAACGGCTGATTTAAATACCATTAAATCAAATTAAGAGTTACTATTAAAAAATAAGGCCAATAAATTAGAGATCAAATAATTTTCTTTAAAAGTATATAGTTATATATATCGCATATACATTCAACTGCGTTTTTTTCTCATTTCATTTGTTTGTGTCGTAATCGGACGCCAACAATGTTGATTAGAAACCTTTGAAATATTTCTTTACATTCTCGTATGTTATCAGTGTGTATCCAAACTAAAATAATTATGGAAATAATCCGAGAGGTACAAATAAATTTGTCTGATTATATGTGTGATATCTGAAAACTGTAACATGAATTAATAGCATTATTGGTTTTCACAATGCTGAATATGTATTGAAATTATTGTAAACTGTTCGAAATAGATTACAATGATAATTTTTACAAATTTAAAATGGTTCTTGTATCATTTTACAGATTAATATTCTTACAATTTTGTAAATTCAAAGAATATAGAACTGTGTTATAGATATGATTATTTTTCAGATTGCTTTTTCGTATACATATATGAAAATGTAATTCGCATATGCTACTGGTAAACATTTTATTTAGATTACAATTTCAGTTATGCACGGTTATAACTTTAGAACATTTACAAATTATACGTTATCAATCTTTATTAATTTTTTAATTATAGATTTTCATGTTATTTTCTTAGTACAAGTGATGCCTTTTTATTTGATCTTAATAAAGACCAGTCTTTGTTAGCATTAGAAAGTATAGATACGATTAAGAAATTCAGAAGATTTTAAGGAAGAATTTGTTTTGTTATTCGTCTCAAATAGAACCCTCATCGTCTTAAATTAAACCTTATCGTTATTATACTCTCATCACTATCATCATTTAAGCAGCAACGTTTTGATTGAACTTTATATATTACCACTGCGAAGTGTTTGAAGAGTTCAATTTTAAAATTATAATTGATAAGCTTTATTAATAATGGATTAGTGATTTCATCAATGAGTGTATTCTAATAGAAATTATACGGGCTTGAAAAAGAAGCGAAATGCCCCAAGAAATTGGTCGAATTGTTTTAGTGACAAAAATATAACTCGTGTAAAAACATGCATTTAAACAGAGAACTGATAAACTTGGCGTTTTCACCTCGTTCCTATTAGAAGGAACTTAATACTTGAAAAAATAATATATCTCTTTGAGTTTGTAGGTTCAAACATTCGAAGCTTGGATAATATCTCAATACGTAAATATAGAAAATTGAATAATCATTTATATTTATGAATAAGGTCAGACAGGTGCAATAAGTTTTATATTTTATTCATATCGGTTAATGTAACAAGAATTTTTCCAAACATATTAGAAGAGACAATAAATACATAAGTTGAGATTATATATGGAAATAAATACTGATAGGAGTGTTCTTGTTTTATAATTTCTTTTAGTCATTTCACATGCGAATAATATTCTCTAATTCTTATACACGCTATCTCATTCATATCCGCCGAATCCTCCTTCACCATCAATAACTATCACTGTCTATTCTTGTATGTGTGTATAAATATATGCATACATACAGTAATTTATATATATATATATAGAATCATATGTACAGGCATACAAACGGGTGTATAAAAATTTAATATGAATAAAGACAAATGGAAAACTATTTTTAACAATGCGTTTCGTGCTCTAATGGCTTTTATCAAGGTAAATGACATATTATTAGTACGTTTGATGTATTAATAACATATTCACACATATAATACATACTATATATATATATATATATATATATATATATATATATATGTATATATATATATATATATATATATATATATATATATGATTATTTATTTAAAAATATGATTCCAACACGCTACATAAGAGGTCTCATGTTTCAAAACAAGAGCCGAAAACTTCAATACAATTATTTGAATTAAATTGAGTTAAAGTAAGCTCTGTTCTATCTTCAAGCGAAATTTTTTGGGGAATATATATATATATGCGTGAGTGTGTGTGTATAATTACAAGATAAACGAATCCGTCTAGATTTATTGTTCTATAGCAATTAGTCCGAATTTCACGCGAAGACAATTAGCGTGAAATTATGAATAAGTGTTCGAGTCCTGTTTGTTGTTATTACGCCTGTTTTTCTTGTTTCAATAGGTAATGAGAACTTGGGTTTCTCTTTTCTTTTGTTGCAGCCTTTGTATTGGTTATATATATATATATATATGTGTGTGTGTGTGTGTGTGTGTGTGCGCATAGCTATGATACAGCGAAACAGGTCAGAATTCGAATGACATTATATATATATATATATATATATATATATATATATATATATATATATATATATATATATATATATATATGTATATATATATATATATATATATATTTGGTTGCATTGATGTGAGTTTGTGACCCTGGGTTTTACACTTTTGTGATCGTCAGACAAACTGATTAATTTTAAAAAAAATTTGGGTTTATGTAGATTGCGTGTATTGGTGTTATTATGGAAGTGGTTGGGGGAAACGTCGTCATGATGTCATCGTGCTAACGCAAATATTGATGTATGTTCATACGCCCAATGAAGTACCGTGCATATAATATATAAATAATTATATATATATATATATATATATATATATATATATATATATATATATATATATATATATAGTGAAACATTTTGAGGAGAGCAAAATCTGGCAGAACAAGTGGTACCAGTTTAGTCAGAAGGAGAAAATTGGCGATAGCCACTTGTAAATATAGTGTTATTAAATGGGAGTATAGAAATAATGTCTGAATGTAAATATGTAAGCAAGAATGTTCTTGGTCTGTGCAATGATTTCCTGTCGTAGCATGATAATAGTAGTGTAGTTTAGTTTAAGGAACACTTGATAAGATTTAGCGGTCGAAACCACGGTTGTATGTTATAGTATACGGCATTTTGCACCTTTTTATTGTATTAACATGTTCGGTATGTCTATTTTCCTAAGCTTCTGCATTGGCACAAATTTTATGCGTCCGTGTTTTGTTACGCCATTTTCCGGCCATTTAACATTAATATGTTTTATGTTTATAAATATATATATATATACATGTTTCCAGTAAGATAATGGAGAGTAAAACGGATAAATATTATTCAATAAAACAAGAATATTCTTCATCGTCGGCATTCAGACAACCTATTGACCTGCATCCATCTTCCACATCCTGTAAGGTCGCTTAATATTTTTTTCCTGGCGGCTCTATATGCAAATCTTGTAAAAGGTTGGATTTATTTAAGCTATAGACAACGCGTCATATATAAACATTCGAATATTCTTATATTTCTAATATTTATAAAGACTTTACAGTTTGGAAATATCTTTTATATGTAGCTTCTCTAGAATATTCACCAAATTTGTTCAAATATTAAGACTATAACATCCTGATATATTTTCTTTTTTTATTCTGCAAATAATCTGGGATTTTTCCATAATTTAATCCTAGCAGACATTCACGTTCATACCTACCTACATGCATACATGCATAGCAAAAGGTAATTGTCAATATTTTAAGATTTCTTTAGTTTAGCGAAAAGATGAGTCGATTACTATTCTTTTGTTTACGAAAAATACATTTGGATAATTTACGAAATTAAAAAAAATACTATTTAACATACCTCAATCTACATTTCAACGCAATTTATAATCATCATCATAGACGGAGGATTTAAGACTATTTAAAAAAAAAATAATAATCGTTTCAGTCTAAGCAAAGCGATAATGCCACTAAGACACAAATATTACTGAGAGTGAAAGAGAATGAGAAAGGCCAATAAAAGAACATGCTATTAAATTTTAATTATTGATGATGGAAGGTGCCAGTGAAGTAAGAAACTGGAAGAGATTTCCACAGACGAGAAATGCGAGAAAAAATAAAACTTAAGTTTACTTCAAGCTATTTCAACAGTAAAACGATTAGACCTAGTTGTAAGCTCATGTTGTGGGGCTACCAATGAGTAGCGTTTATGAGATCAAATACTATGAACATATTTATAGAAATGATACCGGGAATCTATTTCAAGGCCACAAAAGAGAAAGTGACTGAAGTCAAGATATTAAGTTAGGCCCAATAACGTTAGAGACTCTTCTTTGAATTTTCTCAAAACTCTCGAGATATATATCAGGAGCAAAAGACCAGACACGAGAGCAATATTTAATAAACGAGCGAATGGTAGATCTCTAAATATGCCAGTTAGATTTCGATGAGCTAGGAATGACCGATGGGCAAGATTTAAAGTGAACTTAGTTTTAGAATAATTTTCGCCTACGTATAAAATGAGAATGATTTTTCCAAAGTCTATTAGCTGCTAATATATTGTGATTAATGTCGTTTTCTTGAGGATACATTAAAATAATTACTCAAAAAAAGCCCATCGATATAATAATGAATGTACTTCGACAATAATTATAAAAATATTAACACATATAATTACTGATTTTATTATTTAGTTTAATGATAATTATCTCTCGGTGTACTATTTTCTTTTAGGATGTCACCAATCATTTCTCGTCACAACCTCCTGTCATTTGCTGCTTGAAGTAATTCTAGCTCACTTATGATCATTTATTTTCTTGTACCCTAGTCGTCAGTCATTTGTTCAAACTGTCCATATTGCTAACTTGTTATTTTTGTCTTCTTTCTCTTCACTTCAATAATCCCAGCTTTTATTAAATTCTCTAAGATAAAATATTTCTGATTATTGATCGCAAAATTTTTAGCTGTTTCCTTTTGTTGCAGTTGCTAATACATACTCCATAAAAGTGACGGACACTAATACATACTCCATAAAAGTGACGGACACCATATTGATCTACCTTATTTGAGAAAAGTTATTCCCTTGTTACAGTAACATTGACGCCTCCTTTTACCATGCCAACGAATAAGGCTTGTTTTAACATTGCTTTTTTCGGTAAGAAAACATTTCATTTATTTAAAGTGTATTATTAATTAAAGCTCCGGGATGAATAACCATATCTGGTCTGGTGCTCCTTCTGTGCCTTTCAAGATTCTTGACAAAATACAGAGGAGAGTCAACAATACAATCGGTCCTGACCAGGCATCTCGTCTCCAATCATTTTCTCAACATTTTCACTCTGCCTGTTCTACAAATATTTTCATGGTAATTGCATAGATCAGAGGGCTTTTTTTATGTTGCCCCGGCTATATGTATTTATTCAACTAGGTCACACCGCTTTATGTTGAACTAGCTAGATGCAATCGTTGTTTCTACTCTAATAATTTTTCTCACACTTCCCACCTGTGGAATTCCCTAACGACTTCTTGCTTCCCTGATAACTAAATTCTTCAAAACATTAAATGCAATGTCAGTCGTCAGTCTTGAAGTTTGTTCCATTTTTATCCCTTCCTTTATCCTCTCCATTTTCAATTTCATTCAGTTTCACTCTTTGTAATCCACTACGATCTATTAGCACTGTCATATTGCTTGGGGTGAAATGATTAAAAATATAAAATAAAAATAAATATGTATTTAAACGTTAATGAGTTTCTCTTATTTTACATTTATTTTTTCTTTCTTTTTTCAAAATTATCAAATAATTTAATTGTTTCATGATTCAATTATTGAATTCTTCTTGATTGTAATTTTTCTGAAACATTATGTTTTTTTCTTTCTTCATTTCACTATTTCGTGCTCACCTTTTTTATTTCTTTATCTCTTTACTTGTCTCTGGGTTTTTTCCCTCTTCCTTTCTTACTAACTTTCTCTTTGCTCGTTTCGTTTTTAAGGAGTTAATTTTACTTTCTTTGTCAGCAGTTGAAAATAACTTTGTTTTAATTACTTATATATTTTCTTTTCTTTCAGTTATTTGCCTTACTCATTTATTTATGTTTACTTTTCTTCTTTTCACAGTCAATTAAATTTAAATCTTCCTTTCTGGTTTAATCATTTAACATTTCTTTTTTCCATCTCCCTAATCTGTATAATATTACATTATCCAACAGTCTGCGTATGGCGAATAGAATGTTATTTAGGAAACAATGAATATAAAGCAGATGCCGAACAACATATTGTACCTGATAGTATACGAATATTATACAATTTTAAAATTACGTTTTATAGATGTCATTTTTAAGATATGTGTAAAATGCGCAGAACTTTTAATTGGCTACATTTTTATAAGAGACGGAAATAAGTTAATCCCGTACCGATTCAGTGTATTCAATATCTGTAAGTGTTTACATTGCGTTTATCTGGAATACGCCCGACTCAATATGATCGTACAGCATGGAGACATAGCACCCTTTCAGCGTTGCAGATATAGTCTACATGAAAGGCTGAACAAATAGAGCTTAGATGCTGGAGTTGATATCTAGGGTAATGAATTGTTTAGATATTACACCCTGGGTATTATTATAAGAAATTATTTTCCCATGTCCTTAGTTCGCAAAGAACTCTTATGATATATTATAGACGGTAAATATTTTTGACATATTTCCCAATGGAGTCGTGTTAAGAACGTTAACTCATACATAATATGCAAATCCACTCCACCCGATTTAATACCTTTTCACAGACACAGACACAGATATATATATATATATATATATATATATATATATATATATATATATATATATATATATATATATATATGTATGTAATCGAGTTTACCCCATGCAAGGGTTTAAAGCTACTAACACACAACGAGTTACTGTGTGTGGAATAATTAAAACTGCGAAGGGGCGAGAACAAAAGAAAATGTATCGGGAGGACAGTAGATAACGATTGACATTGCATTTAAATTTTTGACCATTAATTCTGACAGGAAATCATGGGATTGGGAGGGAGATCCACAAGAGAGAAGTGCGAGTAAAGAAACTGTTAGCATACAATTTACGGTTACATGTTGCCAACTCAAATTTAAATTGATGGGACCTCGTAGCTAGTCTAGGACTAAAATTAAAAAAAGAAAGTTTACGTACCGCAGGGAAGAGTTCACCAGAACAATTAACATAAACGTATTTATAAAAAAGCACAGGGTCGAAAAGTGACTAAATCCAAGACTCCAGATCCAGGCCAGTAATATTGCTGATTCTTCTTTGGATTTTATCAAGAAGCCCTAGATTAATGAAGGGAGCCCCAAGCCATATGTGCTAGCAATGTTCTAAGCATGGATGAATATTAGACATAGATATATAAACTAGATTATATAGAGAATTTTTTCCAGCACGAAACAGCGAACCAACTTTAATCGCAGCTGACTTAGCAATGGATTGAATATAGTATTTCCGCTTCATGTTAGCTGGGAATGATAACCCGAGAAAGCGCAAAGGTCCACTCTACCGGAGCCATCATGGACACTTGTATTAGTACGAAATTACCTGGAGGAGTGGTGGTTCAAGATTACTTTTATTTGACGATTTGATAGGAAAACTGGATCAGTTCAAACATTTGTCTGGAGACACCTTAATTTTTCAGCTAGTGAAGATCTGTATGCCAAACCTCATCGAAAGATTTCGTGATGTCTAAAGCTACAGCCAGTGCTTCACTATTCTTATTTAGACCTTGATAGACTCTTGCCGCAATTATCGTCTGTACATCAGCAGTTAACCTTGAGAAACGAGAACTATATTGTTTGTCTGAAAAAGGCCCTGCGATGTGAGATGCTTAACCAGTTCAGCATTGAATAAGTAGAAGGTTAACAGGTCGATAGTTGGAAGGGATGGGTGGTTCACCCCAGTTGTTAAAAACTGGAACGACAGATGAGAATTTCCAACAAGCAGGAAAGCAAGAGGCACCGAGACATTTATTATAGAATTTTGAGAGATCAGGAGCCAGTTCAGGAGCACACCTCTTAATGATTATTACAGGGATACTATCAGGTCCACATGCTTTGTGGGGACCAAGGTTATAGATGATAGCAGAAAACATAGAAGTGGTTATATGCATATCTCTCAACAGAGGCCCAGCATTAAGTTTACTCGTGAATCAACCGACTTCATCAGCAAAATATATTAACACCTCAAACTGATTAGCAATTAAAGAATTTAAAAAAGTGATTTTATTTCTTATTACTGGGAGATATACATATTTTTAATCTCACAATTCCGTCTTTCTTTACTGAAATAGTGTACCGTACCTGTCTGGAGATGTGTTTATCTTTAATAAAACTTACGATTTATATGCCGTAGGTATTAAATTCGCTGTTTTAAAGAAAACAAGAGTGTCTACTGAAACATGTGAATCAACAAAATAATTAGCTTAATGCTCAAAGCTAATAATCCAAATTCTGATGAATAGATCTCGAAGCAGAATTAGTCCAGAAATAGGATATGAAGCGCAAGGACACTAAAACAATAAATTCTATGTTTGATCAGAATGATACAAAAACACAAGGGTTTACACTTTTAGTTCATATATTACACAAAAGCATTTGATATTTTATATTGTGTACAACACAATGATCTGTAATGAACTGTTAGGGAACTTAAATCTATTTGGGAATAATAAATCTATTTTCGAGTATTCCAGACCCCATCCGTATGCAGGTGGTTTGCTCTACATAGAACAAATGAATTGGATAAGAATACAAAATAGAAATGGGGAATAAGACTGGGATTCTCACCATAATTATACAAACTTTACAGCAAAGCTATCCAAAGGGAGGTGGAGACCATACCAGGATTTATTATAGGTGGCTTCAACATAAGATATGTAGATTACACTGTTTTATTAGTGGAAAAAATGTGACACTGAAACTCATTGATATAGCAAATGATGTCTTTCAGAAATTAAGAAAATACTTCAAACAGTCAAATTTTGTTAAAAAAAATGAAAGATGGTTGATACGGCAGTGAATGCTGGACAATTTCCCTAAAGATGGAGTTAACAGAGTTAACAGAAATTAGGTACTACTGAAAGAAGTTTTGAATACCAAGTAAGTGGCATGTATGCAAACTAGAAATGGAAACTAAAAGGTCACATAAGGAGTGAGAAAGAGAAAACTTTTATTTTCATGGAAACATTGCTAGGCATGCTGCTAGGAAATTTGCTTCACTGTATCATCCTAGACAGTTTTTCTCTCGGGAATCTGGTGCTTTTGCTATGTATTTAGAGATTCTTGATAACATACAGAGAATAATCTGCAATGTTATTGGACCTGACCTGGTAGCTCTCATCATTTTACAGTTTAAATGTTTAGGTGTAAACTTTAGTTCTATAGCAGTAGTTTCTTTTCTCACTTGTGGAAACCTCTTCCGGCTTCTTGCTTTCCAGTCAAATTTAATCTTCAAATATTAAATGGAATGTCAATCGTATCTTCTGTCTTAATTTCATTTTTTTTTGTTCTCCCTACTTAACAGTGTTTATTTTTCTCATTCTTTCATACTTTGTAACCTCTTGAGTTTTAGAGACTTTATTGCCTTGCTCGGGGTGAAATTATTTTTAAAAAAATCCTCAGAAATTATCAAAGGCAAGAGTGACATAGTTTGCTTGATGTTTCTATAACGAGTATGTGTAAATGAATGACAAAACGAGGATTGGGAAAGAGAGTAAAAACAATGATTTCTAAGCGCTACAAACCAAAGAAAGTTTGGGAGAGCCATTATCAACTATATACTGAAAGGATACAATAAATACATATGTGGAAATTTTAAAATTTCTAGGCTGACTCACAAACCCCAAACATCAGGTTTTGGTGTGCATGGGGTGAGGGGGCTTTTTGCTTGGGTCATTAATTTTAAGGCCCCCCCCTCATAATTACTTAATGGGTTCATATTTATATTACTACCAGCCAATATACTAATAGCATGAAAGAAAGAAAAAAAACAGTTTATAAAGAACATTTCTATTTATGTGCATCATTCAATTCAGATTGTCGGACCAAATAAAGTATATACTTATTTTAAATCTTCCAAAACATACGAACTAGCAAGTACATTTGCAGCAAAACCTTAAAAGCATACACAGAAGGCCACATGTGCGCATTATATATATATATATATATATATATATATATATATATATATATATATATATATATATATATATATATATATATATATTACATTACATTAGAAAAATGAAATATGACAGATGATGCGGTGTCTTTTCTCTCGATTGAAAAAGAAAACTTTTTAATCACAGCTAATAAAACGTTTCAAAAATTGTTATCTGACAGGTTATAATTTACAAGCGACAGGCCCACTTCTGGCTTTTATGTAGACTTTTTCCAGCAGGATAAATTACACCAGCAGGAGTAAAAACAACAAACCAGGCCGTGGTATTAAAATGAAACCACACATCCAATTATAACGTTGCTGGAAAACCAGAGACGCCATCAGTGATTGTTTGTGTCGTTGCCAGTCTTTCAGAATAGTCCACTACTTTATTTACGATATTCAGAATTATATTTTTTTGTATATTCTATTTTGATAAAATGGAAAGAATGCCATCTCTTTTATAAAATGTAAAATGAAACAAATAAAAAAATCAGAATAAAATATTCAATTGAGACAGAGAGAAAAATTGAAACGAAGTAACTGAATGCGAAAAGAAGACTAACGTTGTTGTTTTATTATGTTATTTGTCAAGCTGTCAGTTGATTCAAAACATTATCCATACATTGCACTCTGGTTTATAATTTTTGCTTACATGAAGGCGCGTATGTGCATCATATGTCACGTATTATTTTATTGAGTTGAAAAGCGTTTAGAAATATATTCATACAAAAGAAATTATTGGAGTACTAATTACATTACCGTAAAAAGTATTCATATATATGAATCTAAATGTGAATGAGATATATACAGGATGTTGAGATAAGCCTTTAAAGTCGTGTATCTCTTAGTCTTACATAAAAGTCAAAATATGATATTTTGAATTGAATGCTGTCCTCTAAACAGAATGCCAAATAAGTATGAAAAGAGCCAGAGAAAGAGAGACTGTTATAGGGAATGACAGAAAGTCAGAGTTTTTAAATAGAATCCTTTACTCTACGGATTAAACAATTCGATAAAATTATTTTATTAAAATTAACATTTTGAGGATTGGTGAAAACATAATCATTACTTTTTTAAAATTTATTAATTCTATTATTTACTCTATATACATTCAGGCTATTCTCATCTTTGTCGTCATTATCACACCACTTCGCCTGTTGCGACCTCGCATATTTATCCGGTTGATTTGGCTTAGTGGCATTTCAACCAGTATCGGTTATTTAATTTTGAAATTTAAATATTTTAAACAAATTTATGGCTTCAGCTACATTGGTCATTTTCCTATAAAATGTATTTTGTTAATTCTGAATTAAAAATGTATCGTTGATAATTTTGCTATACACACACACACACACACACACATATATATATATATATATATATATATATATATATATTTATATATATATCATTGGTAATTTTTTATATAAAAAATGTATTGCAGGTATGTTTTACTATAAAAATGTATTTTCAATTTCATAGTCTTTTGTTATTGTTTAGGGGTTCACTATTCACCCATAGCTACGACCCTAACAGATGCTACCATTCCGGATCAAGGTAGACCTGGAAACAAGAGTAATTAATTCCATACTTCTCAAAACGTCCAATCTTCCGATCAGAGGCCTTGCTGCCGGAGCCTTGTTCGGGTGTATATCGATCTGGTTAACCTAAATGGAATTCTAAATTGGACCCTTTATTTGACATTAAATAGAGAATAAATAAAGACTTAATTTCAGAATTTCCTGTCGGTTTCTCAGATGGATATACACCTGATGAAAGCAGGAGGGCACAGCCGCTTAAATGTGATAACAACAACAAACATGAGGACACTTCTTCAAATAATGTTGAAAACGATAATTAATCATCCAAGAAATGCAGGCAGAAATGATCAATTTTACTATATTCTTTTTAGATATCATATAAATAATGAAGCAAATATACGTTTGTAAAATAGTATCTATATTATACTGTGAACCAAAATTGCTTACACAGATTCAACGTGATTCGCGGTGAAACGATTAATTTTCCTTTATAATTTATTTAAACCTTCCGTTTTGACTATTTTATGCAAATTATTGAACACCATCTGAACGGTTAATTTTACAATCTGTTTCCTACATTGAACCTGAAATTCAACAAGTTTAATAATGGGCTGCGGATGTTTCGAGGAAGATTTCTGGTCAGGATTATTCATGGCCTTAACAATATATTCTTCAGAAACTGAAACTTAGAGGGTTTATCTAAAAATAACTGTGTATGAGAATTCCCAGAATACCTTCAAGGTTTCAATCACCAACAGACTTCCCTGTCGAATATTCAGATATTAAGAAGAGTTTCCGTTACTGCTATAATATTTGTAATGGATAATTTTCAATCTTTTTTCTACGAAAGTGTAATCTCATTATTTCTGTTCAGCAAAGCATGTTTACAGTATTTTTTTTATCTAATAAAATAATGGCAGGTTCCGAATTAGCTTCTTTAGATAAAATAGCTAAAATGTTTTTTTTTTCTGTTGTTAATAGATTTTATAATCTCACTGAACATATCTGAAAGTGGAATTGCCTAAATAAATGCGATTTGAACCTGACATTTCCACATTTTACCTACAATGACTTTGAAAATTTAAAACTTTTCATACTCCAAAGTGCTTTACTCGGTCTAGATCCATTTATTTCGTTTGTGTGATAATGGGTAATTTGATAATTGTCAAATAGCAAATATTTATGAAAAGTAAAATCTGAAGGCAATTACAGCGTCTATTTATATTTCTGAGCAAATACACGCACGGTTAATGCATCTCTTGATATAAATATATAAGAAAAACAAATGTTTTGATATAAGGACGGGAATCAAAGTTAAAATATTGAAATATTTTGTCTCGTGAAATTGCATCTTACATTTATCTATCAATATGTCTGAGATGAGGTATTGTAATTATTTACATTATTTACATTGTTCGGACTGTTGACCTCATCTTTATTGCCATATGCACGACGTTTCAGCCGTTTTACGCTGCGGTCTTCTTCAGGTTACCGGAATTTTGAACTGAACCTTTTATTTCTTCATTCGAGGTAAATTGTCATAATTCCACATGCCATACCGCTTCCAGGTGTCGTAGTTATCTCCCTTTATCTCAAACCTCCAAGTTTTTTTGTTCATCACTGCAGTAACTACGTACTTTCAAATCACTGAATCTAACCAATGATTTTATCAACTAGACCATGTTTCTTTGAAGAAGGCCTGAGCGTACAACAGCCGAAAGTAATAAATATGGCAATAAAAATGTGGACAAGAGTCTGAACAACGTAAAGAATGTAAATAATTTTAAATATGTGTTCGATTAGTGTTACATTAGGTATTTCGATTATGTGCGCAGCTTGCAAAATTATAACTGCATGTCTTGTTAGCAAAAACATAAAATATTAAAGGTGTACTTAAAGAATATATATATGTATGTGTCTGTGTGTGTGCGTGCGTGTGTGTTTATGAGAGTGCAGTTGGATGAGTAGTTGACAGAATATTAAAAATATAAAAAAATAAAACAATTTCGGTATATTTTCGCATTTCCAAGATAAGCTGATGTTTCCAGCGAAGTGGTAAAACTTCATTATTGTAATTTTAACCTGAAAACAATACATTTATGTTGAAACTTGACTAATGCATGGAATAATAATGCAACACAAAATGTACTTAGAACAAAATGTATTGAAACAAGAAAGTGTACACAATATTTACATATAGTCTTTTGTATATTCCTGGGAAGACCGTTCCTGGAATATGTGTTGACTGAGTCGCAGTCGGGCAGAGTCTCTCGTTGGATCTCTCGATTCCTTCCACTCTCTTCCCGGAACCAACCATATTTATATGGTCGGTACTCCACTATGCAAATTAGGTGGATCCTACCACAACAATTTAAAAAATCAGAATATAATTCAAACGAACATGCATTAAATTATGAATCTTCTGCGATTAATATACGACTGGTCTATTTCCAGATATCATTGTATATATTTTATTAATATTAAATCAATGTAGGACATATAAAACATAAAATGAAAAGTTTCCATCTGTGAAACATGTGAATGTAATTTCTTTACAAAATTTTATATGCATATAGAATATATAAGACAAACAAAATTATTAAGAAAAATCTGCCGTTACGATTCTAAGCCTGATAAATAAATAGACTTGAAGTGTGAAAATGAAATAAAAGTTGAGAACCAATAATAAACAAAAAATAAATAAAAAGACAGAAGAAAAAAAAAAGAAATGGAAATATAGACAGAAAAGAAAAAAAAAAACAACAAAAGTTAAAATTGCTACTCAAGGTTTTTCGGAGAAAACGAAAATAACAACTCTCTCTCTCTCTCTCTCTCTCTCTCTCTATATATATATATATATATATATATATATATATATATATATATATATATATGTGTGTGTGTGTATTTGGGCAGCAATCTTTCATTTATGCATGTTTCATTAAAAACGACACCCAATGTACTACGATTAAGATTTTTTTTTATTGCGTTCCAACAAGTGTTTTCTTTTTTAGATCCTGAATATGTAGAAACTGCCTAATTGTCCTGTAATTCCGAGCGCTTTCTGCTACACTTTTAGCCATTATCAAGGATGATTTTATTTTTTTCAATTTAATTGGGTGTGCACGTTATGTGTATGTTTTTTAGTGTTCTATAGATGTTTTATTTTCCGAACACAATTATCACATTGTGGCCGTGTTTGTAGTTAATATTATTAAATGTTGGGTCTTTCTTTTTTATTATTAAGGCTTCCATTATTTTAAATCTTTTTTTTTGCATTATCTTCTGCATCTCCATCATTAGCTCGAGTATTTCACTTATATCTCCTTTCTCCCATATCTTATGCTCTTCTTTATGACTACTTTCGTCTTTGTCATTACTCTTTCTTGTAAGGTATTTCCATTTGGGTTCCCGAAAGCTTAGTACTTACACTTAATGCAATAGTGCATGTTTTTGAGTGAAAATGTGCCTTTCTAGATTATTTACAGTCAGGTAGACTTTGTATTAGGTTGGTGCAAAAGTAATGACGTAATAATGTCGTTTTTTGACATATTTTTAACGTCAAAAAACGACATTATTACGTCATTATTTTTGCACCAACCTAATAGTTCTTACTATTTCTTTTGAGTTCTCTTAAATCGAGAAGCGCCTTAGATGTTCCTCAGATCAAACGTTGGTCATATGTATCATTGTACTTATTTTCTCTACACTTGTGAAATTTTATCTTCCTATAATTGTATTTATGTAACCCGAAAAACTCCTTACTTGTGGCTTTGAGGGTGGACATTTATTTATGTAGAACTTGTCGATTTGTTTTTCAATTTTTACAGATCTAGAAGTATAATGAATGACTTACCTTTCATTTTTTACCGAAAGTCACCTTCTGATAGTTCACAGTTATCTTAAACACACTTCTTTCTTTGCGCAATATCAATACGACTTCTGTTTCAGTTTTCTGTCATCCCCTGGAAACAATTTATTGATTCTCTTTCACTCTGTATACATCATGTCCTTTCAAGGCATGAGTGATTATAAATTTCTATGTTTAACTCTTTGTTTCTGTTTTTAAGTTACCCTTGCTCTTTTACCGGCCTTCATTTGACTATATCTGTCATTGACTTATTATGACACTTCAATATCACGGTGTGTATTAAATAACCTAACTTTTGGTTTCCTCGTTATGCGTCGGCCAAATTTTATCTACGTTTTTCTTTGTGGTATATAATTGCCTTAAAACCCACTAGTTTCTCACGTGTTATTTTCCGCATTCATCGGGTTCGATGCATCTCTCCCTTCAAGTTCAGTATTTTCTGCCATATTTGAGGTTAGATATAACCTAGGAATCTAGAAATCGTTTCTATATTTTATAATCCACTAATATATACCTCAGTTTCTGAAAGGCATCACACAGAGCATCCAATGTTATTAGCCTGTTTCAATCCCTGCTTACAAATACACATTCTTCTATATTTTTCGCATAATCTTAAATATTAATTTTCAATTCATATAATTGCCTAATATCATCGTAGTAGACGATAGAAAAGTAAGGCTCAAAGGAGTGTTGAATGGCAGACTCACGATAAAATTCGATATTTCATCTGTATTTCAGCAAAATGATTTTAGTTTATAAAGAAGAGTAGAAAAAATGATACGCTTTCTCCGGATCTTCTGCTGGTGGAAATATTAGAACAGAGAAAAGAATTGAGTAAAATGAAAAAAATATTACGAAATGAATTTGCATGCATTGCCAGATATAGGAGGTGCGTACTATACCTGAAAGGAAAATTATTCCTTTTAAAATACCACCCTCAAAATAGAACACATCATTGAATTAGGTACAAATACACAGAGTTATATAAAAGATCATAAACCCTTTCATATCATAAAATCTATCCCCGATGTTTTCTTAGTGTCGGAAGATAGCTTATGTATAAAAGCCCACCAATTTCTAATCCCATTTTTCCTCTCAATTCGTTGTTGGAAGTTTTACCTGATGATCCTGAATCCTTAAAAAAGGATTTAGGTGAAATAAATTATCGTAATGGTACCTTAAAGTGGTTTGTTTTCCATTACATATTTATATATATATATATATATATATATATATATATATATATATATATATATATATATATATATATATATATATGGGGAGAGATTGGGCGTGGGCGTGTCTTTCTCTCAGCAAGCAATTTTGACAAATTTTCATTACCAATGAGATAAGGTCATACAACGTGTCTGAAGTTTTCCTACATATTTTTATTGTTTAACAGTAATTTAAAATTACGTTAAAATAATAAATTGAAAAATTCGATTTCTCCCTAAAATTACGAAATTAAATTAAATGAATTAAGAAATTCCTATTGTCGACGAAACAAATCCAATTAAATGAAATCGGGAAAAGCATTTGTTAATCAATGTTTTCAATCACTTTAGCAGTAAGAAAGAGACAGTGTATAGAAAACAAACGTAAAGTGTGGCCACGGGTAAACACGTAATTAAAACTCAATATCCGCGTGAATTTAAATATCAATTTGGTCAAAGATTTAACGTTTATAAAAGAAAATCCTGTTCATATCCTGTTCAAACAGATTTAATTAACTAAAACAAAAATATATATCTTTCACTTATTCATTTCTTTCATACAATTGCAATATACACTTTTTATAGTTTCAAGTTAAATACATGACACATGCACATCACCGAATATAATCATAACAATTTCAAAGTTAGTAATTTCATATATTTCATAAATATTTAAAAGATATGTAAACATTTCATTAAAAGATTTTATAATATTCCTTTATAAAAGAAAGAACAATATAAAAATTATCATATCCTTTTGTAGGTGAAAAGGTTTTAAATATTTTTGATGAAATTAAAAGGAAGGACATGAACTGCAGCAATTATATATATATATATATATATATATATATATATATATATATATATATATATATATATATATAATTATAAATATGTATAAAATTATATATATATATACATATATATATATATATATATATATATATATACACCTATGTATATATACACATATATAAAAACACACACACACACACATATATATATATACATATATAAGTACCTATGTATATATACACATATATAAACACACATATATATACACATATATATACAGATACATATATATATATATACATATATATATATATACATATATATATATACACATACATATATGCATATATATATATATACATACCTATATATATATATATGTATACACACACACACACACATATATATATATATTTATATATATAAATTGATTGATTGATTGATTGATTGATTGATTGAGAAATATTTTACACGTAATAATCCTTTGAGCAAGATTTTCAATAAACACACGTTTAAATTAAGTTACATTTGTACTGATAATCTAGAAAAATTATTAAAAAAGCATAATCATATTTTAAATAAACATTTAAACCTAAGTAACAATATTAATTCCACAGCAGATATTAATAATAAATTATGGAATTGCAGAAATCCTATAAATTTTCCATTGCAAAATAGATGTCTTAGGGAATCACTTGCTTTCCAATGTACCATTCCTTTTACTGAAAACCCGCCTGCTAAGAAATCTTATATTCGTAGACCAAAAAACTATTTTAAACAAAATTGGTATTAGCATATATTTTCTTTTAACTACAAAGCTCACCACAACTTATTTTTGGCATTTAAAAGAAATCAACAAAACCCCTACTGCAAAATGGAAAATGTTTAAAAAAGAAACGAGAATTTGTAAGTCTTTAAATGACCCATGTCCCTTATGTCTACATGAAATACTGCATATTATTAGGTTTTCTAAAAATAATGATCTACTAAATCTGCGTAATTAATTAACAGTATTTTGTAAGCATTGTATGTTTACTTTAAAGTATAGTTAATAGACTTTTTGCTAAAAAAATCTATGAATCACTATTATATGTCCATTATTTTATTAATATATAATGATATCACGCAGAATGAAACTGACACAGTCCGACAATTATTTTCAAACATTTTTTATGTTTATACGATCTTTTTATAGATACAAATATTTAAGCAAATGCTCTGTTTATAATAAACAGTATTAACAACATTTACCAGCCTAAATGCCCGAGAGATTTTCATAGAAAATATGCGTCCTCCGACAGGAATCGAACCAGTATCGTATACGGAATCGTCATAGCCTGACGGACCATAACCGATTGTCCTGCTATCTACCCATAGATTCGACTGGAATTCGAACTCCGGTCTTCGATTCCTCAATCGGAGCCGCTATCCATTACCCCACCGTGCCTCATTTGGTAGTAAAATATTTTATTTAACAGAATATTATAATTATATTTTCAAAAATAATTTCGGATAGTTATATAAATAGGCAAAATGAATAATAAAAAGAGAAACCTTTTCTTCTTCTTTGCACAGCTTTCTGATCCCTATAGCTATGTATGCGAAAACATATTAATATACATGGAAATTAGATAAATGTGTAAATTAATGAAAAATTAAGACACTGTAATGAATGTAAATAATCTAGAAATACACAGATCATTAGACAGAAAGCCAGTAAGAATGAAAGGAAAGAACATCTAAGAATTACTACTGAAATGTCAGCCAATAAAATGAAGAAAGACGATAAAAATGTGAAAGATATAAAATACTAGAATAGCGGAGGAGATAAAGTAATCTGAAAAAAGTTTAAATTTCACGAAGAAAATTAAAGCGACTATATAGAAAAATAGAATAATAATGAATGGAATTTTTATCAATGTATGGTTAATATATAAAATTAATTGATAACATAATTATCTATAAACCTAAGCGAAGCAAGTGTGGATAACCAATCCGAGGGCATGTTTTTTATATTATTTTATATGAAGAAAAGTAATGTGTGTGTGTTTACAGACATTTATTATATATAGTTTTCACGATAAAAATGATATCAATGTAGTACTGGCTGAAAACATTTTTATGGTAAGTAGTGTAATAAAAAAGAAAATATTCCAAGATAAATCACGAGATAAAGTGTCGGAAGACATGTCTCTGAACATTTTATATATATATATATATATATATATATATATATATATATATATATATATATATATATATATATATATATATATATATTCCGAAAAAAATTGTGAGGCAAAGATGATGATAATCAGAACAAATAAATGGACAATATCAAACGCAAAGATCCTAAAGAGTAGAAATGAATAAAGTCTTATGAGACACGCATAATATTAAGTGATTCTTAAGTTTTATTTCATATTATTTTAAATATGTAAGAATATAATATCATTTAATAGAGAAGAGAAATATCTCACAAACTATTATTAACTCTTGTAGACTGATTTGAAATCGATCGTAATTAGTGGATAACAAAATGTAATTCCTTCTAAACGTCATCCATTTTCATAGAATAATAAGATTTGTACGCTCGGAAAATGTATCTACAGATATCTTTCATAACTTCTCAGAATATCTTCATTATTTAAATACTAGCATAAAAGCCGCCTAATAAACCTTCGGCTTGTTTAAGCGTGTGAGAATCGCTAAGTAATTAAAAATTCTCAGCATTGTCAGCTATCCTAGCTGCAATTTGACCTTGGTTGTCATTTGCATGGAACTTTCTTTTACTTGTTGCAGCCTTGGCTCTTGTCATTGCAATCTGATCCTTCTTTGGCGGAATTTTTTTTGGCGATGCATACTAATGCCTTATGCGATAGGCAACATCAACAAAAGAACTCAAAATTGTTCGCTGCATTTAAGTATCGCATTAATATTTAAGCTTACCTTTTAAAAGGTAACAGTAATTATTTTTCTTTACGTATGTAGGCCCTTATTTTCCGTGCAAATAATTATTTTTATTTCCTGTGTAAAACTAGGTGGACTTCGCAATTAATTTAAATTATTCCGGATTTTTTTTCCAAATTATAAAAATTGTTATCGTACAAAAAATCGTTGTGAAAAAAAATCACGTAAAAAAAAATAATTACCGTAATGAAAACTTGGCGAATGTCTGATTACCTTTATAATCAAGTTTTGATCTCTATCTCATATTTCCTTGACTTTCTTATTTCTCTCTTGCTCATAGGAAACCGAGATACGAATATTTAACGGGCAGAACAACACGAAAGAAAATTTAACATCGATCTCAGTAAGTTAATAATTTGGGTAATATATTAAAGAGAAAATTAATTTAAATGGAATGAGATTAATGAAAACAATTATTAATCGAAATAATTTGGAAGGTAGGACGTTAAAGTTTCTCACTGAAGATAATTTCAAATCTTATTTTCCTTGCAACAGCCATAAATTTATAGATAAATGACTGATCATAATTTAGGATATATGTTTGGTTATGTTGCTTTTTAAGCTTTGCTTGCCTTTCACAGAGGCTAGTAATAGAAACAAACAACACAAATCAACTATAGACATTTTATTGTCGAGAAAAAATATGGTCTTTCAACGACACAAGTGGGTATCCAGCAGGAGTGTAAGCATAGTTTCCGCGGTCTGTAGTTGGAGTAGGAGTGTATCCACCTGGCTTAAATACTGATGTTATGAAGCGTATAAAATTCTGCAGGAATGATTTCACACTCATGTTATCCACTAGTTCGATATTTTCTGGCATCACCTCCAGACAAGTGAAAACTAGTAAATAGATTTTAGCTTTTTTTTTCATCCAGGGTCGTCCAGTGGTGTCCGGTAAAATCTACCTTTGTATGCAAATATGACCTTACATATTTTACCCTGTGTAGAGGAAGACCGGTTTCCTTAGACAGGTTGAAGGCAGCTGCATTAAATCTTCTCACATTGGCAAACCATGAGGCACAAATGTGTCCCCGCTTCATCCGGTTCTGCAAAACTGTAGAATTATAGTTAAATGATTGGATAGTGAAACACCCCTCCTGCATTCTCTCCACGCATTTGGAAGAGATTTGAGAAAGCTCAGGCTCAGTGTTACGGTCTTGTAGGTTATCTTCATTTTGTAGGCATTTTCTAGCCGCATTCAACTTGTTAAAGAATTCTCTCACAACACGTAAATTTGTGGAAAAATTTGGAGCCAGTTCTATCAAAGAGCACAACATTCCTATGCATTGTGTTGAAGAGCTTGGGAGAGAATGATCAGGACTATCAAAATCCTGTTTGTATAAAGTATTCGGCCATGCTTCTTGTTATTTTCACTTACAGTTGTATCAGACGTCCAACGTGCTATCAATGTTAAACCCTTAATATTCTAAATTTTAATGGACATGGGTCTTGAAATAATTATCCACAATTATTTTGTCTCTGCTCACCAACTCCAAGCTCATCCACAGACTAGAGGATCTTAGTCTGTATAGTGTTGATCCACCAACGAGAAAAATATCGCTAAGTTCCTTGGCCGATCGAGATAAACTGATGGTAAGATTTCGTCAATTATCGTATTAGAATTACCATTTGATCATGAGCGAAAGAGGGGGAGACTTGCTAAGAAATTTTACCGTTGATATATCATTTGGGAGAAGTCGTAGTGTTGAAGATACCTGGGATTACCTGCCCATTCTGAGCTCTCGGTAGAATCACCCGGAGGTCACGGGGAGTCAAACGTGATACACTCAATCTAACACCTCTACCCACTGAAGCTGTGCGACGAAGATTCTATAGGATCCATCCAAATCATTGGTGCCATACTTTGAGGACTCCTTGGATGCAAGGGCGACTGAGATGGAGTTCGATGTTTCTCTGGACGACATTCGTACGCTGGATACAACAGATGATGTACGCGGATATTTTTGTCCATGGTGTGAACATCACGGTGGAGGACAGTGGATTTGTTGTGACGGATGTAATGATTAGTATTAATTCCAATACATCAGCATTCAACACCGTCTACCGGGGGAAAACCACTGGTTTTATCAAAGGTGCTCAGATATCACTGCTTGATTGCCTCCTAATCTCCCTGTGTAATCTTTCTCTCTTAAAAAAGGGGAAGATGTTTATGTTAACCTTTTTCTTCTATGAAAAATGGGGGAGTATACCATATCCCTTCCCCAAATTTTTTCTGTGATGGGAGAATAAGAGAAAAATCTATGTTAGCGAACCCTTTCATCAGCGATCCATTTCTACAGCAGAGATATATTAATTCACTAAACAACTATATTCATTCACTGAACAACTAGAACAATGAAGTGTCTTTCGAAAACAATTTTAAGGCGATGTGTTATAGTGCTTATCCCATTGAGATAAAACAATTTGTAATTATTGATTTATTTATAAAAATATCTTTACATTCTATTCTAGGCATATTGAAGGCGACAAACATCTGATTAGCAAACCATATAATTGTTTATATATATTCTTAGTATCACTCATGGAACATTTCATATACAGCCAGTTATATTCTAAGAATATTAATGCAGTTAAACATTTTCATTTGTTAATCATACATTCTTTATACATTGACATTTTTTTTATCAGAATTACTTTACTCATAATCTTATATCAAATAATATTTTTCGATAATCTTTAAAATGGTAAAGCCTTTCATTTTTTTAAAGAATTAATTTTCATCGTCAACTACCGAGGTAAACGTGAAATATTAAGAGTAGGATGTTTTTCTGGTGAAACATATTTGATTACCTGAATCTCTTACATTCCACACCACTTATTTTCACTGGTCATTATAGGAACAATGTATAAACTCCTTTTTTATATATTTGGATTTCTATAATGATGTTTTGAGGAATTAAGCCAGGAAGCTCACAGATAATAGCATTTTCTTTGTCATTAGAATGTTAACGATTGAAAGATATGAATCTCAAGTTATATCTGCTTAGTGTATGACACATAATCTAAACAACTGAGATTTCAAATGTCAGGAAAATACAGGAATATATTCGTTCCAAAATATTCTAAATTTTAATTCACAAATATTAGGTTGGTGCAAAAATAATGACGTAATAATGTCGTTTTTGGACGTTATTACGTCATTATTTTTGCACCAACCTAATACATGCTTTTCAGTGTATAACTTTGTTTAGAGGATACAATATGTATGTATGTATGTATGTATGTATATATGTATGTATGTATGTATATGCGTGCGTGCGTGCGTGTGTTCAAGTGGTTAGAATGCTAACTTTCCGACCATGGGGTCTCCGTTCGAATCTCACCAAGGTCAATTTATCAGATTCTTGATGTCACCAACCTGGGGAGGCATTTCTAGCCTGTGGCACCTTAGGAAAGTACCTGAAAAGCATGATACGGGTTGATTCAAGTTTTGTAAATGGAACTGTTCAGAAGTCGTGGATGGTCGTGCTAGCATGAGGTCAAATGTCAAGAGTTTAATCGTACTGGCCTTGTTTAAAAAGAAAATATTGATCATGTCAGATCATATACTCTTTTCCAGAAATTGGAACGAAGCTCCGCTCAGTATAAATCATAGGTGGAACTATGGGTGTTGAATAAACAGAAATATGCTTGTTATATATATGAGGGCTAATTCTAGCTGTGTGTATGTATATGATGGCTAATTTTAGCTATGCATGGTTTATATGACAGCTAGATAGAGCTGTGTATGGATGTATATAAGAGCTAATTTTAGCTATATGTGGATGTATATGGCGGCTTATCATAGCTATACATGGATTGATATATATCAGGGCTAAGATTAACTATTTACTTATGTATATCAGGGCTAATTTTATGCGTGAATTCACATCAGGGTTAATTTTATGTATTTATATCTTTTTAAGCACGAGTTGAGCTAAGTTTTGTGAGTGAAACTGGATAAATGAAACAGTTCTGAAGTCGGGGTGGTTGTTCTGGCATGATGTTACAAGTCAAGGGTTTAAGCGCACTCCTTTGTTTAAATAAGTGTCGATTACGTCAGATCATATGCTCTCTTCCAGAAACTGTAGCCTATGTATTTATATTATTGCTAATTTTATAGGAAGCCATCTAACCAAATACCTAGTTTATACGTACATAAGAATGTATGCTATTCTATAAATGTATGTGTACTCAGCAACATTTGGTCCAGTTTTAAATAAAAAGCAAAATCTTAAGAGATACCAATCAACTAATGCCGACATTAGCGCATTATGCTTGCAGCAGTCTCATGCGAATATATAAATAGCGACACTCAATCAAAAAAGCCACACAAAGCGCTACGTCCTCGATTTACATTCACTCAGAAATAGATATATAATATTAAAAAAAAATTATAGAATCTTACACAAATTCTACACACACAGTGTTACCTAAGGAAAAAAGAAAAGACTTGATTCAAAAAGATACCAACAAAAATATCTGAGACATATGCACACGCAAACATTTTATTCGCATTATTTTACATGCCATTGATCTCATCAACATTAATTTGTTCGTGAATATTTTGTTTGTGTGGCTTCTTAGGATTGTCCCTATTTCTTCTTGCGCTTCGTTGAATATGATTCAGAGCTATTCACTGTCCATTTGAAGACCGTCAGCCATATTTTGCACAAATAAGAATAATTGAATTTAAGCGAATTAGCTAAATGAATTAAAGCTTGCTAAAAATCTTACTTTTCCTCTAATTCATTTTTATTAAGAATATTAGTGATACATGCTTGCGAACTAATGCAAATAAACGCACACATTGACTTTCACACACTCGTATTTCAACACTGTCTCATTACCATCAGAATATCTATATTTTGCGCCATGTATTTGTGAACATACATTTAGAGTGCTATGAATTGAAGAAATATAATACAGCGTTATGCGATATAAAACCAATTTTAACATTATTTTAACAATTTTAACATTATCATTTTTCTTTCAGATATTTGACGAACATTACCTTCCCAGTTTCCATACAGACAGAAATGAAAATGGACGAATGGTTATGGCACTAGCCACCAACAAGAGTGTATTGGAGACAGCCAGTTACAATGAAATAGCAAAAAAAAAAAAAACAAGAACATCAACATGGGCACCGACACTAATACGCATAACATTGATGTAATTTCTGATGTTTCTGGCAATCGTGAGCAAAATGACAATTTCATGCGACTACTTCCCTCATGGGCTCAGGCTCAAATTTACCATCACATATGTTTACCAGAGACGGCGTGAGCCTACGTGTTCATATCGAACTTTACTGCTTTCCACATGATGAATAAATGACTGGAGGTGAATGTTCACAATCATGTCACTTCAACATGTATCCTCCTAGCTGTCGAGAGATAGAAAACCAGCAACCTCAAATAATACTCATAAAACCTTGAAAATGGACACCGTAAATGTGACTGCCAACCGGAACAAAAAGCATTTAATCAGAGCATACATAGCTCGCGTGGTTGTACAATAGATTCTGTATATATTATTAAAATTGTATGGAGTATCTTTTTTATTCTTTATATGTTATATTCTCCATTATCTGGGTACCATATATATATATTAGATTGGTGCAAAAATAATGACGTAATAGTGTGGTTTTTTACTTATTTTTTAACGTCAAAAAACGACATTATTACGGCAATATTTTGCACCAACACACACACACACACATATACATATATATATATATATATATATATATATATATATATATATATATATATATATATATATATATACTTGTGCGTACATTGACATATCAATGATTCAAATAGCTTCAAGTGACTGAATCCTGTCGGTCTCGAAGTCATCACATCTGAAAAGACTGGCACTATAGAATCGAAAAAATAAAACTCTAGCAAGTAGCAAAAAACGCATCTCTTTGAAGATAAAATAGATAGTTTTCTTTTCCACACCCCCTTAAAATGTTTGGAAGGAGACCACAACCAGTACTAGAAAGGATATTAACTTGAGATAACCATTTTCCTAAAAAGTCATTTTAGGTGAACGATTTTATAAATTTATAAATAATAACACTAACTATGCGATCAATGAATGTCAAATGATTCCTATAAAGAAAAGTTAATTTTCCCATAACGCAAATAAATATATAATATGTATACGTTATTTTTATAGATACAAATATTTAGTAAACTCTCTGATTATAATAAACAGTATTAACAACATTTACCGGGTTTGATTGGCCGAGAAATCTCAAAGAAAATGTGTCTTCCAACAGGATTCCAACCTATATCCTAGACAGAAGCGTCATATAGCCCGACGTGCTAAACCATTTAGCTACAGAGAAAGCGTCTGGTTAGTAATGGTTAAATTACTGTTTTTAAACTACAAGCCTTCCATGATCTCCCTCAAACGCTCATATCTGCTCGAAGCGTATCTTAATGTAAACAAATGACATTATATGAAATAATATCATATAGCCTGACGTGTTGTAACATTTAGCTACAGCGGTATCTTCTGGTCTTTAAAAACAGTAATTTAAACCTTACTAAGCAGAAGCCTCCTCTATAACTAAGTGGTATAGCACCTCAGGCGAATGGATAGTTCTTTAGGATACAGGTTCGATTCCTGTCGGAAGACACATATTTTCGTTGAGATTTCTCTAATATTCAGGCCAGTAAATGTTATTAATACTGTTTATTATAAACAAAGCATTTACTTACATATTCGTATCTATAAAAATAACCTATAAAGAATAAATATATTAAAATAATTGTCGGATTTTCATATTATTAATAATTATATTAAATAATTGTCAATTTAATTATATATATATATATATATATATATATATATATATATATATATATATATATATATATATATTAGGTTGGTGCAAAAATAATGAAGTAATAATGTCGTTTTTTGACGTCAAAAATATGTCAAAAAACGACATTATTACGTCATTATTTTGCACCAACCTAATATATATATATATATATATATATATATATATATATATGTGTGTGTGTGTGTGTTAAATAAAGTAACTATCACATTTGAAACCCAAAATAGAAGAAAACATATGTAAAGAAAAGGATCTAAGAAATCGAACAATACATAATATGTATGTTTCTCAATATGAAATTTTACAGATTTTCATCAAAATTTCAAATAGTTTTAAACACTTTCACGTTTTATTAAACTGACTTCTTTGAATCTCATTCAATCCTGGTGTATTTCGGATTGCATGTTACTTGTTATATAACTCGAATTAACTAGAATCTAGAGGTATGATTTCTTGCTGGTCAAAGTAGTGGTCTCCCTACCCAAGTCATCATTTTAGTAAATTTTTATGCAAAAATATTTTTTATGGTAAAGAAATTGTGTGCAGATTCTATATAATGTTCCCTGCTTGCAAAACACTTTTGGAGAGTTATGGAAAAATACAATTAATGTAGGTGCATAAATAATTTTCCCCTTTACAAGTTCAATTGAAAAGAAATGTTTGATATTACGGTTTGAGTGGTATTCACAATTTTTCCCTAGTCACCTTTCAAATAGCAACGCAGTTTGCTTTGTCAATTTATATATTTTTATCTAATTTTATTTTTGTTTTATTTTTAATCTAAATACGGTATTTAGTATATTTGTTCTATTTATAGCAAAGTTCATAGAATATAATAAGTTTATAAAATACTTGATCAATGTTATTACGCACATAGTTCAGATAATCTTACATTAACTAACGCCTGATATTATTGAGAAAGTGCTGAGCAAATGTCTTAACTTCATGATTAACACATAAAATTCTGTCAAAATAATATCATCAGTGTCTCACGGATGTAGAGAAACCTTACTCTGGATTGTCCTCGAAAATTGGGCAAAGGGTTATAGGCACGCTGTTCTTGCCAAATGGAAAGAAGCTGTAGAAATATTTCATTGGCAGCAACATTCCATTTACCCATGGAAAGTGTTTTTGAGATTTTCCCTCACCTCCGAATGATCAATGTTGTTGAGAAGAAATACCGAGTCTAATCAAATGTTATAATTTTTTATTATTGCTATTGCTATTATTTATATTTCTATTTAGTACATGCGTCTAAAATGAGAAATCAATTGGTACTTAGTTACATACAATATGATTCGGGCAGTTGCTAGGTAAGACAAAAACGAAATAAATAGTTCTCTACTCTAATGCCGTATATATTATAATAAATAGACGGATTTTAAATAAGGGAAAACATAAAAGGACTACTGAAAATTTCTCAGCTAAACTTACTTTTCAAAATATGGCCATATAAAATTAGCAAGGTTTTTAATAATGAAAATTCCTCATCTAAAAATTACAAAGATAAATTAGATTTAAACATGTTCAAAAAACAGAAAAGTAGGGGATGGGTGTCAAGGATACCCACTGAGGACTATGCAAACAATTAGCACTGGAGAAAAATGCTACCAACATTGATATTCCATCAGTAGCATAAATACATTTGCCCTTCCAAATGTGAATTCGATAAGATTTCAATTTTCACAAGTAATCTTTGTAGTCGTTCTTTCATTCATTAGTACAAACTTGTTAAGTAGTTTACTTGCTCATTCTTTATGCTACTCTTGCATTCAATATTATCGCGTTAGATTCACTAGGACTCTATTATTCCTTTGGGGTTGTAATTAAGTTTGTAGTTACCGTTCTCTTTTCTTCATCGTTTATATTATCTCCTTGGTAAAGTAAGCATTAGGCAGTAAAACACATTCCAATTGCTCCACGTTCTTCTTCGTCTGATATAGGAGTGTTGTTCATGTAATGCCCACCGATAAATATCCTGATAGATATTTTTGTTCTCTTCGATTTGTCTCGATATAGAGATTGAATAAATTCAGTAAGAATACACATGCATATCTTTTTTTTTTCTATTTTAAGGTATTCCCTAAACTTCTCTATCTACGCGCGGGCTGTTGTGCATACTTAAAGATATAAATTACTCGAATATATTTCCCAGATAAATCTCGCTATCCTTGGATTTTAAGTATTTGTGCCATACCTTATCAAATGCTTTTGTGTAATCTATGGCACAGAGGTATAGTTAGTTCAGAATTTGTATTACTCGGTCATATATCATTTTGGCCATAAATATGGCAATTTTGTTCCAGTGCCTTGAAAGAAAATGCTGTTTTTGTTGTTTTTCCAGTTTAATTCAGCTATGAGCTCTATTCATCAGACAAGAAATGATGTTTAATGACATAGCTGATGGAGCTCATATTTATCTTCAACTGGTTTCTTAGAAATCGTTATGATAATAGAATTAATACTCTTCATTCTCTATTATATTTGTTTTATCATTTGGGTAGTGAAACGTTACGTAATATCACTCCCTCTATATCGAAATGAATACTGGACAATCATCTCATAGATGAGGCATCGGAAATGTGACTATATATAAGAATGGGGAGAATCCTATAGTGATCAATGACGAAGTTTTAGAGAAAATAGAAACACTCACAGGATATATTAAAGGCAAGAGAGACAAGGAAAACAGCGCATAACCTACCTAACAAATTTGTGTAAATGGATGGCAGAACATGGTTTAGGAGAGACATCAAAAATACAATTCAATGGGAGCTACAAATGAGAAGAAATTGGGCAATGACTATGTCCTGAAGAGGCGTGGCACACAGAGAAAGCAAACTATTTTGAATTTGACAGCATCCCTATTAAAATTCTTTTTGTCTTTTTTTTT
The DNA here is from genome assembly GCA_963932145.1 of Acanthosepion lycidas. Taxonomy (NCBI): domain Eukaryota; kingdom Metazoa; phylum Mollusca; class Cephalopoda; order Sepiida; family Sepiidae; genus Acanthosepion; species Acanthosepion lycidas. The sequence continues at coordinate 70,392,967 of OZ010577.1, forward strand.
TCATTTGTACCACTTCTCTTCGTGCATTAAATGTTAATATGCTAAGTCCTTCCAGGTTTTTATGATTTAACGTTCTCTCTCATCTGTTGTCATAGACGAAGTCGGAGTTGTATTCATTCTATCTTTGCAATATTTATTTTTTTTTATAATTGTAAGTATCCTGTCAAGGAGCATGTGTTCTGCGCTGTTGTTTCTCTTATTTTTTTTTTATAAATGCATATAATGTAAATATTCCGTAGTCAACCTTCTTCTTGAGCCATTTATCCGTGGCTTGCTTCCATTAAGTTCTAATTAGTTTTTCTTAACCTGCTCTATTCTCTGTCTCTTCATTAGTTCAAGAATTTCGTACGCTTCATTTTTTCTCGCCTATCTTCCATTGGATAACTTCATTTGAAGACATCACTTTTATTCCTTTTAGAATTTCTAGCCTTTTCTAATATTTTCTATTTGCTTTTAAATATAACAATCTATCTCTTAGCAAATTGAGTTTTATGGATTCTCTTGTTTTGTAGTTAAGTCGTTTCATTTATTATTATTTTACCCTTAGTTTACATGTGATAGTTACCTAGATATTTACTGATTATTTCGTAGTCTTTCTATTTAATGTCTTATTATTGACTTTTCAATTCATAAAAGTGTATGCAGTGATGATTTTCCTTTCATTGTCGACACGTTATGGTCAAGCCAATGAGGAAATATTTTCTCTGCTGTCTATGCAAAATATAAGCTAGACAAATATCATTCTTCTAAAATGTTTTTCTGAATTAATTTAATTTTCAAAGTTACGTCTTTGTAGGCAAGTTAGGAGAAAGAGTCATATATTACAAATATATACAAATATATAGATATACTATGCACGAAATAAGCTGGAGTAAACCTGTGGAAGGCATAAGCAAATATTTAAAAAAAATCATAACATTTTAGTTGTCATGATTTTAGTAAACTTAGATGACTAGTAAATAATGTATAAACTTTTGCGAGAAAAATATTAGTAATTACATACAACTCCCAAAATATCTACATATATATATATATATATATATATATATATATATATATATATATATATATATATATATATTCCCACAACAAACACACGTGCAGAGTTTAATGAAAACATCAAAGATTCAGTTAGATCTAATAGACTAATCACTTCAATGAGTAGTTCAATTAATAACAACGGTTTTGCCATCATAAATATTTACTTCATTTTGAAATAGAGTGAGCCATTTTTAAGACCGATTTCTGTTCATCCTCACTAAATAATTTATTATGAGAAATAAGTGCAGATATAAAATTTTCCTTAATAAAAAACGTGTGTTATTTTATGTTTTGGAAATAACGGAAAAGAGGACCCAACAATCAAACGCAGATAACATTCGAAATACGGAACCTTTCATAAATTTAGCCAAGTTCACAGGCATTCATATAACTTACCCGATTTAAATGACTTTCTTACTGCGACTCAACAATTTCACTGATTTGCTGTGATGACAAATATATTCGATGAAATATTGAAAGAGTTTTGGTCTGACCAACTTCCCATAATCTGACCAAATAACCAAACGTCAGTGCAATTGTATTATCTTTTCACGGTATTTGCTGGATATAGAATCTATCTACACACTGTCAGATTTAAATAAATACATGTTATAATGAAATCCATGAAACCTGAAGGTAGTCGCTCAAAAAGTACACTTTTTACTCGGAAATATGGCGTTGATTTATCTCTTTCACTCTATGTGCTCTCATCAGGATTTTGTGCCAGCATGAATCTCCGTAAGTTCCTGCCATTTGTAAGTCAAATAATATATGACCATTAATATAGGTACCTCCACTATTTCGGCACAAATTTTCTATATTTAAGTTTAAAATGAATTTTTTACAACGAAAAAAACATTCTTGAAGATTTCATTTTAGTTTTAATTGAAAGTTTAATAATTAAATTAATTATTTCTATTAATTAAACAATTCTGGTGTATTTCAGATAGAAAATATATACATTTGATTGTCAAATTTAATTTCAAATTTTTAAATTTTCTTAAAAACGGCCATTTTAAGAAATTTGTAAACAAACACAAATTTATCGATTTCGAAAATATTTAAAAAAATTCTGACACGTTATTTTAGTAAAATTAAAAAAAAATTAAAGTTAAAGTAATCCGATTTGAAAGAAATCTTTCTTACTTATATCATAAAAAATAATATACAACCAATTATTAATGATCGATCCTGTTCATCTGATGCAACTATTGAATTGTTGAATGACGAACCGATGACAGCTACTACTGATGACCATAAATGACATAACTTTTAACAGTCTGAGTTTTAAAAAATATTATTCTATTTGAGTATGACCCACACTAATGGAAATACAATACATAAAATAAAATTATTTAGTGAAATAGTATTAGGTTGGTGCAAAAATAATAACGTAATAATGTCGTTTTTTGTCGTTAAAAAATACGTCAAAAACGACATTATTACGTCATTATTTTTGCACCAACCTAATAAATGAACAAAAAAGAAAAAATTACTTTAAAATTTAAAGTTTACTCTTTTAAAGCTGAACGGAAAATACAACCTGTTAGAAATCAACTAAGAAACGAAATGTTATGAAAAGGCCACGTAAAGGGACAAAACTCTTAGATCAGGTGACCTTGTTATAATAATGGCAATTTCAGTATATCATACATGGAAATAAGGAATGTATTAAGTAAAAAAATACAGCATAAAAAATTATTTAAAAAAAAAATAGCGCAACTAAATTTATTAAACTTAGGAATTTTGGACTCGTAAATTTTTTTCCACTTAATTACTACATCACCTTGAGGAACTAGCTTACTACAGAGCTTTACACGATTTTAAACTATTATAAATTATTATAATTAAAATTTCTTAAAAACGAAAAAAATTCTTGTAAAAATTAATTATTCATCAGAAAAAAATTATTTCTTCAGACAATAATATCCTTGATATTACTTATTTACAAAAGCAATTAAAAGCTTTTCTAATTAAGTAATATCATAGTTTTATTGGATTCATTATTTTTTCAATTCAGAGCAGATTTCCAGTTAGTTAGCTCAAATTTGAGAAAAAAAATAGGTTATTTACCATCTCCAAAGACTCCTACTTTTAACAAAAAAAAAATTCAGGAATCAGAAAGGTTTTGGGCGAAATTTCATGAAATTAAGTAAGTGGGGGGGGGGGGTAAACATATTTAAAATATATAATTTTTTCCCAAAATTTTCAAAAAAAAAATATTTCAAAAATAATTTCATTCATTTGTGAATAAGTTCTGAAAATTTCATTAAAATCGGACAATTACTTGATTTTTACAAGAATTTCCAAATCAATATGTTTTCAACGGAAAAAAAATCACCAAAAAAACTGTTATTTTCTGTGACGCGGCGATGACGTAAACAAAAGGAGACTTTAACCAAACGTGTTAGAAAATATTAAAAAAATTCAAAAAATAATGAAAAAATGCTTTGGTCTTTCATCTTAATAATAACATGAGCATTTGGACGATAAAACTTTATTTTAGTTAAGTTTGTGTCATTTTTCATTTACGCTATGCTGTCTTCCCGCGAAAACAGTGGACATGACTACATTAATAACACATCAGTGTTTTTATAGCACTTGACCTGTGATCAATTTGCTTAGAATTGTCAGTTTTTTAAATTTGCTTCTTTTGTAATTTTACATACAATATTCCCTGTGAACATTGTATTCCGAAGGTTCAATTTTTTCTTCATCTATGAAGAAATTGTCTAATATTTAACGCCATCGAAAGCTATTGCCTAATACTCTAGCACTATTCCTGTTTGAAATTACATTTTCCAATCACGTAATCACAATCATTTTCTAAACAACACCGCATACTATTTTGATGCGCTTTCCAATTTTCGTGTAACAGTTTTAGTCGTCTATTGCTGTAGTACAAAGTTAATGTTCAGCAATTAAATAATTCGGACGTCTGATACATAAATAACGTTATGGGCAGTTACATTTTCTTGTGTTTTATCTGTACAGAACTGCATATTTTATCTTTTGACTATTATTACCATATGTATATCATATTTTATTTTACGCACGCTCTCTCTCTGATATTGAGCACTTTATCCCATAAATATAGCACACCTTAAGACTATATATATATATATATATATATATATATATATATATATATATATATATATATATATATATATATATATATATATATATATATATATATGCACACACACATACTGGAGAAATAGACTACTCACAAACGAACCCTATACAACATAGGAAATCTCTCTCTCTCTTTCTTTCTCTTTCTTTCTCTCTCTCTCTCTCTCTCTATATATATATATATATATATATGTGGAAATATATAGAAAATTGGAAAGAACTGGTTTGGTAAATAATCCAAAGTTCTTTAGTATTTTTGTTATTATTTTTAAAAAATAGTGCTCGATACAAAAGTAGAGCATAAATATAATTATTTATTTAAAAATATGATTCCAACACACTACATAAGAGGTCTCATGTTTCAAAACAAGAGCCGAAAATTTCAATATAATTATTTGAATTAAATTGAGTTAAAGTACTAAGCTCTGTTCCATCTTCAAGCGAAATTTTTTTGGAATAATTTATTTCTGAAATTTACGTACTTTTATAGTATATTCACAATTGAAATCAAAATTTCCATGGTAACAGCCAGGGCGAATTGTTTAAAATAGGGGTGTTGAGTGTTAATGATTTGTATCAGTATAGAGTTACTTTCATAGATGTCAAGTCTTCTGACCTTGTTGGTCTTTTAATACTGTATAACTTAACGGCACACCGCGAAATTGATATTAAGAACATCGGACTGTATAGAGATGACGGGCTCATGGTGGTGAGGAGTTCTACTAGTTTTAAGATAGAGAAAATTAGAAAAATTATATTTAGTGAATTTAAAAATCTAAACTTAAAGATAAACTGAAAAGGGTAAACTTCCTCGACGTAACTCTAGACTTAGCAAGGAACACATACCAACCTTATAGAAAACCAAATGCTAACCCCTTATATATACACCCGAAGTCAAACCGCCCTCCATCCATAATTAAACATATACCCTCATAAATAAAAAATAGAATTAGTATTAACTCCGCTAACGAAGAAATATTCCAACAACACAATGGCTTCTATAACGCTGCCCTAAAAAATAGTGGTTATAAAAATGCAAACATTAACTATAGAGACATTTGCACTAGTCAGAGGAAAAAAAAACAGGAAAAAAAAAACAGGAAAAGAAAAATCATCTGGTATACCACTCCGTTCAACCAAATGGTTAGTATTAAACTAGGACAGAGATTCTTAGCTTTAATTGATAAACACTTCCCCACCAATAGTAGGTTTAGTAATATATTTAATAAGAACACCCTAAAATTGAGTTACACCTGCACTGAAAATCTAGAAAGTATAATAAAAAAACACAATAATAAAATCCTGAACAAACCCCCATGCCTGAATAGTATTAATAAAAACCCTAAACTTAAATCAGACAATAACAGTGAAAAATTGTGTGATTGTAGAAACCCAGAAGACTGCCCATTAGAAAATAAATGCTGCATCAAATCTGTGGTATACCAATGTACTATCTCATCCACTGAGAGTCCTAATACTAAAATGAAATATATTGGGTCCACGAAGAATGAATTTGAAGCCAGATGGAGGCAGCATAAGTGCACTTTCAACAATATAAATAAAAGAAATCAGACTTCTATCTAAATATTTTTGGCATATGAAGGAAATAAACAGGACACCTAAAGTAAAATGGAAAATTATTAATAGGACTAGAACTTGTAAAACTTGGGATGGCCCATGCCCTTTATGCCTCCATGATAAACTGCACATTATTAAGTTTCTAAATAATAAAAATCTATTAAACAATAGACATGAGTTAACGGTTTTTTGTCGACATCATCAGATCTATGCACTGAATAATTAGCTAAAAACAAGCATAAATAACTTTTATAATCTATAGCCCAAATAAATAGTTTAAATACCCTACAAAAAAGATAACCCTGTATGAAGTCGTCAAAAAACAAATGTTACAGCAGTTGTTATATGCACAAATCCCTTTCATAAAGAAATAAAATAAAAAATAAATAAATCTACATAGACTCGTTAACCAGACTAGGCGAAAACATCTTCCGTTTTAAATTTAGACACCCCTACCTTACCCTGACTTGACATCTATAAAAATAACTCTATACTGATATAAATCATTAACACTCAACACCCCTAACTATTTTAAACAATTCGCCCTGGCTGTTAACTAGTATGCTAGCATACAAAAAAAAAAAAAATCGATAGCTGCATTCGCCACAAGTGGGAAAAAATTAAATCTGCATGGCACTTTACTCCAATTTGCTCATTCGCTTACTTAAACTCAACGTTGATTCTGATTCCGCAGGTCTGAATGTCCGACAAATTTTCACAGAAAATATTCTTCCTCCGAATTTGTATCTATAAATAGAATGTTTAAACATAAAAATGTCTTAAAATAAATGTCGGACTTTGTCCATTTCATAATATATATATATATATATATATATATATATATATATATATATATATATATATATATACGTGTGTGTGTTTGTGTGTGTGTTTGTGTGTGTGTTGTTTGTGTGTTTGCGTGTGTTTGATAGATAATGGGTTTACCCATCTTTAATGTGATATTGTCATATTCACTCAAAAGCATTGCATATCCGAAAACATTACCAAACGATTCTGTCTATACTTGCATTTTTCGCCCCCAAAATCTCACTTCTACTTTAAGATAATTCAAATTTTCTTTAAATTCCATGCAAATCTTATGGTCCCGAACATAACTTCGATGCATGTAAAAATTATTACAGATATATATGGAAAATTGATTAGAAATATTGAAAGATATGTGTACATTTTTGCATATAAACGAACTAATAAAATGTTTACATACTTATGTATCTCTCGAATTTCGCTTGATCTTGCTGCAAAAATTTTCACACTTCTCAAATAGTAAACTGAAATAAGACGAAAAATTGCTGAAATTTCTCGATTGAACAATGTTAAAAAATTTGACCACGCATTAGAATTTATTTTGGGATAACATCTTTGTTAAGCCGAAGATTTTTAATCAACAACTCGTAAATATTTTAAGTATGGTATACAGCCATGATTATTAGCACGACCTTGAACTTCCTGAAGCAATGTGTAATTGGTTTCGTGTAAACAAGACAATATTTATCACATGTTATAAAATGGGAACAGTAATACAAATGGACATGCATATTTGTCAGATAAGCATATTTTGTCAAGGTAAATTTTCTACTTTTCATGTGTAAAGCTCATGTTTACTTATAGCGAAAATGATGCACAGTTTGTGCGGGTAATTCACCTAAATAGACATCTACAATCGTAAAAATGGTAAAACTGATATGCCAGGTAATAACATTTTAGCTTAGCTGCGTAATGTCGATTTTAATAAAAGGGCGCGATCAGATCCAATTAAGACTTAATTCATCAACGCAATCAATATTAATACGTTTCCAGTTGTAAGAAATCTAAACAGTTATGTTATTGGGTATCTATAAATAGGCAGCACACATATACACATCTTTATTGAAGAACCGTTTTATTATTATTGAGTGTAAATCGATAATTATAATTTGTTCTCAGAATATACATTTGTTCTTCTGTGAAATGACTTAAAGTCGTACCAGACACATTATCTTATTGCATTTGTCTTTAGAACATATACAATTACAAATTTAAGTGCTGTGTCAATAATGCTAAGCAACACATTATATTTAAAATGATTTCTTGATATGATCAAATATATACTTTCATATTGTGTTCCTGAGGTTTATTTCTAACCATTAATTTTTACTAATATTTATTTCATATATTCAATTGTTTTTCTATTCAATTCGGAATTGAAACTTAAATTTTGGTTGGGCGCAAATTGCATCAATGTTATTAATGGTTGAAAATAATCCATCTAATATGAATTAACTATTATTATAACAACTAATACTTCTTTTCTATGACTTATATTAAAGACGTAGGTTGTAATGTTTCTGCACTTTGTATTTTGTTGATCTATGTTCATTCTGTCACGTTACCATCCAATTTTGCATTTGTTCTGCAAATATGTTAGCTTATTCGTTGTTTTCTCTGCTTCTCTTGAGCATCGAGCGAGTGTTAAAGACTAAACTTTCTTCATTCGTCCTAGAAATTTAAATTTATGATTGCAATTTTAACTTTTCTAGTTGTTCCCATTTTTAAAACTTCCTCGTTGATCACATAATCTGTTCATGGAATTATTAACATTCGCCGTTGTCACTTTCAATCTCTTTATATATGGCGATATTTTCCACTATTCACTGTCATATAGAAAATTAGATATTACATAGCATTTCATAATTTTTTCTTTCTTTCTAGAGATATTTTCTTATCTGTTAATACTGTATATATTCATTGGCACATTTTTCATACGTTTTCGTATTCACACTTTTCATCGTCTCTTTAAAATTAGCCAGGTAAGCCAACAGGTAACCAACAGAAAATACTTCAACAGCACTACAGTATTCGCATAGATATGGCAACTAAAAACGAAAAAAAAAAACAACCTCACATCAAACATAATCTGGGAAATTATGAAAGTCACACCTACATACAACAACATATCAAAGAGAATGTCTTCTTTGCCTACATGAAAAAGTGTCAATAATCGCAGACATACAAGAGAAAACATTACTAAACTAAAGATAGGAAATAATCTAAAAATGTAGACACGAAAACAAATATCTAGTATCACAGTTCAAACCAAACGGATAAAACCCCCAACAAAAAAACTGCAGTCCATTACTTTACCAACATCAATACCACCCACACAAACACAACCACGGCCATAACAATTAACATCGCCATCACGACAGATATAACCATTAACGCTTCAAAATTAATATTTTGTAACTACTATTATTACTATAAGTATTAGTATTGTTGTTACCACTTTTAGAACCATTACCACCAAAATCAGTGCTGTTTTTTATCATTATTATTATTATCGTTATTATCATTATCATTTCTTTATTCTATTTATTTTTTATTTATTTATTATTTATAATTATATTTTTTATGTTGCTATCATTATTATTATTGTTATTATTATTATTGTTGCATCATTATTAGGGATAACTTTATCGTTCATCATAACTAATAACATATCAATTATTATCAATCTCACAAAAGCAATATCACAGCTAATATTACCATTAACATAATTATATTCGTAAATGACACAGCTGCAGTTGTAGGTAAAACAATACAAATACAATCGCCATATCTACAGATGGTCTGTCTGTAGACATGGTGATTGTATTTGTATTAGCTTAAACTACGTGGTGATAATAGACCCAAACCAGTGAGTGTGGTTGTGCCTGTAAATATGTGTGTATGTGTGAGTAGAAGTGAGAATGTCTGCCGGCGCAAAATACCGACCGGAAAAGTGTCAAAGCCGTCCTCACCTGTCCTCTACAAAGAGAATATTTCAACATTTCTGAAACACTAAAATCTTGTCACCAAAATAGACAGAATGAAAATTTCCTGTATACCTGTGCTTGAGCGTAGGAATATGTGACTGCGCCTAACTAATGATTATGAATATGGTTATGGATATAAGAACGAACATGTATTAGGTTGGTGCAAAAATAATGTCGTTTTTTGGCGTTCAACTTCAAAAGAAAAACGACATTATTTTTTGCACCAACCTAATATAACCAAGTATGTATGTAGGTCTATGTATATGTGAGTGTCAATTCAAACAAACACAGAATGTCCCCCACTCACCACCAGACACACAAATAAACAAACAAAAATAAAGCATAAATAGATCCACTTTTGAAAAAATAAATCACTTTTTCTGAAGATCGCGAAAGCGTGAAAGCTAAAATCACAAACAACTTGATATTTCATTTTAAGAGAAACTCTGTAAGGCAAATAATAGCAAAACATTCCGTAGTTAATTCGAACTAGTTTATTTGATTGATAGTTTCATAGTTTCTTTGCTGCAGTAATTCAATGACTCAGTTATTCCGTCATTTAAGGAGAGTTTTTCTCGACGTATTTTCGTCGTTTCAATTTTTCCCTATTTTGAAAGTCCACCTTCATTTATTCAATGCTGTTTTTTCTCATTTCATCCATTCAATTCCGTTTTCTGGTTTTTACTTTATCCGTAATGATGTATTTTTCTTTTCTATTATTTTATTTCTTCCTTCCTATATTCAGTCTTTTTCCTTCAATTTTCTTTATATATTTTGGTTTCTTTCTCATTCTAATCTTTTTCTGTTGTTTTTACATTTTCTCGTTTTCACTGTTTATTTTCTTTGTATGTTTTTTCCTTCATTTCTCGCTCGTCAATTTTCCTTCTTTATAGTATTTTCTTCACAATGGTTTTGAGTGTCCTAATTCATATGCCATAGTTACATGCTTATATTTTAACCCATTTTAAAAATATTTCCCTTTTATTTTCTCATCTTAACTGCAATTTTCTTTCAAGCTTTTTTCAATTTATCTTCTCCAATTTGAATTTTCTACCATGGTATTTAATGTCAATTTTCGATGCTTTGTATTTATACTTTTTCACATTTACACGCAGTTTTTAAGTTTTTATTTCTTTTATCCCATTTCATAAGAAATTCTAGTAATTTACCTCTTTTTTGTTACTTTGTTCGATTATTTCGTATTTTAAATTATTTATATCCATTATTTGCTTTCCTACAAAGTCCAGGAGAAATCTGTGGCGGTCAGTTACGTTGCATAGAGGAACACATTTACTGAAAATCAGAACAAAGAAATACAATGAACAGTTATGTGGAGGTTAGAATTAAATAAAACAAATATGTCAAAGTAGTGGATTGACGCAAACAGTTTTAGCCATAGAATACAGACGAAGATATATCGATAGAGAATTGTGCAAGATCGCTGAAATAAGATGAACTTGAACACAAATGTCAATTCTAGAAATAAATAAATAAAATCACAACGTAATATACTGGAAAATCGGATGCAAACACTTTTGAGGGGAGATCTTGAATGAAATACACGAGTAAATCTGTGTATTTAAAGGAAACCATGGAATACTAAATTCCAAGAATATAAACAAAAAACTAATGAGAAATAATACCGAATAATGCAGTGTAGAGAGAAAAAGGAGCTAAAGTGTATCCTTGTTTTAATAAAACTAAAAAAAATCCTTCAAATTTAAAGTGATATGAAATAGTATGCTATTTTAGAATTCATACTGCAGATTGTAAGCAAGTCAAGGTATAAATGGAATTGTTTTTAAACAAATAAATGATACTATGTCGGCGATTACAGATGACATCAAAGTGAATCCCCAGATATTAGAAGGAAAAAATGCTAATATCATACTCGAAAGCTATGAAAGGGTGAAATAATGTTTCTCATACTAAGAATCAGTGTGATGTATATCAGGTATACTTGAAAAGGATTATAACACAGCCAGTGAAGCAAACAAAATAAAGGACTATATAAAATATTTATGCTTAAAATTTCGAAACAAACAAATGTATAATTATAATAGAGTCATTTTGCCAAATGACTCTATATGCTGTTCCTTAATTTCTGTAATAGGTTTCATCAGATCAAGTTTAATTTTTGAAAATATGATGAACTAAAGGTTTACCTACACTGGAATATTAGCGTTAGACATAATACTTTTATTTCTTATTCAAACATGTTCTACGAACAAATTATTCTCAAATTTTAGTAAAGATAGCCTCTTCATACATCCGGATTATATGCCAACGGATCGATTAATTGTACTATATACATACATACATGCATACATATATATATATATATATATATATATATATATATATATATATATATATATATATATATATATATATATATATATGAATGAGTAGGATAAAAATGTGCATATACCCACAAATACTTGCACGTAAATATTCCTCAGGTGTTTAAAATACAGTGCTCAATGTTATGAATATTGCATAAACTGCATATATATATATATATATATATATATATATATATATATATATATATATATATATATATATATAAAATTTCTGATGAAATAAATTAAAAACATTACGTCTGTTTATTTTTATCATAAACCTTTCATATTCACGAATATTTTTCTGTATATTACAATCTGATGATGCAAGAAATGCACTGTAACATTAGAAATCACTTTTATTTTCCACGTTCTTTCCATCTCTTTCTGAAGTCATCATCAACAATGCAACTGATAAGTCTCCAAAATTCGCTTGAGGATGAAATGGAACTAATGTTTTTAATTTAATTACAAAATTAAATTCGAAGCTTTTAGCTTCCATTTTTGAAACATGGTTATTACTGTGTAGCGAAAAACATGTTTTAAATCAGTTAATTTTTAATATATATATATATATATATATATATATATATATATATATTAAGAGAGAGAGTGAGAGAACAAATATTGATATACATAAAATTATATAAATTAATTTATGACAAGAAGAAAGTGATCAATATCTATCTAGATTAATATTTTTTTACTTGAAAAATATTAGAATAAAAGTACACGATACTTATCGAAGTTCGACATAGTTTCGCGATGTTTCATATGCCATGCAGTTATTCTTATGTAGTTACAGGAGAGTGAATCATCGCAGATATTTGTGTTGATCTTCGAGAAATATCGTGACCTTTTTACATCTATCTATCTATCTATCTATCTATCTATCTATCTATCTATATATATGTGTGTGTGTTTGTGTTCAGTATTTTAAGAAATGTAGTATAAAAACATTTTTATTATGAAATCTATTCTACATTAAAAACAGGGAATATTTTTAACGACGTGAAATATGGAAATTCGAAGCAAATATTAGAAGGCAAACAAAGCACTTAAGGTAAATATAATCTTATTTCCAAAGTAGAATTTTTGTATCATATGAAAAATTTTAGACGGTATAACTTAAAAATACTGTTATTCGGCGAAAGAAAAAGAAATAATAAAATACTCAAATAAGTTTACTGAAAAAACTAAACTAAAACATGTCTTTTGAACATTGACTGTCTCGGCAAAAAAAAACAAAACAAAAAAACCTCATTCATGTTTCCAAGATGGAGTTTGGCTTTGTCTTCTGTTTCGATCAATCAAAATAAGTCGCAATATAGAAAATAAATATTAATCAACTTAGGCAGCCGGTAAACAAATTAATAAATTATCTTTAATTTACCGGAAGACCACCTGGGATGTGGACAAAAAATATAAAAGAAAACAAAAACCCAAAATTAGAAGAAAGAGATAACAATATAACAGATAAAATTACCTTCCCTGCAAAATAAATAAAACTAGAAAAATGAAAAATATAAACAGTACATATATTAAGTCTCCAACAACTTTCAAAATTAGTTTCAAATCGAATTCATTAAAAATATAATTCTGCTTGTATATTGTTGGGGAATAATCTAATAGACGCAATATATTTCCGCCGTTTAAGTGGCGCCAGTATTCTTGAAAGAAATTTGGGAATTTTTAAAGCTGACTTGCTTTCTTCCAGACAAGATTCCTAAACAGACGACAATGTTCTGACAGTTTCACATGAATCACATTTTTTATTTATCATTAATATTATCATATTGTTAATTAAATTAATTTATTCGTATTATGTTATCAATAAGACTTAAAAAATAATCGCGCTTATCATTATCTTGATATCTTTCTTTGTCATCATCACGGCTTTTTACTTTTTTGAAAATATTCCTTTTAAGTTTTCAGCATTTAAAAAAAAAACTCGTAATAATCATCATCACAATTACATTGATTGATTCTTTAAAATATGTAGTTTTCTATTTTCATTTTGAGAATTTTAAATAATGGATACTTCATATCATTCTGAACATTGAGTACATCATTTACATGATGTATACAAAGTGTTACATTTTCGAATAATGAATACCATATTAACTTTTTAAACAATGTCATGATATTGTTTGAGTCACTAATTGTGAAGACGTATTTCCTTGAGTTGGATTAGTAGGATATTATTTCTGAAATAATGATCACAGCCTTAATAAGTAATTAATTTAATTTAGATTTAAGACAAATATATTTAAGTAAAATTTGTTTCATCAGGAAGATTTTCACGAGAACAGAAAATAATTAAAACACATAAAATACTCTTCATGCAGATAGTGAAGATTGTGTGGATAACAATTAAAATGGCACATTCTACTCAAACTTCAATGAAAAAACATTTTCTATAAAAAATAATAGTTTAAAACAAAACAAACATCCTTCATGCGAAAAACTATTTTTTTCATCACCAAACATCTAAAATTTGTCGAAATGATTCAAAATTTATCTATTTTCCTTAAAAGTAACCACGGCTACTTATTCCGTTTCAGTATTGTTCTATCACATGAAGACACTTAATTTTCTTATTTGTTTCTCTAGTTATCTACTCATCTATGTGTATTTGTTATTGTGTGTGTGCGTGATTAAATTAACGGAATATTCTTCTGCAACAGGGTTTACTCGAACATATATGAATGTATATTCTCATATAGAAATACATTAGCGAGTCAGAGTCCATATTACTTTTCACACATGCGTCTGACTGACATCCATAAAATCCAAAATAGCAAAGATGGTACGTTTTGCCATATTTTATTCATTTTTCTTCCTTTTGTGAGACTCTTTTAAATTAACTGAGCTGAAGGTAGCATTTAGAAAATTAATGAGCGCAAAAATGGCCCTGGCTACAATAAAATGTTGAAATAGCCAAGATAGTGAAGTAAATATGCTAAAAATATAAGAAACGATAATTTCATTCCAAGAAGTAAAAGCTTAATATAAATATATCAGAAAAAGAGACAAAAGAAACCAATAAGTAAAAGGCTATGTAAACACTCTCCCTATGCCCCAAAAGAAAACTAAAAAAAACCCCAAAAACTATTAACTGAAATGAAAATGCAACTGAATTTTCTGTAATTTTTTGGAATTTAGATTTTATCATTTTTGTTTTTGAATATTTATTTAGATTATTCAACAACACCATGAGAATAAAAAGTCCAACCAACTTTCTTTTAATCATAACTGTCACCCAAGAAACTGATTTATAGAGATATTAAAAACAGCAGAAGATGTACAGTTAAAATCGAACGTCTGGGTTATTTTCTCCCATCAGTTTTGTCTACTATTTCAGTAGTACAGGTTTTAAATTTAAATGGGATGCAAAAATCAAAACCTTTTCCCATATATATATATATATACACACACACACACACACACACATATATATATATATATATATATATATATATATATATATATATATATATATATATATATATATGTAAAAGCTGATTCTTGGATATCCGTGTAAGAGCGGCTAGCCAATCCCTATTCCAGTGCAGACTCTCGCTCAGTCACAATTGTGTTTGTTCAACACCCACAGAGCCAACTTGTGGTTTATACTGCAACTATGCTAAGAATATCTTGGTTACAGTTTCTCGGAGTGAGCGTGTTATCTAGCACGATCAACAATCGCCACGACACTCAAACGCCTTGTCACGATGATTGTGAATTCGTGTTAGCAGAGCTATCGACTATCAAGTGTTCCGTCTACTCAGTTCCACTCACAAACGATAACGTCAGGAAGGCTCCTTAATCATACGAACCCGGTTTTCATGCTCAGAAAGCGATCGCTCGGCCGACAGATATATATATATATATATATATATATATATATATATATATATATATATATATATATATATATAATGTGTGTATTTAGGCAGCATTTATTCATTGATGCATGTTTCATTAAATAATATAGAAAAGTGTTGTCTATTTATTTTATGTAAATAATATTTCGCCATACAAAAAACCTACAAGCATAAATTCATGTACACTTAACTACAAGAGCGAATGTTCATATTACTGCAAAATAGCAATTATGAAAAATCTAATACATCGTGCAGAAACTAATTCATCTACAAAACAGATTTTTTACAGTGAACTATAGAATAGAAAACAAACATTAACAATAGCTTTACAAACTATATAGTTGATGAGAAAATAATAAGATTTCTGAGAAATCTCAATACTAAGCAAATAGTACATAATGCTACTTCTACTAATCTTAAACATATTAATCTGCTATGTCGTAATCAAATGCATACTAATTATGAACATGATGAAAATATACTAAAAAAATTAGTAAATACTAATATATCTACAACAGATTCTACAAATAATTAAGTTAATCATATACTACACTAAATCCAGTATATCCAACTCAATTATTCGCAATGATTCTTCTCGCAATGATTCTTCTCTTTGTTATTATTTGTGTTTATCAATATGTCAAGGAAGCGAATTTTATTAGTAGTATTGAGTTCATATGTAAATTTAAGGACATAATTATTTTTTTGAAGTATTTCTTCTGTATTTTTACCTAACATAACTAACATATATATATATATATATATATATATATATATATATATATATATATATATATATATATATATGTATATATATATATATATGTGTGTGTGTGTATGGCCCATATTCTGACATATTTTACGAATTACTTGTAATAATCTTTCTATTCATACGTTACACGCATCTACTTATATGTACTTAAGCACTGATACATAAAATTATACAGATCGATATATTGATAAATATATTATATAAATATAATAAAGGACTACTCATTTCCGATTGCACGTATCTGTTAGAGTGATCAGCTAATCACGATTGCAGTTAAAAAGATCCATTGTTCATCAAGTATTTGATACTGAAACATTCATTCACAATTACTTACAACTGATATGATTTTTAGACAATTCTCAATTATATCGAATGCCAGAATTGTCTCCACAGTTTGATAGCATCAATAAAATCGAACATGATGTAATTCAAAACCGGGTATCTTGCTTAGAATGCTATAATCAAACTCAAACTACTCAACCACGATTCCACCGACACACACACACATACACACACACACTCGCGTATATATATATATATATATATATATATATATATATATATATATATAGAGAGAGAGAGAGAGAGAGAGAGAGAGGGAGAGAGGGAGATCTTTTTATTTCTCAGTAGATATTTCGCATTGTATCCCTGGTAAAAATTAATACTACGAAACATGAATATCATAGTATTAGAGAATAAAAAACAGTAGTTCACTAATTATTCCAATAAACTAAGATTACATATAACAAATGCTATATTATGAACATTATGCACATCTTTACCAACGATTTGCATCATCATAAACATATTCTCTCCCGCTCTTGAAATACTTCTAACAATTGATTTCTACTTAGAATTTTCGCTATAAGCCATTTTAATAGGTTTAAAGACTCAATGGCATTTTTTATTGAGTGAAAGACATACATATTAGAGCATATATTATTTCTACTGTTCAGATTTTTATCGTTTATGAATGTTGGCAAGAGATTCTGTTTGAAGATTTACATCATGGCAGCATTTATGTCGAGATGTGTAAAAAAGCTATAAACTAGAAATATATCATAAATACTACAAATACAAAATAAGACCAATATTTAATAACTAACATTTGATTTAAGTTGAAATTTAGTCCAATTTCTATAGTTGTTTTTTATATAGTATTTTAATTTCGTCCTGCTTCAGAAGACCCGCCTTTTTTCTTATATGGTTTTATATTTGAAATCTTAATTACAATCGAAGGCCGAATATTATGTACGAAATGCTATGGGCAGTAGGAATTGAAAAACACCAAGGAAAATATGTTTTTTATTTATTTACTGCAGCGAAACGAGGTTTTGATACAGTTTCAGATTTTATGGTGAATAAATAATGGTTTTCATTTTTATATATGAAAGGCCAATATATTACATATTCATATTTTAAGGAACGTATGAAAAGAGTCTAGTTTAGAGAAAATAGGTAGTCAATAATTCTGAAGGCTAATAGATTTATTTACATTATTTACATACGGTCTATCGTCCTCATTTTTCTCATGCTATTACAAAGTTTCGGCACTTTTTTCACCAGCCTTCATCAGTAGTCCTGGGTATGACGATAAAACTACATCAGACAGCAAGACCTCTGATCGGGAGATTGAAGATTTTTAAGACTGTGGAATCACCTCTTAATTGCTGTTGTTCCTAGGTCCACCCAGTTCTTGAGTAGCGACCCCTGTTAGGGTCCGAGCTATGGAAAATAGTGAACACAGAAACAAAAGGAAAACACTATGAAAGTATAAAGATGCATATTTATAGTAGAATTACCAACAATACAATTTTAAAGCAAAATGACCAGCAATACCGCTGGGATTTTTATCAGTAGCTGCTGCTGTTGAGTCTGTCATTTGTCTTTATTTGCGGCTCCCATATCGTAATCATTTCTATGTTCCGTCTACTAAGCAGGTCCTCATAAACTAGCATATGTGCTGATTATTTTAGACGTCTAATTCTCCAGTGTTTCTTGTCCTATATTTTCACTCCATTCCAGAGGGATAATGATTACCCTTCCCCATATATATTATCAGCCATGCTTGTTTTGATTAATTTTAATCTTTCCGATCATGTCACTATTAGATTAGGCCAAATTGAAATAAACACGGTGTCCTACCAACATTTGTTCCTAATATATTCGTGGAAAATATAACAATAGATTCACCCAAATGCAAAAACGGTTAAAATATTAGAAACACTAATAATAAAAAGTCAACTCTCAATAATATAAATTATGAATGTGCTGACAGTGTACGGAAATTAAAAATATTTCCGTCCCTGTATCTACATATATAAAACAATCGAAATCTTCAGTTAAACAAACATATCCTTGATAATGGCTAATAGATTAGTCGAAAGCACTCTGATCATTTAAACAGTTTTTACACACTTTTCCCAATAAAGAAATAAATCTGGATAAATCTGTCCATTCAAGAACCAACCATAAATATGATCGAAACAAGAAACGGAGGAGAGGAAGAGACAATGTTGAAGATTGTTTCGATTTCGATATAAAATGTATTACGAATTACATATAAGTGTGTAAATGGGGGGAATACTCGTCAAACCTATAATGTGTCATAAAGCAAAGACATATTTTAAGAGGCGAGCCAAATGTAAAGGAAAACATGTAAAAGAGTTCCACAAAAGAATAAATGATAAATAGAAAAGAACTCGTTTACAAAGTTTACAAAAATCCAATTCATAAAACTGCCGCCAATAGCAAGTGTCTTAGAAATAAATGCGTGAAACCTAACAGACGAACGTAAAAGAAAAGTAAATAATATTTTAGCGATAATAATGTCAAACATAAAGTAAGTTAATGAAGCAACTAAGCCCAGCAAGAAAACTCAATATAGAAATGATTGTTAAATGATGAAGATTTGTTATAATGCACACGTGAGATTCTTCCCTTGGGAAGAGAAAAAAATGTTATACAGTTTAATTTAAAATCTTAGTTAATAGAAGCTAGAGAGAGTGAATCTTTGGGAGATTGAGTGGTGAGTGAGTAAGTGAATATGAGAGGGTGCTGAAAAGTTTTCGCTTCGACAGACTTCCACAAATCTTGACCTAGGCCCGAATATGATAATTTTGGTGAGGGGATATCTTATTCAGGTGGAATACATTTCAGAACCGGAACTATGTATTAAAAGAGTTCCATCATGTTCTTAAATCTACTATTTATATTAAAAGAAATCAGGTTTTAAATAATAGAAATATACACAATAAAGGTTGTCGGTGATTAAACTTTAATTGCTGAAGTGTTTTATGTGGAATTCCGGTGAGTAATTCTTTTCCTCGAATGAATATCAAAGAAATGATTATTTCTATCTCATACTACAGTCCATTTTATTGAAACAAAATCCTCTTTTTAATCTCAATATAAAATTGTTAAAAAAAAAAAAGAAAAACAACAAAACTCACACCCTGGTCGAAATCACGTGTCCATTTATTTGAAAAGAAGAGGTTTCTATCGACAAAAAAGTTTTGAAAGTAATTTCCCTTAAACTGATTGATCCATAAGTATTTGCATCTTCATACAAATGTTGTAAACGATCATGTGACGACAAATCGCTGCAGATTTCCAAAATCCCTTGCAGTATTCGCGTAATTCCAATACTCTTGTGTTATGGAAATAATTATTCTTAGGACATTTAAAATTTGTCGCAAGTCTTAATGGAACAGCCACATTCTAAATGTCCCATATGCCGCTTAAAATAAATAAATCAGCCTTTCAGTGTGATAGATTTTTTCAGTTCAAATGCCAATATATGATGTTTTATTTCTAAAAATATCTCTTGATATTGTGCGCATACAATTTGATTTTCTGTAATCATCCAATCAAATTCATATGTCTAATTCTCACTGAATCTATTTCTACTTTGTTTGTAAAACCTGTACTCATGGATTATCATTAATTACCTACTCTAAGTATTAAGAACAGATACTTAGGTTTCATCAAATATCGACCCAATGCCATTACTTTGTGGTGCAAATATAAACCATTTAAATACTGTCATTCTGATGTACTTTTCTTAGCGTTGCCATTTCACCTAGAAATTTACTTATATTTCCTTTACCTTCTCAAGGAAATTTTTACCATTTTATTTGTAGCTTGAGATGTGCCCATTTCTTTTCCATAATCATTTTTTGTTTCGTTGTAGCTTAGCGTTTGCACAAAAATCATAAATATGGAACATCCAAAGATAATCATATTAATTAGTAGAAACAGGCAACGAGACTAACGTCTCTAAATATTACCCCAAATGAAGGTGTCCTTGCTTCACAGCCATAAATAATTATGCGATTTCTACCAATATTTTCTAGTTTATTGAAGAGTCGCATTAAATTTACTTTGGAGGTACTCGGTTACAATCAAGTCACACGTATACTGTTTAATAGTTTAATAGTTGTTTCAGAAAAAATTGATATTGTCGGTCGGGTTGTATTATTCGTTCTCGTCCTTATTTTAATCACCTTATTTATTTTTGAATAAACGACTTTCATTTCCCATAATCGCTGCACAACGTCTTTTCTTTTCGACGTTATTTTTCTTTTCATGCCTCCTATTAATATTGTTTGATCTTTCAGTTAATTATTTCTAAATACTCTGGTATTATTCTTCCACTTATTCGTAGTGCATTTGACGGAGCTATTCTCTTTTATACTATGCTTTCTTTTATATTCACTGTGCCGTTCTTCTATCTTCTGTATTTTTTGTCCTAACTTGCCTGTCTTCTCAACCTCATTTGGAATATTGCAGTCTTTTCATCTCTTATGTGAAGTGATTGTCAACAGGCCAACATCTGACTTATAACTTGGCATATCTAGCATTCACACAACAGTAGAAAACTCTCAGTTCCTCAATCGTGCCTACCTACAACCAGAAGGTAATCAGACAACGGTCGAAAATTGAAGTAATGGTGATTTGGACGGCCGACCCTTGAACTATTAACAAGATTTAACAGTGTAGAATTTGGCAGGTATCATTTTTGCCGTCAGTCTCGGAGGCGGTCTGAAGGTGCAATATCCCCTGGCTTCTATCCAAACCTGTCACGAAGAGGCAGAACACTGAATTCATACCCATACATCTCCTAGCGATCTCCACACCTTATCAGCCATATCATTTGATAAAGTTGCCCAGTGATTCAAAACCTTTACTCCATCTTCCGGCGTTATGTTCCCTCGTCAGAATTGATTTTTCCTTTCGTCATGTAAATTTTTAAAAGTAACTCGCATGTCGATTTTATTTTGCAGTGTCTTAAAGAAATTCTGTTTTCTATTTTATTCTTTACGAAAATAAATAAATACGCGTATTCGAAAACATGAATTAACTGAGTACAAATTGAATCCTTTAACATGAAATAAGGATCAATTTAGGGTGGCAAAAATTCCGTACGTCACGCAAGTATTTATTCCACGGAAAGAAAACAATTTTGTGCCAAAATTGCTTTGTCAAATAAAGATTTATTGCCAATTGAAAAGTTTTGTACATAGGAGAATATACATAATAGGAAATGAAATTGGTTGGAAATTCTAAAGTCGGGATTTATCATATTAATCACAGTATATATATATATATATATATATATATATATATATATATATATATATATATATATATATATATATATATATATATTGTTATGATGTTGAATTGGGGTTAGTAGAGACAAACGCCAAATAACACGTAACAATAAAAGGGGTTTTAATAGGCTGGTAAAAAGGTACAGAAATCGCCTGAGTAGTCAATAACTAGCTTCTGTCTCTCGGTCTTGGTATTTATCAATTCACCCACGAGGATCGAATGTGGCACAAGGCCGTTTTAATGTGGGTATCCCCGAGCCCGTAGGCTCGGCCAAAAATATGGCCTTTCTAAACCCGCCTAGACGGGTTCAGGTCCTGTCAACCTCCCCGGACAAAACCTTGCCCTTCGGCAAAGCCTAGTCCGGATTCCCTTCTGCTAATGCAGAGAGTTCGACAGTCGCCGAGAGTCTGTCTCGGTCTGGTATATATCAATCCACCCACGAGGACCGAATGTGGCACAAGGCCGGTTTAATGCGGGTATCTCTGTCCCCGTAGGCTCGGCCAAACATATGGCCTTTCTGAACCCGCCTAGATGGGTTCAGGCCCTGTCAACCTCCCCGAACGAAACCTTGCCCTTCGGCAAAGCCTCGTCCGGGTTCTCCTCTGCTAATGCAGAGAGTTCGACAGTCACGGTATTTATCAATCCACCCACGAGGATCGAATGTGGCACAAGGCCGTTTTAATGTGGGTATCCCTGAGCCCGTAGGCTCGGCCAAAAATATGGCCTTTCTGAACCCGCCTAGACGGGTTCAGGCCCTGTCAACCTCCCCGAACGAAACCTTGCCCTTCGGCAAAGCCTCGTCCGGGTTCCCCTCTGCTAATGCAGAGAGTTCGACAGTCGCCGAGAGTCTGTCGCTCGGACGATATGTATTTATACAAATGTGTATAAAATGTGGCACAAGGCCTAAAAGGGGGGTGGGGAATGACGGTCTTCTTCTGTCTTAAATCTAAACTTAGCTAGTCCCATACATGGACCCAAACAAACTAACAATATTCCAATCACCAAAACAACACATTCACTCCTACCTTTCTTACTACGTCTACCATAATGCCTCAAATTCTCTATGAAGTCCTAACTAGTCCCCTTATGTACAAAAATTGTCTGCGGGGGAAGGTCAATAAAACAACAACTTTTAAAAGATCCCCAAATGAGTATATACAATATGACTTAAGTATTTACAATAAAAACTAAACAAAACTGTGTTAGTAATAAAACCCCCCACAAACCATAAATGTGGCAGCAAAATCAGTTAACTAGACGAAATCAATGCGGGGCTAAGAAAAATAAGAAAAAACATTCATTCCTCCAAGCATTCACACAGACACACACACATTCATACACAACAACAAATACGAAAAACCACACACACGAAACGAAAGGCGCCCCGCATCCACCAGAGAACTGAAGTCACTGACCACCTAACGAGGGAGGGGATGGGGAATTAAAACAAAAGAAAAATAGGGACAGAAATAAAAGGGACCAATGCGCATGCATACCCTAGCTAAGTTTACTAGAAAAAAGGAAAAAACTAAAGATTCAAAATCGAAAACCTAGTCTAAACTAAAATCAGGGTGGGTTGCCTATGTTCAACCCTGTTAGGAAAAATCCTGTACCTAACCGACATCCAAATGCCACTCTAGGTCAGCCCCTTTCACTCTACACATTCGCGCAAGATTCACCCACCTTTTGCCAAATTCCGATGAGGTGAGCCGCCGCCTTTCCGTCCTAATCTTGACTTTAAGCTGATGCTTAAAGTACAAGATCAGTTGGGAAGAGGTGAACTTCTCGCCCTCATGGAATCCCTTCTGACGCGTCGTCCAAATCACGACTCTCATAATCCCTAGTAAGCAACAGAACACATAGTGTTCAGGCTTCGTCAATTGCGGCACCACATTGCTACAAACAGAACTGACTTCCAGGACAAAGAACTTTCCCTGCAGCATGCGAACCATGAGGCCTTCAACAAACATGAACAACGGCACTACCGTCTTGCACTGAAAAAAGGCGTGACCAATGGTCTCGACTTCCCCAGCGCAGCGACGACAGTTTGGATATTTCTCCAAACCTGCTGAACAGAGTCTCTTGCCGACCCAGAGGGCCCCACGAATCATCAGCCAGGTGAGTGATGCCTCATCGTTATTGAGACATTTCAAGCCAGGCGTCCAAGGCCATATCGAGCGAGCCTCCCGTTTCGTAAGACCGAGCTCGTCGATCAGATCATCTTGAACGGACCCCCTAACTAACAATTGATACAATGCCTTACGAGACAACGCCTGGGCGTCGGAGAGGCCATCCGTCGTCCGTAAGAGGAGCTTCAAAGCACTACGACATTCGCGGTAGAAGGCGCACTCGGCACGAGGTCTACGGCCGGCCTCCTCCTCGCACGAGTGCACACTTCTCAGGGATGGGAAATGTTTTCGGACATCTTCTTTCCAAAAGGTGCCCACCTCATCCAATCCGCAACACATTCGGTCTAGAAAGGTAATGCGAAGCATATATTGACGAATCTCAATGCTAGGCATACCCAGACCGCCCTCAGATAGATGAAGGCAACAGATCTCGCGAGTTACCATAGGGGCCTTGTCTCTCCACAAGAAAGAGAACAAGGTCCGGACTAATGACATTAGTCTGGCATACGGGAGCGGAAGCACAGAAAGTCGGTAAAGGAGGATCGGATATATGTGTGAAACACATACCTCCGCCCTTCCCTTCAGGGAAAGTCTCCTCCGAGACCACAGATTAACCGCGATCTCGGCGTTCCCTTGCACCTCCGACCAATTCATTTCCAAATGGAGATCAGGACCGAACCAGACGCCGAGTATCTTGATCGGCCCATCCGTCCAGAGGAAAGGTCCGGGAAGAGAAACTCCCTTCCACGCACCCAACCGCAAGCCCACAGACTTATCGCGGTTGATCTTGGCCCCTGTCACCATCTCATACCCACTGATCTCTTTGCTGACTTCGTCAATCTCGGCTCTGTTCGACACAAGAACCGAAACGTCGTCAGCATAGGCAGAATACCTGGCTGAGGTGGAAGCCCCAGGCAGGGAAATTCCGCGCAGGACCGGATTCGCCTTCAACTTGCGAAGGAATGGTTCCAACGCAAGAACGTAAAGCAGAGGCGAGAGCGGACAACCTTGACGAATGGAGCGAGACAATACGAAAGGCTTCGATCTTACCCCATTCACTTCCACTAGCGCACCGGGGGTCGCATACAAAAGTCGGATCCAGGAGCGAAAGTCGGCTCTGAAACCGGCCGCCTAAAGGACAGCCTCCAGAAATCGATGGTCAACCCTATCGAAGGCCTTGGACTGATCTAAATTGATCAGCGCGGCTTCACTGTCGACTTGTTCTAAGATCAAGCGTACCATATGAAGGTTATCCTGAATAGTCCTCCCCTTCACAGCACAAGTCTGTTCAGGGCCAATCAGACTAGACAGGACAAGCTGCAAACGGTTGGCTAGGATCTTCGCCAAAATCTTTAAGTCAGTTCCCTAACCCATCCCCACCGTCCTTGTCCTTAAGCAGCAACTTGATCACACCCCTGGTGAAGCGTTGGGGTAAAGACCCCTGCTTCATCCAGTGGTTGTAAATCAGTTCCAGCAAAGGAACAAAAACGTGCGACAACCTCAAGTAAACTTCGTAGGGAAGACCATCTAATCCCGGAGACTTATCCAGGCCAACCTGCTTCAGCGCTTCCCAGATCTCCGACTCTGTAATGGGACCCTCGCACCTAGCCGCTTCAGCTGCCAAAAGGCAGGGAAAGTCAGCTAAATAGGCGTCGAACTGAGAAGAGCTCAGACCGGGCTCCCTGGTGAAAAGATCCTGAAAGTAGTCCCGAAACACCTCACATATGCCCGCGTTTGTAGTCACGGTCCGCTTATTCGGCAACGTGACGCATGCAATATGTCGCTTAGACGCGCTTCGATTTTCCTCTGCACGCAGTTCAGCGGCCATATTCGTTGCCTCAGAAGACATTCTTTTTAACCTAGCCCTAACTACCAGAGCTTGATCCTTCTTGATAAGCAAGGAGGACAACTCTGCCTTAGCTAAAGCTATGTCCCCACTAACACGGGATTTCACTGCCCGATCGACTTTATCTTCTAAAGCAGTTTGCGCCGCTAATCTATCTAGATTGAGTCGACGACTAAAATCGGCAGCAAACGAGTCTGTCGCTCGGACTCAGTATTTATTAGTCCACCCACGAAGACCAAATGTGGCACAAGGCCTGTTTAATGTGGGTACACCCGAGCCCGTAGGCTCGGCCAAAAATATGGCCTTTCTGAACCCGCCTAGACGGGTTCAGGCCCTGTCAACCTCCCCGGACGAAACCTTGCCCTTCGGCAAGGCCTCGTCCGGGTTCCCCTCTGCCAATGCAGAGGGTTCGACAGTTGCCGAGAGTCTGTCTCTCGGACTCCCTCATGTCAACTGACACGCTACTATTTAAAGTCTTTGTTTACAGACGCAGATAAGTTCATCTTCAAGAGGGGTGGTAGGTTTCCGACACGATATATATATATATATATATATATATATATATATATATATATATATATATATATATGGTGTGTTTTTGCATTCACACCTTTAGTAATTTAAAAAGAGGCGCATTTCTTTTGAATCATTATTCATTATATAAAAAAAAAATCTCAAAAATTTGGTTTTATGATCACTTTGGACAGACCAGACCAAATGAACAAGTATCAAATTCTACTGTTCAAAAAGGTGTTGATCAGTCTGAAATTTTCCTCGGCCTTCCTTTTGATTAGGAATATACAAATACTTTAATCGTGGAAACTAATGCAAATTGCACACCCCCATATATATATATATATATATATATATATATATATACCAACTTGACCAACTTATCTACTCTACTTTATATACATATCTCTCACTCCCTATATATATATATATAGAGAGAGAGAGAGAGAGAGAGAGAGAGACAGATATAGATAGAGAGAGACGAGGGGAAGATAGATATATAGATATACGTATATATGTAAAAGATAAAATTGCACTAACTACAGTGTATTTGATTTTATTCTATAATTTCTCCAAGCTCCTATTACTACCTTAAAGTTCAAATTTGGATTCGGATGTCAACAATGCATTTTGCTAAATTATGAATATTTTATATGAGAACCATTAACAACTCCGTAGATTTTTCAGATTACCAACATTTACAACTAAGTAAAATGTTAATCAAAGCACTAAATGTCAAATCAGCATTCATTCTGTGAACAAAACTTATGCAACTCCATTTGAACAACAACAACAACAAGATTGTACTATTACGACTATTTCTTTTATATTTTGAAGTAATTTACACAGAATTGCGAAATAAACGCAGCTGAACATTGATTTGAGGACAGAAATTTAAATTTTATTAAAAAAGGCAAACTTCGAAGGTTAAGGACTTAATTCGTTTTAACTATGACAAATCGACTTAAATCGGCGGGGCTCAGGGTGCATCGCTACCAAGAAACCCCTCTTACTAAAGATGAACAAGCAGAAAATACCTTTATGAGCAAAAATAACGTAAGTACTGCACACTTATAAAGCGGTAAAATGTATTGTCAACAGACGAATCCAAATTTGAACATTTGATAGTAAGAGGAGAGTGAATGTGAGAAGAAAGTCAGGACAAAGATCAATGATGAATATGTGGTTGCAAAAATTAAGCATGGTGGTGCGTCTGTTATGGTGAGGGCGTTTTGTGGTAGAGCCGGCTGGGGATTTGATTCAGGCCAAGGGAATTCTGAAAAAGAAGAATATCATTCGATTTTGCAAAGACATACTGTAATATATGGTATTTAGAGAAAAAAAATCTTTCAGTAAGACAACCTTTCAAAACAATTTTAAATTATATCAAAATTGCCTCGAGTAAAAAACAAAACAAAAAAAACAAAAAAAAACATTTTGAAATTATAACTCGGCCACCTCAATCGTCTGATCGCCTCTCCTACTGAGTTAATTTTGGATTAAATGGATTGGAGTGTTTCAAGAGAATACCCAAAGAGGGAGAGTAAGCTTTTTCCGTACTTGAAGAATGCTTGGGAAGGGCTGCATTTACTCTTTTCAAAAACAGTTGGCAAGAATAAAAAAAAACAACATATAAAGCTGTAATTAAGGTAGGTAGTGCTTTTAATGACAAAAACAAAATATAACGCTCTTATTTGATAACGGTTTAAAGCAAAGTTCTCATTTGGTTTGGCTTGTTTTACGGCATATCAACCCCAGTGGGTTATTTAATGCCGAGAAGATTGTTATTACTCGTAATATTTTTCCAAAAATGTATTGCTGGCAATATTTTTCCAAGAATATATTACTGGTAATTTTTCTTCAAAAATGTATTGCTTGCAATAATTTTTTTACAAAAATGTATTGCTTGTATTAAAACGTATTTTTACACTTTCATAGTGCTTTGACCTCAGTTTGGGGGTTAACTGTTTGCCCATAGCTGGGACCCTAACAGGTGCTACCAACCCGGGTCAGATGAACCTGGGAACACCAGCAATTAAGAGGTAGTTCAACAGTCTTCAAAGGTCAGATCAGAGGCCTTGCTGTTGGATGTAGTTTATCATCTTATCCAGGACGCGGATGTAGTTTATCGTCATACCCAGGACCCAAGTGCTTATTTGGTCAAAATGAAAACAAACGTACTGTAGTTAATACAATTATAACTTTTACTTAAAAAATACAGGTTTTGCTCAACACTTTTTGCTTCTCGTGTGTGTGTGTATATATATATATATGTGTGTGTGTGTGTGTCTTCTTTTTATAGATACAAATATTTAAGTAAATGCTCTGTTTATAATAAGCAGTGTTAACGACCTAAATGTCAGAAAATTTCTTAGAAAATACGCGTTCTCCGACAGGAATCGAACCTGTATCCTACACGGGACCGTCATTTAGCCTGACGTGCTTTACCGATTTAGCCACAGAGGAGAGTTTCGGTTAGCCAGGTCGATCTTACTGTGTTTAAACTACTAACTGAAACGCTCCTCTGTGGCTAAATCCGGAAAGCACGTCAGGCTATATGACGGTTCCGTGTAAGATAAAGTTTCGATACCTGTCGGAGGACGCACATTTTCTATGAAAACCTATCGGACATCCAGGCCGGTAAATATCGTTAATACTGTTTATTATAAACAGAGCGTTAACTTAAATACTTGTATCTATAAAAAGAACGTATAAACATAAAAATGTGTTCAAATCATTGTCAGACTGAGTAGGTAGATATCCGTAACAGATTGTTACAGAGGCGGCAACCTCTCCATGTAACTAAAATGTCCCCTTGTTACAGTGCCGGCATATAAGTTCTTTGGGCGTGGCTGAATACAGAGACATATAAGGTGCCTGACTCCGAAATTTAAAATCTGTTTTAAATTTGTAGTTATCCTCTTCCTAGAATGCTTGTCAAGACTAGAGATCACGATTCTCCCTATTACCAAAAGATAGAAGAAATGATTCATAACATTCCCAAGGGTGTCTATGTGAAATTTGAACTCTGATTCTCCATCACACGGTCCGTAACAATAGCCTTTATATCCCGTATGCTTACATACACACACACACTCACACTCATACACACGCACACGCACGCACACACACTGTGTGTAATTTATGATATATTAGGTTGGTGCAAAAATAATGACGGTTTTTTTACGTATTTTTTAAAGTCAAAAACCGTCATTTATTTTTGAACCAACCTAATACCTCTGTAAATTTCGGTAATATATAGTTCGTGTCAAGTCAAATTATATAAAATAAATCATTCGTTAGAAGTGAATCCTTATGTATCGCAACAAATCGTATGGATGTTTAACTGAGAAAATTAAATTCAATAAATCTAGCTTTGGCTTAGAAGACGGTTGCGATGTGGACACAAAGACGCTTGCGATGCTTAAGACAGGTGCTTGTCGCTTAACAATTACGTTGATTATGGTGGCCTTCAACCGAGTCCGTGGGCGTGTGACCGCTAGTTTGTCTCGCTCAAGATATCACACTAATCGTAGCTAGTCCAGTGGATTAAAAGAAAGGGATTTAGGTGATCTTATATGGTGGATACACTATTTGTGAAAACTCTTGATCAATCCTATTTCTATGCGAATGTATTGTCTTAAAGGAAAATACATGACTTTTGCTGACTCATCTTGACTGTCATTCTTGATAGTCGTTTTCAGCAATACGACGTAGGCGGTGAAAATGAATCTGAAACTTTCAGGGCCATTAGTCGCTACTTGAATTTGGAGTATCACTGTCCGTATGTCCTTATGTCCGTGGGGTTAAGTACATGCATAATTATTACCCATTGTCTTGCTCACTCTCTAACCCTGATTGGAGTTTTCAACAGAGAAGAACACGAGCATGCCTCACTCAAATAATTTGTTTGAAATATTTATGAGAAAGCAGTTATTTAAGCCAAACTTCATATGGTACATTTACTACATAAATGTAGGTATATCCTAAAAACAATTAGATAGTTAATACTCACGTAATTGTGAATATGTTAACTTACAAAATAAAATGTAATTTGACATTTGTTGCCTGTTAAGAGTTACTATTGAATAGAATTATATTTGGAGCCGAGAAAACATTTCTTCTTACAAGGTACTTGTGTCGTTTCGAGAAAAAGCTATACTTATTTTTCTTTATTTCAAACAATATGTTTATTTACCTCCGTTGGAACTTAAAGCTACATATACTGAAATGTTTTACTAGAAATTGTGCCCGCTATTTCAACGCTCATTTGTCAATTGGCAAGAATATCTTGCTTTGATGGAAACTTGTGTTTTAACGAGTTATAGTTGAACATAAATCACGTGGTGTACATTCATTATTAATTTTCATCTCAGGTTTATTTTTCTTTACGTCCGTTGTTCGATTTTAGTTTACATCTTTGTTCAAAAGAAGAGTTATATTGCGCGTTTTATATTTCTGTTCGTCAGTGAAATTTCGTTGCACCAAAAACGGAGAAAGTAAAAATACGCATGAAACAGAAGAAAAATCAATTTTCGATAATTTAAAATTGGAAGTTTCTAAGATGATGAAGGACTAATACATAGTGACAATCGCGCGGAAAAAACTCAAGGCAGCATAAGAGTTTGAGTAATTAAATTTATATATATATTATTTCTCCGTGTGCGTGGTTTGTATAGGTAAATTGGATGAGATAAGGTGTGGATGCGTGAAGAACAATATCTTTGGGGCTGTGCTTACTGCAAAAGTACACAAAAACTTAAAAAAGGTAGGGATTTGGATCACTGAATTTGAACGCAACATTTTATTGGAATAGAGGTACAAACTTCGATAAGCAGGAAGGACTGAAATATTAACTGAATATTGGAAAACTTTATGGTATAGATTAATGTAACGCTATTGTGGAGGAAAATAAACGAACGGATATCATATGGAAACTATAAGAACATTCAGAGCAGAATTTATTAAAAGTTTATTTAAATTCTGAAGTGATAATTTAGACTTATTGCTCATATATTAACCTTGTAAGATATTTTATATTTATTTTTAATCGCAGTGTATAAAACTATTTTCCTGAAGCTATCCTCTTATTTAATCTGATATTAAATCACAAGTCGATGTTACTAAGGCTGACTACTTTTGCTATTGTTCCAGTTAAGTAATTGATAGTAAGTTAAGGCTCTTATGTTCCTTTCTTACTAAATGAGCCCGATTTCAATTTTCATATGAAAAGAAAATGTAGTGACTAAAAATATAATAATAATAATAAATATGATTTAAAATATATTACTTAAAAATTTAGTAACCTATTCAATTCAAAGTTCATAGTTATTGAAAATATTTTTTCAATACTTTCGAAAAGTATTATATTCATGAAATTTCAAAGAAAGCTAACTCCAGCAGTTTTGTGAGTTAATAGATATGTGATTATCAGTAAAATGAGTAAGATGAGCTTATTAATATCATTCGTAACACATTTAGCTATAAAATGTTTTTCTTGTTTCTCATATGTATAAGACTATACGAAGAGTAATGAAGTGGAAAAATAGAATTAAACAAAGGTTCAAGGTGAAACCAAAAGAAAAGAGATCGATTCAGTGAAAAAAATGTCATGAACGAATTTTTTAGCTTTAATAAAAAATAATTTGTTAATTGATTTACCTATCGCAGAAGGACAGCATTACGAAGAAAGAAATGCGGGGAAGAGTCACGGTAAAACATGCATGATCTAAATATTCTATCAGTAAAGATATCCGAGTTTGCAAATCTCTTGTGGAACAAGCGGTGATCTAGGATAGTGAGGCCCAGAAGAAGACCACCATAATCTGAAGTAGAATGTTGACGTTTTCCAGAAATTATTTGGCGACTATCTCGTCCATCTCCTGGCCTATTTTTGTTATGGATGTGGTAGCAGTAAAGAGAGCGGAGTCATATAGCCGACGTGTCACGATCACCCTAGTACGTTGGAAGATATACGCTCACTTACAGCGAATGCGGAAATCATCTAAGAAGATGGCGTTGACATGGTATAAAGCTTGTGACAGAGTAAAATATCACACTGGATGGAAGACACTCATTGACAGATGCTTCAAATAGAGCGTGGGAAATAAAAATTAAGCATATAAAGCCACAGATGGCATAAAGTATTTCTCTTATATGTGTTTTTTGTATCGATCAAAGAAGAATAATGAATAAATAATAGGATCTGGCGAAAAATAGTCATTTACCATAAATTTACTAACGGTTTAATTTAATACATTTTAATGAAAATATATAACCAGTAATAGTATTAATTAACACAACTATAAATTGTACAACACTATCAGTAAATTACAGCATTATTATTTAAAATGTATTCCTTCATAGCCAAAACATTTTCATGTATACCTGATACCTATATACAGGCTAATTGTTTTATTTTTTAGCATATTTATTTTATAAGAAACTAATACGTTTTCACCGGAGACATCATTTTAAAGTAAAGAATGTTAGAGGAGGCACGGATAGTAGCTCAAGTTGAGGAATCAGAAAGTCCAGTTCTAATTCACACTGGATTCGTTACATTCCAACTTATGTGAAACAACCACAGGGAAATGAATAAATCAATTTCTTCTACCCTCAGCTATGCAGCAGAAACTGGTACCTACAGAGTTGTGGAGCAACTGGTCTGAACACAAACCTCCAGTTATAGACTAAATAGATTTACCAACCTGGAATTGACCGAGTGTGGTGAGTATTGTTAAACACATTAAAACATGGCCAATCAGATTGGGGTTCTTCTTACACTAGACCCTGCATTTGGAAATAATGTTAGTGTTTTCATAAGCATTTCTTTCGATAGCAGCTTTATGGCAATACTTGAATTTGTGAGGGACTATTTTTCAAGTACAGGATATGATATATGCAATCTCGAATCTATTTACAATTGAGATTTCAACATATCAAATGAAAATATATTTTTTCGCATAAGTATAGTCAAGAAAGGTAAAGTCTTTTTTTCTCATGCAGTCGATTCATTGATTTTTATGAGTACTCAGGTATTTGTGTTACACAAGAGATATACTAACCACATTTAAAGTTATTAATCTTTGCTTCTGCTAAATCACAAGAATACGTACCCCAAATAATTTATTATATGATATTACATCCAAAGAGAAGATAAAATCGAGAAAAAAATTCCCAAATGAAACAGCAAAAAACTAAAAACCAAAATATATCGTCATGTCTTTTACAAAATTATTGTTGTTTGTAAAAGCAGACGATTTTCCTTTTCCACTGAAAATACTATTTTATCTTCCCTCAATTTACCTCAGTTTCTTCGACGGATTTTCTCTCTCTTGCTCATCTAAGTTTTCAAGATTACCCTGTAATTATGTAGTAAGACGTAATTCTGAAGTGTAAATATTGTATGTGCAAGGAAAGAAGAGAACGAGAGTGTGTATAACAGTGATATGGGGGTGTGTTAATTCCTATCTTTTTAGTTTGTTTCCTTTCCTCCATTACACTCGGTTTTTATTTCATTTCTTTTGATTCTCTCTTATATTTTTCTACTTTTCACTCCATTCATAATCACACTTTCCTGTTACCTTTGCAACCGCAAAGCAAAATGTCACTTTAGTTGCTTTGTCACGATACTTCTTTTTATATCTTTTTTTTCTTTTTTATTTTTCCTCTGCAGACGCCAGTAGAATCTTCATGAATTTTAACTCTATCCCAGAACCCTTCATATTTACGTTCCCTCCCTGAATGCTTATCTACCACTCCCTTTAATTGTTCTTATATTTAATATCGTCATATGCAAATATGTCTTCTCTATAGTTTTCCCTTTTTCTCTTCAGATCTACAGATGTGCTTCTCCTTGTAAACTTGTGTATCAGAAATAGAAAAAAAGTAATCATAAACCGAGACAGCGTCACTGCGAAAAGGAAAATTCACTTACAATGTTGAAAACCGAATATTTTTAGCACATATAGCTAATCTCTTTAGTCTTTTGCAACTCTTTACTAGTCAATGTTGTAATGCAAGCGGATCTCATTCTTGTATACCGCCTACAGATTGTGGTAAAATATTGTTATGACATTAAAAACGATCAGTGCATAAAACACACCGCACGAGGCGAAGAGAAAAACATGATTTGTGTCATTATTAATTGTCAGTTATTATTTCGTCACCAGCACTTAATATATGTGACGCCTCGAGTGGAATATTATACAGCTTAAACCAAATTCCTGACTGCTGTCTGATATTTCTAACGTTTCACTGTCACGACGGACTGTTTTCTAAAATAAAACAACAGCAAAAATGCAAAGAAT
Organism: Acanthosepion lycidas; assembly: GCA_963932145.1. Classification (NCBI taxonomy): domain Eukaryota; kingdom Metazoa; phylum Mollusca; class Cephalopoda; order Sepiida; family Sepiidae; genus Acanthosepion; species Acanthosepion lycidas. The sequence continues at coordinate 70,427,956 of OZ010577.1, forward strand.
TTATTATTCTACTCATTTTAAAATTGAATTTTTGGAATGAGTTTTCTCAGATTCATAAAATTGTACGGATAGCATCAGGTCATTTTGGTTATCTAGAGAATGGTTTACGAAGCCTTGATGGAATTTTGCTAGCTACCATAGGAGATCATATTTTGCATGCAACAAGAGACACACTGTCATGGGGTTACTCAGTTGGTAGAGAGATAAAACTAATAGAATTGTGTATAGCGGGAATCTTGCATTCTCAGCGAATTGTATTTCCGGAATAATTCTATGAGTATGGTCCAGGTAAAATTTTGATACCGACATTTCAAACTTGAACAAGAATTTATTGGAAGTAATCCACGTTATGGAAGGACACAAGCAAGTACAACGACCTCAAATATTGAAAGGGTTAGAATTAAAAGAGCACGGGAATTATGATATCATGAGTCCACAGCCGTTTGTAATATGTATATATTACACACACACACACACACACACACACACACACATATATATATATATATATATATATATATATATATATATATATATATATATATATATATATATATATATATATATATATGGTTCATACTCCATGGATTATGTAGGGTGTTGTTTAGTAAAACACATCATGCAGGTTTGTAAACTTCCTTTTGGTACGGATATGGCTCACTGCGCCTTTTAGATTTTCACAAATATAAAATTTCCGGGCACTAGACGAGTTTAAAGAGAAAGTGTAGAGCAGCTGATGGTGATTCCTAAAGTATACTTCAAAAATAATTTGGAAAAATGGAAAGAATGAGGCAAAACTGTGCGAATTTCCAAGGGTAATACTTTGATGTGTAAAGGCAACATTGTGCTTGCTAGGATATATTGTTTTTACTATTAAATAATTTGAACATTGCTAGAAAAAAATTTATTTGTGCACACATTTATTGATTTTCTACGACAAAGTTTGAAGTTGAATATTTAACCGTTGAATCAGTTTATGAACAACACAAGAATACAAATTAAGTCGAAATGCTTCACTTATGAAAGTGCGTTTATTAATTCAAGTGAAAATCAAAGATTATTTCTGTTAATTTTTCTTATTAACATCAATTCAGAAGACAGTTTTTCTTCGCGCATTTTACTTTACAGTGAATTGAGCAAAATAAATCAAACTCTAACACATTGTCGAGTAAGAAACAAAATATCTTTAAGCATTAAGAAACGCCAACCATCCTGATATATATATATAAAAACTTAAAATATTTTGCCTACCTACAGTTGATACACTAACAATAAATTCGCTAAAACCCATGCATATTATAATCAATAGATATATTATAAATTTTATTGTAATAAAACCATGAAGTTTATAATTAATTGTAAAAAAATTTTAAAACATTGACAAAATAAATCTAAAATCAAAATTATATAAAAAACAGTAATGTGTAGGAATTCTCAAGCTTAAGGCCGCACTTATGAAAAAATTAAATTCGTATATTCATAAAAAAATACTACTAGCATCACACGTAAGTTTAGTTATAGAAACGTGCAGATATCTACCACACAATTAGAAGAAAATAAATACTATTATGAAAAGATAGATGTTACTAGATAAATATGCAGCACTTACTACACAGGATATTAGAAGCTATCGTTATACAAAAGAAACACTCTACATTAAACATTTTCATCACTGGGAAAGGCATTTGAAAATGTGTCTTCGAAATTTAATATCTTCGCTTTCAAGATTTGTATGCACTAATGGATTATTTTTTTTAAAATTTATAATATATCAATTATCTACAAACCAATCAAATTACATCACTTCTATACGGCATACATATATTTAAATTAGTTATATAATGTTCAATAACGAAGATAATAGTAAAAAAATAAAACTTTTTCTATGACACAGATGACATTGATAATTATTGAAAATGCACCAAAGTACTCAAAAAACAAACAAAAAAAACGAACACATTCTTTGGGAAAATTCTCAGATTTTTATCATGATTTGTGACAACTTATACGCAAACTATAATATATAATGAAAAATTGACAGAGAGTTTTGTTGACAACGAAACTATCATCGTTGGATAATTACCCTGGAGTCAACAACAGTTTAGAATGGCTAATTACAACTAATCAAGAGAACTCAAGCAGTAGCTCATTATGCCGACTAATATGTTTGGCAACGTGTGCGAACGTAAGATGGAAATGAAATCCTGTCATATACTTCTTTACTTTTTTTCTGAGTCAAGTCTTCAAATTCCCAGCAATGAAAAAAAGGTAATATAGTAAGATTTGAAATTTGAATTAACGAGACAGAATACAATGTGGAATCATTGATGCGTTAAATGTAAAGATCCGCTTCAAATTTAAGACAATGTTATATAACATCAAATCTGAAGCAACTGGCGTATATAATTTTTAACTGTTAAAATAAATCAAACCAATAATGTGTCCTGCGGTATTTATCTCTAGTTTATTTTTTTTCAGTTGATATACACAGATCGATGTTGACATACAAGGAAATTTAGTGTGAAAGTTTAGCATTCAATTTTGCCTCATCATTATATATTCTACCTTTAATTTTGTAACATCGTTTTGTCATTCCGTTGGTTTGTGATGTATTAAGGATTGTATAATTAACATCATAATTCAATTAAATGCTAAGGATGTTTATATCTTTTTACACTAGTGTAATGTTTAAAATGTTACTCTCAGGCAGTTTCAATTGTCTTGAGATTGACATCAATTTGATACTCTAGTCTTGAATCCTTAAACATGGGTTGTGTCATTATACAAATGGAATCTGATTAGAGCTAATTATAACGTTATCCCACTACAACATTTGGTCTTCAAAACAGGTGTAGCTTCATTTAGTTGCAGTTTGTATGAGTATACAGTCCATCGTTTGTTGATCACTTATAAGAAAGAGAATAAATGTGGAACAAAATTATTCCTAGCTTTTCCTCACATTGACGCAGTAAAATGGCACACTAAACAGGCATTTGAAATAGGCAAACTCTTTTTTTACGGGTGCCTTTCTATTTCTTATTTCTTAATTATAAATTCAAATTTACAAAGCATATACGAATATTAGTTCCAGTGGTAATTTGGTTATTTAACATTTTAAAATATATTATCATAATTAGAAGGTGGTAGGCAAAATTTATTTTAAAGGCGTATAAACCGCCGCCCAGTTGACAATACACACACACACACACACACACATCTATCTATCTATCTATCTATATATATATATATATATATATATATATATATATTAGATCTCACGTGCTTTGGACCTCTCGGTCACGGAATGTGTTGATGGCCAAGCAAAATTTAATAGTGCCTTCAAACATATATCTGTGTCTCAAAATAGACATCAGTAAAGTTTCCTCTGTTAGCGTAAAAGGAATTTCTAAAGAAAGGGATGGATGTTTTTAATCAGTAATCATATATATATATATATATATATATATATATATATATATATATATATATATATATATATATATTTCGATAGGTCGAGGGACTCATTTTTGTAGTTTCAATTTGTTTTAATTTATATTTTGAGGATTCAGTCAATGATGAAATGAATAAAATAATTTTTACATATCTCTATATATGTGTATGTGTGTGTATACTTACTATTTTAAAGGTATGTAAAATAACTATTTCCTTTAGAAATATAATCATACATCCATGGGCAATATTTTTTAACAATATATACATATTTCTGGTATTTTAGTATTTGCTACATATAAGCTTAGAGCTTTTACATTCAAGCAAGGCGTGCTTAACTGTTAGTCCATGATTGTAGTGAATGCATGAAAAGATATAACCGCATCTCTTACAAAATCTAATTGGCAAAAGAGTTATATTTCCGAGGTTTGATATGTGTTAAAGTTTCTTTGTTATGAAAGCCAAACGCGGCATAGTAGATGACTTGCTTGTATAAAAGTGAGAATATTGGTTATTAAATACTTCTCCATGGTTTGGTGTTTTAGCGTGATTTTTTAATATTGAAGAGAACTTTGTACCGTGTTAGAATTAGAAGACCATTTGCTTACACATATTGAAATTTTATGGGAGAGAACGATAAGCATTCAGGTATAGCCTTGGTCCTTGACTTTGTATAGATAGTAGATTTTAGGTAGGGTGATCATGCAGAATAAAATTTTCAGTTATAATCCTGTTGCAACTTAATAAATGCTCCATATAACTAAAGCTTTAAATTTCGGTTTACTCCCAAATCCATTAACAAATTTAAGCATTTTAAGCATTCTCACTTAATCAGTATGGACCCTAAAGTTTAGCTATATATATATGTGTGTGTGTGTGTGTGTGAGAAAATCCACAAGAGAAGCGTACTAGGTATTAGGATTATTAAATGTATTGATATATCCAACAGAGAATGTTCCAGAGAATGATAATGTACATCTTCTGGTCCGTTAGCGGTGTCGTTGCACTTAATAAGTGAATCTTTCAATTTGTCAATGGAAATGACATATGGTAACTTTTTTATTGTCACAAGTATTATTTAGTTGTTGTATTTCAACAATGCATTTCATTTCGAATATAGAGTAGTAATGTCCCGTTGATGTGTTATTTTAAATTCTTCCACTAGTAAGTTAACAATAATTATTATATATGTGCACTTTTCTTCATTTCGTTTATTTAGGAATATATTAGTATTTACTATTTTCCATTTATCTTTATCACCATATCTTCCCTCACTGGTTGGAAGATAAGTAGGTTAATTATTGTTGGCTGAAATAAAATCTTACGAGTTTATTTGCAGTGTTTAGTGGCTTTCCTACATTCAGTTGTGAAGCAAGATTTGTGTTTGGCTTGTGATTCGGCCGAGGTTTAAGTAGTGTTTTGTTTTGCTATTTAGATTAACAAATTTACGTAATAGGACAGTGAGTTTGGTTCTCGCAATATTTAATTGTTAAATAAGAATTGACATATATACTTGAATGCTTGTCAGTTTAACTTGTGGAGTTGCCATTTAGAGTCAATCTCTTCTAGAATCTTTTCATAGGTCAATCCCGCATTGACTCACAATTAGAAATCCATGAAGGTCGACGGAGAGCAAATTAATAATTTTATTACTGAGAGAGGACCTAAAACTAAATGTAGATGAGTAGGATTTACCATTCAATACGTATGTATTAACTTTTCAATGGAATAGATTTAGAGATTTTGCAACGCCAATGTTCACTGTGGGCATTAAAATCTCTAAGTAATAAGAAAAGAGTGGATTATTGATCGACTAGACTATTTCATTTTCTCTTACTTTGTATCTTGTATATATATATATATATATATATATATATATATATATATATATGGTTAATGTACTATGAAGTTTGTGTAGTATCTTGTCTGGAGTGGCATACCAGTACTGAGGCCTCATCAGATGATCTGTTATCTTTGACTGACCTACAGGTTTTATTAGGTTGGTGCAAAAATAATGAGGTAATAATGTCGTTTTTTGACGTATTTTTAACGTCAAAAAAGACATTATTACGTCATTATTTTTGCACCAACCTAATATTATGACTTTCATATCATTTAGATAATAGGGTGGTGTTCATTTTTCATTATTTGTTGTAAGTAGATTATATTTGGATTATATTCGATTGACCTTTACATAATTTTTTCTAGTTCCTCTTAGGTACTATTGTAAAAAGTATTTTGTAAGAAACATGTTTATTCTGTTGAAACATTGTATAGGGAAAGTTTTCTTGTCCATAATTTCAAGATTTTCTTTCACATTCATATTTAGAATTTCTAATTGGTTTTGGGGTAATAGGATATTTATTTCGTTTTCGGGTTACAGTTTTTGATTTCGAGGCAGAGAGTTTTACTGATTTATTTCGGGGGATACTTAGATTGATGTTTTCTTCTTTGGGCTTCTCCCCATTCTGATTGCTACTTCGACTATTTCCCGTGTAGAAGAGGGTTTTGTGTTAGTTTTAAGCATGCTTTCTTTCTCTTGCGATCATTTTGTTCGTTTTGGTGGTGCTGTTCTTCCCTTCTGCTTCTCCAGTTATTCTTTATGTTTAGTTCTGATGTGTTTAATTCTTTGTAGTTTGAGTTTCTATTTGGTTTGAGACTATTAGGGTAACATTTGATTTAATGGTGTGCATGTTGTTATGCCTGATACAATATTTTTAGTGTTTCTAAGATATTAGAGTTTAGCTCATTTATTCCGGTTTCCTTCTTGTAAGATTTGTTGAGTGTCGTTCTGGTAACTTGCTGCTTTATCTACATTTGCATATATTGCCATCAATCTGGCGCTCTCCACTATTCTCTTAGTTTTGGGGGTAGAGGAAGTTTTGACTGTATTTAATTTTTATAATTTTCTTTTCTTTCGTCCAGGTGGCCTCGTTAAGGTGGGTGGGGCTAACCATCATCAGAGATGCAGTTGGTGTATTCTGCGTCTCCAATCAACCGGGTGGTATTCATGATTAAATTAATTGATTTGTTATTGAAAAGTTTTATCAAACTTTTCCAGGTTATTTATGGCAACAAAATATTTTAGATTGATTTTGAGAATGATTTACTGATTCAAGTCGAGGGAGAATTGGTAGATACATAACTTTCACAAAGATATTTGCTCGTAAGTTAATATAATTATATAAATCGGCTGACTAATTTCCAATTCCTTAGTCATTACACCACATGTACATCTAATCTTACGGTCATTCATCTAGGTCCAGAAAAAAGTATTTCCATTAATAATATTATACGATATTATTTGATAAATAAATTTGAAGTACGAATTTTAATAAGCATATAAATTTAATCCAATTCTTATTTTTAAATTCCTAATTATTTCTACAATATGAGTTAGGGAGTATTAAAATTACAATAACCGATTTTAATTACTATTTTTTTTTTATTTTGAACTTGTATTAAAATAAACATAAAATTCAAGAATGGTACACAAAAATCAGTTAACATTTCTATATATTGAATGCAATATTATCATATTAAATCTTGCTTTTAACAGTTCACACTTTACGGAATTCTATTACTGTCTATACAAAGATGATTTCAACATCCTTACTTACGAATAAGTACGTAAAATATTTGAGTATATATTTATGTACGCAAGTCTATCTCTCTCTCTCTATCTCAGTTATATGTGGGGGTCTATGTGCGAGTAACATTAAAAATTGAACATCACATTACCTTTGTTTATCAGGTTTTCCTATATATTTCCGTATCACTGCAAACAAATGTGTATTGTAGGAAACTGAGATGAAATATATTGCAAATCGATTCCACGGCATCGGGTCTCCACCTAAAAAAAATGACCTTGTATCATAACTCATCATAGTGGGAAGACTGAGTAAATACCTAGTGTGTAAATCGCTTTCACGAGTGTTTTTCACACTCTAATACTTACCGAGCACAGGTATCCGTCCCTGCACTGGTAGTATCACAGATATGACTAGCTTGGACCGGCTATGACGAGCGGCCCGAGTGAAAACACTCGGGTCCCCACGTTAAAAAAACTGATCTTGTGTCACAACTCTGAGAGGTGAACAACATTAGGGAACAGCTACTCGATGCGGCACACTCTGATTGCACTATAGAGAGGGATCGGTGCTCGAAACGAGACCTGCGCAACCGACGGTTGCGCGGGCTGAGGGTATTTTTTGTTCCCAATCCGGGTTTACGCACTCGGGTTCCCACTTTAAAACTGACCTTGCTTCACAACTCGTCTTAGTGGGAAGTCAGAGTAAATACCTAGTGTGTAAATCGCTCTCTCAAGGTGTTTCTAACACACTATTTATCATCTATTTATCATCGCAACTGATATGTTCCGACTTCGTCTCACAGCGCGACTTCATGGTGGTGGGGGGTCGAGTATACATCAAATTACTATAAAATAGTGCTGGGGATTTTTAATCTTAGAATTCGTGGGGGAAGTGAGGTCCAATTACACATTTATTCACCTAGATTTCATAATATAGGTTTTACTTAATTAGCTATTATATTTCTCTCATCAAATGTTGCATGTATAACTAATTCTAATTTCTATTTTCTCATCTTTTCACTATATTAATTTTATCTTATAAATTTTCCGATGTTCTGTCACACATGAAACAAAAATAATTGTTTGTACGGAAAATAAAGATCTACGTACATCAAATCGTCTTTAAATTAAATGGCAGCAGAAGAATTATCGTCGAACTTTTAAAAGGTTAGCTTAAAAATTAATCCAATAATTAAATGCGGCGATTAATTTTGAGTTCTTCTGTAGTTTATTGATGCCTATCGCATCTATTCCTCCCTGCCTATTGTGATGATGGCCAAACTAAGAGTCCTCCACAGGATCTAACTTAAATGCCGCCGATAAGATATGCTAGCTTAAAATTTTAAGTTAGCTGCTATTTTGGATACAATAATATAAGAGTTACTCCTCTTGAAACATAAAAGCAACGATAATAGCTAGTATAATATATTAATATATATTTTTAACCTCTCATAATCTGGCAACCCTGAATCTGAGTTCAACGAAAATCGTTCGCTGCGCCTAACATTTCTGGGGTATTGAACGAGATATGAATCATTGAAATCGGTCGTGTCGGAGGCGAGGACTTGTTTTGGGCACACACACACACACACACATTCACTGTACTTTATATATTTAAAAATTATTAATTTTATTTAATATTTATTTTTTAATTAATTTTAAATTAATTTTAATTAATATTTAATATTTACTTATTCATTTATATTTAATAATTTATATTTTATAATTTTTATTTAATAATTATTTTATTTATTATATGTATTATCATTTGATTATTATATCTGTCTATATTTCTGAGATGAGGTATTATGTACACTATTTACATTATTCGGACTATTGTCCTTATCTTTGTCGGCATATTTATTGTACGCTCCGGCCTTCTTCCGGTGGTTGGAATGTCGAACTGAACCCTTTATTTTGCCCACTGTGGTAGACTGTTCTAGTTCCACGTGCCCTGTTTAATAGATGTAAGTTATCTCCTGTTAATTCCCCTCTCCAATTTCTCCACTGGCGTAACCGAGTATTGAACTTACACTCTTTTGGAACCTGTCTCTGGATCTAACTAACGCCTTTATCCACTGAGCGATGCGTCCTGTGTATGAATTTCTGGGTATTATTTTTATAAACCTAATGTCTTCGGCAACCATTTTTTTTACCAGTGATTATATTGCAATTTTTGCTGTTATAAATCCATGTTTTTACTTGAGCTCATATTGCAACGTTTGTTGTTATTATTGCTTTTCTCCGGCATTCCTTATTACTGGTTCCCATATTGCATTCATTTCTATGCTTGATCGGCTCAGGAGATTTTTGTGGCTTTAAGTTTACGAATTTTCCATTGGTGTTCTTTGTCTATGATCTCAACCTGATTCAACAGAGGGCGGTGAACTCTCTTTTCTCTCCATATGTGGTCAGCTACGCCTGATTTGTCGTGTTACAGCTTTCTGGTGTTCTTCAAGCCTTACCTTAATTGATTATTATATATTGTTTTAATTTTAATTTTTACTTTTAGATGTTACCTGTTTACTTACTCTTTCTTAAAAATATCTTTGTGATTTTGTTTTAACCTAAGTTGAGATGTTAATATTTTAAAATATAAGTCGAGGTTATTTTAACCGGACACTCCCACTTCTACCATGACATTGGGTGTTTATTTAAATTTATGTCTAGAGCCTCATCTGCAGCTTGTTTTTATTCTTCTTTCTTTCTTTTTACTTTTTACTCTTTCTCTATTCTTGTTCTGTTATTCTTTAAATGTCATATTATAAATGTAATTTCATTCAAAATTTCTTTACAGGTTTCTTAACATTTCTTTCTGAGTGGGAACTAGTGTTCAAGAAAACCAATATTGAATATCTCAGATCAGTGTCAGTTTTAACTCATTCAATTATTTTCGAAAATAAAATCGAAAATAAACACTCTATATTAGTTTCATATCCGACAAAACTATTTTACAAAAATATTGACCTACTTACCAAAACGAAGAACCAAAAGAATATCATTTTCCCAAGTGGTTCTAATATTAGTCACTCGTTGAAAAGCATTTGGATCAATTCGATTGTTCAAAGGAAATTGATTTTGAACTTAACACATGATGGAAAGGTAATTAGAAATTTCAAACTGAGGGCTTCACTGGTGTATCGTACACTACAGTAAATTAATCGAAGTATAGATGACGCACTCAATTGCCATTGTAGTTGAATATTAAAGTTTAACTTAATTGAAATTATTAACAGTTATTTAAGCATTTAATTGATAAAAGAATAAAGGAAATAGAATATTAGATTTACCTCTGCTTGTGAGCGTTCACCCATTAGGATGGCGTCTCTAAAATAAGCTTAGTAGTTATTTTATTTCAGTGACTCAGGAATGAACTTTTTCCCTATCTTTCATTTGTTTTGGATTTTTATTTGGTGAGTGTAGTGAATTTGATTTCTTTTTATTTTACTATGCAAAATCAATTTAGAATTTAATGTCTTATAGCAGCTTTCACTTCCTTTCATTTTTCACAAGATTCTCATTTTACTTATTTCTTGATTTTCAGATCCTTTTTCCTTTACTTTTTCTAAGTTGCGTCTTTTGTCATTTTCTTTCAGAAAATATTTTATATTTTCTCATTTAAATCTTCCAACTGATTTGTTTTTTTTTTCAAACAATGTCATCCAATTTCCAGTTGATTAGCTTCAGACTTGTACTGGCTTCGTTTATTTGCGCCTTTTCTTATTCATTTTTACTTTTCTCTTCTTTAATTACATCTTTACTTTTTCTGAAGTCTCATACATACTATCCACTTTATTGAAAACTACTTAATTTTCATTTCTTCAACAAGAAAATCACTTTTCTTACCTGCTACAGACGCTAAACATTTCATGTCACTCTGTATTGTTTTATCATATATTCATTTATTAATTTAATATTTCAATCCTCATTCATTGATTGTCTTACCTATTTCTTTCTTCTGTACTTCAGTCATTTCTCTCTTTCAGAAACCACTTAAAATCGTCTATGACAATTAAAACAAACACTTGAATAATTGTAGTTATTTTTAGTATAGTTTGTTGTAGAGAGAAATCATGTACATTTCACCTCTTCGAAAAATGTACTATAATCACTTAATTGTACTATAATCACTTAATTGTACTTACCGCCACAGAATAATTACTTGATCTGGCGTTTATCAGGTGTTTTAATAATCTATGAGCATCAGTCAGAAAGGGAAAATAAATTTATAGTGTTATATTAATTATATGCGAGTAGGTGAAGTGCGACTCACAACAACCGTAAATATTTGACAGGTGTTCAATTTAGTTTTCAAATGACCGCTTGGATAGTAGGGGCATTGGTGTCCAGAGAAGTCAATAATATTGTTTTCGTCAAAAACGATATGTTAAACAGACTTCCTCAGGTCAGTTACATTAAAGAAATCCGAGATACAACAAATTGCGAAAAAATACTATAAAATGATATAATATGCTATAAAGAGCTATATTCCCTCAAGACAGGTGTTTACTTATAAATTGCCTACACACGCCCTTACACATTTATAAAAGACAAACAAAATAGATCAATTCTTGAACCTAAATCAATCAAATTCTTTAGGAAACATGAGTTGATATAGGATTTTTAAAATGTTGAGATAATATTTCTAATTTGAAGTTGATACAGTTTCAAGCATTGAATTATACATATTCTATGTTCTTTTGACATCATTTATGAATTTTCAATATATGTTCTTTTGACAATTATGAATTTTCAATATATTCCTGCTTATGTTTACACAGAAATTGAATAGATTTTCCTTTCCATTTCACGTGAAAGAACTCGATATAAAATCTTCGATACAATGACATCGTGTGACAGTTAATATTTATGCAACGTTCTAATCATGCATAAAAGCATACAGAGGATAGCACGCATCGACTAATGGAATTCTGCCAGAATAAATTATGTATAAAATAGAAATTCATCGGCATACAAACGTGTGATGGCGAACACACGTCATTAGGCTTTCCTTTGTGATAGAAAATAGAGTTTATTAAATGAAGTTAAATTATTAGAGAGCAGTTAGAAATGGAGAAGAAAAATATTGAAAGAATATTGATATTTATGTAAAGTAACTTATCCAACCGGACAATATATAGAATGTGAGAATCATTATTCAGGCAAACACACAGTCAACTTGTGATTCCAGAGTTATAGTCCAAGAGGCGGGACATTTGAAACGCCAAAGGCGAGGCATGAGATCAGCACAAAGGTCAATAGAGTTCAATCCTAGAAGTCAGACACACACACACAAAAAAAACAAACATATATATGAAAGGTGATGGGCATGTCTGAAAATAAGATGAAAAAAAAAACAAACAAACAAAACAGCTGAATCGATGTTTGAAAGAGTAATTAGTCGAAACCGATCGAACTATCGATCGAACTATCTTTATGTGTTATTTTGAACACTATGCTTATTATACATAATTTTATGAGATATCGTAATAATTTGAATGCTTATGTATAAAATCAAGGATTGTATTTGTTACTTGTTCTAAGATATAAATATATGAAAGTGGGGTAAAAACTGAATGACAAGCAATCATTGTATTTCATTTTTTCAAAACTTGCAGTATTCTGTTATTAAAGAATAAATGTCATTTTATTTTTCGAAATACTTAAAGACATAATAGAAATTCTATTTTCAAACAGATTACACTATTTACCGTTGCACTTAACAACTTTAGTGAAATACACAAGTTAGGAAAGAAACAGCAATTTAATAAAATATACATATGTCATTTTTGAATAATTTATTTAGTAACGGTTTTTAATTCTACTCGAAATGAAATATGACATCCCGCATATTAAATGTAGGATCATCATTGGTCATAGGATATAATCTGTTTTCTATCGAATAATATTCTCTCGCTTTTAGACATACAGGGTGAAAACTAAAAAAGCGGCAAATTTATTATCACTGTCTTATCTTTCAAGAATAATTGACGTTGATTAACAATGAATAAATTTCATGAATATTCATGACATTGAATACCCATTCCATTCTCGCGTAATTAGTTAGATTTGATTGGTTCTTTTATGATCGATTAATTGCTGTTCGTACTTGTGACTCGTTATTTAAAGCTGATTTGCAGACAACTTTCGTCTTTCGTTCTGCATTTCTCGTATGGCTAAACAACTCATTGATTTTGAGGTCAATTTATACTTTTCAAAGAAGAACATCCGACGTGAGGACTGGCGAATGTATAGATATTCTTCCTGAATTTTTCAGTCCCATCAGTCGTCACCAGTTTTCAACGGTTGCCACAACTCTTTCTGAATTTACTGATTTTTACTGAGCACACTGTCTTTATCTTTGGTATTGTAAGAACACTAATAAAATATATATTTCATTATATGTTAAAATTCATATTGGTATTGTTAGTATTACGATATTATTATAATCTGTGTCGATATGATTGGCAAGAGCGAAATCAATTCAAGAGTTTGTTCTTCATAAATGTCCATGTACGCGCTCCCGTCAAAGTATTTGTGCTAGAGTTGGGATAATTGAGGAACTAGTAACAAACGAACAAAAGAAATGTTCCATCTAATATAATTTGAATAACTAATTAGTTGGTATTAAAAATGAAGATAGAATCAGGGAGAAAGTGATTAAAGAATGATAACAAAGTTGTGCTTGATTTAATCAACTCAGCTTCTATCATGTGAATCTTTTGTTAGTATTATTAGTTAAAATCTCTTGATAGGTTAAACGCATTTTTCTCCGTATCTGATTCATTCGGCTCACCTGTCAAATACACTTTGATAGAATGAAAGCCAATTTTCTTACTAAGATGAATCAGTGTTATTAGCAGAAATGACTGATTTTCGTTGGATATTGAAATAGGAATGTAGCAAGAAAACACTGGTCAATTCAGCAGCAAAAGCAACAACAAGTGTAATAAATGTCGTCCATGTCAAATGACGCTTTCTAAACTTATACAAGGCCGACCACCTAACGTTACAACATTTCTTAGCAAAAGTGCATAAACAAGTGACTGTAGTTTCTGGTTTTAGTGCAAAATGAAATTTATTGCTTTTCATAATGCATGATGAAAATTCTCTAAAATATTGGCACAAATGCTACACCTGTTCCGTCATTCAGTCTCTGTGGAAGAGTGAATAATAAGTTGGTCCACAGTATCGAGAAGAAAAAAACAAATTTTGAAAGGCATTAACTTTCCGAAAAGTAAAACGGAAGTCTTCGTGAATCTAATAACTATTGGGCAAAATACGTTTACCTTAACATTAAAGTTAATCAATAAAAATCAATTGCTTTTAAATAAATATTTATATGCAGCAAAGTTAATACTGCTCGATATGATTAAACACTAATATAAAAATTATATTTTTTCATTACAACCTTCTCAAATCCAAATAACGTTGAAATGCGATATATTGTAAATTTATCAATTGCTTTGATAGAGAAAATATTTTTTCTAAGAAATGATAACTTTAAAATTCTATAATGCTATTTAAATATAACTGCCATTAACAGATTTTCTTTTTATCTTTGTACATTAAGTCAGCCGGTTAAACTACGCAGAAGTATTATTCTCAATACTGTAATAAATGTTTTCAAGAATTTTGAATAAGCTAATATTAGTTAGTTAAAAAATATGCATCTGAAGCAGCGACCGAAATATTTCGCGCATGTAGACGAGTTGAGATCATCTGAATAAATATTAAAATAAAAACCATTCCCTCATGTCAAGATATTACACATGCTTAGAGCTAATACAAATATATTTATGATATGTCTTCAGTTTTAAGTACATTCAATATACATTGAAAGTAATACGCAATTTCTCATGTACGAACACGAATGATATGGAAATACAGTATTGTATACTGTTGAGTACATATAGAAAATCGTACTCGAAACGGTATAGTTATGCTATCAGTGGATGATATGAATTAAATTTCCTGATAATATATACACCCGTATCTGTGTTGTGACTTAGAGAGTATTCCTTGTTAGCTATACGATCAAGTGTGGAGGAACATCAGGTTATCTGACAATTCTACTATCGCAACAATCTTCAAAGAAGCAAAGAAAGATTATGAAACAGCCCTAAAATATAGTTGATTTTCAGCAACAACCCCCCACCCAAAAACGGAACAGAGACATATACTTCAACTAAAAACGTAATAACGAACATAGGAAAAATATTAATCTTAAACACAAACACTTCCCGTCCTCATCAAACCCACCTGTAACTGCAGAGCAAACAACGAATGTCACTTAAATGGAAATTGCTTGCCGAACACCGTAATATATCAAGCCACTGTAAAATAAACAGACAACGGAGAAAAATATGGAGATCAGTAACAGAATGACACTGGAAACAAAGAAATCACACACACAAAACATTTTTTACAAATATTAAATACGTGTATAGCACAATACTTTCTAAACATGTATGGGAAATTATAAAAAAAATATATATATATAATGAAAACTATCTGCAGGAGAAAATAGCTATAATAAATTCATCCGGCCAACACAAAGTACTAAATAAACAATCAGAACTCATATTAAAATGCAGTCACGAAACAAATTTTTACTACGTTACTTAAAAAAACGAAAATTAAAAACGAAAATTAAAAACGAATAAAAATAAATAATAATAAATTAAGTAAAATAAATTAAACCAATTCAATAAATAATAAATAAAGTAAATAGACACATTGACAAATATCGAACGTATACAAACATAAGAAAACGTAACAATAACGAACGATAACAAGTAAAAAGCTAAACAACTCAATAAAATAGCCACAGAACTGCATTCGGATACATAATTATTTACACTCCTTGGTGCTTACAATAATTTTTTCTGGCATTTTAACCAGAACTTCCGCATCCGCTTCATATATATTCTGCTTCAAAGAGTCCCATGAAGATGAATCATTGATTTCAGTAAATGATTGTTTTAGGGATTCCTGTGTTTTCAGGGAGTGCAGGTTCGCGACATTCAGACGTGCAGGAGGCTTTCTATTGTTTTGTCTTGTTGCTGGTTTAAGAAAAAAAAAATCATTTTGTACCTCACTAGGGCATGATTAGTTCAATTCGCCCCACGCAGAGATCTAACAATATGGACATCCTGAATATCTCTCTTGCGGACGATGACATAATCAATGAGATGCCATTGGTATGAACAGCGATGCATTCACGTACTAACATTATAATTCCTGGGCTTGAATTGAGTGCTGGACATAAAAAAGATTTTAAACTGAGAATTTGCACCAACTCGGCGTTGAAGTCACCAAGGAGATCA
>OZ010577.1:70446826-70626826 GCA_963932145.1 Acanthosepion lycidas
CTTTCTCAATTTTTGATTCCTCCAGTGAATTTCTTGGCGGAACTTGTCTTCATCCTTCCCTCCAGTTTACTATGAAGGTTGAGAGTGATGGGACATAACCCTTTTTGGATAGAATAGGGTATTCTATACCAGCTTTTTCCGTAAACCTACATTCACAGGCTTATACACGTCGGGTTTCTTTTGTCTGTAAGTCCCGGAAAATTTTTTTAATTTTGACCCTGGTTACTCGCCTTCTGATGATCTGTTCTCTCAGTTTGTTAGATGGAGAACTAATATCCAGAAAACTTTTGAAACTAATGGATATCCCATCAATATCATCAAACGCGTTATACTTAATAAAATCAAACGTTTCAAGGAACCAAGGGTTTAAGGGTTTTGGGACCTAATCCGTGCCCTATTTATTTAAAGTTACCTTGGCAGGAAATGTCAGCTGTTGTCTGACAGAATTTCAGCTTGTATCATATCGTGTTACAATGGTGTTAGGTTGTGCACTGTTTTAAATACAAAATCTGCGTTCCCTTCCTTCACTAAGAATCGTTTGTCTTATTTTCACAAACAAATTTAGCTAAACAAATTTAAATGCCGATGTGATGCGGTGTACATAGTACGAACCAAACTGAGGTTGGAGACACGATTTCGCAACGTGTTCCCGCTTATTTGAGTTCAAGTAGTCGAAACCAATTTTAAGAACTAGTCAAGCAGTCCCCGAATCGTCGATTGGGCAGCATTTGTGGAACAGTCCTGATTGAGCTGCCGAATATGAAAACGTGGCTTTCTATTCTGCATAGTGCTCCGAGTTATTGAGGCTGTGTATATAAAATTTCACCAGCCGAGACTATGCAGAGAAATGGAGCATTTTATACACTCCTTAAGATTGATCGAGGGACTGTCCATTTTTTTCTATTTTATACTCTTGTGAAACTTATTATTCATTTTATTAATTATTTACAAATAAAATTTATTTCATTTTAATCGCGTTGTTTTCAGTAATGAACGGAATACAATCAATTCTCTATAAAGAGATTTTTTATCTGGTCGAAGAAAAAATTTAGGAAAATTCAAATGTTAGATTTTGAATAAAAATGTGACAAACGCATAAAGTGAAGTTGGTAACAATTTTAGTAAATATTAGTAATATTGTGAATAAAAATGTGCCTAAAAAAATTCAACCCAGATTCCAAAGCCGAAGGCCAAGAGTCAGTCCTCTATAACATCTATATACAAAGAATTGGCAAAATTTTTGCTCAGCTTTTGAACAGAATGTACTTAACCTCTAAATTGAAATATTAATT
Organism: Acanthosepion lycidas; assembly: GCA_963932145.1. Classification (NCBI taxonomy): domain Eukaryota; kingdom Metazoa; phylum Mollusca; class Cephalopoda; order Sepiida; family Sepiidae; genus Acanthosepion; species Acanthosepion lycidas. Next base: position 70,448,119 of record OZ010577.1, read on the forward strand.
TAACCCGTTTGACATTTATGCCGTTCGGGGTTTTCTGAAATATAGCGGAGCGTTTAAGAGAATCTATCCACCAATTTATTATTTTGTATGAATCGGACTACCGGAAAATTTACCCAATCTCTTCTTTATGATCAAAGTGAGGAAAAAGAAAACCACTGACGATTTGACAGTGATATCCGACATGGAGATTGAAGTGTTGCATAAAGGAAAATAATTTTATGTGGTTAGCATCCGATGCAGTATTTCATCGTCTCTCACTGGCAAGCCATTCTTACACTATTCAGATGATATATAAATTATAGACAATAATTTCTTTTGCAAGTGAAATATATGTGGGTCTGATACTGATCTAATTGAATGGCGTTATAAGCATATAATTATCAGGCTAGATAAATATATTTTGGTATTGGAAATATTTTCATTTTATACGATTCTGTCCTATGGCCGGATACTTTTTATCGATAAATAAGGCCTTATACAATTTCCATTAAGAAATATATACCATCTGTACTCCTTCCCGCTATCGCCTGTGCTCTTTGACTATACTGAATTCGAAACTGCGTGTGGGTCATGCAAAACCATCCCGTCAAAAACTACGGAAACCACAATCTATACGGACAGAGATGAATAAACTACATAGATGAGGTCGCTCGGAGGTTAATGTTTCTTATTTATTATACTGGCCCATGATTTCGCAGGATGTTGATGACTATGAATGTTATTTTTTTTATTCGTATTTATCGACATTTACGGAGACCAAACACTGGATCTAAATACAGTTAGGCGGCGAGTAAGGGAATGCAGCACTGAAGACTAGTGTTTGTATAAAGCCATTTTCCCTCAGCCTGACATGAAAGTTCTTGTTTGTTGCAGACAAAAATCATTACTCAGTAGTGTTGTACGTAGAAAAATAATGTTTCATAGCGGAAGCATTGTTGTATTTCATCTGTTGTTTCATCTGTTATCTCATCTGTTATTTCATCTGTTGTTTGAAATGCATCAACCTTCTCTACCAACAGGTAGAGAAGGTTGATGCATTTCACATGCTGTCATAAAGGTATATTATGACAATTCTGTATTCTATTTATTACAAAGTATATTCAACAAATGACGAACATATTAGAGTATCCGTTTGTCAAGTTTCAGCTCAATCAGTGAGGTTGTTGTTTAGCGTCAGCTAGGAAAAATATATCAACTTGCCTCCTATTAAGCTAATCTATTAAAGTTGATTTTCCTCTTAAATCCTTGGACCTAATGCTAATAATTATTCTTATTACTCTTTTCATTTCATCATTTAAATTTAACACAGAAATATGTTATCTGATTTCAAAATGTGATTTTATATAATAATAATAATAATAATAATAATAATAATGATAATAAATACAATACTTCTTAATTGGATCTCAATATTTATGAGAACCGTTTCTTTCATACATTGTAATAATCTTCACAGATAATATATCGTTCATGTATGCATACAATATAATAATCCATATCCAATATATAAGTTAATATTTCGCTTTGTGGGTTGATGTGTCAATGATGGTTCGTAAGGAGTATTTAGGAACTCACACTAACAATGATTCTCAGGGTCAAGAAATGCACCATTCCTCTATGTGACATGTCCCTTTAGGACGTGAGTGATTTTTTAATCCACAACTTCATAGACTTTGTAACTCTCAGCAAGTTTTATCTTTTCACCATCCCCCCCAGTCTCTTCTCTGCCATCCATTTACACAAATGTGTTATGTAGGTTATTCGCCCTTTCCCTCAGTCCCCCTTGCTTTCAAAATTCCATGTCAGTGACACATTCTCAAATACCTCTCCTCAACATTAAGAGTTCTAAAAAAAAGAAAACACTTCATTTCTCCCAAAGGGCAGATATGGTATATAATTTAACACTCTTTTCTTTGTTTCTAATAAAAAAATCCCCGTTTTTAATACTTTTGCTCTGCATTTGTATCTCCTCATTCTTTATTCAAATACACCTTCGGATTTCGCTGTCATATTTTCTGTTCTCTGTTGAAATACGCCAAGTTATTTAAATTCTTGTACTTGATTTTAGTATCTCCAATTTAGAATTTGCATCTTGGTACTTTCCTTTTTGATAACAACTGTTTGTTAGTCTTTTCATCTAACTTTCCTTTATTACCTTGTCGCGTAGTTCCTTCAGTTTTCCTTCTGTGTTTATTTTGACAACAAACCAATATGTATATGTTAAGATCGTGTCCTCCAATAATATATTTAGGTACGTCTTTTAGCACTCACACAATCATGTTGCTCTAAAAATTGAATAAGTCTAGTGAGAAGACATCCTATTTTCCGCGCACCTGTGGTTTAGAGCATTCATTGAATTAATTTTCTATCCACATGCAGTGGTCTGATCCCAGCTTTGCCGTATTCCCATATTTTTTTCAAAATAAGTCAAGGTTTCTTAGCATTTAAAACAGTTCTTTGTGTTGTATCTTAAGCGCTTTAGCATAATACACAGGTATACATTCCTTTCTGGTATCATTCTGAAAATAAATATAGCATTATTTGTCCCAGTGTATTCCCGCAATTCCCGGTCCAATTCTGTTATTCGTTCTCTTCCTCGGAATTCGGATAGGTTTCTTTGTATGGATCACGAGGCTAATATCACGATGAAGCTCGAATTCTTTTGCATCTGACTTCTTAGGCAGCGCTATGAAAATCGATCTTCTAAGGTCTTTCAATATCTCCTACTTTTATCATTTTCTTTTTGAAATCACTACATATTCTATGCTAACAATTCCTTTTTTTCGCACTTCTCACTTTCAGCTTTTTGCTTATCTGTCAAATACAATCTTCAAAAATGTAAATACAACATCAATCATCATCATCTGCCTCCTTGAATCCTGTTCTTTTTTTGTCCTCGTCCTTAAAGATGTTTTTGTTTTGATTACATTATTTCTTACTTGTACTTCTTTGTGGCTTTATTGCCTTCATAGGAGGAAAATGATTACAAAATGTTATTTTTTTTTCGGAAAAATGAAGAATAATACCTGTTTTACGCAATGAATGTAAAATTCTTATGTCAAATAAAGAGAAACTGCCATCGTGTTGCCTTAGTCATGAAATTCAGTAAAAACACCCCAGTAAATATAATATAAAATAATAGACGTTAACAAGAAGTTTTCATGTGTGTGTGTTCACTCACTGACTATTTAATTAAGTACATTTATATATGCATTATGGAAAAAGATTGTCGTTTTTTGAAGTTAAAAATACGTCAAAAAACTACATTATTACGTCATTATTTTTGCACCAACCTAATAGTTAGTTTACAGAATATGGTCACTATGATAAACGAAAACTTGTCAGTGACAATTCTATTGGCAGGAATCATTTGTTGAAACTGTTTGGATGTGAATGACCGGAATCGTTCAAGATGATAGAAAAGCAACAGTAGTTTAAATAACCACTCTTTAAAACGGGGCTATAGGGAAGAGCATCTCTAAACGTACCACACGTCGACGCTTGAGCCAGATGGTCTACTGAAGCAACCCCCGAGTGTCATTGCTATCAGTTAGAAATGAAAACAGGGCTACAAGATAGTTAGGATCCCAGAAAACGGAAAACAGACGACCGGAATAAACATTTCTGATTTCTGAATATGGGTTAGAATTTGATGTAAACAATATGAAAGTATGGATCCATCATGTTTTTTTATTTGCAGTTCAGCCTGTGGGTGGTGATATAATATTTTAAGTATGGTTTTGGTTGTTGTTCTATATTGATTTCCAACTAAAATTAGAGAGTCCTAGTTATGAATATTTCAGGTTTTACGGAATGGAGCCCAACCTCCAAGACATTTGACCAGAAGCCCCGAAATATTTTAAACAGAACGGTTTCAAAATCTGGCAGTAATATTTGAATTTATGTTTGGCATTTGGCAAAAATGATTACATGTCATTTAAATTTTAACGTTGGCATTTTCATTAATATTAACATTTCGTGTCCCACTAAAAAGATAAAATCGCGTAAAAAGTGAGACATGAACAGGTATCAGCATTACGTCCCATAGTGAAAATCAAATTTGAGGCATACAATATTGGAATCACTGAAGAATAGGATCCATATCAACATGAAGTTCCAGTTTATTTTAAAGGCAAAGAAAATTGTAATCATGCTACATCAAGAATCTATCCCACCTAAGTTAGTTTCGTACTAATTTTCTATCAGCCTGTTCCATTGAAATCGCCATTCTAATCTGTTACCAAATGTATATAGACAAGTGATGAGCATGTTAGAAGAAATCTTACAGAGAACGCTTATTTTTCAACATGGTTGTATTTAAGAATCTGGCCCATAATCTATTCAAAGATGCATCTGCGTGCAAAGAATCTCCACAAAAATGTCTTCAAAGGACTTAACAGATCTCTGGAAACATTAATTTCTGAAATGCTTCCCATTGATGTTGCTAAACACCCCACTATATAAACTGGAATATTCTGTTGTATGCTGAAGTAACCCGCACCAGTAACTGATAAAAAAACTGAATAAAATCAAGAATTACATTGTTATAATTAAAATACTTAATTCTCATGAATTACGTCACCATTTGACTCCAATTAGGCATATTTTATAATTAAGTCCCATATAAATATGGTTGATTTTTTCACTATTTATCCATGTCATTATTCTGCCTTTGAAAGGTGTACAAGAAACAAGCTGGCAATACTTTGTCCGAAAAGATGTGCACTGATCACGATGAATGCAAATGATATTCACATGTGCATATTTCAGAATAATCTGATATTGTAAATTTACATATCATTGTTTCAGTTTAGTGTCTTTGCTAATAATTTCATAATCAATAAATGCAGATTCTTCAACCATTGGTGTTTGGGAAATATTTTTGCTTCGTTGATAATTTTTCTTCCTGTTCTGTAACCAGCAGGATATTACAAATAACTCGGGAATATTTAAAGGTTTATTATTCAACCATTTATTTTCACTTTTTCTTTGTTCTGTTTCAAGAAATAGATATCTACTGGTGTTATCAAACCCGATTCAGATCGGCCTGGTTGTATTAAAACATTCGTGGTCGACGGAGCAACACCTGTGAGAATACTAGTTGCAATTTCCCTTGCAGCGGGTGATGCATCAATGTCTAAAGGGAAATCTGACATATTTGAAGGAAGGAACTCATTGTCGAAGATCTTGAGGACAAGACGATAACTGACAGTTACCCTAAAAGCTTACTGTCTATATTGGTAGAAGCCATTGCTTGAAAAAGTAACCTTACCTTACTAACCCAGGAATTCATAAATTGGTATCGTTCCCAAACATCACTATCAAATGACTGCATTTGTGTAAGTAGTGAGGGGAATATCGACATCATTACTAAGCAATTATTCGGGCTTAGCCAATGATCTATACACAGATATGATTCTCAAGAAATAATAGTACATTTTTCGCGAGTGCAAAACATATGCGACTCACAATACAAAAGAAAATTCTTAAATTGTTATCTTGTCGTTCAAAGAGATATGTTTCTCCAAAAAAATCCTGTAGATGCACCATGATTGATTTGAGTCTAAAAATGAACGCAGAGAACACATACATACACGGAAGGATGTTCCCGATAACACTGATAAGGCAGAAAACGCTTATTAAGTGACTTCTCTCTGCTGATACTATCTTACCAATTTGTTTGGTCCATTCATAAAGACGATTTTACTTGTCTGCTGCAATATTGAGAAGTTTGATATGAACAGTGAATGTATATCATTCAAATTAAACAACATAACCAACTATGAAATCAGATATCTTATTTACATTTGGAAATTTCTGTCAAAAACCTATTAAAATTATATTACAAATAAAATGAAAGAAGAGAAAAAAAAGTCTTCATTCATTGACAATAGAATGTCAGAATATAATAAATTTAAAGAATGAAAAAAGAAAAGGATCCAGGAGTAAATATTGTTAAAAAGTGACATAATACCATTTCTGCTCTGGTATTAAAATATATTAAATACGAATAATTAAGACAACGTAAATAAAAACTCAATTAAAAATGCTACCTTTTATTGTAAGAATAACCTTTGTAATTCATATTTTAAGAACTTTTGACCATTACTAAAACCACTGAGCAAATGATAAATATTTTTGAAAATGTTCCTCTCCACATATCTTTTGTACAACTTTAATCTTACAGCAGCGATATATTGTATAATATTCTTTAACTAAAATTATATTAAACCGATAAACATCAAGGAAATGAATTGTGATCGTATGATTATATTTTGTTGTTTCATTAGACTTAGATGTGATATAAAAAACAATCTTTAATATAGAATATTTTAATATATAAAATAGCATACATTCACGTGATTCTCAAACTATTTCTATTGCATTAGGATTGAAAAACCGTGAGGAAATGTAGAGGAAAGATTGCGAGGAGTACGTGAAATGAATGAACTCCATGGAAAGGGGAAAATAACTTATAGACAAGGAAAACCTCCTTTATTATATAATATTTTATAATGATATACGCCTAGAAGTTTTCAAAATCTGTATGCATCGTGTCTCTTCACGAGGTGTGCAATCGTGGCTCTCCACAACTTTCTATCGCTTGTAGGATTAGCAACGACTGTCTGTTTTTCTACCCCCCCATCTCAATTCTATCACAAGCTCGTCAGGTAGGTGACCTGCTGTCAACCAAATGTTTCGACTTGGATATGTCATGTACGTAGCAAATTGTCTAAGCCCTTCTTTTCCGTATTACGTATCCAAGAAATTTTCGCAGCCCGACTGATTCTAAGTACAAGTGTCGATTTTGTTGTGTCACCTTTTCTTAAAACAATTTATTTGCTTAAATCCTCCTATTGTGTTTTCATCATCTTCCTGTAGAACAACATTTATGTACCCTGTCCTTTTCCCTTTGTAAGGAAATGTTCCAGCATTCACTGCTATATCGATGGATTCTTATTACATATTAGTTGGCCGCTATTTTCTTATTTTTTTAAAGGCTATTTTCGTATTTCTTAGTATTTTGTTTAAACTTTAGCTGTTGGAATGCAAATGTTGCGCATTAAGATTTCGGTGTTGCATTTTCTGTTCACGGTAAAAAAAATCCTAGATATTTAAATTTCTGGACCTGTATTTTAGCATCTCCATTTCATAGTTGATATCTTGAGATTATTGTTTGTCTCACAACCATATATTCTGCCTTATTAAATTTGCTGGTATGTTCATTTTTTCGCTCTATTTCCAGTGTGTTCTGAAGTTTTCTTTCTGCGTCTTACAGCAGAAATGTTTCATTTGTGAATATTATTTTTAAAGGTTGTACATACAGGTAATCAATCCTGCTATGGCCATGATAGCCGAGTTAAAGAGGGCAAATACATCCGCGGAGAAGATGTATCCTTGTATTAAGACGTAGTTGAATGTACTTTAATTCATTTTTCGAACTCTATGTAGGCGGTTTGCTCACTATAGGTTGTGGATTATTCTGACATCCTTGTCAAACAGATTCATTTCTTTCCTAAAAGTTCAAATACAACATTGTAGTGCTCAAGACGCACACACAGTTACAGAGATATCTCAATTTGATCCATTATGAGGAGAGTAATAATGAATATTGTATTTACTGACTGCATATATGTCAGTAAACAACTCCGCAAAATTGCAGACCTCTTCAGAAGAATAAAAATATGCCTGATTTCTGGACCTCACCGCAACTTATGACCACAAAAATAGATAAATTCTCTTCTCATCCATTAGAAACCACCCTCGAAGCACCGAAGCTGAACGTCAAGATCTTATAGTGGAACTACATCGGTTCACAAAGTCCATGTCTAGCGAGTACATGTCTAGCGCGTATTCAATCGTTTTAAACTTCATCAGGTGTACGACACGGAGGAAATGTGTGCCCCGATCTATTTACTCATCTCATGGACTGTACCTTGTGCATATACAAGAACAGATGTGAAGAGATGGGCACTAATTATTTGAGCATTCTATTTCCACATCGAAATTGAATCAACAATAGAAAACAGCGTTCTTGCTTTCCCTCACGAAACCAGAGTATTGAGAATGACCGTCGCTATACCGATGGCATCGGTATTTTTCGTAGTTATGATAAGAATGTTCTTCAACAAATATATAACAGCCCCTACCAAATGTCTCAAGAAATAAGACAAAAGATAATAAATATTTCCAAAACAGAAACAATGATTTGGAACTAGAACGAAAGCAGTGATTCCTAATTAGAATCCATCAGGATGTGGTATTAGTAAAATCTAAACGCTTCAAATACCTCAATGTATAGATCAATTATAACGGAGTTACGGTAGGAGATAAAGGAATTGAACATGGACTACGCTTTGCTAGGGTTAGTCTCGTGAAATACCTCAAGTTGCAGCAAAACATTAACATAAAATGAATGTTCTTCAGTTACCCCCGCAAATTGAGACTTTCATATGAATGTCATGCATGGCACTAAAATTGATCGGAAATATCTAAACTGTCACCTGTTTAAAAAAGTTTTCTCAGATCAATAGTTAAAAAAATAACTCTGAGTAAATGAAACAAGTAGTTCTTAGCGAGGACCATTCGTCTTCTGTGGACTGGCACTACAAAATCTCTAACAAAGAACTGTGTCAAGTAACAAACTACATAACCTGAGGACATTCAGCGGCTAAAAGGGATAGTATATGAAATTCGAAGAGAGAATAATGATATAAACAAGATCTTGACTTTCCAAACTAAAATGTTAAAGAAACTACATTAAGAGCTATAACATTAACTGGATTTGAGAAAATCTGTTTTTCTGAAAAATTGTTTTAAGAGAAAAAAATTTTAAAATTTCACTCGAATGTAACACTGTCATTGAATGCTGAATATTTCCTCATGAGGAAATAAAAAATATTTCAATTACAATTTGTGTTGTATCTTATCAAATGCATATGCGTAATTTACGAAACACAGAATGAACATCCTTCTGCATGCGTAACACTCTCTCAGATGTCATTCAAAGATATAAATACTGCATTTCTCATTCCATTATCATTGACAAATCCTCAATGTTCTTGTCCTGTTTCCGGATTTGAAAATAGAAGATTGCCAAAATAAGTTTTATTTAATCAGAGCTAACTGAAAAAAATATGCTTTTCTTTCACCTAATTATAGTGGATGCTGAAAAAGAACTACAATGATGAAAAAGATCCTGGTTTATAACGCATATAAAATTGACATTTAGAACATCATGAAAATACGCTTCTAATCTAAAAGCCTTTTTACACAACATCGTTAAGTCTACTTGCAGTTTTAGAATGCATAATACTGCAAATATACAGGGTTTAATTGTCAATGTTTATGCATATGATTACGTGATTTTTTTACAAAATAGTTTTCCAAGATATAAATAACTACAATTAACCTGACCATGTTAATCTAACGCCTTAGTCATTTGTTTTGTAACAATTACTGATAACTCTCACAGACAAGAAGCATTACATAAATCTGAGAGCATATATAAGAAACAAAATGCTCACCTGTGTTTGTGTCTACAAAGAATTACTGAAATTCATTCATCTCTAAATGACAAAACATCAGAAATTTAATGCGGATATATGTACAATGAAGACATATATTTATATACAGCATAGAAGTTGTTAGGTTACTCCATCTGTGACGATTGTATGTTCCGGTTTTCTTCTGATATCTTTCGCATTTGGTAAGTTGGTAAACTTCTCTCTTTTCAGTTAATATTCTGGTTTTCAATCGCGTCAAAAGGCACAAGAGATTTCAGTGTGTTAATGGATGCCCGGCATCCTGTAATTATAAAAAGCAATATGAAAACGTATTTTATAGAAAGAATATCGTGTCCGGTTCAAAATTCAGAGGTTAGCGAGTATTTGAGATCTGAAGAAGTCCGAAGGATACAACTGTTGAAACACTGTGTATATCATAACCATAAGTATTTATAGTAAGGCTAAGAATATTGATGTAAAACTATATTTTTACAGATTGCTTCCAGAGAATTTGTAAAATAGAAAATATTATCTGGAATAAAAACAATTATAGCACATATTTTGAATCCATTATGAAATATCATTATGTGGAATAAAAAAAAATTACTAAACATTTCCTATTTCTCGGTGTATGGTCATTCCGAAGGAAACTAACATAAAACAGGCTTTACTGACTACAGAACCAAAATATTGACTTAATAACTGATGTTATGTTATTCAGTTGCATCGTCAGGTTTATACTGACATATGGATGACGTGTATAGTTTCCAAATCGTTTCAAAAATTCTAGACAGTTATCTGAAAATAATGATTAAAAATGGCTTCATGCGGATTTACCCTGTAGAGGTTAAAGATTCTCTTTCATCCAATTTTGAATTGGCGTTAATAATTCAAAAAGAACTTTACGATATAACAAAAAATCACTTGAAAACTTCCAACAAGAGTAACAACTTAAATGAATAGCATATGTAGAAAAGAAAGCAATAACCATAAAGTCGCTGAAATTGCACACTACCTTGAATTAAAGGCAGGAAGGAAGGAAACTTCGTTTATTACCAGAAAGAGTGATAACTGTTAATGTTTTTGAAAAAGCCTATTTTCCTGAGAACCTTTTGTAAGGGAAAGTTTTTGAGATTTCAACTAATAGTAAAGCGAATTGGTCAGTCAAATATCCCTTATAAGGCATAGGCTAATCTTTCTCTTATTGTAGGGATATTTTATTTGTGATGAAATTAAAATATTAAATATCATTTTCTTTTAATTACCTGACCATTTAATCACCACAGAAAATCTTTTATCTGCCACCAGCATGGTTGATGTTTGACACCAGGAGAGTAACACTCTACTCCTTCTTGAGTTCACATTTTCTACTGTGGAGTCTCGGGGGGGGGGCGATTATTTCGAATTAATTTCTAGGATTTCTGCTAGAAAAATTTCCTCACTGTGCCGTGCCAGAAAACTTTTCTGATCAGAATCTATCTCGCACATTTATAAATACATCTGGTTTCTTGCTACTGTAGTATATCTCGAGATCCAAAGAAGTGTCTGTAATTTGGTCGATTCTGACCTGGCATCTAGATTTCAATCACTTTCTCACCGATGTGACGTGGTTTCCCTCTGTTATATCTACAACTAATTTCATGACAATTGTTCTGACGTGCTTTTTTCCCTAGTGCCTCGACTACATAAATTTAAGCGTTCTATTAGACTGACAACTAGATCTCACCGTTTTACTGTTGAACGAACCAGATGCAATTGCCACTTCTATTCTAATAGTTTATTTTCTCTCACCTGTGGAACTCTCTTCCAATCTCCTGCTTTCCTGTCACCTACAATCTCCAAAAAAATAAATGCAAAGTCAATATATTTTTTCTGTCCAACTAAACCCTGTTCTTTTCTTTGCCTCACTTACTTTTTATAAGTTAAAATCTACTGCAAACTATACTCTAAAAAGTGACAATGGAAAAACGCCTTTCAACCTATATATCGCATCCCCTTGACGTTCTTACATATTGTCTTTTCCAAAAAATGTTTGAATTCATTAACTCTCCTTTCGCTCACTGCATCTTATTTTGTTCATTCTGTTTACAATTCTTTAAAAAGTAATGATAATGAATATTATGGTGCTTGACGATAGTTCCTTTGTGATAATCGTATTCTTTCTCAGTTTAATAATTTTTATAATCAACATCAGTAAGACTGTTCAACATCTTGAACGTTTCCATTAGATCACCCCGATCTCTTCTACTTTCCAGTGAAAGAATGTTTCAGAGATTCAATCTCTCGCTGATACGTATATCTGTCAAATTCATCAATCATTTTAGTTGCTTTTCTTTGCACTGCTTCGGTTTTCCCAGTATCTTTGATGAACCTAAGATTCCATGGCTGAAGATCATATTCAAGCGTGAGTCGGCATAAGAACTTATACATTATATTTGGAATAGACTTATCGGTGTATGATCCTTTTATGTCTTCTAAAATTCTATTCGCTTTCTTTGCTGGTTCAAAACTATAAATATTACGTTTACACCTCCGAAGTTTTTCCATATCACTTGATTCCATCATATCTCCAATGAAATTAATCATATTCTGGATCACTGTACACAGTGAACATCTTTGCATTTTTCTTTGTTGAATAGCAGTTGACATCAAGTCCATGAATACAGAGCGTGCAGGTCTTCTTCCAGTATAGACGCATATGCAACGTCTAGAACATGTCTAATGATTCTGGGATCAGCAATAAATTTGGATAGAAAGTTACTGCTGTCAATATTGTTCATATAAATTAAGAGAGAAAGCTAATATTTAAATAATAATAGTATACAGTTTTCCCCCGTTACCTTAATATATTCGATAATTTTCTGAACGTCTCTTCACATATGTATATTTGTTTTTGTTTGTGCATATGTTTTATATGTTTATCTCTTAAAGTTAACATATACACATAGGTTTTTAATATAGCTTATTTCAGTTTCCATATATATTTGCATACTTTTACCCCATAAACATCAGTATCTCCTTGCTAATATTTACAAAGCGTGGACATTTGAATGTAAAAATCATTATTATATAAGCCATCAGAACTGCATCAATACTTGCTGAATATAGAGATTTGCCATAAGGAATAAATAGCAGATAAATAATATATCATAATAAAAACGATTATTTTCGAAACTATATTTCAAATCATAAGAAGCCTGAATACTGCTATTGATAAACTCATTTAGTCAGTTATGAGCCATACGTGATACACACATAGGCAGATTTTTCCTGCAGAAGGTTGTTATTTTTTGCGGTACCAAAGGTACCCAAGGCTATAGAGCCCGGTCTTTCCTGCTATTTAGCCCTACCTATGATGAGAAGAAGAGGATTCATATTTTTTCCAAGGTTATTAGTACGTAAGTGAGTGTAATGGATTGGACTGGAATTCGAGCTCGGCTCCCCGATCCCTCAAGTTGAGGCGCTATCCATTATTCCACCGTTTTAAGAAATGCCCCTTTGGGGTATTTACAAGGCGAATTGTACATACAACCAGAACAGTGTGTATGCATACATATTTGCTTTTATTTGGGGTATATAATGATGCTTTTAATGGTGAAGGCACTTATACCCAAGTTGTCTTTGGGAAGAACATTTTTCTCGTTAAATAAGAACGAAATTTGTCTAAGATACCGCTGAGATTCATGAAGCTGTCAGAAGTCATGATTTCAAAATATTCTTTTCGACATGACTAAACACAGAATACTTTGAACAGCAGTTGTATTCGGAAGATTTAATACAATTAAGAGGAGAACAGGAAATATTCATAACCTTCTATAAGATGGCTTTTGTGAAGTCTGTTATTGGGGAGAATCAATTAAAATATGCAAATTATTCTGCCTTGGTAATATCTGGAAAAAAGTACAGTTTTATGAAATGTCCCTGCAGCTGTCGCAGAGTTTATTACTATGTATGACATACTCTTGTTCTCTCCACTTCCATCTCTCTCTCCCATTTTTATCTTCCTCTCCACCTCCTTTATCTCCCTATATATATATATATATACATACACACACACACACACACACACACACACACATACACATATATATATATATATATATATGTATGTATGTATATATATATATATATGTATATATATATGTATATATATGTATATATATAGGCATGTATATATGTGTATGTATGTATATATATATGTATGTATGTATATATATGTATATATATATATGTATGTATATATATATATATATATATATATATATATATATATATATATATATATATATGTATGTGTGTGTGTGTGTGTGTGCGTTTTAAAAATTTCCTATATTTATAGTGGAAATGTGTTCAGTGTAGTACCGTGCGTTCATAGATATAGCTTTGCATCCTATGTCCACTCTCTCTTGAGATATTTATCGTAAAATATTCATATCTATGGTTTTCTATGAATAGAACATTTGTCTACTTTTTTAATTGCATAAATTAAATATATAAATTAGTTTCAAACAAAGTTTTGTATCTTCAAAATACATATACTGTTTAAAATAAGCTTCGAATACGATATCAACAACGTGTAAATACGTTTATAGCGATAACAAAAATATCGAGAATAAGAAAAATCATATTTGAATTAAGAAAAACATAGATAAAAATTAAAATTAGACAACATTTAATATCTATATCATTATCATAACATGTTAGAGGAAAAGCTGTATAAACTATAACGATAAAAATAATTGTAAATAGCATTTGAAACCAATATTTTTTAGTGATATTACTGAAGTAAAAACACCCACATCAATATCACGATTTCCTACTTCATATTAGTGACCATTTTATTAGTTTTCATTTTTCAGATGTATATTCGAGAATAACGAATGTTTTCACGTCTGTTACTCACATATTTAACATATTAATGAGTTTTTAAACACAATTTCAAACAATTTTTGTTTTAGGAAATGCTTTCTTTCTCTATTGGATTCGGTATATAACAAATTAAAAATTTTAAAGAGAAATTAAATTCCTATTTCAATTCTAATAAATCCAGACGTTTGTGTATTCTGTCGTTATGCAAAATAAAGCAAACTATATTTGTTTACCTTACTTAATAGTTTTCAATAAACGACAATATATTTTAAAATATTATTTAATAATATCAAAATTTAATGTTATATTTCAAACGAAATCTTTTTTCCTAAAGAAGCAATGGGCGTGACATACATACAGTGAACATTTCTAACATTTGCTCTACTTCAAAATTTGAAACTTCCTTGATTTCTCTGCCTGTTCAATAGGATTGTCCAAGTCCACTCTGAAGAGTAATCATATATCTATCTAACCACGAAACTACGAAGTAAGCATGACGGAAATACTGCACATTATATATATATAATTATTTAAAAACATGATTCCATCGCTACATAAGAGTTCTCATGTTTCAAAACAAGAGCCGAAAACTTCAATATAATTATTTGAATTAAATTGAATTAAAGTACCAAGCTCTGTTCCATAAAACAATTTCGCTTGAAGATGACAAAAATACTAAAGAACATTGGATTATTTACCTAACGAGTTCTTTCCTATTTTCTATATATTTTTACACACACACACACACACACACACACATATATATATATATATATATATATATATATATATATATATATATATATATATATATATATACACATAGGCGGTGTTATATTTCGCTCAAACTTGATCTCGATTTTCTATGACTAGCGATACAGTTTTATTTTTGTCTGCTATTTGCAGAATGTCTCCAATATTTATTGTTTTCTGTCTAAATTTTCCTCATACACTTGTTACTACATTTACTGGCGATTTTTAGGGTTTCTTTCTCAAAATATACCCTCTTGTAATTTTATCGCTTACAATACGTTTTGATTTTGTTTTCTTCGCTGGAACTGAATCAATATCATTTCCGTGTAACATTTATCGCAAAGAATGAACAATTCAATTGAAACACGGAAATAATCGAATTAATAGTGATATTTAAAAATAATCAGTATTTAAGTATGATATCAGCCAAAAAGCGTGATTTTTTAAAAAAATTACGATATATTGCACTACTTTCCTTGCAGTGGGGAGAGGAGCTACAGAATTAAAATGCAAATAAAGAAGAATATTATATCGTCATGACTGTTTCTGAGAAAATTGAAAGTCAATTTCACTGGATAAATTTATATGAACCCATTATATCAAAGCTTATATTAAATTAGTCATTGAAATCTAGACGGATCAACTAAACAAAAACATCTATCAGATATCAATGTGACAGCAAACAAAAGAATCTGAAAACGTGAAGAAAATACGTGAACTCGGGGAAAGCTAACACTAAATTGTAGATAAAGATTTTGTATAATACTCCTCATTAATGCAGTGTTTTGAACATTAGCAAAATAGAATAGTTCCATTGGCCTAAAAACACGACTTATTTGTTATCACTATCTATTATCACTATCTATAGAATCAGCAGATTCTACTGGTGTGAAAATTCATCATTGCTGAAGGTGTAAAAGAGTAAAGAGTAAGATGGTTCAAACAGTTAAATAGGCAACTAATAATTTCCCAATTGAAATGAAAATATTGATACATATCCAGTCAAATGACCTCTCAGGTGGAGAAGAGACTTGAAACAACAGATATATACAGGGTTCAAATGTATGTATAATGAAAAAAAAAGTGTGCAAAAATCGTTTTTTATTGATTATACAAATATATCAGTACTAATATAATACTTAGTGTATACATTTTTTGCAGCCGCCTGTATTTTATGCACAGGAGACTTTTTCTGAGCGTTTAAGCAAGGAGGGAGTTTCAGAAAAATGGAAACAAAAAGAAAACTTATTTCGAACCAGAAAGAGCCGGTTGATATTTCTGAGACACATTAAAAGGAAAGAGGGCTTAGAGAATTAGATATTCACAAGATATATTGAAAGCAAGATATGCAGAAGGACATATCAAGTAAACTGACTAACGATATTATATAAACGTATGACTGAAAAGGGAATGAAAAAGATGTTAAAAAAAGGAAATTCGCCTACTTCCTGAAGATACATTATCAGACATTTAAGCCGCTTGAGCGTGTATCGTCTGTTTTTCTGAGATAAAGCAGACGCTGCGTTGGGCTCTTGCTTAATTTTTTGAATTTAAAAAATAATTTTGGCACATTTCGATTAGTGGGAAAATAGCTGTGTTTGTATTTTTTTTGTTCATCCAGAACCAATCAAACGGTTTCCCTCCAAATTCCGAGAAATGATTTTGGAGCCTACCTGTGGGAAATAAAAGGGGATCCAGGAGTTTATTCCAGGAGTCGACGAACATCTGCTGCTGGAACCCAGGTCGTCCCTGTACTAAAAGAAAAACAATGCAGAAGAATTTTGATAATTACCAAATGAGAAATCAAAGGAACATCAAAATCGCTCATACATCAAGGAAAAGTCTTCGACTGGTTTGATTGTTCTATTTTTGCTGTTAACACGAACATTGCCTCGAAAATTACTAATTTTTAAAAAATTATTCAGGGACATATTTTCTCCTTTCTACATTTTATATGTAGTTAACTTTATAGATGAGCTTATCCAGCATTATAATTTTTATTGTAAAAAGAGCATATTTCATTTGCATTGATATTTTTTACATGCATGTTATTGGCTATCAGCTTAATTTCTGTAATTCAAACATTATTTCGAGTGTTAAAAATTAAGTCATCGTTAGTTCTTAAATTCGATTTGTGTCGTCTGTCTTTATTGTATAACTCTATAAATTAATTGTTACTGCAAACATTTGTTTGAACTACTTTTTTCCGTAGGAATCTTTTACCGATAAAAAATTCCTTTAACATGGCATATAACAGAAGAAATAGCAACAGAAGAAATTATATATAACGAACATTCGAGCAATATCAGAATTCACATAAAAGTCATAGTAGAATCATTAGCTGAATAATGGTAATAACTGTAACGACTATACAATGTTATATTGATAATTTGATATATTCCTCTCACTTTTCGAACGTAACCGAGAGCCACTCATCATTTAATGTGTCAATTTCACTTTATTTAAGCAATCAGCAATTTTATGATTGATGCCTTACAGATACGCTCGTATTTGAGTTTACGTCTAATGAGCTGCCATTAGTACAAGAAGATGTGTACTTAAGAAACAAGAACGCACCATTATGATACATTACCGTTTTACTCCTTTTCATTGAAGATATATCATAGCCGTTATTGTCTGCGACGATGGATACTGCATAGAACGTTTCTATGATTAATAATCATTGCTGACACCTTATAGTCCTTTGAAGAAATATATATTTGACAGGTCATTTACTAGCACGTCCACAGCTGGAGAAAGCGTCTGTCTACAGTTATATTTTAGCTTTAGTGTAATTCTTTTGAGAATTTAAATTAAATCTTTAAATATATATGTCTAATGATGTAGTTATATTTTAAAGTGATCAATAGTTAGTGAAATTTGAAATGAAAATTAAATCCTCTGACTACTTTAATGATTTGACTATTTAAACTTACTATAAATCTTTTGAAATTATATCAAAACAAAATATTATTTGAAATCGATGGACCAGTTTTAAAGTAAAATGTACTTATTTATAAAAATAACAAAAGATGTATGCAAAATTTTACTAACAGATGTAACTCCTTTTATTTAGTAAGTATTTTTATCTAAATAAACGAGTCAAACAGAGAGACAATTCCTTTTATTAGTATTGATTATTAAAGTGACTAAGGAAAGTAAAAACCGCATTGATTGACTAGAAAATAACTGGCTTATCTACCTTATCTCTATATTCTGTATGAATAAATATGTAACTACGAGAAATGGCTTCTTTGATCATAGTTTTGATCTTTCACTACATTCAAATACGTACGACTCCCGATATAATAAAACATTCTTTGGGTCACATCTTATCAACATGCCTAGTACTCGGTATGATAAGCCACATCTAGTAGCAAGCCATCTTACTGGGAGATTGGCGATTTTAAGGAGCCAACTGTTAATTGTTGTGGTTCACATGTCCAGACTGATCCGTGGTAGTAGTAGCTATTAGGGTCCTAGCTATGGATAATTAATGAAACAGAGACAAAAATGAAACATATGGAAATATAAAAATATATTTTCATAGTAAAATTGCCTGCGATATATTATAATATTTAAAATTGCTGACGACACATGCAGATACCTAAAATTACCAACGACTCATGCAGATACCTAAAACTACCAAGGACCCATGCAGATACCTAAAATTACCAACGGCCCATTCAGATACCTACAATTACCAGCGAGCCATGCCGACACCTAAAATTACCAACATCCCATGCAGATACCAAAAATTACCAACGACACATCCAGATACCTAAAATTACCAACGATATATATTTAAATCAAAATGCCACACAATTTTAATAAGGATGGCTTTCTATGAATAAGGATATTTCTTGTGTCACAACAAATCCTTAGACTCAATCTGGCAGCAAAGATTTTTTCAGGAGATTGGAGATGTTTAGGAACGTGGAATCACATCTTAATTGTTGTTGTTTCCAGGTTTGCCGTGGCAATGGTTAGTAGCACCTGTTAGAGCCATAGCTATGAGAAAATAATGAAATAGAAAGCAAAAACAAAACATTATGAACGTATAAAAATACATTTGTATAGTAAAAATAGTATCAGTACATTTTTTATATAAAGAAGACACCAACAATACATATTGATAGTAGAATTACGAACAATATATTGGTTTGAAAAAAGATCAGCAATACATTTCCTCTGAAGTTGAAGGCATACAACTGTGTTCAAAATATATTTAGTTGAAGCCATAACCATTCATATACAATGTATTCAATTAATTTTTTATTACGTCAAAGCACCCAGGAAAATTAAATTTCGGCATTAAATGACGATAAACTGTTGATATACCATTAAAGAAACAAATCAATCCATCCACATGCCAAATTTGGCTAAAATCCATCAAGTGGTTTCTGGGTCAGGCAGGTAGACAGATGGATATGTATACAAGCACTTTATTTGTATACTTGCAGGATAGCCCGGCGTTGCCCGTCCTTGATTAAAAAATCGGACGACTCATACAGCTATTACTTGACTTAAAATATTTTTGCCCTTCCTTGCCTTTAAAAAAGTGCCCTTTGCCGTGCTGAGGTTGCTACATGCCTTACTTCTTGCCTATCTCACGCTGCGAATTTTTTCTTACCTCTATACTAAACATTAAATCTGTTACGAAAAAAGAAGTAAATTTAATGAACACAAAACGATCAGCTTTAAAAAAGGACTCGTAACTGGAAAAACCGAATGAAAAAAGAATGTTAACAACAGATATTTTTCCCACCCAACCCAGTTCTGCGGAATCAGAATCAACGTTGAGTTTAAACAAGCGAATGAGCCAATTGGAGTAAAGTACCATGCAGATTAAAATTTTTCCCACTTGTGACGAATGCAGCTATCGATTTTTTTTGCATGCTAGCATGCTAGTTAACATTCGTGTCAGTCGGCTGTTGGCTCTCACACTGGCCAGTAGAAAATGGCCGCAAACTACAGGAAAAGTGCCGTAGAAGCATGGAAAAATCGATTATTTCCATGATCAATGGGAGTTGGGAAATGCAAAGTCGGTCTTGGCCTTCCCGCTAACTTGGAGCATGTGCATGTAAATTTTGGTGCAAATCCGTCGAAAATTGCGGTCGTGCATTCGTTACACACACATCCTGCCTTTTATAGATAGAGATATTATTACACTTTACCACAGTGTGACTGAAATAATGAAGTCTGTTCAGTCAGCTCGAAATTTTAATTTTTGATGTTATTCATATTATTTCGGCCACAATGTTTCTTTTCCAAGTTATTCATCTTTCAATAGTTAAAATAAATCATTGTATTTACATTTAAATGCTTAATTATTTCGACATCTTCTCACGTCTGAATTTTTCATTGGTTTGATCGCTTGTCATTGGTAATGGATCAATAGGAAAGCAGATATTTTCTATAATTCAAGTCTTGCTCATTTGAACGATTTTGATTAATTAAACCATAAAAATTTAAACTTTATTGAGCGTTATGTCAACTGGAGGCAGAGATATTTCGGATTACGCAAAAATTTGCCGTCTTCGATTAAAAAATCATTGAACTTAAAAAAAATTCTAATAAAAAACAATCGGTTTAGATTTGAAATTATTTTTAAGAAAAAAAACGTCTTTCCTACAGGACCTTCCAGTGTATATTTTATTTGCAAAGCTCCCTCTTTCGGCAATATTATATTTTATAGTGATTGTTTTAAAAGATTCAAATTTTCACGTAAATTATACTAAGATTTCCCTTTCGATACTAATCACACAAGCACAATATAACACATTCTTTCTATTAACACTATATTTGAAAGGTATGGCATCAAAATACAAAAGAGAAATAGAATTTCATATGCCTTTTATGTATATAAAAACATTCACAAATGGACAGATAAAAATATATCGTGATAGATGAAAACATCTAGTTGAAGAGTCGAAACGAAGTTGGTTAGGCGCAGTTCAGAGCAGCCAAGCCGTCAGAGGCGGAGGTACTTGTCATTCATTAGGCCGGCAGAGGAGTCTTTTGGTCTGCACTTGATTAATGCGAACAAAACGAATCTTGACAACATCTCGTGCCCACGTGTCTACTACCAAATCCCTTCTACTTTTTTAAAATTTCTATTTTAGTGCGAGATGTTACAATCACTTGAACTTATGTTTTTATTTGTTTACTTTTTGCTTAATGTTAGTGTTTTATAGTTGATTTTTAAGAAGTATTATTTTTGTTTCCTTTTTATTTTCGGGACAAAATATCTAGTACAATATACCTTTCTAAACAAACATTTTTCAAATGAATAAATTAACTTTTGTTTGTTTTTTTCAAAACTAAACAGACAACAGCTATTCTTTACAAACGACGGACTACCTAATCATACAAACTTAGTTGGCTTCACCGACGTTTTCCGTTGCTTTAGCAATGTGGATTGCTATAAAATTATATATCACATATTTTTAAAAGTATACAAAACATCTATAGGGATTCTTCTTTCATGTGTCGTGTCCCTTCAAACTATGATCTTTGCAGCTCTTAAGAAAGAATATTTTTAATCTAAAACTTGTTCCGGCATCAATTTATTGAAGCTCATTAAGTAGGTAATGCGTTGTTTTCTACTGTCACACTTGCCATCACTGTTCCAGATTTTTCAAAAACTCTTTCCTCATTGTTTCCTAAAAATTTAAACCGACTTTTCCTGATGTTAGTTATAAAATGCACCGTTTTGTTTCTATTTTCTGTAGAACTTCGTCGATGCTCATCTGTTTAGTCCATGATTAGGCAATCCCTCACATATGAAGAGACTTAAAGCAACATAAATATCGTTCTACAGAAGAATGCAGAGAACGATATTTACGTTGCTTTAAGTCTCTTCCTATGTGAGGGATTGCCTAACATCCAGAGCTAAGTAGGAGGAGGGCCATAACAAATAGGAAATATAATTGTTTTGATTCTTGCATATATTTCATCGACTGATTTGATCGTAAAATATTAAATTCTGGATTCTTGATTAAAATCTTTGTGCTTAAGAATATATATATTGTTATGATGCAGAAAATTTTTCTACAGTTTGGAACTCGCCCGTCGGACGAAAGAGATAAAAATACTCCTACATCAAGAGGGGGAATAGGATGAGCAGGAGCAGCAGTAGCTTATTCTGAAAAAAGATAGTCATTCACGGTTAAACATTCTCTTCCCTAGTTTCTATTCTACATTATGTCCCATGTAGCAAAAGGCAATAAACTTGTTAAATGAATTCCATTTTTGTACTAACTCAGTTACAACACACACACACACACACACACACACACACACACACACACACACACACATATATATATATATATATATATATATATATATATATATATATATATATATATATATATATATATATGTGTGTGTGTGTGTAAAGTTATGAATATGTACCAGAGAATGTATGGATTCTCTTTAAAATTTGTTAATTTCTTATGATGAGACATTTCAAAGTCTACAATAAACATTTATTTCAAAACATAAAATGTGTTATTGCCTCAGCGAAAATCACTAATCAATAAACACATAAACTATGCTTAGCTTTGTACGGTACGATTTGGTATAGAACAAAGTCACGAATCCAGCCAAAGTTGAAGTAATCAATATTAATGAATGTTAAAATAACTACTACTAGTGATTGTAGAAAAAAAAATGCAGACAGGCAAAAGGCGACTGGCTCAATAAGTATCCAGAAATAGAAGGACAGAACATAATAGATATTGCATGTTTACATAAAAGAAAATAACGAGACAATAGAAGTTCTTTATAAGATACATAAATTCGAAAGAGAAAAAAAACACTTCCAAGATGGGATTAATAGATTATAGACATTTTTTCGCCCCGAAAGACGGAAGCATAACACAAAACATAGGAGAAACTGAAACAGTACCCGGTAAGAGGAGCACGCGGCTAGTGGGACAGAAATAATGAACGTATTATTTGCACACTCTATGACAACATATTTGAAAGTTTAGAATCCACTAATTCATTACGATATGTAGCACGCACATTTCGCATGTAACACAGTAATGAGTACAATTCTTACGATGTCGACCTCTGTCAAAAAAGAAACACCTAACTGTATTAACATTTGTTCTTCAATTAAGCTCCTTCCATAAACATGTGTAACAAAATATGCACATCACTAATTCATTGAATCTAAAATTGTAGTGAAAAACATGTTTTACAAACATTTCATTTTAAGGTAAAAAAGATATCTAGATTTGGGTAGCAAACATTGCTCATGAAAGCGATATAATATTTAAATAATAAAATCGAAAATAACTGGATATGATAAGGTCAGATGAAATGACGAATTGTTCTAATCAACTTATGTCTCAAAAAAAGAACGTTTCCAGATTTTTGTTATAAATGATTGAAAATATTCGGTCAGACAAACATTATTAATGGCAATACTATTAACACTGTTATTAGTAATTCCCTTATCAAACGGATTACGTGTAAAAAATAAAATAAGTTTAGCCTAAATTAATTGCTGTTAACATTTTAACAAGCCGAATGTAAAATGGTTGATGTAATTCCTAGTAATAATAATAAAATTCACGGACAAGAACGTTCATTTAGTTTTCGAACTTAGATTAGAAATTATTACTTGCAAAAGTAAGCTTCGGCAATGCGAACAAAATAGGTAAAAAGTCAGGACTTCCGCATTATGCTAAATATGTGGCGAGAGAGTTGGAAATGTCAGTCATATTTATGAGAATGAAAATATATAACCGACTGAGTATAAGAAATAGAGGCATGACAAATTTGTTGCTAAGAGTCATTTGAAGTTCTGTAACAATTATGGGTTTGAATGTAGTGTATTATGAGCGTGATTAAATTGAGAAGAAAGTGGTTGGGAATAGAAAAGCATCTGTATCTTATGCAAATAAATTTATTTCTCAGTTCCGGGATTTTAGTTCTTCTAAATCTGCAATATTTGTTTAAATTTAACATAAAATTTATACTATTTAAAAATAAGATAAGGTTAGATAAAAGATGTAAACATTGAAGTATTTCAATTTGTAACATTTTTCCTGAAAAGAATTGATACATTTGGATTATATAAAGAATAATTTGATAATAAGGCATAGAAATTGATAGACTGAACGCACACAAGAAATCGGGACAAAAGATTTTACAGCATTGTACAATGTGTCAACTTAGCTTGAAAACTAGACAGGATTTAGCATGAACATAAGAATTTGCGTACAGCAAACTGCTGAACAAATTGCAGATGACAATATTCCCAAGTGGAAGGCCCCAAACCTGATAAATGGATATGTAAACAGATAAACAAAATTATTGAGAAGATGACTTAAAAAGAGAATGCTTTATTAATTGTTGTATCGAACAATACTATTATAAAAAAAAAAATAGAATTATTATCAATATATACAGATAGAAGAATAATGTTTCCGTAAAGGAAATAGATAAAACCTAATTGAAAATAGACATAACTCGATAAGAAAGGCTATCCACTGGGAATTGTGCAAACAACTGGGATTTGATTATGCAGATCAATGGTAAGTGCATAATACACAAACACATACACGTATTTCTTATTCCTGTAAAATATTTAAATATCGAATAAAATATGAAGCTTTTTAGATACACATGCGTTATGCGAATAGAAACATATATTTTCACATTCGTGCATAGATATTAATATTTGCATAATACTAATACGGATACACGTTTACATTTTACAGTATTTGTGTGCAATCATGTATTTAATAAAAGGTGATGATAAATTTTCTGTCCGACCAAGAAGAAACTCCGTGCAGAAAATATATTTAAGTAAAAAGAAATCAAATACAATAGTTATATTAAATTCAACCGCCAAAATTTGCATGTTTTATTTTATTGAATTTTGCTAATATTTGAAAAATAATAGCATTTTTAGTTGTTTGTCATGTGATGATCGATTAAGTTTTGGTAATCCAGAATTTAAGAGAGTGTGTGTGTTACTTGTGTGATGAATGAAAAAATTAACTTTATTTTTGTATTATTGATACTGAAGACACAATCTCTGAAGGGGAAGGATAATTGTTAAAAGCACTGTTTTATGTAAGAGAGTTTCCATGCTGTTGTTTAGATGATTTGTACTTTTTGTAAATAAAAAATGATAACTCTAAGGGATTTAGTGAAATCATTAGTTATTAGTTAAATAATTACACCGAAATAAATTGTCAACGTAAATACGACCAGAGAGAAATAGTCTTCTCATACAAATGGACTAAATTTTCTAAGTACAGGTTATTTGATCATAACGACTACGATATGATCGAAACCGTACTAGATTTTGCAGTCATCATTGATTACAAAATAAGATACAGCATTTTTGTGAGTATACAATGGACAATCAACGCTGTGATTTTTTTTTCAAAATACATTGATATATAATAAAATGAGTTAAATTAGTTTAAGAATCTATTGAAGGAATAATTATAACGGAATAATCATAACGGAATTGGAATAAAAGGGTGAAGGAAGAAATTTGGAAAACTTGGGAAAGGAATGGTGTAATGAAAGAACGGAAGGACGTTAATGAGAAAATAGTAGTAAACCTTAATTTAATATTTAAAGATTTAATAAAGAGCAACGTGAAGGACATGATGAATATATTTAGATTAATATTCATGACGAAAGAATTAGAGAAAGAAGCAAAATATGTGTACAATAATAAAATAACTATGAAACGAAGAAACAGTGCATGAAAGCGAATGAGAAATCTACTGACAATAGGAAAAACGATGCTAAATATATGTTGGCTATATAAAAAATGAGAATAAGTATGATTATCGTTTAGGTGGTACTGGGGAAATTCAAGTAATTGAGGATGATCCTCAGTCACCTACCCCATTATGTCGTAGAGACACTATATCAGTAGAGGATGAGCCTCGCGAAAGATAGACTAACAGAACCCATTCCCTCTTCAATGTGATCTTGAATTAAGAGTTGCCCGTCTACTATGCTGCTTGCTCTACTACCTGTTAAGATCCAAATCTGCACTGCTGTTAACCTATAACCGAAAGAAAATGGCGTCTCGCTTTCCCCAACTGAACTAAATGAACAAAACATATTTTCTAAGGCGATAACTAAAGAAATAACCACACACGTGATAAATACCAAAATATATTTTCAATTACAAAATGACTGAAATAATTCTCTCTCGCATATATATATATATATATATATATATATATATATATGTGTGTGTGTGTGTGTGTGTGTTGTGTGTGTGTATGTGTGTGTGTGTGAGAAATGTGCATCACAATAATAAAAAGTAAATATATAATAATGGAAATATAACGAAGGGTAGAATGGAGAACAGATAGACATATGTCAAAGTGAAGATATGAAAACTAGCATATAGCATGCAAGGAAGGAAAAACAAGAGTGGCTTAAAAATAAGGTAATTATGTAAAGGCCAGACAGAAAATAAAGAAAAGTGTCGAATGAAAAATAAAGAAAATGGCATGCTACGAATTAATAGCGGTGCGTCAATCGAATCATTGAAAGAACGACGAAACTTTCCGAGGTCGTTTTAAATAACGAAGAAGAAGAAGAAGACAGAGAAGGAGAGACAAAAACAGGCAAAGATTAATTGCGAAATTGATCAAAGTGTACAAGCACAATACTCTGGCGGTGTCGGATACTTATAAATAATCGATTGATCGTTTCGCTGTATTTCTATATATCAAGTATCCAGGAGAGCTTTAGCAGCGAATAGATATTGCTGAAATAGATCGTGTAATTAAACGGTGCTCTTTGCTTCAACCAACCTGAACATCCCAGTGGTTATTCTCATTATAATTACCAAGACGAAAGCAAATAAATCATCAATAAATGTTACACGCACACATATACATGGCAATTCCAAGAATAAAGTAAATACATTTATAAAGTGATACATGCATAATTTACCTGTTTTTCTTCACCAGTATGAAATGCCTTTGTTGAAGAAATCTATGCTGCTTATATATAATCGTTCATACGATTTCATGTACATAATTATCTATCTATCTATCTATCTATCTATCTATCTATATATATATATATATATATATATATATGTATATAAGATATAAGATATTACAGAAACCTTTCAAAGAGACGTTCAACAGCAATGAGAGCAGTTAAACTTCCTATACGGTTAGGTGAAACTGATCACAATGGACGCTCACCTTTTTTTTTAATAACTCTCTCGTATGGATTTCACATGTGTGTGCTACTCGGAAATATATTCTAACTAAGCAACGTTCACCAAAAGCCCAAGGAAACATTCCTCTGCAATATATTTGCGCAATTTCAAACAAAATCTATTGAAAGCCGTATGTCGAATTATTCAGATCACTTAAAGATCTTTTTGATGTTCTGTTGTAAAGCATCGAGTAATAATTGATAACACTGACTTATTTGGATGTGTAACAGTGTTATTTGCATAGTCCCGATGATCTAGAAAACTACAAATGAAGTAGGTGAACAATTTAATGCCACCTCTTCCACACACAAATAAATTGCCTCAAATATCTATATGGTATAGTAAAGGAACTCTTGCTTAGACATTAAGGCAGATTTTGAGAACGAGGTCGAGTCACTATATTTCTAGCCTTTTGTACGTGTGTGTGTACAGAAAATATTCATCCAAAGAAATTTTATTAAATATAACATCCTAGTTTTCTAAATTATTTTTCTATTTGTTGTTGTATCTGTAAAGGTATTGTGCACAGCTTATTTCTGAACGTTTCGGTCATTATAAAAAAAAAAAAAAAAAAAAAGGCAAAATTTAATTCCTAGATGGGAGTGTGCATTTTTGTAAGTCATATTTTAAACTCCGTCTATGATTATAAGAATTTAGAATAGATAATTATAAACTAGGTATATAAAAATAATTATATATTAGCTGATGCTTCATATCAAACCAGATTTAACAAAATTAAAATTTACTTCTCGATTTAATAAATTTTGTTGATACAGTGTAACCCGGATATAAGAGAGTTGTCGGGACCGGAGAAGTCTCTTATATCTGGGTTTGGTCTATTTTGTTTAGGTAAGTATGGCTCTAATTTGGGACCAGAGAAAATATCTCTTATATACGGGTTTCTTTTATATAAGGGTCTCTTATATCCGGGTTACACTGTATTCTGTTTATTGTAACAGCATATGAATAATACATTTTATTTATGTACATGAAGATTGTTGTCTGTATGTTTGTTATCACACTGTTGATCATAACGGTTCCATGTATAGAATAGACTCGCCATTTGATTAGTTGAAGGCCAAATGCATTTTTGATCATTTCTGTAACGATTCGGAGTTCTTCCAAGCCTTAGCAATCTGAGCCTGCAACAATGGATGCTGTAATGATATAGTGGTTTTGAAGGATTGATGCAACGATGCGCAGCACTTGTCTGAAGCACTTAAAAGCATTTGGTGTGCGCCATGTTTGACATTCAAAATATGATTTATCCCAGGATCATGTTCATCAAACCAAACCCAATATTTTAGAGAGGAAGAACATCAACATTAGTGTGGCAGATCGCCGTCTTAAACTTATCTTTGTGCCGTCAAGGTCCTCTTAAATAGCTTTGTTCCTCAAAATCGTAACATAGGTTCCTTGGATAATCTTTATTAATTATATTTTATTTTACGTTTAATACAGAGTTTATCTAGTAACATGCTAATCAGTAGCCCATATCACATTCAGCACCACGCATGTCTCAGGCAGTGCATATATCCTGAAGGTCTCATTCATGTCAAATAACTTAATAGAGAATGTGTCCCTGCTTAGACGTTGTATGAATCCAAATAACCATATTATCATATCTGTGTCATCTTGATGGATTTCGAATTTAGTGCCAAGATGAAGAAGGTGCAGTCGATTAGTATTTATTTTCTAAGGGTGTTATTTTCTAATGTTTCCCGTGTCTCGTGATTATTATCCACCCTGACACTGGAATCACAAAGGAGGATAGTCTGGTTTGTTTTAAAACCTTCTTGATGGCAATTTTTGATCTTGAAAATATGCCGTAATAGATTCTTCACAGTGTTGGAGCTTAAACTGAAAAGATGTAACGGTCGCGCGATACTCTGTAGAACATGATTCTATAATGCCTTCAGGCTGCTGAAGATGCCTCGTACGAATGTCAAAGCTAACACCTCGCTCACGTTTCACGCCGTTGGAATTACCCATTCAAACGAAAGTTTAGCTTCACTCCACTTTCTGTCATTTGGTTCTCACACCATTCAGAGAGTGCAATTATAAAAAGATCCGACCGAACCAATTCGTTCACTATCACACTAATTCGGTATTAAGGATTGCTAAACTTCTTGCAGTCAAGTGTTCTGGTATTCCAACTACCTTTATTCTGTACTCTTTGCGTATCTATTCGTCTGTTGAACCGTCGTCAGCAGCAGATTGCAGGCCCGCTTGATTTTCTTGTCTGACCAGTGCATCTCTAAAAGGGTTGATCAGTAGGCGAAAACTTCTGCGAAGCATGTTGCTGTTAGGATGTTTCGAGACGTTCACGTGTAGATTCGTGACTTTGTGATTCTTACCGGTTAAAGCTGCACACGTCACCACTCCTCCACCGAAGACTTGCGAAGAGATGTATGCACATATAGCAGTGATGCATGATTGCGATAGTCACATAGCACCGGCTCCAATCCTATAATTATGTGTCCAGTGACAAGCCAAAGCAAGATTACCCAACAGTGTGTTATTATCGTGGAGTTTAACTTCTATTCTAATTACATCAATCTAAAAGCGCCGGAATTTAGTCAAATACGTCTTGCTTAGCATACATATCATTCCCAATTAAATACAATGACTGATAATCGAAGATACACGAATATAGCAGAAGAATTAACTTTGAGCAATTTATTAACAAATTTAATCTCGATGTACAAAATCTCATTTGGAAATTGGGAATATAATAAACAGTTGGACGAATTTTGTCAGGTGTATTTAATAAAACCTGTTCATATATATATATATATATATATATATATATATATATATATATATATATATATAAGATTGTGTATGTATGTGGGAATAGTTGGGCAGTAATGTCTTTTATAAGGTTTCGTTAATAACGACTGACAAGTTACTGCGGTTAAGATTTCTTTTTATTTAATTTTCTTGTGTTCTTATAAATTCTTTTCTTCTCTAGACATAAATTATGTAGAAATTGTCCGAGTATTCTCTATGTCCAAGCGCTTTCGGATATTCGTTTAGCTCTTATAAGGATGATTTTATTTTGACTTTTAAATGAATATATGATTCTTTTATGTATGTATCTAGTGTTATAGGGATATTTTATTTTCCAGACATTATATGATTCCCGGTGAACAGAGACCAACCGCGACTAAAACTTTACTGCCTTTTCTAGCAACTATTATTTGTGAAAATGAGTATTTAATAGCCCCCGCTAAGTTTAAGATGTGACAACAAGGGCCCTGATGCGTAAGTAGATGTGCACTAAATGCAACTGGTGGTGGGGACGTCCACATAGCCAAGATGGAAATGACGAAGAATTACATTTACCGGTGAAAACCAAAATAAAATAAAATGAAAATCGTGCCTAGAAATTGCTCTATAGATATGTGATCCTAGGTACCCCCGCCCCACACACATATATATATATATATATATGACGATTGCATATAGCATGAAACAGACTGTCGCCTCTAAGTGTTGACTTCTATGTTCACTTTTATATTTACACACGCTCTGTCTCTGATATTGAGCACTTTATTCCATAAATATAGCACACCTTAAGACTATATTTCTTTATATATATATATATATATATATATATATATATATATATATATATATATATATATATATATATATATGTGTGTGTGTGTGTGTGTGTATGTATTAATTAGTACATATACGCGTACCTATGTATATGTACAAATTAATACATTATATTCGCTCTATATAACCGCATTGAACGCTATTAAGTTTACACCTCATGCACAAATTTAACGATTATTTATTTGCTTGCCTGCGTATGCAAACCAGTACACGTGCACACGCATACTTATTTTTGGCCGTGTTATTTATCCACTGTACAATTATTTATATATATATATATATATATATATATATATATATATATATATATATATATATATATATATATATATATATATAAGCTTTCCCTGACGAACCGCTTAGGTTAAACCTGGGTAGGTTTGTCTGGCTCACTTGGTTTATCTAGGTCTGCTCTACGACTGTATTGAACTCTTTTGTTAGTTAGTTGTTTACTCGTGTCGGGGTTTTTTCTTTAGGCTTTGTACCTGTATCTGTGCGATTTTTTTCGACAGGCTTTCATGTTTCTAGCTCTTTCTTTTTTTCAAACCTTTTTTTCCTTCGAGATTGATTTGATTATTGGCAAATCGAAAATTCGAAGGTTTTTCGAAACGAGTATAGTTACCTATATATATATATATATATATATATATATATATATATAATGGAATACATTATTACTAGTTTAATGTTGATTTCTAATTATCACTGAAATCTTTAGATTAAAACCATTAACAAAGATAATTAAAAAAGAAAAAAATCTTTTATCTAAAATATTTTTCAGAAATATGTGTGCACGCGATATGGGCCAAAAGAACAACCAACCTTCGGCTTATCAAGCCACAATTTTGTACATTATCTGCCATCAATCGTTTACAAAATCTGTTGAAATATAAAAAAAAAATCATATCTCACTAATTGGCAGGAATAAATCCTTAGGCCAAAATTTGAATTAGAAATTTATTTTTATTGTCATTCTGCCGTTATATTATTGTAACTACATTGAAAAGATGACATTTTTTTTTATTGATATAGAAGAATAGTAAAATAATTTTTTTTAGAAAGAACTTCTTGAAAGGTTTGGAAATTGGAGATAATCATATTTTAATTACCATTACGAATCTGTATATGTATAATTTTGCAATCATCTCTGTAAATCATCTTATTCTTTTCTTAAACTATACTATGCCCGTTTTATTGAATGCATTTTTCATATCGTGTTTTACCATTTATCAACAACTCACTGTGTTCCTCAAGCACCAATTCTTTTGCTCTACTGATAGCGTTTTCTTTCATTTTCCAACTGTTCTCTCTCGCTTTATTATCTGCGAACAATGGTATGTTTCATACTACTCGTATGCGAAATTACACTGGATCCATAACAACCGATTCCATCAGACAAACTCATCGGTAATTTCACTTGGATTACGTTTTTCCTATTTTCCTCGCGCCATTGTGGCTGACAATGGCCCTGGGCACTCGCAGCATATTTCAGCGCACGCTATTCTTCTTTACGTTGGCTATATTTACTAAATGAATACCAAACAATTTTCCCTCGACTCGCAAACATTATTGCACATCTGTTCAGATGAAACTTTACTTCAAGACAGAATATATTAGAAAAATGGAAAAAAATGTGTGTAAACTTGATCTATTTGAAATAGACATATCATGTGAATCATTATTCTCATAACTCTAAATCTTATAAAACGTTTTATTTATGTGCATATATATTTACCTGAAGAACATAATTATTAATTGCTAATATTGGTTATGCTGTTGCACGGATAAATTTATATGCAAATATTATTCAACTAAATATTTAACTAATATAACTAAATAATGTTTGATGCAATTGTACTTTTACATAATGTGATCATTCAGAACGTGGATAATCGTGGATTTTCGCATACTTCTATCTTTTCTGGATCTTACAAAAATATACCTTTTAACTATCCTTCCGACTCCCTCTTCTGCCATTCTTTTGCATAAGTACGTTGGAGGGTTACTCGCTAACATTACACTTCATTGTACATTACATTAAATTTTCTAAGCCCTCTTTCCTCATTATGTCCCCGATCCATTTCAAATGTCTTTCTAAATTTTAGTATAAGCAACCTATTCCCATAAAACACATTAATCATAAGATTGCCTCATGTTATTATGAATAATAGAACTTTGATAGAACTATATCTACTATCTTACGTTTCCTTTTCATCTTGGATGAAATTATCGAGCGTTCAGTGCCAGACAGTAAGACAGATGTTGAATATCAGTTGACCATTCTTATCAACTCCAAGCAGAGTTTTCATGTTTTTAATACTTTGTTTACTTTTCGCAAGGAATCTTTAATCTACAATACATCCAGGTTTCGATATAGTTTTCATCCTTTTTTGAAACAATTCAAAAATATTTAAATATTCGTAATTGCTAGATTGTGACATCTCCATTCGTAAATCACATCTTGGGTTATGTCACTTTCTGGCAACCATATATTTTGTCACAGTTGATTGTGAGATTTTCCATTTTACTTTCGTTTACCACATTGTTAAGGAGTTACTTCAGTTTTCTATGTCCATAATATTGTATCATCTGCATATCTTATTGTAAGATTTTGTTATGAAATAATTTTTTGTTGATGTATGAATTTTCCATAAATATTTTCATGGCAATTTTCTAATGATCTCTCCTCCATGGTACTTAGACTCTACGAATTTAGGTGTACTACTAGATTGGCAAATAGGTCTTATCGTCACGAATGTTCCTTTCCAAATTCTTGCTTCTCTGTCACCTACGTTCTTCAAAATATTAAATCCAATGCGCATCGCCATCTTCTGTCTTCCTGATCTTTGTTCATTTATTACCCTTTCTCCTCACTAATATCTTGTTCTCTTTCAATTCAAGTAAACCTTTGCTGCTTAATGGCATTATCGTTTTTCTTGGAGTGAAATGATAAAAAATATGAAAACAGCTGGAAAACTAGCGTAGTATTAAAGATTATCGGATTTCAAGTTTAGCGGTTAACGATAATTTAAATATCTCGTTTTTGGATACACATGCAATTTTATTCATTTTAAGACCGCAGTAATTCTGGACGTTGTCACAATTTCTGTCTTTTCAGAAATAAATAATCAGTAATTCAGGATATTTACATCACATTCTTAATAATTTCTTACTAAATGTACTCAAATAAATTTCTATAGGTGTTTAGTTCTAACGTTCCTTTTTCTTAACTTACACCTTCAGATATCCCTTTTGCCAACCATTATATCAGTCTATTCATATCAGTTTATTCGTAGATTTTTCCCAATATATTAATCAATGTACTTCCGATTATTTTATTTAATTTCATCCTTTTTTTCTCCATTCTTCCATTGCTGTTGATATCTGTCTCAAAATATTCAGCATCTATTTGAAAATGTCCCACAAACTATGCTACTGTAGGTGAAAAAATGGTTAGATATAACTAAATGCATACGTGTCTCTCTCTCTCTCTCTCTGTCTGTCTGTCTCTCTTATATATATATATATATATATATATATATATATATATATATATATATATATATATATATATATGTATATGATAACGATATATAAATTTTATATAATTTTTTCATATATCCAGAACAGATTTGAAAGAAAAGATTTATGACAAATTGTAAAACGGTTTGACGATGATGTTCGAACGGATGAATAGCGTCGCAAAATTATTTTCCAAATTGTTATATATATATATATATATATATATATATATATATATATATATATATATATATATATATATATATATATATAAACATTATATATATATACACGTATATAGATATATACATAAACAATATATATACACATATATAAAGAATATATATATACACATATATAAAGAATATATATATATATATATAAGCAATATATATATACACATGTATAAACAATATGTATATAAACAATGTATATATTTATATATA
The DNA here is from genome assembly GCA_963932145.1 of Acanthosepion lycidas. Lineage (NCBI taxonomy): Eukaryota > Metazoa > Mollusca > Cephalopoda > Sepiida > Sepiidae > Acanthosepion > Acanthosepion lycidas. Next base: position 70,483,077 of record OZ010577.1, read on the forward strand.
CAGATATGTAAACAATATATATATATATATAAACAATATATATATTTATATATACACATATATAACTAATATATATATATATATGTATATATATATATATAAACAATATATATATTCATATATACCCATATATAAACAATATATATATATATATATATATAAATAAACAATATATATATTTATATATACACATATATAGACGATATATATATATATATATATATATATATAAACAATATATATATTTATATATACACATATATAAACAATATATATACATATAAACTGTATATATATTTATATATATACATATATAAACAATATATATATATATAAACAATAGATATATTTATATATATATATAAACAATATATATATATATATATATAAACAATATATATATTTATATATACACATATATAAAGAATATATATATAAACATTATATATATTATATATACTCAGATAAACAATATATATATATATATATAAACAATATATATATTATATATACTCACATAAACAATATATATATATATATATATAAACAATATATATATTATATATACTCACATAAACAATATATATATATGTTTGTGTGTGTGTGTGTTCTAACGTAAATCTTCACACCTATTATAATTTAAGCAAAATCCAAACTGTGTTTTCTGTCTTATATATATATATATATATATATATATATATATATCTATATATATATATATATATATATATATATATATATATATATATATATATATATATATATATATATATATATATATATATATAAACAAATGGAATAATATACTCAGAGTTATCTCCAGTTTTCGCAGCATATTATTCACAGGCCATTTGTTATCCAAGGATCCGAGATTCGTACAACAGTTCTGCAAAACTCGAAATCTGGAAGATGAATCTGTGCATTTTATCTTATTTATTTCATATTAAGGCTCTTTTTTTTTTAATTATGAGGACTTACAAACACAATTAACTCAAAACGGTCGGGCTCCAATGCACTATTCTACAATTTTTAGGGGCTGCGAAATACAGTATTTTTCTTTAATGTTGCTGCTACTACATCATATATTACATGCATTAGAGAAAACGTATCTTGTACACAAATCTGGTACAATGCACGTAACAGCAACGCCCAAATTTAGTTTAAATAATATAATTATGTGTTCAGGGAAAGGTGAAGCAAAGCGAATAAATTAAAGGTGTTAAGCCAATATATACCTCACAATTTGAACTGTCTGTTTATGTGTAAGAGTTAAAAGTAATGTATATACCATAGGCCTTAGGATATCTGCCTGTAATATATTTTCATTCCATCTGTTTTTCCACGCGACTTAACCTGTCACTAGCCCTTCGTCTACGGCCAAGTTCAATGCTTTTATCTGACACAAAACCAAACTCCTTGCAGTCACTAATTTACTATCTGACTGAATACAGGCTCATTCGTACATGACTCAACACATTACTTTCATTATAACAACTCTAACAATGATTGTTCAAAGATTCAATTGATCAATCAATCAGCAGTGCAAGAAAAGGGACAAATCAATCAGCCCTAATGACCTATCGATAAAGGATTTGACTTTTGTTCACTCGGTTGGATTTCTGATGGAAAATGATGACAGCTTCGGACGCCACGCATTGAAAACTAGTTGACAGCTTATTTTAAGGTCTGCCTATTTAACCTAACTTCCTATCTATCTACACATCTCTCTTCAATTTTGATTGTAATTCTACACTGCTGGCAAAAAAATAATTTGCCAGTAATATTTTGTCTTGGTTTTCTGTGGACACAGCACAACAGACTCATATCAAATGTTTAATATTCCAATACGATTTCAAATGGAACACCTAAAGCAGGTCTTCATTATTCGGCTATACGTAAGTTTATCGTGTGAGTAAAGGTAGCGTATTTAAAACCAAGTATAGGTAGCCTTTTCCAAATTTGGTCTCCCTTGCACAATCCAGAAAGAAAATCATGGAGGAGACCAGTCAACATATTCTAACGTAAATTTTCACAGCTATTATAATTTAAGCAAAATCCAAACTGTGCTTTCTCTCTCTCTTTTTCTTATATATATATATATATATATATATATATATATATATATATATATATATACTTTGAATACCAGAATACAATTTATTGTAATTTTGTTCATGTTGCATGATAGAGCAACTTAAGCATATTAATGTTGAAAAAGTTCACGCAAAAATACTCGGCCACCACCAAAGATTTCATCTTTCAAGTCACAAGTTAAATTTTTTGTTTAATTTTTTAAAAAGAATGGAGGTAATAATAATGGTGCAACTTTTGGCTCGAATAAGAGCCCCAAATTGATGTTACATTGAATGAAACAAAGTCCAAATGTTCTCATTGGGAATGCATTTTACTCATTCTTTTTGTCAGTAATATTTATTAGAGTACTTTATCTTCAGTTCCCACAACAATTGTACAATTATCTTGAGAGCAGGACTTTGTTCTGGTGAATTTATCAAAAGTCGAACACCCAAAAGAAACATTTCTTTTTGCACATAATGTGTTAAAGGCGCAACAGCATGATGAAAACTTTGTTTATGTTTAAATTTGATTAGACTGTAGTAAATTAATGGATTTCGTTGCTTAGGTTTCTCCTTAATTTGTTACAACTTTCTTCTGCAAACCCCTTTGAAGGAACCACCACACCATATCATACCAAACTTTTGGTGTATCTTGCATTGATTCTTACACAGACGTTTATAGCTTACAAAATATCATATATATATATATATATATATATATATATATATATATGTATGTATATATAAAGGAAGAGGTTACAGTGGTTCCAACGAGAGAAAAGTTAAAAAGAAGGGAGATACCACAAACGGTTTTTGGTTGTAATGTTGATTTATATATATATATATATATATATATATATATGTGTGTGTTATGCTTTATTTTCCATAATTTTACTACACGCGTTTCTGGTCTCGCGACCGTCATCACGTAAAGGACGGAGATTTCCACATATTATTAAAAATAATTTTTTTTTTCTGAATTATGAATATGGGTGTGCATGTACGAACTAACATGGATACGAATATATGTATTCGTGACTATGTATATGTGAGTGTCATCAAAAAACAAGCACAGGGGAAATTTTTCCTCCTTTATCAAACATAATTAATCAAACACAAATAAAGGATAAATATATTGAATTTTGAAAAAAAAAAAAACAGATTGTCCGAACACCAAAATAGAACTTCACATTATTATCTATGTAACAACCTATATATATATATATATATGTATATATATATATATATATATATATATATATATATCTGTGTGTGTGCGTGTGTGTGTGTGTGTGTGTGCTAAGCACTTCACCCAAAGCAAGTCAGGAGTGCCACTAGCACACAAGAGGTTACACAGAGGGAGTGCAAGATTAAAGAGCAAAGTGGGGTGTTTGAGATATAGAGAAGGATGTGGATCATGACCAAGGCATCAGAAGATGATTATTGGCATTACATTTGAATAGCTATCAGGGAAGGAAGTAGGTGGAAAGAAGTTCCACTGTTGGGAAGTGAGAGGGAAGAAGCTGTTGGAGTAGAAGTGTGAGAAAGTGACTGTAGACGAGATGCTAGATCAGGACATATCACTTTGCATATCCATCTCTAAATTTTGTCTTGAACCTCGTGATGAACAGAGGGTGCACGCACAAGGACGGCCTTCATTTCAAGGTTTGACAGGAATGATTGTATTAAATCAAATAATTGTCCTGTAATATCGTATCCCTGAAGGTTACAATGAAGGCCGGCATGCCAAACACTATCAAAAGCCTTAGAGATCTGAAGCCACTGCTCGAGCTTCGCATTATTATCAAGAGTTTGGTATGAAAAATTCAGTTATGGCCGTAATCACTTCAGCAGTAGACCATATTGTTTGTCAGAGAGAAGAGAAGATCATGGGATTTAAGGTGGTTAACTACTTCGGCGTTAATTAAAGCCTCGAAGAGAGGTAAGAGGCTGGTAGAATGGTAGTTAGATGGATCAGAAGGGTCTTCAGAGTTCTTAAAAAGAAAGACAACAGATGATGATTCTAAACAGGCTGGAACGAGTCAGCGAGACAATAGTTACATAGTTTCGAGAGAACTGGATCAAGCTCAGGAGCGTTTTAGGACTGCGGCTTGTATCCCATCATCACGACTTGTCTTATGAGAGTCTAATTTATAGATGATGTCGAAAAGGATCGACGTGGTTATGCTCATCTCACTCAATAGAATCTCAGTTATAGGGGGAACATCGGGGTGGGTATTCCGGATGAGTCGAGTGTTGAACTGGCTGAGAATTTCTGAGCAATACATCCAGCCTTATCAGCTGAGGAAGTTAGGACTTCAAATTGAATGAATAAAGGCGGTGTTGTAGATTTACTGTAGTTCAGCACACGCATGCAGAGCCGCCAGTAATTTTTAGAAACAAACTTGCGAGAAACAATACTTTCTTTCATTCTCTCATCAAATATTAACTTTGATTTAATAAGGACACGCTTGCACTCATTACGGCCAGAGACAAAGAGACATCTGTTGCAATCAAACATGACGCTTCGGTACAGTCTGAAGAAGTGTTTCATATGGTTTATAGTAGTTGAGCAAGCAGCTGAGAAGGAAGGAGATGGCCACAAGTTAATTTTATATTTTCTGGCTTTTACCCAGGAGAGACCTCAGATGCATTTTTTTCTGAACGGCGCGATTAAAAACCACATTCCAGGGGATGTCAGGAACACGGAAGCATCCCCAGTTTTCTCGCTGATAACAGAAAGATATTCTGTTACTAGGAGTTTTTGGATGGGGGGTGTAGAAGGAGATGTTAACAAACACTACGGCATGATCAGAGTTGCCAAGAGGGCAGAGCTGCGTAGCACGAAAAGAGTCAGGAATGGAGGTAAAACAGAGATCGAGAAGGGAAGTGCTAACGTCAGGGTTACTGGAGAAACCTACTGGAAAATCAACCACTTGTATGATGGATTCATTGACTGAAAAGTTGTTTGTATGCTAGAGGGTCATTTAGAGAGTGTTTAAGGCACATGGTATGGTGGGCGTTAAAGTCAAGAACATGAATATGTGCGCAAGCGCATGTAGAGAGAGGGCCTTTTCGATATTATCGGAAATTATATAGAGTATACCACAGTCTTGACAGGAAGTTGGGCGATAGGAAAAGAAGAAATAGCTTACTGAATTGAAGAGAGATAGGAAAAGACACCTATACTAGTTGTATGGAGATTCAAGAGAGAGATCCCTATCCAGCAGGAGATGATCGCGGACATAAACTCCCGGGCCATGCATGTGGATTTTAGAGACCTTTCTAAGAAGAAGAGGGTAGTTGGGAATCGAGAAAGCAGAATAGAAGATTGGCGTTTTAAAGTTAGTCCCGCAGAGAACTAGTACATCGGGAGACATCGGGGGTGCATCAAAGAGCAATGATTCTAGACTACAAAATTTGGTACGAATGGCACGGATGTTAGAAAGGAAATGTTAAAGGATCATGTGATTTTTTTGAGCAGGTTTAAGTTTATTTTTTTATTGTTTAAGGGCATATTGAGTTAAGTTGATAAGGAAAGGGCCTAGAGTAATAGAACCAGACGGTCATCGTATGCGACATGGACAGTAACGAACTGGCGTTGAATGAAACATAATGTGGACTCTGCGTTGCTCGCCGGAGGTGCGTGCGGGGACACCCTCCAATGCACCACATGGCACTGCAACAACCCCGATATTATGCAATCGTTGATCAGAGCAGCCTCTCAAGCCGTTAAAAGATTTCGGGCTCCTAACTACAAGTCAGGAACAGCAACCAGAAAAAATGTCAACCCGGTACCCTCAGTATGAAGAGACATTGCCACAAACCGCACACATCACAGTAGACGATAAATATAATTCTCGTGGTACCGTAGACGAAAATTAAGAAAGGAGTGACATTATCTTTTTTTTTTGGCCATATACTACGTCAGAATTTATGTCCCAATTATATTTGTAAGTTTGTATAATATTTATGCATTACACCATAATCTTTATTCGGTAAAAATTTCATTGCTAATCACGCATTACTTTTTAAGTAATACACATATTTATGTCTTTGTTGTTTCCGTTCCTTATATTATGACCGCTACTGCATATATGGATATTAAAACTGGAATTTCGTCACCAAACTACTCTCTTTCCGGCAGTGCCGACTGATGTAACCGATGGTAACTGGAAAATAGATTCATGCTCAAAAATATTAACGACCGAAATGTACTTAAGAAATGAAATGAACTTATGTTAGCTTGTAATCACAGGAAAAATATCTTAAATTATTTTACTTCTGGATTAATGTAAATATAAATATATAAATATCAAATGCACTTCCTATATTTTAGGTTACATACTGGTTGCCGCCTTTAAACATTTTAACGTCTAATATGACTTAACGAATTACCCGGCATTGTTCTTTTAAAGTTTTTTTTTCTTTTTTTTTTACAATAGCTCTCTACCTAAAATCTACTTACTGTATTTACACCACAATATCATATTTAGTTTATATTGAATTTGAGCATTAAAACTGCGTTTCTTTTAGCGTACCTTTCATGAGATCTAGTATATATTTACTTCTAAATTAAATGTAATAATTCGTGTCTGATAAGTTGGTAGAACAATAAAACTTTAAGTTCCACTTCGAACGTAGGTATATGTATATTTATTAATTTATACTCATTACCTCTGTCTAATAACATTGAGCACTGTTTTGTTTACACCATAATTGAAACTGAGTAACTATTTATTCGTTTACATGTGCATGCACGCTAGCGCACGTATATGCGGTTGCTAATATTTAGCTATTTGATTTATCCACGTCAATATATATATATATATATATATATATATATATATATATATATATATATATATATATATATAATATGCAAATATTATATATATCATTTATATATTATATATGCGCGGTACTTACCGGAAAGCTCTCATTATCAGTGATAGAGTTAGAATATCACACACTCGCATCAACGCAACTACACACACACACACACACACATATATATATATATATATATATATATATATATATATATATATATATATATATATATATATAAATTTACCTCGTAGAATGCACACTATGCCAGAAACAATATGTAAGAAAATCTGAATGGCCCTTTCACTACAGAAATAATAATTATATATTATATTATATTATAATTATTAAGTCGGCTCCCCATGAAAGAGTGAAAACCCATGCCAAATTCACTATAATTGAGAAAATAGAATAGTTCATGTCAGATAAAATTAGAAAAAAATTAGAAGGCCATGAAGATAAGTGGATTCTGCGCCTAAAAACGCTCCACCCAAACAGATTTAATCACAAATTTAACAACGTAGATAGAATTAATATGTAACTCCACGAATCAAGTCCAATCTACATTTCCCACCAACACAAGATCGGCAGGATTGCGGAGGTGTTAAGGCCTCACACTTATACATACACCCACACTAATATACACACTTACATACATCATACTCACTCACTACTGTAGAACCAAATAACACACATACTTAACCGAGACAAATCTCCTTTCCAGGAACCAATAAAACTCTAAAAAAAAAGACCAAGGGAATTCAGAGCAACATGAATCTCTCTTTATCTTTAATAACAACTTAAAAGAGACTGACCACGAAAAGGACTGACCACCAAAAGGACTGACCACCAAAAGGACTGACCAAAAGTCATGATAACAAATAAAAACAAACGAAAACTACAGATAAAGTTCATTTTCTTCATCGTCATTCATTTTTGTATTTCACTGCGATTAACAAGCAATTTTTTTTTCTCCTGATGACGGTCATGCTGGCCGAAACTAGTCGAAGAATCGGAAATAATAAAAACGAAAGAATATTAATATACAACCCAGTGTGTCTGATAAATGTTAATATTTTAATATTTTTACTGTTCAAAACACACACACACACACTCACACACACACACACACACACACACACACACACACGAAGGAGGCACGGTGGAGTAATGGATAGCGACTTGGATTGAGGAATCGGAGAGGCGAGGTCCAATTCCAGTCGAATCCATTACTTTTCACTTAGGTTTGAATGGGTATATAGCAGGACAGACAGGGTTCTATAGCCTTGGATGGTAACTAGTCTAGGGGAAGGAAAACTCTGAGTTTAAAACCTGCGGATGGTCGTTTAGGGACCTTGTGGCATATAGTGTACCAAGCCTCTGTTCTGCACAAAAACTTCGCCACTATAATCAATTCTCAAGTGCTGGTGTCAGGCTGTCGGTTCCTAGGAACTGATGTGCTTTACCCTCATATATATATATATATATATATATATATATATATATATATATATATATATATACTCGACTCTTCCATCGAATTCGACTTATGAGGGTAAAGCACATCAGTTCTTAGGAACCGACAGCCTGACACCAACACTTGAGATTTGATTATAGTGGTGAAGGTTGATAATATATATATACACGCGCGCGCGCGCACACACACACACACAGAGCTCTGTAGCTCTGCCTTTCCATTTAATTTTCTATGTTTTTTTTTTAGACGCATCTCTTACTGCTCTTCTTAATATTAATGCTCAAGTGACTTTTTTGAAAAGTCAATGCTACATTGTTTCAGATCATAAGAAAGAAACCTATGTTCAGTACAGACCAGTGAACTTGTTTGAATAAGTTCTTATCTAGTTTTACTCTGGTTTTCTCTCCGGAATTGAAGAGTTCGGACATCAGTAGTTTTTGGCAGAAAGAATATCTTTTTTATTTGAATTATAAGATTTATTTGAATCTTTACTCATAGATGTATTCAAGTGCTTATTCATGTATGCATTAGAAAACTTATTGATTTGGAAATATTCGTATTTATACATTTATCAATTTCACAAGTTTTCCGCCTACTCCATTATTTTTCTTGTGATTATTACATTAAAAATACATTTATTAGAATATTTATAGGATTGCAACATTTCTAGCCATTAATGTGCATTTTGCCCCGACCTTTTCTTACAACATTTGTTTATCAACTCACGAAACAATTTTATCTTTTATCGTCAACGGAACAAAATGCGTATATATTGATAAGTAAATGGAAAGCAACCATTTTACGAAATACTCATATGAATAGATTAACAAATGTGAATCTCTTTTCTATCACTTTAAAAATAGAAAGATCTTTCAGTTCGCAAAATTATATCAGAAATATCCAAGTCGGGGTGCGAGATTCAATTTATTCACCTTAAAGCGAAATATTTTATCAGTGAAATAGTTTCATTAAATGGAAAATATTGCGTCATCTCTTGTCATTTTCAGGTTATGTCAATAATACATGCAGAAATAATTTACGATAATAAATTATTTGTCCCATTAATTATGAACGTTTTTTTGACAGACGCGCGGGCAAAATCTTCACCCTCTGTTACATGTATTCTAAATGAGATTCAATTGGATGTTATTATAAATATTGTTTGCAATGGAATAGGTGATGGCGTGAAAACTAGTCTCGCAGACTATTACTAAATTTCTATGTTATTCTTGGAAAACAAAATTATTTTGAATGTTTTTTTTCCTAAGCATAGAGGTCAATTATTACGGGGCTAGCATTGTAATACGAAACATTCAAACCTATTTGATATTCTTTTGTTTTAAAATAAGCTTAGTGAATGAGAAACTTGTTAAGTAGGCGTATGTTAATGCCTTACGTGTGGTGCTTTAGGAATTATCGTATTTCATTGTGCATAGTACGTGAAGGTCTGAATGAGAATTAAAGGTAAAAATGTGATGTGGTCGTATTATACACAAGTATACGTTTACAGACATTTTTACTCAGCTTAAAACAACATGTTTGAAAAAGCAAGATTGCAAATGCATTCATTTTTTCTCCCAATAAATTTTGTTTATAATTTGATTTTTATGTTTTTCTATAAAGTGCTATCTTTTCATTCTTAAGGAATGACAATATTTTTCATAGTTTATCAATATATAGAAATATAATAAATTCATATCAAACAGAAAATTATTATATATAATTTAATATATTATAATGTATTACCGGGTATGTCTAGTAAGTACATTTCCTCGAATATTCAATATATTTAGAAACACGGAGGTGTTTTATCTTTATAGATTTACATTAAGAAAATAAACGACTTACTTCCCAAACTGTTTTGACCGACTGACTTGGACAAGTTTTAGAACAGAGTTTTGTAGATAATGGAAAATTATTTTCTGATATTTATAAGTATACTACCCACTATATACGAAAAATTCATTGGAATCATTTGCGTGTATGCATGTGCGTATATATAAATGATTAGATACAGAATACAGGGTGCGATGAGTAAATTGTCGTTATTTTATATATTTAATTTCGACATGTGCCTCGTTTTTGATTTTGTCGACTGCACTGTATAGCAGGATCAGTTGTGGACTGTGTTTGGGAAAAATGCACCATGACGCAATTCACTCCGCCAAATTTAGGAAACTGCATGCTGTACTGCTTGACAATCACTGGAAGCCCCAATACAAACAGGGCAGTGCAAAGGATTTGGAAGGAGTTGACGGAGTCTAATTGTGAGTACGAAATTGTTTGGAGTGATCATTAATGATGATGAAGTTTTTCCACCATTCATTTTCACACGGGTCTTCAGACTCTATACGGAGGCCTACATGAAGTGACTTGAGGAGGTAGTGCTGCCCTGGATCAAGAGGGTGTCTACTGGAAGAACCTATATCTGGAAAAAGGGCACTGCACAATGATACATAAGAAGGAGAACACAGTCATGGCTGTCAGATAATTTCTGAGACCACATCATCCCTTACATCTGTCTACCTAAATCCCGAGTCTGCAGACCCCTTGAATATTACGTGTGGGACGCAGCTGAGCGAGAGACCAATAAAGTTCTTTGTCACACCGAAGATGAACTGAAGGCGAGTATTACATCATTCACCAACTTAAACAAGCAAACCGTCCAGAAGAGTTGCAGAAGATTCCGAAGTCGTCTGTGTAGAATAACAAGACAATAAACAGCACTTACCGGTGTAAGAGTCCCAGCTAGCGTCCAGCTGGCAGACAAAAATAAAGCAGGTTGTAACTTAATACAAACCCTGCAAACTAACTGATGAATCAAGCTGGTATTTATATAGAAATACCTCCACTCAGGTACCAGCAGCCAATCACAGCCCAAGCAATGGACTATCCCACTTTAGCACAATGAGATGCTCCATTGCACCATAAATAGCTCTCTTCCTCAAGGTTGGATTACTTTTTACCTCAGCTTGCTCCACAACTGAGTGTTTATCTTGATCACGTGATTGTTAGACATGGCGCTGTGTAACACACCATACAGGGTCACCATTCCAGCTAGCACTGCAAGTGCCACCTAAACAAAAGAAAACTGTGTTGGATGCTGTTGATGGATATCACTCCATCCCCTTAGATAAAGAGTCCCAGCCACTCACCACCTTCATTACAGAATGGGGAAGGTTCATGTACCTGAGGATGCCACAAGGTTACCTAGCATCTGGAGATGCCTACACCCGAAGGTATGATGAAGTAATAAAAGACATCCCCCGCAAAGTAAAAATCGTAGATGACACCCTACTCTATGACTCTGACATTGAAGGAGCCTTTTTTCACACCTTCGATTTCCTCCTTCATTGTGCAAAAAACGGCATCATACTAAATACGGAAAAATTCCAATTTTGCCAAGACACAGTGCAGTTTGGTGGCCTCCAGATAACATCCTCTGGTGTAACCCCTTCTAAATCCATGCTGGAGGCAATATTAAGCTTCCCAATACCAAAAACGCTCACCGATGCCAGATCATGGTTTGGTCTGGTCAACCAAGTCGCTTGGGCATACTCACTGAGCCCAGTCATGCTTCCATTTCGTGATCTCGTAAAACGAGACTCTCACTTTACATGGAATAAAAGCCTCGAGGATGCATTTCAGCAGTCAAAGAAGGTAATAGTTGACTTAGTCCGAAAAGGCATCGCAACATTTCAAAAAGAACGAATAACCTGCCTTGCCCCAGATTGGAGCAAAGAAGGAATGGGCTTCCTACTTCTACAGAAGTATTGCTCATGCACCACTGACAAAGCTCCAGTTTGCTGCCCTGAAGGTTGGCGCCTGATATTTGCTGGTAGCAGATTCTGCATTGATGCTGAACGCAGATATGCACCTATTGAAGGCGAGGCAGCAGCAATTGCATGGGCATTGGAAAAGTGTCGCATTTTTGTAATGGGTTGCCCGAATCTCATAGTGGTTACAGATCATGAACCACTAAAAGGATTATTCGGAGATAGAGACCTTAGTAAAATCCAAAACCCCCGATTATTCAGGTTAAAGGAGAAAACACTCAGGTACAGATTCACCATTCAGTACTGCCCTGGGAAATGGCACAGAGCCTCTGATGCTGCCTCACGTAACCCAGCAGACATATCACAAGCACTCCTAAATGTATTCACTGCTGAACCCTCTCAATCAGACATCATAGAGTCTGACAACATGGATGACTGGGTCAAATCAACAACCCTATTAGCAACATTCGGTGCAAACGACAACCTGGAGCTCATCTCACCAGACGTTATCCGTGCGGCAGGACACAGCGACCCGCAGTACAAAAAATTAATTGAAGTAATACAAAATGGATTCCAAAGGACGCGCATCCTCACTGCACCTGAAATCCGTGAATACTGGGAAGTGAGGCACCGCCTAAGTGTTGACGACGGATTAGTGCTCTTAGATCAAAGAATTGTTATCCCCACCTCACAACGCGCAAAAGTATTACATAGCCTACATTCTGCACACCAAGGTGAAGTTGGCATGAAGGCACGTGCCAATGAATCTGTTTATTGGCCCGGGATGAATGCTTCAATTCGTAACATTAGAGCAGGTTGTACGTTTTGCTCAAAAAATGCCCCGAGTCAACCAAAAGAGCCAATCAATCTGACACCATCTCCTGATTGGCCATTTCAGCAAATCGTCATGGACATCTTCCATGTTGGGAACCATGGTTACTTAGCATGCGCTGACAGGTTAACAGGCTGGCTGAATCTATACCACTTGAGCCACGGAGAAGCAACTGCCTCAAGAATTATTTCGATTTGCCGGGACATATTTCAAACCTACGGCGCTCCTGAGGAACTCAGCAGTGATGGTGGGCCACCCTTCACATCTCTTCCATTCAAGCAATTTTTAAAAGACTGGGCTGTTAAACACAGGTTATCATCTGCTGGTTACCCACAATCCAATGGTCGTGCAGAGCTCGCTGTCAAAACGGCCAAGAGAATCGTAAATGGCAACACAGGAGCACAAGGATCATTGGACAATAACCGTGCAGCAAGAGCCATCCTCCAATACAGGAATACGCCCATTCAAAACATTGGGCTATCCCCTGCTCAACTACTACTCCACCGCCGACTACGTGACTACATACCATCCCACCCCACACTCTATAAGCCACACGCGAAGTGGATAACCGCAGCCCAAAATCGCGAGTTAAGTCTGTCCCGGCGGAACGCTCGTCTCATAGAGCAATACAACAGAACAGCACACACCTTAAATCCCCTTCAAAAAGGACAAATAGTGGCACTACAACGACCAACAACCCGCCGATGGGACACAACAGGTCAGGTCATTGAAACCCTCCCCAACCACCAATACCGTATCAGAATTGACGGATCAGGTAGAATTACCTTACGAAATCGCCGATTTCTCAGGAAACTGGATACACCAACAATCCCAGTTCCAAGACCTAGTGCCTTACCCGATACCCCTACACCAGTGCCACAAACATTCGACGCTGGAATAACATCAAATACTGCTCAGCCGTCTACAATAACACGGACAAAACCCCCTCGGGCATTGTCCAGACTACTTCCACACAACCAGCCAGGTTTAAAGGAACTCATCCCTCCCCAAAGGCCACTACCGACACGCGATGGGGCGGAAGGAGATGTAGAATAACAAGACAATAAACAGCACTTACCGGTGTAAGAGTCCCAGCTAGCGTCCAGCTGGCAGACAAAAATAAAGCAGGTTGTAACTTAATACAAACCCTGCAAACTAACTGATGAATCAAGCTGGTATTTATATAGAAATACCTCCACTCAGGTACCAGCAGCCAATCACAGCCCAAGCAATGGACTATCCCACTTTAGCACAATGAGATGCTCCATTGCATCATAAATAGCTCTCTTCCTCAAGGTTGGATTACTTTTTACCTCAGCTTGCTCCACAACTGAGTGTTTATCTTGATCACGTGATTGTTCGACAGTCTGGAGGCCGTGTTTGAAGACAATGGCGATTTTGTGGAATAAATTTAATCTTTAGAATTTCAAGATAGTTTTGTATAATTTTGGTAAATATATTTGTTAAAATGATATGTCAGTGTATTATAATTTTTAAAAATTTAAGCAACTTACCCATTGCAACCTGTATTTGAAAATTTTCGCATCCTAAAGTTGTAAAATTTTATCCAAAACGAACATTTCATTTTCTCCTTTAATTTCAAATTAACTGCCTATCGAAAAAACTGTTAATTCTTTGTATTTTCTTTATTTTATCGATATAACAACTTATACAAGTTATAAGAATGTTCGGTGACTGGACAGTGTGTACTCGCTTTCATATTTTAAAACATTCAAATTGTTTTAATACTCTGGATTAATGAAGGAATATTCTAGGATACTTCAATAATTTTATCAGTAGATATTTTTAGCCTAAGAACAAGTCTTTTCACGGATTTTCTTCCATTCTTCAATAGTTACACGTTCTAATACATGAAGATTAATTTATGACTGATGATTTATTCAAACTTTCAATTACTGCCATAGATTTTCAATAGGAGTCAATCAGGACTCAATCAACGCCATGACTGAACTGTATTCTTTTTCTGAAGCCGTGCAGTCACTGATTTAGGCGTAAATTTTGGATCATTATCTTGCTAGGAAGTAAATCGCCGATCTAGATGCAGATTTTGTGCTGATACTTCTAGATTTCAATCCAGAATTTTGACAGTCTTCAGATTTCATTATTCTTCTTATTGCTATTAATTGTCCAGTTCCCACTATAGCTAAGTGCGCCCCCATGTTTTAATCGTCTGTACATCATTATGTCTCTGAAGCTCAAATTTGTTTCCAAAACCAAATTAATTTGTCCAAGAACATGATTACAAAATTAAAGCGAACAACAATGTGACATGCTTTGAGAAGTGGGGGTTCGTGGTGGTTGCTTTCCAGACAACCTACTTCTATTTAAACAACGTTGTATTGTGCGAGTACTTACGCTGATATTCATTGTATACAAATTTTTTGCAATGTCTTTTAATAACATTCTTGGGTTTTTATTAACCTCGCGACACAGTTTTCGTGCAGTTCTTGCTTTCAATTTGGGTTATCTTCCCCGCCCATCCAATTTCTCTGTTGTATCAAACTGTTTGAACTTCTTTTTAACGGACTGTGCCATGTTTCTAGGGATAGCTAACAGGTTTGAAATAGCGCTGTAACTATTTCCCGATTTGTGGAATTTAATAATTCACTGTCTCAAGCTCCTTTGTCCTCCCATTCGTGTTGTTAACGTAAGAATAACAATGGTGACACTCTATGCACCACGTGATGTTCTTTGCCGTAATTATCATTAATATTCTACTGAATAAATAATCTAGAATGTTTGACCGATAAAATAAATATGTAAATTATACTTACACGAATCAATTTAAAACGATATTTTTTACTGTACGAATAGTTTAACCTTCCATTTTTTGGCAAGATTCGCCTGTCAATTTTTGTATTTAACCTCTTATTCTAAAAAATGAGTTATACATTGCTTTTTATTTTTGCTAATTTTCATATAAAACCATGGCATCATTCGGGCATTAGATTCTGATTAAGAGATAAAATATTCAAAATTGATGGTGTACGAATAATCATACATACATGCATTCATGTATGGATACGTACGTACGTACGTCAGTTTTGTTGGGTGAAGCTAATTACAAAGTATACATCGAAATCTGTAAGAGGTTGCACAGTTATTGAGATTGTTGCAGAAGTTCAACTTCCAGCAAGATAACACTAAACGTACAGCCTTAGCTACAATGATATGGTTTATATAAAAACTTTTGTTAGTATGGTCATTATTTTAAGTCAATTTAGTATTTTTGGCAAGACTGTAAAAGTGGTGTTCACTGAACCTCCCAACTGAGTCCGGCAGAACGTGAGCAATTTCAGTGTGAATGAGCAAGTATTTCAATCTAGATTTCCATAGCTGTTACTGACATACCTCAAAAGCGTTCGAGCTGTAATTGCAGCGAAAGTGTTCTTGCAATTTATTGAGTCCCAGTGTGGGTGGGGGTGGCAAATGCATCCATAGATTACTTTATTCTCCTAATTATCTTTTGTCTGAAAATAAAACAAAAAAAAAATATTTTGCACCTCCAAAGCGTTAAGCATTTATTGTTGAACAAATGGTGAAACCAAATTTTATATCAATCTCAGTTGCGAAATACCAAAAAAGTTCAAGGTTTTTATAATTACACTGTATATGCATGTATATGTTTGTGTTTTTATGTTGTTGCGTTTATCTGCAAACGTCGTATGATTTTGTGTGCGTATCTCGTCTATCAAGTAAGAATTCTTGTACACAAAAAAGTGTCTAAGTCATTACAGACTGATTCTGTG
The DNA here is from genome assembly GCA_963932145.1 of Acanthosepion lycidas. Taxonomy (NCBI): domain Eukaryota; kingdom Metazoa; phylum Mollusca; class Cephalopoda; order Sepiida; family Sepiidae; genus Acanthosepion; species Acanthosepion lycidas. The sequence goes on from OZ010577.1 coordinate 70,499,837, forward strand.
GAGAAGGATGAAAAGAGCAAACTCATCTGACTATACAGAAACTCAAACGTATGCATTGGAATATACATTGATGTTAAAGATACACATACACGGATTTACTCATATTGAATTACATTGATTGATTAGATTTGATAGATTTTGCGGGCCTATTTGTTAGGCAGCCGGCCAGACAATATATTACTTTACGAGGCATTTTGGAAAATGATACCTATTGCTACAACACTTATGTTACCGTATAATGTCAAACTACGATTTTGCCGAAGCGTAATTATTATTTTTATCTCGAAAAAAGTGACCAAGATAATCAAAAAATATATAAAAGAAACAACAGAAGCGCTTATGTGTAAGTTAGGCTTTTAAGACGAATAAGAATCTATGTACACATACATATTTATGCGGATGGACAATCATATGTTTTTAATTTATAACCTCGCGCACCCCCCCATATATATATATATATATATATATATATATATATATACGAATTTGTATTATCCTCTGATATATACGTGAACCTATGTAGATTGCCATAATTGTATATACATGCATTTATATATATGGATGCGTGCGTACATGATTAGATGATTTTGAGTGTATGTAGGAGGGAATGTTTTGCAAGATTCGAAATAACAGACACTTCGAGAAAATGTCCATTTCTGATGTTAATGCGACAGTAGAACTAGACAGATTCCTTTTATTCAAATTGAATATCAAACGTCAGATGCATTTATGGTAATTTAAGTACCGGGCCAGCTTATTAAACTAACATCAAACTACAGTGATATTGTTACAAATACTACGTCTTATATATATATATATATATATATATATATATATATATATATATATATATATATATATATATATATATATATGTGTGTGTGTGTGTGTGTGTAAAAGTGGAAGCGGGTGAATAATATCTGAAATAGTGCAGAGCTTTGCAGAAAATTCATATTGTAAAAATAAGAAAATACATCCATCTTTCTGACCACAAATCTTCAGGTTAGATGAATATAATATAATTGTAGGACATTCTGTCGGAAAATAATTAGGAAATGATACTCAATCTCCTCCAGGTCACGCTTGTCATATTTTTCTAATTGTAGTTTAACTTTTGAAATAAAGAAAACGCTATTTAAATCCGATTTAAAGGAAGCAACTGACAGTTTTACAAATACCGTTCGTAATAACTTAGTTATTTAAATATATTAAAATAACCTAATTAGTATATATTATTTTATGTATCAACGTAATATGCCCATCAATCATTTCGAAGAACGAAATAATTTTAGTTCATATTTATCTTTTAAAAGTGTCTGGAACAGTTGAGAATTACAATACATTATAGATATCTAATATGAAATGCTTTAAGATTCAAAATAATAAACATAACCACTTAAATATTATACAGACACCATGACTAATTATATTTGCAGACATATTCGAAAATAAAAAGTAAACCATACTAAGAAAGAGTAGATTTGTGTAATGTAGATGTATATCTCAACATCATTTCTCTACCACTTTAATTCATGAGTTTAAAAAAAAATTAAATGATGGTTTACGGCCACATCACGATGAATCACGGGTTCCTGTACGTACGCCGAAGTTAATCAACATTGAGTCTGGTCTGTGCCTAGATGGGGGATCGCTTGTGAAGACGAGGTGCCGTAAGCTTGGATGTACGGGTGGTATAATGGATAATGTCTCGAAATTGTTAATCGGAGTGTCGAGTTCCAATTTCAGTTGGATTCGTTATATTAACTTACGCGTAAATACCCTTTGGTAATGTATGCATCCACCTCTTCTCTCCCCAGCTATAGGATAATTAGTAAGGCTAATATCATTAAATCATTATTATCTAAAAAAAAAAATCTGACAATGTAAAAATGTTTTATGGCTTTAAATAACTTGTAAATGGTTGATGAGCCGTAAAAAAACGACTCAAATCCAACAAATTAATTGAAATGAAATAATTGAATCGAAATTGGTAAGATGTTATGAATTAATTATATATCTCTTATGTTGACACTCCCTTGCTCCAAATATTCGCAAGAAATTTTAATGACACATTGCACTAGAGTTGTTCATAGGCCAGAGAGAATGTTATTAAATCTTGGAGCCAATGCAGGAATCTATTTCCGGTATTGAAAAAAATGTGACATTAATTTCCTTTTTACTAATCTTTAAAATAATTATAAAGTGTAAAGACATTAAATGTTTAATATTTTTTGCGAAAAGCCAATATACTTATCACATTTGTATTGTAAATTTTCTCGTCATGGGATAATCTAGGAACCATAATCTGATTGAACGGTTTTCACTTACAATACCTTTAGCAAAAGTATACACCCTCTGATTGCGTAGCTTTTTTATGGGCCAGGAATTCAATAATGGCTGGTCACTGAAAATCATTTTAATATATTTTTCCTTTTTTTCTTGTTCCAGGCATAAAACAAAAAGAAGATATAACGAACGAAAATGAAATTGAAAGAACGCTGTATATGGAGTTTGACTTAATGGTCCCTCGAATGTTTTCAGAAGTTCGTTCTTTTCCTTGTGGATGCCGTTAAAGATATGTAGAATAATAGCGCTTTATCAATTTACCTTTACTTTCATACATGCACGCACATAGACACCTATATGTACGCATTTACACGATCTTTTAATATTTATGCGTGAAATGCTTATACGTTGAAGTCCATCTAGCATTTCTCTGAGTATCTCTTCAGAAACAAATAAAAATACGATCATTTAACTTCACGTATTCTATAGATTTACACACTTTTCGACAATAGGAATAATGATTCCTACTCTCAAAGATTGAGTAAATGTATAAAATAGTACATTTTATGGAAAATAATGGGTACCATCAGAAACATTAGGCTGTATAAAAGTTTTTGAATTTGGAAGTTGGAATATCCTTCTGAAACTTATGGAAATAAATTATATAGGTATTTTTATTCGCATCCAAGGCACTACGGAATATGACACAATGTCGGGATTTACAGTGGGTGTTACCATGGAAAAATGCACAAGTGCGGCATTTCCACCTTTTGATAAGCCGGGCAATTCCCGGGGTGTACTAGGTAATCGGTATTTTCCCTGGTTTCCCCACTGAAACGAGATGTGACACAGTGTCGGGAAACCAATTGCGTACACCCGGGCCAAGGACAAAATTTACCAAGTACTGCATGCATAATGTTCGATTAGTGTGCTAAAACATTCTTCAGTTTAAACATAGTAATTGAAAATTGAATTTTCTATCGAAAACTCATTAGTTGAATTCTCATTAATCAAGGGATTCCTGTATTTTCAAAAGCTTCATCTCAAAGGATAAGTAGTAATGCTTATTCTATGATTCCATTAAATTTTATTGTACCTGAAATAATTTTCTAATACCCAGTGAATTTTATTAATATACAAATCGCTGCATGATATCATACTAAATTTTTAGGTCGTGTGAATCTTCCAATAAGAGAGAAAAAGCAGTAGAATACAATTTCGATAGACGAGTGTATTTCGTAGCTCGTGCAACATTATAATCACTTCAAATCCCTCGGGAAGATACAAATGTAGTTAGGTGAGATTATATTTTTGTATTTGGTAATATATTTAAAATCGTTTTATTTGTTATTATTAATACATGATTTATTTCTTTTCAGAATCTGTACTCATGGCTGACCATTAAACGTATCTGCTAGTTTGCCGAGAAAAGATTCTTACAAATACGTTTGTGTGTTATTATCTCCTGAAGATACAATTTTCAAGATTCAATTCAAAATCGAATCATTCTAAACCATTGATCCTCTTCTATTACTAGATTTTTCCTAGATTCAGTTAGAATTTTCTATCTTTTCGTTTAACTTTGAATTGTCAATACTCAATTCCCTTGACAGTGGGTTTCCTCTCTTTTCTTTTCAATTTCCTCCATTAAACATTCACTCTTCATTGTTTCCAGTAATTTCTTGAAATTTACGTTTGGGATGCTTTGCTATTTTCTCTTCAAATCCATTTTTAATATTTACAATAATAGGTTTTAATACACGATTTAATGCAACAGACGTTTGTCTATCAGTTTTCTTTTATTCTATCCATTTCAATATTTCTCATCATTTTAAGAATTTATTTCGTTTATAGTTCAAAGCAGTGCATTATTTATTCTGTATAGCTTCACCTCCCACTTGTTTATGCATAATTATGATTTTAATTTTATTCTATCACTTTAGCCTTTAAGTTCTCCATTCATATTCCCCAGAAATATAAACGAGTTTACTGTTACAATCACATTCAAAATCTATTTCATCGAAAAATTCTCCAAACCTATTACTCAATGGTTTTTCGATCAAATGTATCAGGCATTATAAAATAGTTTTCTATTTATTTAGAGTTACCAATGATAGGCATCCGCTTACCATGAACAGGAGATATTGTGAGATTCGTACAATATAAAAATATACATACTTTTATTCTTGTCCATATTGTCACCTCCACTTTCATGGCTGGTTACTTTCCTAGAATGTCCCTTAAACTTTGGCTGAATAATCAAAACGTAAAAAGTAATAACAATAATCATTTTGACGTTTCTATCTATTGTTTAATATGATGATCTGATTAATAGTTGTATTTACTACGTTAACTATTCGTTCGAAATTTAACAGAACTCAAATACTTCGAATCAAATTCAACACTGCCAAACCAATCCGAAACACAAACAAGTTAAATGTCAGTTGAAAAAAATACAACAGTCGACAAGACAATCTTCACTAACGTTTGCTTCATAACCGTTTTCTGGATACAATTTAGCACTTTTCTTGTCACCACATACTTTATCTTCATCTCATCATAAACTTCGATAAATACAGCAAGATATCTGCGTGTATCAGTGAATGTCTTTCGAACGAGAAGCATCTGTTCTATTTTATGTCGATGTCAGTTTTTTCCCCCGGACACCATGATTGCAGAAGATGTTCTCCCTGCCGACGTGCCATCAAAATGGAGACTCCAGCCGGCAATTCGAGATGGAGACTGAACGTCGGATAATGATGGGTTATCAAGACAGGCGGAGACGAAATGAATCGGAAGGGTTGGTAATTTGCATTGATTTGGCGAATGGAGAAAAGATGAAATTTGGACGAGGAGAGAATGGGAGTTTGAATGTGAAGAAGAGACATTTTGACGCGAAAAAAAAATACAGTTAGGATGGGAAGAATAGAAAACCTGCCAGCAGCGGCTGGAATATTTTACGAGAAAAATAAGGTAGACTTGTTACCGACCTGCAATACAAAGAAAAAAAGTCATTTTTGTCATTTTGATTAGAGGTTTATTTGCAAACTTGTTTTTGTCTCAAATTCGGTGCTTTCTTTTTTGTGATATTTTTCGTGATTGAAGTTGATTTTACTTTGCTTTGGATACAACCTATCTTTTTATGTCGAGTATTGGTTTAAAGTAGAACATTAACAGGAAATAAAAAGAAAAAAATGGTTGAAATATTGAAGGGCATGAGAAGAAGAAATGACTCTTGATGGACAATGAATGTACAGAAGAACATTAAATATTTCAGAGCTAGAAAGTAAAAAATCAAAATCTAAATGAGGTAAATGAAAAACCATGAAAGTATAAGATCGCAAGCAATAAAAAACGATTAAAACAAAGACATTAAGCAATATAAAAACGAAATAAAAATTTGCCAAGTGGAAGAGCGGCAAAAAAACTACCAATACAACAAAAAATAAGAAACGATTGAAAAGATAAAAACTCGAGAGAATTAGAAAAAAAGAGGTAAGAAAAAGTTAAGGAAAATAGCCGTCAAGAATAAAAAATATGTTAGAAACACGCGGACGAACAACGTTCACCGAATAGAAGGAGTGAAAAGAGGTCATTGAATGAAGAAATCAAATTAATAAAAAAAAGCTAAATCAAATCGTTAATTCTAGTATTTAAGAGCGTGAAATTGCTCTCCTGTTTTAGGAAGGGCATATTTATTTGATGTCAGCTTTTCTTGTCTATAAAGAAAAAAACATCCAAGTACTTTATTACAAGGTTTCTACGAATCCACTTCTTTCCTCATTTTAGCGTTAGTTTTTGCTTTATATGTTTTTTTACAAAATTCTACTGTATTTATAACGAGATTAAAGAAAATAAAAAGAATGTTTTCGTTGCACAATTTGCGATACAATATACAGTTAATTAGTCCTTCGAGAGAGAATATCACTTGTGATCCAATTTATATTTAAAAATAAATTATTTAGACAAAAGCAACAGGTTTTCAGAGACTAAATGTGTGTTAAAGTTCTGAGATATAAATTCATTTAAGGTCATCAGATTCATATCAATGTGGTTTCATTATGTAAAGCTTCGAGACCTGCATATGGCACCTGCATAGGGCTTTGTAGAAGTCTATCGTTTGCTCTCGTGTTAAAACTAATAAGATGTACGACGTCGATATTACAATACCTTTTCCATGACAAAATGTGTAAGATACAAAGGATAAGAAAATAATTATTCCTTACGGGTATTTCTACATATATCTACTGCTTTTCATAGAAATCCTCAGATTTTCGACAATCATTAGGAAACATTGCAAAATAAAATGTCCTTGAGGATGATTTCCAATCGACACTACGCAATGATAATCTTAGAATGATCCTTTAAGAATTGAGATAAAAAGCAATAAAAAATTAGAGCAAAATTATTAATTTACAATATTGCATCTAAGAAAAAAAATATTACTATGCTATCACTACTACTACTATTACTAAAATACGAATTCAGGCAAAGATTTTAGCGTATCAAACATTTTGGAAGAACTACAATGATAAACTATATGGATAACTCTTAAAAAAGGAAAAAAAAGCAAAGGTTTGTTATTATATTTTAATCATCAAGACAGGACGATAATATAGGAATGTGGATTGGAAGTTGCTTATAGGTTTATTTTCTCATCAGTTATACAATAACATTATTACCATAAAAAAGAACATAAACGGAAGAGACTGCTTGTTAAAAATGAATAAGACTATGTTAAAAAAAAGAATTAGAATATTGCTTTTTAATATACATATTAGCTGAAAGAGTAAATGTAAGTATCAATTAAAATGAATTAACAGTGGAAATCATATACATGAGGAATGATCCGATGAAAAAAGTTCTAACCAAGACATGAAATTATGATCATTCAGGTATTGTAAAATTCCAGTTGCTTCTGTAATTGTTTGATCTGCATTTGATGTTGACTGACTTTCAGTAAGGCAGCATTTTAAAGGTTGCAAATGGAATACTGACGTCCATCTGCTTCTTTAGAATGGGTACACGTTATGGTGAACTTGACAGGAATGTTAGAATAATCAAAATGTTAGAGAAAATATACTTGCATTCCGTGTAATATTTGTTACATTTCTCAATATTAAATTAAGTTGACGTGCATAACAGTGAATGAAATGTGCACTACTATAAACCTTTATATTTGATTGAACTTTTTAGCCTTTCATGACATCTTCACCATCAAATATCTGATCTATCAGTTATTGTACGTTTCATTAAAAGAGTATATCTAATTGTTCTAGAATTCATTTTGATATGCAATCTACTATTTGGTTTTCTGGAATAGGGATAAAAAAAAAAATCGGTAAAATATTTCTTCATTCAGCACCTACCATATAACAATGACCAAAGTGTGTTCCAAAACATTTAATGTGTCATCAGCCATAGCGACTACAAACGAAACTTGTAATGTCTGCCCTTATCTCCTCATAGTATATTTGTAGCAAGTAGTCAAGTATCTCAATCTGAATGGTCATATAAACACTTTTGAAAACCGTACCGGTTTCTCTTTAAATCTGCGTCTAATTTAGATGCAACATTTATTAATTCTCTAAATACACTTGTATTTACTAAATCATCTTTTTTCATCGTGTCCTCGTAAGGGAGTTTACAATTTTCCACAAAATAAAATACCGTCAATTATTTTGGATAACATTTCATGTTCCTTTATGACCCTCATGTTATAATCATTAATTAAAAAGTTTATATGCCTAAGTGACAGTGAAACCCCTTTTCCAATATGATTCTTCGACTTCTTTTATTTTGTTTACATTGATAAATTATCTTTTGTCGACAATTCATCACCTTCAATGAGCAAACTGAGAAGCAAAACAATGCATTTTCACTTTACAGCCGAAGCGCCAACTTTATATCGGTACCATTCAGAATTAAAACTACGAATATACGTCTTGTTGTTAATTCAGGCTGAGATATTTTAACATAAGGTTTGAAAAGCTTCTTTTCTTAACTGTAACTTCCCCATTGAATGACAGCTGTGAACTATTAAGCTGTTGATGTTCACTTACTATCACAGAATTTATTTCTTGGGGAGTCAAGCAGGTCATGGTTAAATTATTCAAATTTTCTATACAATAAAACGACTGAAAAAGCCCTACAAAACAATGAATCAAATAGAATAGCTGAAAGCATGGTAGCCATCTACAGTTAATCAGTCCAGAATATGGTACACAGTTTTTAAACACAACACACTGAATCAAAAATAAACATCTTACACTCTGACTATAGCGTCGGGACCGCTGAACGAGAGTGCTCTCTCTAACTAGCGTTCAGCTTTTTTCATGTACATGCGCGCGTGCGCACAACAGCCAAATACGCATCACTAGAACTATAAATCACACAGTACCATGTAAGAATTTTTTTTTTTTTTTACATGAACGATGTGATGGCAGCTGACATGAAGCTTAAGGATTATATAACGTACAAATAAAAATGATAAATTAAAGGAAACATTATATTGAATGTTATTAATAATGTCCAATAAAATTAGGGGATCCTGCACTTCCACGATGTCTATACTGCTTGTTAGGTTTAAATCAAGTAAAAGTCACCTAATCATTTCCTAACTTCCTAACAAAATAAAACGAATAGCAATAAATTCTGCCTCTTGAAAAAATGAATTTATCAGTAAAATTAACAGCGTAAATGTAACTAATCATCCGATTTCACGTATTCAGTTACGTGTAGTTGAACAATTTTCCCAAATATGATAACATTGTTTCGTTGCACTAAGTATATTTATACTTGTGCATTTTGTAAGAATCTAAATGTAAATGTGGATAAATTTGTTACTCGTATTCATTTAACTCTTTTTACACCATCTCGACTTTCTCTGACAAGGACAATGTTTTCTGTAGATGGGAAAATTCATTTAATGGTTAATCATCTTTCATCTTTTCAATTATTATATATGCATTAAGAATATACATGAATTAATATAAAGAAAAAGAAGCATTCTCTAGTAAGAAATCACATGTGAAGATCACGTGACATTTCAAATTCAATCTAAATATGTGTGCGTGTGTATGTGTGCATATATTTTGATAGAATATGCTTGTTATAAGAAGAGATAATCAGTTCAAAGAAACTTGTACATATCAATTCACTGAAAGCTTCATGAATGCTTAGTCAATGACTTCATGATAATCTGAGTATCAGTCGTATTTCAAGAAATATTTTTCCATTTTCTTTTCTGGTTTTCATGGAAATGTATAAATTGTCACTAAAACATTTTAAATTGAATCTTTCGTAATGTACACATTTATTTTGCATGGATTAAATGATGAACTTAAATAGTATCATAATTCCTTATTTATATGAGCTGCGAAACACTTTCAGTTGCAAAGATTTACTAAATAAGTATTACGGTTATTTTTACATATAAAATATTAACATTCAGAGCCCATAATTAAGAAGAATAATACTATTGTCATAAAATTAATCTAGTGTATACTGTTATTAGTGAACGATTATACTTCGATCACTATTAAAGTGCTTTGTTTCGGAACTTCGTTTACATCGAATATAGGACAAAAATTATCAACCCAAATCTTTAGTTTAGGTAACCATATTCTGTTTGAAATAATCAGTGGAAAATGCTGTTAATTGTTCTCATGATTGAAATAAACTTTTTCAAACCGTTGCCAGGATTTATTTTGCATGGACATATATGGATTATCGATTTGTTTTGAATGGTAAGGTTTATAGATTTTGATTTATTTACATAAAATATTAAACGACAATACATCTTACTGAGTTATGGCAATAGGATTTATTTTACCTGAAATAAGACACGAAAAATATTCTTATTTCAAGACTAATGTAAGTAATATTTTAAACAATTTCTAGAATTTTTATTTTCAAATAAATCGGTGTGAGCCCGATATTCAGTCACGAATAAATGAATATCATTTTTTAATGTTTCATTTCTATTCTGTAATCCTGAAATTCGCATAAATTTTGATTTCTAATCCCGTTAAAAATATACGATGAGCATTTGTTGTACAATTCGCATTCCACAAGTCTATGTGAAATTAAGTAAACTTACAATGTACTTTCAATTCACCTTAAGTTTTTAGTAAATATGTAAGTTTCACTAGTTTGGGTAATCTTTAATAGTTACTAGAAATGGATACACAAATTTTTACCTCATCGATTAATCTGCGTTTCTTTTTCTAAATTTTAAATATAATTTTGATTTCTTCATCCTTAGATCCAGGTGAATAGCAAGTCGTGAAATGATTGCCATATGGCGCTGGGCTTGGTGCTTACTCTGGTTATTTTCTCTCAAGAATTGTTGCAAATTTAATTCTAAAAACTTACTGTATTTTCTGTTGGACATAAATTAATATAACTTTTTCAAAAATGACTAGAGTAAGACGAATTTCCGCTATGGCCAAATTTTTAAAATATATATATATAGAGGAACATTTTATATATGTATAAATATTAACATTTTTCGAAAAAAATCGTTAAATTTAATATAGAACAATAGTTTTGACTTTTCAAATAATAGTATACCTATTTACCTGAGGAACATTCAGAAAATAATGTTTAATATTGATTTTAGAAAAGTAAAATATTCGAAATGTTGAAATTAATCAATTAATTCTGCTGTTCTGTCATTCCTGAACAACGACAGAGATCTTGCCATAACCTCGTTTTCAGGCAAGGATCCCCATCTTAGGATCAGACGAACATCAAATAATTGGATCTGGGCAGGCATATAGAATATGCTCGATGAAGTTTAGCAGCATGGACACTCACCTATCTCAAAGCTAGTGTGGTATATATCTTTTAAAAACATTCAAATATTTGTAACCTCCGACTAAATCCATTCTCATTCTCCTTGTATTAATTAATAACATATCAATCTGCCCAAAATCTAAAAGTAAGCAACGATTCTGTACACTTTCCAGTGAATCGAAATCCTAGAAGTATATACCAGCGGGCCCTCACACAACAAGATGTGATACAAGGTCATAGTTTTTAAAGTGAGTTTATCATCAGTATCGTGGAAAAAATTCCCAAACCGTTTCAGTACGTCCTTGTTTAGGGACGCCTGAGGTGCCGGGCACTTTCTGAGTATAAAGCCTGGTATTATGCTCCCCCATTAGGAATCGATATCCTTATAGTATGAACTCCAGAAATGAGCCCCATATTCAAGTACCGACGCATAGATGCATACAAAGTTTTCACGTTGTTTGTGGTTACAACCAATAAAACGAGTTTGATCATGCCATTTCTTTAGTTTGCATACTTTGAGATGATTTGAAATTAGGATTTCTAATATTTTTGACACTCAACGTCATCTAAACTACCATTTAGAAAACAGTTTAATTGAGTTTGCCACCAAATTTTAAAAATATAAATTCCCAGTGTTATCTTTTAAAATTCTTGTTGCTCCAGGCAACTAAAAATTTACAATTTTCTTGAAGTGCAGGACAATCTTGAAGGTTCCAGGTCCTGCGATACAGTTTAACTTTACCACCAAACAGTTTACTTGTAGATATTAAGATACCAGGCATGTCTCTGACGAGTATTAGAAACAGAATAAGTCCAAATATGGATAGGAGTCAAACGAAGATACAGGGAATACTTTAACCCAAATAAAGAAAGTTGGCAGATAAGCAAACATATATATACACACACACACAAATACTTTTCTGTATAGATGTAACTAATATCTATGCAGATTTTTGGCCCATTTCAGTTCGTATAATGATAGATGATCAGAGTCAACCGACACGTGTCTGAACGCCTCACCGACAATTTAACTCTCCTCATATTCACTGTTCATTTTCGTAAACATTCAATAATCACAAGTTAACATCAATGAGCCAGTTTTATCCGCATGAATGAATTGAATTACACATCTCTTCTTTATAAACAGATTTAGATCAAATGCCGTTTCCAGAGACTTACTTGTCAGAAGATAAAAAAAACAAAACAAAAACGAATTCTTTATTGGCATACAGTGTTATTAAATAAAAATTACCTCAATGCTTTTTAATTTTATGGACCCTACATCACACACACACACACACACACACACACACACACACACACACACACACACACACACACATATATATATATATATAATCATTTATTCGAAAATTATAACATAAAAATGTTATAAAATTACTGCAAAAATAACCATTTTGTTTCAACACTTCGGGTGTCTTCTCAAGTGATTGTGTTGAATGTAGAATAAAGTTTTTTAAAAGGTTCAAATCAATCAAACACCTCTTGGTTTACTTCCCCTTTCAATCTAATGGTTAAAACTAAAAGTTTACCCTCGCAATAGTTTTCCCTAATCTTTTTCTTATAGTTTTCATGGATTATAGAACTTAGTGAGCATTCTACAGAATTTTGAATATACGAGCCGTCTGCAAAATTATTTAATTTACTTCATATGAAAATAAACTTGTATCCCAAACTAAAAAAGTGATAAAACTTAGAAGGAACAGACACTTCACGACTAATTACAGACATCTTCTGTAAAAAAAAAGGGAAAAATGCTTTTACAATAGCAGATATAAACCTATTTCTCTGTCATGCTAAATATATCTAGTATCTTAATAAATGTAAAAGAGTAGATGTTATATAAATCATCACTTTAGTTGCGTCTTACCCAAGTAATTTACACGTAAATATCTATAGATGGTTATCGCAGTATTACTGAGAGAAAAGAGATCAAATTAAAATTTTATAGTTAAAAGTGAAATGAATTTGATAAATTACATTATGTTAATCCATATTTACTAAATCAAAATTAAAATAAAAAAATTGTGGACAATTTTAAAGTGTAGAATCGATGCAGTTTCTAATATCCGCCTCCAATGAATTTTATTTTATGAAACGAACGAGTATTTCAGAATCACCCTATTTATTTCTTTGTATCAGAGGATAGTCTTTAGTATATCAGAGGGAAAAGGAGTCATAAATTTACTAGAATCTTTTGATTTGCCCAGGGCAAGCCAAAAGCATTAGGAAATAGGTTTCAAACTACTCTTTCTGTATGTAATAGGGAGGAGAAATTTGGAGAACGTATATCAGCGAAGTGAACTTAGTGATTCTGAGCCACGTATGACAGAAGAATTGTTACAAAAGTCTCAAGTCAATATGAAACAAATGTGAATTATTTGTGAAGATCACTCGCAAGCGAATACGTTTTGTCTTCAATATCGTATAAAGTGGTAAGGAAATGCAATATTGAGCTTTAATTCGGCAGCTAATTGATTTGGACGATCGATAATTTCACTCCGTTTCTTACGAGGGCAATGTAAGTGAATATCGCGCTGAAAGAGTTTTCAACATCTGTATTGGCAAACCTTTATTGGCTTCGTACTGTCAAATGAAACTCTTTACAAAGATTTATTAAATGCCGCCTGAGATTCTACAAACCAGCGCAATTTTAGAGTAAAAATGTATAATAAAAACGAAAGAACTGACTAGTTCCATGCAGTTATAGGAAGTTCAAAAGAGGGAAAATATAAGAATTTGAAAAATGAAAAGGTTTAATATGATAAATAGCATTTAATGTAAAGAATGAGCGAGAGAGAAATAACGTCTAATGAAGTAAATGAAAAATCGGAAAAAATAATGAAGTGAAAATGGAAATGTAGGGTAAAAAAAATGATAAAATCAGATTTGGCGATGATGTCAAAAGAGAATCGAGAAAAACCAAGAAAACTGAACTTGTAGATGATTATATCGTTACAGGATTTATCCACCCAGAAGAATGACAACACGAATTTTTAAGAATGAAATAAGCTATTTACGATCTGTTACAGTAGTAGTTTAAATTGTCACTTTAATATGATACGTGACCTATTGGCTAGAACAAGCCCTATCTCCACTTCGATCTAACTGTAACAAAAAAGAAAATCAACTATATCGCAACTTGCTTACCTGGCAATTGGTTCGGAATAGGCAATCACCCAATGACTTCGCCTTTATATGGGTTTTGGCGTATTTGCCAGACTGTAATCTGTGTGACCTTGGTTTAGAGGAAGTGAATTCGTAGGCCTTCCGACATTACTATAGGGTTCGCCGCCTATGCGTCTATGTTGGCGACTGGACGGGTCGTATCGCTCCCGAACAGCTCTTGCTTAGTGGTCGAGCATACGCGTGTTATAATGTGTCGTCCCGTATTCTGAGGTGAAATGGATAATGATTCTATCGCTGCTAGCTACGGTTCGAATAGCGATTTGGTCGAAGCGAATGCAGTAAATCTTCCGATGTGAACGTTATTTTCAACAGGATCAAAACTGATACTTTGAGGATCAGCTCAGGATAAGAACTGATAGAAATCATTTCATATCAAATGATTTCAGCGAAAAGTGGGAAATTATGGATAGCCTGGTTCGCATGAACGGGGCCAACCTTTAATGTCTTTTTAAAAAGGAAAATCAAGGACACATGGCCCAGTAGATAAAGGCGTTGATTAGCCCCAATGACTAGATCCGAAAGTTGTGAGTTCAATACCAGGCTACAGCAGTGGTGAACCTCAAAGTTGTGTTAAAAGGAAATAACTGATACATCCAGAAGAGGCTTGGCATGTGTGACTAGAAAAATCTACCTCAGTGGTTAGGTTCGAAATTTCAGTCACCTGAAAAGGCCCGGAGCATACAACGGTCGAAACGTTTTGAATATGAAAATGAAGATGAGGATAACTGCCCGAATAATGTAAATAATATAAATAAAGAACTTTTGTTATTTTTCTTTTATTTCTCATATATAACAAGCACGTACTATTTTTATATATTGCTTGTTTAAAAAAGAAGATTTGTGGTTGCAAAATCTTGTTTTAAAAGTATATATATATTTCTGAAGCGTAACCTGTGTATGGACCGTACGGACAAACTTTTCTCGCGATTTTGAGCTGTAGCTATCCATTTCGCATGCGGCTTGTATGGCACGGGTTGGGATGGTATAAAATCCCGTAGCCGACGGTGGAGTAGAAGTTGTGCTAGGGATAGCCCAATGGTCTGGATGGGCGTGTTCCTGTATTGAATGATATCCTGTGCTGCTCTGTTATTATCTAGGGATCCTTGAGTCCCTGTGTTACTATGTACTATCTTTTTGGCAGATTTGACAGCTAGCTCAGCACGGCCATTGGATTGAGGATAGGCAACGGATGATAGTCTGTGTTTCACCAGCCAGAGATTCAAGAATTGTTGGAATATTAGCGATTTGAAAGGTGAACCATCATCAGTGCAGAGTATCTCTGTAGCACGATAGGTCTTTATTATATCTAAAAAAAATGAGCTTATTCTGGAGGCATCTGCGTGTCGATGGCTTAATTGATAAAGAAAGAGCTATCCAGTATTGACAAGGTACTGCTGACCACTGACATGGAACAGATCCATGACTATTTGCTGGAATGTCCAATCTGGCGATCGTGTGAGAGTGATTGAATCTCGGGGTTGACAAGGGGTAATGTTTGAGCACATCATCAATTTTCCCTAACATTATTGATTGCAGCGTTCATCCCGGGCCAGTAGATGGAATCATTGGCACGGGCTTTCGTGCCAACCACATCCTGGTGTGCTGAATGCAAACTAAGCAATATTTTTTTTCCGGTGAGAATTTGGAATCACTATCTTTCTATCCAATAACACTAAGTCATCAGTGCTATGGCGGTGTCTTACTTCCCAATATTCGCGGAGTAAAGGTGCGGTGAAATGGCACGTTTTGGGAAATCCGTGGTGTACTGTATTTATCAATTCTTTGTATTGTGGATCATTGCGCCCTGCTGCACGGATGAGGTCTGGCGAGGTGATGGCTATGTTGTCGGTGATCCCAAATTCCGCCGTTAAAACAGTCGGTTTCATGACATTGTCTATTTTATCAGATTCTAGAACGACAGCCTGAGTGGGTTGGATATAAAATATGCTCAATAGGGCCTATATCATTATAACTGGGTTGCGGGAAACGGCATCCGATCCTCTGTGCCATTTCCCAGGCGGGAAAATAGATAGTAAAATTAACGGGGGGGGGCGTGATTTTGTTTAAATCCTTGTCATCGAACAACTCTTTCAGTGGTTCATGGTCTGTAACCACTACGATACTATGGTAACCCATGATAAATATACGATATTTTTCTAATGCGCATGCAATTGCTGCTACTTTACCTTCTATTGACGCATATCTGCGCTCAACATCGGTGCTAAATCTGCTGCCGGCAAATATTAGGCACCGGCTTAATGGACAAAATATCGGGGCTTCTCGATTGTGCATAGACAATGTTTTTGTAGGAGTAGAAAACCCATTTCTTCTTTATTCCAGACCGGAGCAAGACATGTTATTCGATTTTTGTCAAATGTCATTACACCTTTACGACGATGACCTATATGAAGTGCTGGAAGGCGTCTTCAAGGCTCCGGTTCCATGTAAAATGGGAGTTTTGTTTTACGAAATCGCGAAAAGGTAACATGACTGGAACTACTGAGTATACCCAGGCTACTTGATTGACTCAACTAAAGCACGATCTTGCATTGGTGATCGTTTTGGGAACTGGGAAATTCAATATTGCTTGTAGCATGGAATCAGAAGAGGTTACTCCAGAGGGAGTTATTTGGAGGCCTCCAAACTGTACTACGTCCTGACAAAATTGGAATTTGTCAGTGTTGAGAACGATTCCGTTCTTAACACAGTGAAGCAAAAAAAATCGAAGGTATGATAGAACGCTTCGGTGATGTTGTAGTCGTATAATAGTGTGTCGTCCACGATTTTGATTTTACGGTGAATATCCTTTATTATCTTGTCATATCGGCGTGTGTACGCGTCTCTAGATGCAAAATAGACTTGAGGCATTCTGAGGTACATAAATCTTCCCCATTTCGTAATGAAGGTGGTAAGTGGCTGGGATTCTTTGTCTAATGGTACTGAGTGGTACCCATCGACAGCGTCTAACACAGATTTTTTTGTTTTAGGTGGTACCTGAAGTGCCAATTGGAACGGTGACCCAATATGATATGCCTCCCGTTTACATTGGGAATTTAGGTGTTGGTAATCAATAGTTCTGCGTGGTTTACCATTTTTTATGCTGTGATGACCATTGTGCTGCACCAAACTGTGAGCCTGCCAATAGGTACTGGGGCTAATATTCCTCTTTCTACGTCTTTTCAAAGGTCCCGTTTTACTGGTTCCTTGAAATAGAAAGACACGGGAATTGGGCTCTACCTGGCTTTAGGGATTGTGCCTTCTTTTAGATATATGTGGGAAGCGATTTCGCAGTTAATTCCCACTTCCGTCAGGTTTGGGGTTGTAGTTTAATTTTTCATGGGCATCTCTGACGGGGATGTATTGCATGGCAACGTCACCTTTGTTTGATAATGTTGCAAATTTTTTGTGGAAATTTTCATGCATCTAAATTTCGGTAAAAATCTTACTTTTAGCTGTCCTTATGAGTGAAAAGTGTATGACAATATATGACAAGACATACAGTTACAGTCTTATAATGGCTTCTTATATATGTCAGGATCAGATGTATAATAACTGTTTGTCACGACGAATTAATTTTAATACATTGAATGCTGAATTTATAACCAAGAATATTTGATGAAGCTTTATAAGTGTTCAATTGTTCGGCCAGGAAACGAGATTTATCAATACAAGAAGTGAACACATTTTCCCGGCAAGTACTGGATAACAGAATTTCTACTGTAGCACGAAGTACAAATAGGTTTGAACAAGAAAATATGAAATTTCAATTGTTGAAAGCATTTTTAATGTCCAAGCAAGAATTGTTTTCGAAGTTAATAAACAGCTTTATATTTTTTTTATTTTTCTGTTATCTCTCCTCGTTTATTTCCGTCACGTTATATACCATAAGGTATTGATATCCATGAAATGATATCACAACTATAAATAATTTTATATCAATTTTATTTAAGTTAATTCATATGTTCAGAACCTGAATATTTTGTTTCAATTCATAATGAATTTAAAGGAATTTTTTTTATTATATGCCTTTATAAAAAAAAGCTAGAATACATAACAAATGTTTCTTTTCCTTTGCATAGCAAGTTGAAAAATTCATTGAATCTCTATGAAAGTACGAAAGGATCTTTTTAGAAATAATTTGAAGTGCATATTTTAAAAAGAAATTTTAAATATAAAAGTGAACAGTAAAAAAAGTTATGAGAAGTTTTATATATTTTCACAAAAAAGAATAAATTGGAAAATAGAATTAACAATTTTATATTTTGAATGCAGCAGCAAATTTCTAATATTTTTTTATGAATTGAATTATGTTAGAAATAAAAACATCTATTTCTACTTATGCAACGAGAAAGGCTTCTAGATATCTATGAGATAAAGAAAAATGCTTTTCAATATAGAAACAAAGCACCAATTAATGCCACTCACGGCCTACCATATAATTCAAAACAACCGTTGTTTCCCAATTAGCAAACAAGTTACATCCATCATATTTAGTCCACATCATCCTGATAAACAAAAGTGAAGATGGAAAAGTGAAAGAATGTGGGTAGGGTATTGTGGTATTGATCATGTTCACAAGTGAATGATCGCTGAATTCAGCACAAGTGATAGTCACGTAATATTTCTTTCCTAGCACACCTTAGGCGGCTCCCAATCCTCAGCCACAAATCTTTCAACTTTTCATTCCTCAGTCACAAATTTCCCGCTGAGGACGTTTAGCCTTTAGCAGAATAGTGTTTTTACCACCTGCCAATGGTCGCTACCTTGAAGTTAAACGCAGACATTATAACTGTCAACACTAAGGAAATAGTCAAGAATCTGCTTGCGATCAGTCTTGTGTAAATTCCTATATAAAAATCATTAGCTTACATTATCTCATTACTCCTACACGTTTTCAAACTGTACATACTCTTATGTAGCATTAAAGCTAGATTGCATTAATTACTGTCGAAAATGAATTCAACTGAAAAGATCAGCGTGGGGAGAGGTGGTGAATGACCTGGTTGAAAAAGCAGCTGTCCTTCATTTGCGACACTCTGCGCTAGGGTCAGGTAACTAAAACGAAGAATAGCGCTACTGCGACGGATGTAATATTAAAAATGTATCCATATTATTGTCATCACTGTGTTTGTAGATAAGAATAGAAATGTAATTTCGCTTAATGAACGAACTGGTAAACACGGAAGAAAATTTGGGTTAATTTGCAGTGTAACACCCGTGCTCAGTTCGCATTACAAATTTCCAGAATACTTACATTTATGTGCAATTGTACATGCTCCATTGTAATCTGGCTTGATAA
The DNA here is from genome assembly GCA_963932145.1 of Acanthosepion lycidas. Lineage (NCBI taxonomy): Eukaryota > Metazoa > Mollusca > Cephalopoda > Sepiida > Sepiidae > Acanthosepion > Acanthosepion lycidas. The sequence continues at coordinate 70,519,431 of OZ010577.1, forward strand.
ATTTGAGGCCTGACTTGGCTTTTTGTGAGCTTCCGAGTCGGCGTCTGTCGAACTGTCTGCATTAGCAGAGAGGAACCCGGACGAAGCTTTGCCGAAGGGCAAGGTTTCGTTCGGGGAGGTAGACAGGGCCTGAACCCGTCTAGGCGGGTTCAAAGGCTATATTTTTGGCCGAGCTTAGGGGCTCGGAGATACCCACATTAAACCGGCCTTGTGCCACATTCGGTCCTCGTGGGTGGATTGATAAATACCGGGCTTGATAAATTTGATAACGTAACTAGAAGATCAGGGACTTTCTACAGCAATCATTTCAAATTATTAGTAAATAATTTTGAACCAGAAACAAACGTAGTTATTGTAATTTTCTTTTGGCATATGAACATTAATATTAGGTGCAAATAAACACAAAATGACTTGCTTACCTAATTATTTTTATATAGATAATATGAAATATAGCAAATACGATGAATTTTAACGAAATGAAATAGTCAAACAGAGGCCCGCAGTAATAGTCAATCTGATTTTCATTGACTGAATTGTTAAAGACAAATAAAGAATCTGATGCTCTGGCCAAATTTGGCGGATTGAAATAAAAAAGTCAGTGAGCGAGCGAATCAGAGAGATTATAGTTTTTCGTGTGGGATTTATTTATTCTTAATTTCTGCTTTCTTTTTCAAACGCTTGACAGTTTTTCTGCCAAAATTGATACTGTGCAAAATTAATACTAATGATTAGTTTTCTTTCTTTTTATAAATATTTTTTTTTTATTGAAAATATTAATTTGAGGGAAAAATCCTTTAAAAATGCGTTATTTTTCTTCCCACACTAAATTGTCAGCAGTTGACCGAGAGAAGCGAGAGCCATATTGCGATGTGAGATGCTTAACCATTCCGAGTTAATTAGATCATCTTGTACATTGCCAAAAAGACGTAGAAGGCTAACAGACCAATAAAAGTATCAGATACTTGGACTGTGTTCTTAGATACTGGAAATACAGAAGATGATTTTCAGCAAATAGCGATGGAAAAAAAAAACAGCAAAGCATTTATTGTAGAATTTAGAGAGAACAGGAGAAATACCAAGCACACATTTTTAAGGACTATTGCAGGGATACCATCAAGTCCACATGCTTTTGTGGGGATCCAGTTTCGAAATGGTAGCAGAAACCATGGATATATATATATATATATATATATATATATATATATATATATATATATATATATATATATATATATATGAATATCACTCAATAGAGACTGAGTTCTGAATGGAAAGTCAAGCAAAGGTATTAGGTTGGTGCAAAAATAATGTCATTTTCTCACATATGTTACTATGTGAGAAAACGATATTATTTTTGCACCAACCTAATACTTCAGATGAGTCAGGAGTAGAATTTACATATAATTTACAGGCAAAACGTTCTGCTTTATCATTAAAATATGTTAACACGAATTGCGTAAAGAGAGGAGGGATAAAAATACTTATTTTTATTTAAAACACAATTACAGAACTGCCAGTAGTCACGTGAACCAAACTTTAGAGGATATACGTTGCACCATTCTATCAGCTAATAAAGGCTAAGCCTCTTCGAGGACTTGTTTACTGCTAAATGATTACCCATTCGCCCATAATGTCAGTAGGACGGTTTCATTTTGGCTATAATTACCGCTAAGTTCTGACCTTCAACATCTAGCCAATTTGGTATGGCATTAAATGTGAGGCTGAAACATTACTTTCCAATTTTCTCGTCTGGTCTAATGAAACATGATGTCCCCGTACTTTAGGAAAAATGCACCGACCTGTTGCTACATGTTGAAGCACGGTAATTTCTGTTCTTCGCCCCATGTACTCCACGTTGACCACATGTTCTTTGTTCTGGAGCTTTATTAACTTGTGTTTATGTTACTGGTGAGGGCAAAAAATATCCCATCTTGGGAAAACTCTCTCTCTAACAATTTGTTGTATCTGAATTCTCAGATTTGTCAGGGTTCTTATGACGTAATCCCTGACTTTTTTAAATGATATTATATGTTTATTTTTGTCTATAACGGACAGTGAGGCAATTCTTTTTTGTACCGCCTTCAAGAGATTTTTGCCAATCATTCTTGAGTTTGTTTAACAAATCTGTCTACGTCAATCAGAAAAGTAGAAGCCCAGCTTTGTGGAGGTGCACCAATAAACCATAGTATCATCTGCACATATATTTATTAATAATCTGATAATGTCCTGTGTGAGAGCGTTAATATAAAACAGTATTTAGGGTTCGCCTGAATTGATCTCCTTAGCTTAGTGAAGGTGAATCTAAGAAAATTATAACTGAGGTTGTCATATTTAAACTATTAGTTGTTAATTAGTTTTACACTGAATTAAAATCTTTGTCACCGTAATTGTCATCACTGCCTGTGTGCTTATCAATTAAATTTAGTCAAGTGTTGACGGAGTCTAAAAATATGCATTACGACCAGAAATTATTATTTTTACAATTTATTTTCATATTAACGTAATTTACCACTGCAGATCAAGAATACATTTTGTAAAAACATTTATAAAGCATAATAGTGTGTTCAATTTGTTATGCATACTTATTGCAGACTGATCCCACTACGGAGGAAAAAATAAACAAAAAATGCGCAACCCTCCAAATTTCTTAAAAATTAAATGTAAAAATAAAGTAAAACGAAGAAATTAGGATCTAGAATGCTTAATGAATAGGGGTAAATAACACCCTCCAGATTCGGAATTTAAAAAAAAAATATCTTCGTTCACCTGTTTTATTCAATGTTTCACCAATATATTCCCTGCCGCGCTGAATAGTTTTCCTTCTCTAATATGAGTGTTCCGTCATTTGATTTTAAGCAGCATGTTGACAAGCGAGTCTTCTGTTCTGTTAATTGCCTTATTTGTCGGTGCATATCTCGTTTGTTGTTGGTACACAATCACTGTACTTCTGCACATTATTTGTTTAGCCACTCTTCTTTAGCCTGTCTGCATTTGGTCCTTATTTCATTGAGTAATTTTCTGTATTCTGTTCCGTATCGTGGCATATTTTGCTGTTTCCTTTGAATCATGTTGAAACTCATCAGTCACCAATTCGTTTCTTTTTTCTTTTTCATCCATTCTCCATTGCGATTTCTTCGTTGCTGATGTCACTAACGCGTCTCTTAGTGAGTCTCATTTCGAGTTTCAATTGTGTCCCTCGTATATTCTTTTCCCATTGTCCCTATATTTTTCTTTCAGATACGGGTCGCTCAGGAATTTGTTGTATTGTAAGTTGGGTGCTGCATTAGGTTTCTTCACTTTTCGTAGTTTCATTCTTAGCTTACATATAACAGGGCGATGATCACTCCCGTAGTTGGCACTTGGGTAAGTTTTGCAGGGAACGATGGCATTCCTGAATCTTTTGTTGATAGTTATTTAGTCTATTTGGTTTTTATTGTCTCCTCCTGGTCTCCTCCATGTCCATAATTGTCTCGGCTTGGAACCGTGTGTTGGCTATGACTTAGTCATTGGCCGTACACATTGAATCCATTTTTCCACGTTCTTTGCGGGTATCTAGTTCGAATTTTCCGGCTATATCCCTTGCCCTCTCGCTGCCTACATGATAATGATGACTTCCTTTGATATGCAAAGAGCCTTGGCATTGTCTAGCCATGAGTAGAAATCTTTGATTTTTTTCTAAATTACATTGCGCTGTCGATGAGTACACTATCATGCTAAATATGTTGAAAGGCTTTCTTTTCAGCCATAATACTTTCGGATAGTTGGCAATATCCCAGAACGCATTTCATAAGTATTTTATCTAATATTAATCCTACAACTTTGTCGTTTTTCTCTTCGCCGGCATTAATAATCCTGTATCTGCCTTATAAACGAACATTTTCCTACGCCGAATATCAAATGAGTCACTCATCACTTTAAAGAAAATAAAAATCATGGAATCAGTTTATTTATTCCGAAGTTTCCAATAAGGAAAATCTTACCACACACTCTTATCCGGTTCACTTAGAATATTTAATATTTATTAAGATCAATAGATAAATAATTAGAAATGATAAGTATTTATATAGAAGCAAAAGAGTTTGCAATTACGTTGGTCTTTAAAAAAAAACGGTGACATGTCATCGAGTAAAAGATTGCTCCTTGAGGAATTTAACATGGATTTGACATATTCTTCTTGACCTAAACTACAGTGATTGTGAAAAAGAAATGAATCAGATCTTAAAAAAAGTAGGATGGCTTTCAATGATATACAAGTATTTGGTCCTATTTCTATATGTTCGGTTCTATTTCAGTTTGTTTCTATCAAATTTATATTTGCATTTTTCAGACGAGTAATTTATCACACTTACTCGCCATCCAACAATTACTTATTTTGATAGATGTCAACCAAGATAATTATCTCCCTTCACTGGTAGTTTGTAGGAGAATCCTTACGTGTTTGCAAATCTATTTAAATGAAAGATTAATTAAAGTAGTCTTTTTGGCTTTGATTACTCATGCATCATCTTAACTGATTGTGAATTATTTATTTTAATGTTTTTCTAAGCCAATGTGGAAGGTAAAGCTCATTAACTCAGGCTTGTCATTTGTTTTCGTAGTGATGAAAATAGAATTTTTTTTTCTACCTACACAAAATGAGTCGGCTAAGATTATATATATATATATACACGTGCGCTCACACAGACAAACACATGCGCGCTCACACACACACACGTGTGTGTGTGTGTTTATTTTCAAGTACATTCCAAGCAAGGCATTAAAACCACTGAGACACAAGGTGTTACTGGAAATGGAAGAATGAGAAAACAGAAACAGCATTAAGGAGCGAGTAAAGAAGAAGAGTAATCAAGAGTACACTAGATTGCATTTTAAGTTTTGCTGATTAAATTGGAAAGCATTGATCCTGAAGTGAGTTCCACAAGTGTGATTTGCGAGAAAAGAAAATTACGTAGGACATATATCTAGCCAATTCAACTATATATATATATATATATATATATATATATATATATATATATATATATATATATATATATATATATATATATATATACTAGAATTATTTTCATTTAAAATAAACATTAGATTAATTTATAAAAAGTTAAAAATCTTTTAAAATTCTGTATTAAGAAATAACGACGAAAATATTTGCAGGTAAACATGTGAAATATTAACAACAATTATCTCTGTTAGACTTTCTCCTGTAAGCTAAAGTATTTGGAGAATCTATTACACTATTTTTATTCCATGCCGATGTGTGACCATTCGCATAAAATGTGCAACACTTAATTATTGATTATCTTCGTATTATAAAAAAATCCAGCTCACAAATTTTATATCAAAACAAGATAGTAAAATGTAAAAATTTTAATGTTTTCTGACTATATTTTCAAAGACAAAATTTCATTGATTTTTCAGTGTCAACGACAGAGAGGAGAGGAATATAAATATTAAAAAATATTAATTAAATTTTCAGTACTTAAATCTTGTTTACATTAAATTATTATTGTTTAAAAGTATCTTAGTTCTATTATAATAGAAATATTTTTTCAATAACGAGAAATGTGTCAATGTCATAAAAATTCTTTAAAAAACTTAATTTATACAGGAAAGTTAATTTTTCTTTTAATTCACATTAGCTTCAGGCTTTTATTTTTCAAATGAATCGGAAATTTAAATTCTAAGAAAGAATTTAAATTATATAAAAAAAATTTATTTTCATTGCTGCTTTTTTAAGTCCAGGATAGTACGTCTAACTTACCTTTTCAGGACAAATCTGACCCTTTTCATAGAAAAATAAACACTATTAAGTTGCTGTTGGACTTTTCCTATTGTTAAAGAAATTGCAATTAAAAAAATATTAACTGATTGAAAATAGAAGGTACGTCGTTTCTGAACAGAACAAAAGAATTACGGTAACCGGTGTAAAAGAAAAATTTGTTCCGTGCTCAAAAATAATCAGACAATATGTCAGAGAATTTGTTTCGCAAATTATTTTTTTTCTGTTTTTCATAAAATGTATTGTTGACGAAAATTAAACAACAAAATTAAAAACCTCTTGTAAATCCATATATGTCCAAGAGATTTGTGTCAAAGGAAATTAATAAATTGAAGAATTAATCAACAGAATTTGCCAAATTGTTGCAGAGCCAGTTACCCTCCTGACTATCATGAATGGACTGATCTATTCATGACTAGCGTGGATACCTGGCGTTACCCGGAAGATCTGTCAATAATATTTTATTATTGACAATTTATTGGTATTTTTCAACCATCTTATGAAAAAATAATTTATTATTTTATTCTTTAAAAAAAACTTCATTGTTATTTTGTTTTTTTTGTTATAAAATAACTAAATTTAGGAAAATACCCGGCTACCAATACCACGCTCGGGGCTTAGGCAGGAATGAGCATCATATTTTTATTCGAAAAGACATTTTATTTTTCGATTTAAATGCTAACATAAATACTCTGTATTATACCCATTTTAAAATTATGATTAACAAAAATGTAAATAAACATAAAATAATACATTTTAAAAATTTAATTTAATCATTTTTCCTAGCGAGCCTTAACTCTTCAAAAATAATTATTTACTATTTATTTTGGAGAGGAATTTAGATTTTTGTAAGTAAATAAAGTTTTACTATTAAAATTAAAGAAGTAAATATTTCTCCGTAAAATAATTTAATTTCTATTTTGAAAGAGAGTAGAAGCAAGTAAGATACATTGAGAATTTAGTTTTGAAAAGCGATTATGTTTAAAGATCAAGTTATATTTGTATCTGAAAAGAAAAGTAAAAACTTTAGTTAAATAAAATTAGGAGAAACAGGCATGACTTATGGTCAGCATTAGTCGCGTTGAATATTTGTTTTAGGAATTTAGCTATATTTTATTTCAATTAATTTTCGAAAAATTAAGGTTCTCTATAGATTTTTGCATTAATAAAAATGAATTTAAAATTATTTACTTTTTATGTTAGTTTCAAACCAAAAAAAAAAATACAAAAAAAAAAAACAACAAACAAACAAAAAAACAATGAAGTTTATTTTTTAAACATTGAATAAAAATTATTTTCCCTAAGATGGCCGAAAAATATTAAGTCAATACTATACACAAACACAAACACAAACTGCCCTTTAGGGTCATACTGAGTCTGTATATAAAGACAAACCTCTTATCAATCCACGAATACGGAGGAGGTGTGATCCATTAAAGCCTGTTGTCCGTAGATGGGAAGGGATTATTTTTGAATTGTGAAACCACTGTAGTAATTACTAGTAATTATGATCATAATGTAAAACCCTATAACATGTATATATTACATAAATAAATATATACTTAATATAGATATATTAATCAAACTAAGAAAATAATAGATTTCTCACAGCTACTTTCTCACGCACGCGCAAATATATCATACTTTCTGTCTTTATTTACAATTGGAAGGCCGTCCCCCGCCGCAAAACTGTCACTTTGAAATCTAATACGACTCGTTTCGCTAAGCTTGCAAATTTTGAAATTGCATCGCTGAAAATTTGGAAGGTTTTTTGCCTGTAGATTTTTTTTTATTTTGACTGCAGATTTTGTCCGTTGCATCCGAAGTCCATTGATGGGAGGTTTGCCTGTATGTTTATTTTGTAGCTGGACACAAACTCACAAATGCATTCGAATATTTGAATAAATAAGTATTAATCATTTTATCGAATTTAATATTTTCTTCTTTTAAATTTGCTTTGCTTTTTATTATTCATTTTATAAAATTATGTTTTTATTTACTAAAAATGTGAAAATAAATTCAAGAGAATAAAAAATTTAAAAATACATACCTGTATAGCTGTATAACGTTTATCAGATTTAAAATTAAAAATGAAGAGTAGTTCTAATCTGGAATAAGAATTATTACCGTTCGTTTTTATTATTTTAAAATGAATATAAATACGATGATAATTTCTTTTACCAAAAAACTGGCTTGGCTTGGATGATAACGATTCTGTATATATATTTATTTGTCATGAATGACTGTAACTTTTTAGTTTTAGCCGGACATACACAGAGATAACTGCTCTTTACACACACATATATATATATATATATATATATATATATATATATATATATATATATGTGTGTGTGTGTATATATATATATATATATATATATATATATATAGAGAGAGAGAGAGAGAGAGAGAGAGAGAGAGGGTGGAGAAAGTGAAAGACCGAGTGGTTAGCATTGTTGCTTTTCGGCATAATACCCGAGTTCGAATCACCATTTATCAAGATGGTCATATCTTGATCTTATCGGCCTGGCCAGGCGGATCCCCGCGTGCGGTATATTTGTCAAGTGCCTGAAAAACATACCCGCACATTGACGCTTCTGATTGCAATTTTATGTCGACAGAACTATTTGGGAGCCATCGATAGTTGCATTACCCGAGGCTTTGCGTGACCGAGGCTTTGCGTGACCGAGGCTTTGCGTGTACTAGCCTTGTTCAGACTGTTGATAAATCTTGATAATGCATTCTCACCCAGAATCTGTCACTACGGTCCACTCAGCATAGTTGCCGTGGTAGGATCTGTGGGGTTGAACAAACAAAAATGTGTCTGAGCAGGCGTTTGCGACAAGGATTGACAAGCTACCTTATGAAGACAAGCATACCCGGTAACGAGCGGCCAGCCATTACACACACACACACACACACACACACACACACACACCCACACATACATACATATATATATATATATATATATATATATATATATATATTAATAATATAATATCAAGATCACACTAACAGTGAAAGTCGATTTTCTCCCCCTAATATATATTCATGGTCTACCAAAGATTCAAATAGGTATTTCAACGTGAAGGCATCATATCTGGAAAGGGAAGTGTTCCTCTTGAAATTGCAAAACATAAAGTAGAATTTTGATCACCTCTTCTTGAAACAATGACCCTTTCACGTATTTAAAATTCCGCCGATTTTGTCAAAATCGAAAATAAGAACAAAACACTTCAATATAGAAAACTATATCTAGTTTAGAGTTCAATTTCGGCAATGATGGTTATGGACAAAAATTCCTATTACCAATAAGAGGACGACTTAGCAGGGCTTTACATTATGTTAGAATTTCTAATATCAGATACCTACCAAAATATTTTATTTAATTCTTTATTTGTGCGTCGTATCTGTTCATCACGTAAGCGATCTTGTTCTTTCCACATTTTCCTTTACATTATAGCTCTTGATAAGTTTTGTCCTATTGTTACTGCTTTCAAAACTTGTTCTACCATCCATTTACTCAAGCCCATCAAGTATGTTACGCACCGGTATCCTCATCATCTTTCCGTATGGCCACATTTCTATTGCTTCAAGTCTTCATTTTTTTAAGTGATTGTCCCACAGTCGTTGCCATATAGGAGAACAGATATCACATAATACTACAGTACTCTTTTCTTATTTTGTAACGAAATTTCATTGTCTCTTAAGACTCTGCTTAGCTTTGGTATATTTTTCTTAAATAATCAAAATGTTTCCCCATATAATGGTGATGCTTCATTGATATATTTCGAAGACCAACATTACATAATCTTCTAAATAAAAGGAAAATTATCAAACTTACGAAACAGGAACAAAATACATCAACTTTGCTTGATATTACATGAAATAATACGGATAATGATGTAAAAGTAAAATCGCCCAAACAAATATATTACCATAAAGTTCCATTCTGACTATAACAACAAAATAAAGTTGAAAACGATATCTAAGAGAATTTGAATTTGTAACCTTAATATTGACATAAAGAGATATATAGTGGACATTTTATAAACTCACGTAATATGCAAATTATTTTATATATAATAAATCATGTGTCATGCTTGATACACGCTTAAGAGATCATATATCTTTCTAACGAGGCATAATTTTTTTCCCGCAGTAGGTTGCCATTTCTTTCTGCGGTAGACCAGTGCCTAGCTGCTATCCATTACGCCAATTGGCTTAAATCTTAGCGGATTTACAGAGTTAAAAAGAAAATATGATTGTGGGCGTATGGTTGAGTGTTTACGTTGGAGAAACACGTGTCTTCTAGTACATTTATTCCACAACGAAAATAGCGGACTCGGAATGAGAGCGTGGGTAATAAATAACAAAGTAACTACGAAACTATGTATATAAACTAAGGATAATGTAAGTATTAACGAAACAAATGTATACACAGACAATTAGAGATGTTGCGTATGGCAAAACAATGAACATAAAAGAAGAAAGCATTTAAACCAGTGAACATTTTTCTGTACAGGTATGTGTAAAAAGCGTATGTGATAGACAAATGTGCATATATGCAGTGTTATCTACGTGCGACTACGTATGAAGGCTATAGATAAACAGAGAGGGGGACATTTATAGTTTTATGGGGTGTCCCCTAGCGACGGATTCTTAGTAATGTAAATGGGGTAACTCCATAATATAATTTGGATAAAATTATGTACATCATATTACCTACTAACTCTATAACGATTGCATTTTAAAAATGTATGAAAACGATATAAAATTTGTTGAAATACTTCAATAACAAGTAATTTTATTAAGACAAAAATTATAGATTTATCCTAAGAAATGCATAATTGAAATATCAAGAGAGTTAATACAATATAATATTAGCACGAAAGCGATATATTACAAAGCAGTACAGACAATAAAATTGTTGTTCGTCGTAATACATCTGGCCATAATGTAGATTTAAAGAATGCAGTTTTAATTAAAACCGGGGGCAATATAACAAAAAAATAATTGTATAGAAATTGCACTAATTTCGGAATCTTCTACAATAATCTTCTGTACATGGTCACACAACGTATTTCCATTTCTCACAAAAGTGCAGTTATTAAAATGTGAGCTATTTGAAAATAATTATAAAAATAAGAACAAAACGGTAGAAAGCGCAATAAAATCGTGTAAGTTTATATATTTGAATAAATTAGAAATTTAATTCTTAGAAAATTAATTTGAATCTATGCGCTAGTGAATCTTCAGCCTTTTTCGATTTAAACAACATCTGTTGTATGCATATAATAATCCACTGACATACCAATATTAGACTGAAGAAATATTTTCACTGACGAAATATATATATATATATATATATATATATATATATATATATATATATATATATATATATATATATATATATATATAGTGTGTGTGTGTGTGTGTGTGTGTGTGAGAGAGAGAGAGAGTTTCTCTATGTATGCTTATCATTATGACGTTAAATTCAAAGCCTAATGAGGGAAACAATTATATTTCACTACGACTTTTCTCAATATAATCTTTTCCCATATTACTGAAGTTAATTTCATGATGAAAGCAGAACCTTATAAATTAAACATTTAAAAGTAAAAAGCTAATTTCTACGATTAGAATGAGGGTTAATTTGATGCACACTTACACACACACAAACACACACACACATATATATATGTATATAATTCTTCTTTCATAAATCAGTTAATTGATTGATTTTGCTCTTGTTTTTCTTTCAACGAATTGAAACCATTTGAAGACATCCGTTTTGAAAAGCTAATGCCAGTGTAATTTACAAAGGTAAGTCTTTAAAGACATGAAAATTTATCGCATTTTCTAATAATGACTAGATGAGAACATAAAAAGTTAATTGGAACTTTATGTCCATTTAAAAAATTAAGTTTCAAGAACTGAATTTGATAAAGGCATTCGATTCGCTAATTTAAAAATTTATGTATATATATGTTACTGTTAATATCGTGTATGTTGAGCTAGTTAGTCTCTTATTCAGAGGATTATAAAAAAGAACAAATGAAATGGACATAACGACTTATTTTGATGTCACATAAAATTAACTCTTATCCCAATTGAGATCTTATCTTTTAATCTTTATTTACATTTTTCATTTTTACATTGTAAATCTCACCGTACATAGTTTGAAAGCTATCGCATCTACGAAACTATTTCTGTGCAGGAGTAACTATTTTATCATAGCTGCATTTTTCCAAAACTAGAAGAATATAATTCTCCCAATACAATTAAATATTTTGCATATATATCAAGTTTAGGTGAAAAGTTCTCGGTTCAAACAAGAAGGAATTCACTAGAATTGTTTTATAATTATCTGGTTAAATTTAACATGTGTTCGGACGAGAATTTTCAGCACACACACACACGTATATATATATATATATATATATATATATATATATATATATATATATATATATATATATATCCTTGCACGTATGTCGCAATAGGTCTGTAGTTGAAAATGAACTAGTTAGTATATGCATGCGTTATTTATCTATTCAAAAGGATACTAGATTGCTCTTTTTTCACACTTAGCACTATTAGCACACCCACACACACGCATATATATATATATATATATATATATATATATATATATATATATATATATATATATATATATATATATATATATATAGGCCTATATATATATAGGCAGACTCCCCCCAACGCACACATCATTGAGTAAGACGTTCTTATCAACTGTATATTCTAATACCATCGCGTAAATGGTAAAATACAAGTATAATAGCAAAATAGGGATTATATTATTATGCCCAAAATGTTTTAACAGGATGTTCCCACCCTATTGTAAAACATAATTAAAATTTATAAATATCTTAAGTTTTTTGCCGTTTTTCAAGAATGTAAAACAGCGGCAGTGTTTGTCTGCAAGTAAGAAAACCAAATTTGCATTATTTGCAACGTCAAATTTGACTTTTAAGTCAAGAATACTCGACAACACATCAATCATTACGCCATATTAGATGACAGCTAATTAATCTTTTTTGTAAATGTCGATGTCTGGTGATACGTTTCTTCATAAAAATTTCAATAAAATCTTTGTTATTGAAATTGTTAAGGGTTTGTTTTCAAACTCTATTCATATTTTATTCCCGCAGAAGTTCTGTTTGTGTTATCAGACGGATTGAACTAATATTGCGTTCCAGTAATACAATCAATAACCTTTTGCTGCTTGAATTATTATTCTAAAGTTCACAGTAAATTTGTAACGTGTCCATTGCCAGGTTGGCTTCTGTTTCATAATTTTCTTTATTATATGTTTTAACAAGTATTTTAATTCTTCGTTTATTGATGCATCCAAATGACCTAGAATATTTTCCTTTCATTTCTTTATCAAACGTACCTGAAATTTCGTCTTCTCAAACATCTCTTTTTAGACTAATGCTATTCATAATTTCATCTATCTCAGTAAAAATTTTAAATAATGACATTCTGAGTTTTAACAACGTGTAAGTTTTTATAACGTAAAATGTTTTAACAACGTGAGACTTTCTTAGGATATAGAATTTCTGCTTTTAATTTACCCATTTCAACATTTATGAGTTTTATTGCTTATAGAGCAGGCAGTAATTGTTCATCATGATTACATCGTACAAAGATAAAGATCTGTAGCAATTGCGAACCGGTGATGCTAAACTAAGATGTAGATATACCATCATTGAATATCTAAAACTAGAATTCTCAAGAGCTTGCAGCAAATATTTTAAGATAACTATATAATAACATTTTTTTTATTTCCAAGGCAAAATGAGCCATGTCTACCCGGTTAAATCTCTCTCTTTATTTCTCAGAAATTGTGGTGTCTTTCCTCTATGGACAAAACCGTAGTTTATATGACCTGTAGATTTGCTATACAGTAATCAAAGTTAATCTCTCCTACACAAAATATGATTGATTAGTTTTCTATAGTTTATCAACACTTTGACTTTGCAGATTATTTAAACTTAAAGAATAGCTTTTGGTTGGAAGACGTTTTTTGGAGATAATTAGGTTTCAATGATACAAGTATTACTGCTTACCCCATATCTGTGGGAGAAGAGGTGAATTCATGCCTTTTCCAAAGGTATTTGTGCGTCAGTGAATATAAAGAATCCAACTGGAATTGAAACGCAGCTCCGCGATGGACACTTCCGAGTCGTTATCCATTACACCATTCGCACATCTAAACTTACGGTATCTTATATTTCCAAACAGTCGCTCATTTAGGTACTCACCAGGCTCGACGTTGCTTACTTTAAGTGATCGTCCGGGGACGGGTGTTTCAACGTCATTTGGTCGTAACAGTTTTACATTTTCTTGAATCTAGATTTCTTCCGAAATCTTTGTTTTGTCGCAACTGAATAACTAATTTGGATCGCAAATCTTCTCATCAGTCAGCTAATTGATCTCTTCTGGAAATATTGTAGCAGCGTTTCCAACTGCAGTATCAAATTCTTCAGTAATTTTTATACTATGAAATTTTTGGTATTTTGACATTCGAATAATTTTCTAAATATAAATAATGCTACTTTGCAATAAATGGCTTGATATTACTAATAGATTTGATAGCGTTTACAAAATTTTCACTCAATTATTTATGACGCAATTAAGTGAAGTTAATTAGAAAACAGTTTTCTGATCATGTCCGGAAAAAGTAGTCTTTTTTTTTTGTATTTCCTTTTTATAACGGCATCTTTATCTTTTTGAAGCAAAACACCTACGATGACAATACTTATTTTTCCTCAATAATTTTTACCTAAAATTTTCACATTGTTGCATATATTTCTTTCCATATAAATCAAATGTTCATAATTTTTCACTTGAAGGAAGCAATTTAGTTATGTTTGCATAACTAAATTTTCGGTTTGTTGCTATTTATTTTAAAAATTTCCTGTTATTAATTTGAAATTAAGACTGACTCTAACGCCGCTTTGGTGCGATCGATATTTTAGGTGGATTTATGTGTCTATCCAACATAAGCATATTTGATGACAGAAAGGAAACAATTACCCGGAGAAATAACAGGTTTGACTTATACCGTAAACCAAATGTAAAGATCAAATTAATTCGACAAAAACGTTCAGAAGTCAATTTTGAGAAATTATCTAAATTAACTTTCCCTAAAGAAATGAAGACTCAAAATTTTACGGTTTTGACGTGATTCCTATCAATAATTATTATATTTCCAAAATACTGCTATTATAATAATTATGGACCATTTAAGCCTTTCTTTAAAATTGTACTTCTTTGAAAAGTATTTCGCGAAGATGTTTAGTTTTGTGCATTTTTAGATTATCAATGTTTTGCTGTTTGAAGAGAACTGCTCTTGACATACAAAAAACACAGGTACAGTCAACGACGAAATTATTCGTACACCCATCAATTGTGAATATTTTTTATCCATTTCTCAGTATCTAATGCCCATATGATGCCAGATTTTTAGTATTTTATTAAGCACAAAAAAGATTTTCTCTATTTTCACAACAATAGGTTAAATACAACAAATTTGACAGGCGAATTATGCAAAATAGGAAAAGAAAGAATTATTAGTTCGCTATGAAAAATCGAAAAAAATTAACAATCTTCAAAATAATAACAGTCAATTGCATGGCTTCTCATCTTTCTGACTTGCTGCAATAGTTTTCTCAAGATTTTGATGAGATTTGAACGAGTCTGGGATTTTCTTCTATTTTCAGTGGTTAGATGCACTAATTCCTGAAGTTTTTGTTAACCGATAATTTATTTAAACTTTCAATTCTTGCCATAGAATGATAGGATTTAAGGCCAATTAAGGCCATGGAAGAACTTTAATTCTCTTTTTCTGAAGTCACGCAGTCACTGACTTGGAAATATGTTTGCGATTATTATCTTGCTAGAAATTACATCTCAGACGTAGATGAAGATTTTGTGCTGATAATGGTAGATTTTCATCCTGAATTTTGATATAGTCTGCAGATTTCATTATTCCTCTTATTGCATTTAGCTGTTCAGTCCCAGTTGAGCTAAAATAAAACACCCAAACATCATGGAGTCGCCTCCATGTTTTAATGTTGCCACTATGTTCCTTGTAAGGAAAGCATCACCTTTCTGCACCAAATCTTCTGTACACCATTATGTGACAAAAGGTCAATTTTTTCATCACTTCATTGTACTTGTTCATAAAGGCAATTTTCTTTGTCCAAGAATGTTCTGGCAAAATTAAACCGAACAACAATATGACATGGTTTGTGAAGAGGGGTTCGTCGTGGTTTCCAAAGAACCCATTACCATTTAGCCAACATTGTATTGTGAGAGTACTTACGCTGATATCTATCGTATCCAAACTTTTGGTGTTGTCAAAATTATATCAACCTCGCGACACAGTTTTCCTGCAGGTTTCAGTGAAAGTTGGATTTTCTTCACGTCCATTCAATTTAAAGCGATATGTTCTACAGAACGAATAATTTTGACTTTTCCTATTTTGCTTAATTCGCCTGTCAAATTTGTTGCATTTAAACTATTGTTCTGAAATTGGAGTATATCTTCCTTTTTCTGTTTTTATTAGTATATAAAAATCTGGCATCATATGGGCATTATATTCTGAGATATGGATAAAAATAATCAAAATTGATGGGTGTACGAATAATTTCGTCGTTGACGGTAGCTGTGATGTTAACTAATTGTAAGTATTCAATATCTATTATAATGAATCATTACATTTAATCCAAAGATAACTCTATTCGCTGATGTGATATTATCTGTAAACATATGCTTTAAAGCATGTATGTCATTAAATCAATTCACATTGGTTTAGAGATAGAATATAGTATCGCTTTGTAACGAATCCGCATATTGATACATCATTTTTCATCAATTAAAATCACATAAAACGCATACATATTTAACATCCTTTATTTTTTGTAGAAAATGAAAAATGATGATACAGATCAAGCATACCTTGAGTATATATTTAACGGAAAACCATATTATTATTACAATATTTATTGACATAATGAATTATTTGACCTCATGAGCGCCATTTCACAGATAATTTCAAGAACCCTATTAGTCATAGAATCTGTCAAATTTTTATGGTAACAGATTGTACAGCCTTTGCTGCAGCTTTGATGGTGGCTCATAAGATATCTTTCGAGAACCAATTTGGTTGCCATTAGCATCTTGTTTAATAATGGACCAAATATGTTCGATAGGGTTGAGATCCGGAGAGGTAGGCAGCCATACCATCAAACTTTCAGTGACAGCGTCATGTAATCTAGACATGGATTCAAGAACTACTTTAGAAGTTTGCAATAGGCGACTGCGATCACTTTAAAGACTACAGGCACAATGACTGTGCCAGTAAATCTATCTCCAAGGATACCAGCCCACAGTAATGAGACATTCACCCTGAAGTGTAGATGTTGGTGACGATCTGCAAAATAGAACCAAACATTTGCCGAATCGTCAGATCCGTCAAGAATCGCCATACTCCCATCAATGAATACAACCCAAATCCAACGTCATGTACTTCCGAGTCCAAATTCATGTGAGAGGGCACTACAAGTAGTCAGTTTCAAGGGAGCTCGCGCGGAATCCATTGTCTCACGGATGCGATTACTGGTAGTTTTCGGTTCGTGAGAAAGTCCAACGGCGGCGAAAATGGCTCTGCTTTTACGCAGCCTTCATTAAATCCGTGTCTGTCAATTGGATCGTTTCTTCATTGGCGAAGAATCCCTCAGGAATCGTCTAACCATGTCCACATGACGATCCAACTTTTTCGTAATGACATGAAGAGAGGTGCCTTAAGCACTTTCCTCGATATATCTTCATCGTTGTAGCTTTTTACCGTGGCTCACCCAAAAACAGTTGAATCTGAAATAAAAATAAAGGGCGTTACACAGAATAATGAGAACATAACGATGCTGTTGCCATATTGTGCAAATCAGCCTAGGAAATTTTTAATAAAATCAATTTACAGAAAACCGAGAAATCCTAAATTTACCAAGTTATTAGCGTGTTTCGGCGTGTGTGTGTATGTACACTCACACACACGTACACACGTACACACATACACACACACAATTTCACTGATACCCAACTATCTGTGATCTTCATAATTAATCAAATTGGATATTAAATAATAATTATAAAAATGGATAGAGCCAAATTACATATATTTCGCACTCCATATTTAATTTCTGCAACATTTTGCTTGCGAACACACACAATTACACACATACACACACAGAGACACACGCATGCTTACACACACACACATATTGTTGAAACTTGACTAATGCATGGAATAATAATGCAACACAAAATGTACTTAGAACAAAATGTATTGAATCAAGAAAGTGTACACAATATTTACATATAGTCTTTTGTATATTTCTGGGAAGACCGTTCCTGGAATGTGTGTTGACTGAGTCGCAGTCGGGCAGAGTCTCTGGTTCGATCTCCTCCCCGGTACCAACCATATTTATATGGTCGGTACTCCACTATGCAAATTAGGTGGATCCTACCACAACACACACACACACTCACACACACACACACACACACACACACACACACATATATATATATATATATATATAGATAGATAGATAGATAGATAGAGAGAGAGAGAGAGAGAGAGAGAGAAAGTTAATCACGTTAAGAATAATTGGGGAAAGTTACTTTAAAAATGTCTTGATTTGACAATTCACTTTATGAATTTTCAGCTTGAAAATGAAAACTCAACATTGTGCATCATTTAAATTGCTGAATTTATTTGAAAGCAATAGGAGATCATTTATCATTCTTTCGTTGAAAATAAAGAAAAAACAAATACAAACATTTTTGTCGAGTATATTTTTAAAGGCAATATCACTTTAAGATTCATAACACTAGCTTTAAATAGACCTTGAATTTTCTATTTTTACTTCAAGCTAAAAATGTTAACTTATTCATGAATTCATTTTTATTAGCAGCTATTGTTTTTTTTTTTACTCGTAACGTAAAAGTTTCAAGCAAATCACATAAATAAAATCAATGCCACCAAAATATTTTTGTATATGTTTTCTTTTCTAATTTTAAAAACATTTTTCTTACTTCTCCCTTATTCAACAATTCACAAGTTAATTCATTCAAAAACATCGCGTGTCTTATCTGCACCAGCTCATCAATTTATGAGAAAATAGATGTAGAACATTTGTATATAACTAACTTCACTTTGAAAAAAAAGACGAAAAAAAAAGAATAGTCATAGAACAAACTAATTATAAAATATATAAACACTATTTATTACAGCCTTTGAATAATAAATATTTCAACAGAGTTTTTTAAATGTTTGTATTACGCATAGTCTATAAACGTAAATGAAGACGAAATAAGCATGGACGCCTTTTCATTGAAGAAAATGAAAAAGGGTTATTAAAAATTTTAATCAATAATGTTTTATTAGACACGCAACTAGCTACGGGAAGTGACGTGAGATTGATATCCAGTAATTTCTAGAAGAAATTAGGAAAACCAAGAGTAAAGAAAAAAAATTTTTCCAATTGAATCAGTTCGATAGATCCGTGATAAAAAAACTTAGGCTTTTTCAAGCCTACGTGGAACTAAAAATAAGTTTGGATTATTACTAATTATCAAGGCAAACTGTGAAAATAATCATAGTCTAATAGGAAATGATGTATTGAATATGAATTCGACAAAATTAGTAAACAAATTCAAGACAGAAGAAACTGAAATATAACAAAATTATGAAGTAAATTTAAGACTAAAGAAAATGTCTTCATCTCATATTTTCAGGCACGAAAATGTATCAGTTCACCTTCTACTAATAGTTGTGGAATAACTAAAAAATACTGGAACAAGATCCATTTGAACGAGTTCCGCCAGGAGTGAGCAAATGGGCCTCCCCGTTAGTAATTTTAACAAAGAAGGATGGGGATCTGAGCATTTGTGGTGGCTACAAAGGAGGTGTAAACCACAAAATATATGCAGGCTCATATTCTGTCTCTAGTGTAGAATGGGTTTTGAACTCCATTGCAGGTATGAAAACATTCTCTAAATTTAAACAAAAGTCAGCATACCATCAAATACCTATTGACAAAGACTTTAAATATCTCACAACAATAAATACGCCAATTTGCTTATTAAGATGGAAAAGAAAGCTGTATGGAATTAAAACAGCAAGTGCAATTTTTCAAAGGCCTATAAAGAAAGTTATTGGTAGTGATATAAAAATACAATACACTAACAGGATGACATTAATGATGGTTCTAACAATGCGGAACAATTAAAATGGAAGAACAGTATGTTTTTGAATAAGTTAAAAAATACTAGATTAACAACAAAAAGAATGTGTGCACAAAAGTAAAATTATATTTTTGGGGATATTCCATATCTCACGAATGCATATCACCATACCAATAGATAACTGACAAAATATTAAAAGTTGAAGTAACTAAGAACACAAAAGAATTGTTAAAGATGATATGTAGAGCGATACCCCAAATTGACAGAACCTTTTGCTGCTTTAAGAAAGAAGAATGTGGAATTTATTTGGACAAAAGAACAAGTAGCGTTTGAAAATTTAAAATCTGTTCTGGCAAAGAAACCATTAATAAAATATTCGACCTTCGAAAGGAAATAGTAGTAACAACTGAGGCAAATAAACACTCAATTTCCGCAATATTAACTCAAAATGATCATCCTGCTCTGACTCTTTCGAGAAAATTGTCAAAGGCTGAATTTAACTACTGAAATATTGTGAAAGAAGCTTTGGTCATAATATGGATGACAAATAGAGTTCGTCAGTTTTTGATTGGAAAGAAATTCCTACTAAAGCCCTACCATAGAATTTAGAATTCATATTTAATCGTATGAAGAAACTTCCTAAGGTAACGTCTTCTAGAAATTTAAGATCGTCATTAATGTTAATGGCGTTTGATTTTGATACTGATTACATGAATGACAATACCATTCCGCGTGTAGATACTTTGTCGAGATTGAGTTTCATTAATTCTGAATGTCAGAAAGTGGAGTAAAATTTCGAAGTTACTTTCTTATACTGGATTGAAACTGATATTTGTCGATAGTCAAATTAGCTGAGGATAAGAAGCAACATCCCATATTGAACATCATACAGGATAAAAAAAATAATAAGTGAAATAATTGCTCACGGGAAGAAAGGCGCTTTAAAGTGATTAAACCGTAGAAAGTGTCTAATTCGTGATGGGGAAGTAGTGGTCCTGCGAGCATCGCAAAAGAGCGAAATTATAAAAAGCATACATGGCGATGTTCATTGTGGAATAAACTCTACGCAAAGGAGGCTAAGGTTAGAGGCATGGTGACCAGGCTATTCTACAAATGTAGAAGAATACATCGAAATTTGTAAAATGTGCAATGAAAAAGAAAATTCAGACAGATAAAAACACATACATGGACTAAAGAGAATCAATCTTAGGGCAGAGTACACATGTATCAGGCCCTTGTTAATGGAGTGACATTATTATTAATACTGGTAGATTCGTATTCAGGCTGGCCAGAAGTAATATAGGTTTCAAACAAAAGAAGTTCCACTGTGAAACAAGCGTTACGAATAACAGTTTCAACAAATGGAATTCAGAAAACTCTAGTATCTGACGACATCCCAGTTTTCTGTGACGAGGACATTTGACAATGGTTGAAGAAAGTTATATGCAAACCAAATAAAACATCTCTGTATCATCCAAATTGAAGTGAAGTAACAGGAAGGAAACTATAAAAAAACTAAAAAAAAAAAATCGATTGAAAATGTGTACAACGGGAAGAAAAGAGAGTAACATTTCATTCTAGTTTGTTGCTAATGTATATGACACTACCATATGCTGGAAGATCTAAAATCCCGTCCACTCTCATGGGTAGACTAATTAGAGCCCCAGTGACCATGAGGCCACTGAAAAGCTGTGGTATAAAATGAATAGAGAAACTAATCTATAAGAGGTAAAACTCATAATAGGATCTGGATAGAACACTATGATAATATAAAATTAGAAATGGAATATTTGTGCATGCAGACTAAGTCAGACGTTTGCGACGAAGAAATGTATAGTGAGCCTGAAATAATGAAGGCAAAATTACATCAATACAACACGAACTAGATAGTGAAATTGAAAACACTATAGACTCCGAAGATGAAAAAGAACAATCGTTGGAGGAACACTCCTATGAAAAAATGATGATGATCAAGGTCTCTCATATCTAGACAATCTCTTAGGGAAAGGGAAGGAGATAGGGAGGAGACAAAATCTCCCAGAAGAAGTACCAGGGATAACAAGGGAGATGAGGTGGCTCGTTTATATATGAAGTCACGGAGACTATATATAGCTACAGTTATTACCCATGAGACAGTTTAATACATACTACTTCCCGTGAGTCAGTCACACAACACTACAATTGGGGTAAAAGGATTAAAATAAAAGTAGAGTTGATAGGATTCATTAATGGCATCTCAGGCCGTAAAAAGAAACAATTTTAATCAGTTGTTTCAAGTTAGGCTATGTATGCATCGATAGTTTTAATTCTATCTTATTTTCTTCTGCATAATTCTCTCTCACTAAGTGATAAGAATTTAAATTTAAGTAGATGCATAAAGCTTTTCGATTTCGAATATTTTCTCTTTATTTGACTTGAAGGTGTGTGTGGTTGTTACTGTTTGTTAGAGTGACTTATTATTTTATTATTTCGCCGTACATTTTTACGGTTACTTCACTGTAAATTCTGCCGCGTTTAGTATTGTGTAGAGATTCTAATATTACCAATGATTTCCGTTATTTTTTGTAAATAGTTTCTCCTCAGTGTATGTTCATTGAGGTTAAATCTTCTAATATGATCACCCCACTCGCGAAAGAATTGTATATAGTGGACTAGTGAAAACATCATAGAGACATTGTAATCTTATTGTGACTATAGTGCATATGAGAAATGAGCATCTGATGTTCTGATGAGCCGAACATTTTCGAATATTTTGTCAGGTAGTGTGACTAGCAAAGTTAAGTGACAAGTTAAACGACCAGGACCCTTGCCCATTTTCAGTTCTTATGCAAAGTTTAATGATTTAATTTCATCACTTTAAAAGTTTTGTCTCAATCACTTCGCTCGCTGCAAGATGATTAAGTTTCAAATATAATTTATTTTTCCTTTTAAATGACTATATTTATTAGAAAATATATTCACGTTAAATATAAAAGTGGTCATAATATTCTTTTCCAGACACGAAGTAAAATTAGCAGTCCAGTTCATTTACATTCAGATTTTGTGTTTATGTATATTTGCACATGCGAATGCATATATTAAATGATTGACAGACAACCAAAAATATTTCTGCCGATTTAAAAAAAAAATACTATATTTTTATTTATTGAGGAATAATTTAAAAAAAAAAGTTAAATAAAATAATAAAATTATCAGAAATTTTAAAGTTTTAAAAATTAATGGGTTTTGCTCTGAAAAATCAGTCGTGTGATATTTTTTTCATTTGCGGCATTTTTTCTTTACTTAATTCTGTTTTTTTTTTCTCAGTTGTTCTTTACGTTTAGCCCCAATTCACTTTATCGTCATAATAAAGTTGGTATTTGCTTTTTGGCTTTTCATATTTATTGTTACCTAGAACTGTCAGGTTCTTGGAACCAATAAATAGATATGAGCAGACTTATACCAAGAGACATAAATCGATTGAAATAGACTTGAATAGACTGATATCAATAGACAAAAATACGAATAAAATAATTTTAATTACAAGATAATAATTCTCTCTCTCATTGTAGATAATATAAAGAAAGCTGATTATTTTCAGTTTTTTTTTTTTAATTTTATTTTACAGCCATGCACACATGTAAACAAAGAGACAGTTTGGCGAACGTTAAACTCTTGATGGCGTTGTTTTTTGTTCTTTTATTTATTGACTGCAAATTTACGATTTTATTACTCAGACAAGGTTAGGGTTTGTCCAGTCTGAGTGGCTGATGAATGTGTTATTCCAATATATTATTTCAAACTCAGTCAAATAATGTGTATGTGTGTCTGTGTGAGTCAATGAGTGCCTTTGCTTCTATATGTAGACAAACTTGTACATGTAAGTCACTCACATGCAACACAGATATATTATATACATTAAGTACTCGCATGCAGACACAAGTACGGTGTTTGATATCGAATTAGATCTTTTAGAATATAGATTCGTAGAGTTGATTTATTTGTGCGTGGTACAGTGTGAAATGCACTCTCCACTGACTTCGCAGAAGTATTTAATTAGGAATAGTTTCTCAGTGTCATGAAGTTCACACAAGTGACATATGAATTTATTTCGACCGATCACTGGAATGTTTCCGATAATTCTGATATCGGAGTTGAGATCTCTCACACATTCCCGGGAGAAACAAAAAATCGATCTAACATAAAATGTAAACGAAAAATCCACCGGAAAATGTGTAAAATTCTATTTTACTCGCATAAATCTGTTTGTAAGTTAGAAATTCCACAGTTTTCTGCAAGCGGAAACAGTTAAGTCCCTAAGTCTTCACTAAATATTAGGATGTCGCTTTTGCATTACCAAAACCAAGTGCAATGGATAGAATAAGTAGAATATGTAGTAGATGGCTTTCGCTCCAATTACAAAACAAGCTAAAAATTTAATCCATGATGAAACCCACCTCTCTTAGCATGCCCAAGACTATTGAAACTGAATACATTGTCATTGCTCTTATCACTGAAGCGGAATTCTAATAAATGATCTTATATGCATTTCGTATGATGGTCATTAGAGCTAAAATGATCAATGTGATGACTTTAAAAGATCGAACGCTACAATATTCACTGGATGAAAACAGATTGATAAACTGTCGAAATTTTCTTTACAGGAACTTTCAACTGTATATCAATCTTTTAACATGTTTTCTTTTCAATGACTTAATCAACTCCGTGCTGTAGATTTCATGAGTTTCCATCCGGGTAAACTCTATTTCTTCTGACTCCAGATGAAAGTAAAATTGTAAAGGAACTTTCTGCAATACGAATTTACAACCAGTGTCATTATAAAATATAAACTCTCGCAAATATAGGGATTTAGATACATTCATAGTTTTCAATGAAAAAAAGGATGAGAAAACCTACTTTCTTAAAGGGAGACAATGCTAGAAATGAAATTGTCTAATGAGATAAAACAATGCAAACATGTTTTATTGATCCCATTATGTCTTGTCTATCCTTATATGAATGCTTCCTAAGTTCTATATAAACAATGTATTTGTGCCATTCAGCGTGCAGCCATCTGTAAAATATAATTTTGCAAGTGAATCAGCTGCATTGTAACAGAAGACGTCTTGTCGGAGAGCTGCCATATTTCTAGGGTGAACACATAAATTTCCTGCCAACAAAAATCCATCTCCTATTAAATGATGCTTCAGTGATTAAATGACTAAGCCAGCAATAACAAAACCCAACGGCGCAGTCTATTTCTTATAAAGATTTTTTCATCGAGAATAAATGAGTAAAACATTAATACTTTTGAAAATATTAAGCCACAGATCATCCATTCATATTTCTTCAACCGAATTTCTAATTTGAAAATAAAAAAGGGCCCAAAAGACGTTATTAGTTTAAGTAATAAGAGATTTGACGAATTAACCATTCATTTTCTCTTTTAACCAAGAACCTAGAATAAAAAGCCTATAGGAACATTTAAAGTTGTTTCTTATTTATCATGAATAACTTACTCTGGTAAGGCACAAACTGGGCAAACAGATGGTAAGGTTTCAGAAAGATTTGAACGGATGAGAAAAATTATAAAGCATTACTGAGGTAAGGTAATATCGTATATTGGTATTGATATATTTTCAGAGTAATAAAACAATTTACTCGTAATGTATTTCCCATTACATTTCAATGTGGCACACGAGAGCACACTCATTCTAAAATTCATAAATAAATATCATATTACAAATAGTTTTCGATGAATCTTTCTCGTTTAGTTGAGAAAAAATATTGTGCAGAGAATATAGGGTGGGGTTAAGATATATTCGATATATAGCTTTGGTAACCCATATATACAGCGTATCTCTTACGGCCTTGTAATATTTCTACTTCACCCTGTATATATATATATATATATATATATATATATATATATATATATATATATATATATATATATATATATATATATATGTATATAATTCGACTGAGGATGAAATGTCTTTAATTTAATTACAAAATTAAATTCGAAGCTTTTAGCTTCCATTTTTGAAACATGGTTAGAACTGTGTAGCGAAAAATATTTTAAATCAGTTAATTTATAATATTAATGCTCTGTAAATTTACATTGAGCAGTATTTTTTTAAAAAAATATATCTATGAGAACACCGGATTATATATCTTAGTGTTCTTTCTTTCTTTCTTTGTATATATATATATATATATATATATATATATATATATATATATATATATATATATATATATCAATGTTCAGATTTTTCAGTTCGGGTACAATAAAGGAACTAACAACTCAATTTTAGATTTTCTACCTATATGAACATTATCTTAAATGTTACATTGATATTGATATTTTTATGTCTGTATTAAATGTTTCATTTCTAAGCTTATTAAGATATACTCCTGCTTTAGTACAATCAAGAATCTTAACACCCTGTTACTGTTGCTTCAAACAGTGGGGGAATCTTCATTTAATACTTTATTTTTCAAAGTAATGAGCAAAATGAGCTTTCGTTAAGGATGTTTTTCTCTAGTCGTTTTTCTCGAAGAAAATGTTACAAATTATTCCGGAATAATTGCTATTTTTTATCTACAAATCCGAAAAATATTTCTTTACGTATGATTTTCAAATGAGGTTTTTATAAAATACCAACAGGCGCTCTAAACTTCTAAAAATGACTAATTAATTAATTTTTCAGTAATTAAAAAGTAATTCATCAATTGTACCGACAATATCCGTAATGTCAAGTTAATTATTTATATTTGTTCATTATTTTACTTATATTATCGGAGGTATTGATTGTATTTATTAATAATTACATTATATTTTCATAACTGACACCGCTATTGACATATTACATATATTATTATTATTATTAACAACAATAATAATAATAATAATAATAATAATAATAATAATTTTTTAATAGTTCTTTCATCTTATAATAATTAAGTTTGATTTGAAGCTCCGAAATATAATTTTCTATTGCATTAAATAATTAAAATAGATCTATGTATATAATGAAATCAATATCTATCGATAAGATATGAACTCAGGTCCCCTATCATTGGAAGTCTATAAATGAAAGTCAATAAACATAATTTATATTGACTAATTTCACGGAATTCTTGATTAACTGATTTTTTTTCTAATCTATTTTATACACCTAACAATTGTCGTATTAGTAAAATTCTTCAGTTTATTATTGTCATTATTGATATTTATCTAAAGTTGCTATAATAAGATAAGCAACATCTAAGAAAAAGCAATAATATTTACTCAACATCTAGATTCGGACAACTTACGCATCATACGTTCACCGCGGCAAATATGTTAGAAGAGTACAAGATTTAAATATAGGCACATTATATTCTTTGTGAAGCTTTCGACGAATGAGTCATTCTCATGAAGACAAAAGGCACGGTGGAGAAATGAAATGCGGCACGGACTGAGGAATCGAAGAGCCGAATTCGAATTCCAGTCAAATCCATTACATCCACTTACGTGCTAATACCCATGGGAAAGATATTAATGCTTTTCTTCTTCCCCCAGCTATGGGTAAATAGTAGGACAGACCGGGTACAGTAGCCTCGGATGGAGGATAATATTCACTAGGAATCATCATTATAACGCACAGATGGGTTACCTGAAGATCCTAGCAACCGTAAATTCTATTTACAGACAGAACAATAAACACACACACGTACGCATATATATATATATATATATATATATATATATATATATATATATATATATATATATATATATATATATATATATATATATATGGTGTTATATAATATTTTATTATGTATATAATATATATAAATAGATATAGTGTTATATAATTGAATGACAATAGGGAAAATACTAAAAGCACTTCATTAGACTAATGCTATATTTTATATATATAGAGAGAGATACTTTCGTTCATTGTACAGAGACAGAGAGTATTAAATAGCGTTAGGTGCAAACATTGCTGGTTATTTTCTATAGTTTAATGGGGAAAGGCATTTTATGAAGGCAGATTTTTGCCTTAAAGTGCTAGATGTCAAAAGGTAAGCATAGAGCGTTAATAGAATTAATCTGGAAAAAAATGTCACTTAACTGAGTGGTGCTATTTTAGTAATGCCGAGTTCGAAGTTTCGTAAGCGTATTGTAATAGCTTCACCCTTTAGGGATATTGGCTTCTCTGTTGCTTCGAAGTTTATCGAGAGACAGAAGAGAAATCAATAGCCTTGAAAAGTGAAGTACAGAAGTAAACACAAAAACATTAGTAATTTCATATATAATCTGTTTATTCCAGGTATGACTACATTATTTTATGTAAAGGATTGAAGCTGAAGCTCATTATCTATATGGACATTACAATTTAGTTTTGTTTTAAACTCAACGGTGTCAAATATATCCCCTGAAAATACTTTTCTGTTCTTCGAATATTATGACTGTAAATTTTGCAAATAAGAAATTTGGACGAAACTGAGTTTCTTGATGATCTATTCAGAGATTAATTTAAAATTAAAAAAAAAGCTACGCATAAAGTCGATGCGGATACTAAAATACTTCATGATAAACAGTAAAAGTAGTTAGAACAAATTCTTATTTGTCAACATTCCCACCTAATTTTTACCAAAAATAATGTCAAGATCGATGTAAAAAGATCATTCAAATACATGGGACATCAACGACGATAGGGTGTTTAAAAATCTCGGCCTGACAATGAAATCCTAAGAATTTCTAATTGCCCATGAGGTCATAGTTTGGGAAGTGGCTTAAACCGAGAACTTTACTGCAATCTTTCGTATGTTGTAATTGATCATCTTTAACTCCCACGGATTATCTACTAAAGGTTATATTTTCCAAGAAATCGCGTATCGCGTCAAACATGCTTACCCTTCTTTATTTGGCTGAATTTCAATGATCTCCATCTCTACGGCCTTTATCTAGAACACAGAAAAATAAAGTCACTTTTTTTTTTTACTTATTATGCAAACAGGACTGCTTTCAGGAAGCACGGCATGTTAAAAGCAAAGATGCCTGGCCTTTGACCAAATAATCGCTCCTGAGTTGTAAGCTGATCTATGGGTATTTTTTCAGAGCTTCGACCAGAGACCTTAATCTAATGGCGTCAAACGTAATTCATTTTGTTGTCGTACAATCCACATTCTTTGTTCTGTAGTCACGTATCCTTAGATCGCCTTTGGTTTCTTTCTCTTTTCTACCATTCCTGCACCTGGTCGCCATGATGACAGCGGAAGAAGGTCTGACATGTTAGGCCTGGTGCGATTATCTGAATCAGCCGATCAACTACAGAACGAGGAAAAGCGGGAAACGACTCAGCAGCCATAATAGTAGAGTCTCCTCCGGCGAACACTTGGGACGCATCAGTTCCGGTTCAGTGCTAATCATCAAGATTACACTGCAATAACAAGTCGAGTGTAAAATATAATCAGGAGCGTAAATTGTCTGTGACTCTAGACCTCAGATTGGAACTGAGACGAGCAGAAATGTGATAGACGAGGCTGAATAAAGTAGAAAATGAGAAGAAAACAGAAAGCAAATACAGGAGAGAACGGAAAAAAATAATAAAAAAAAGAATACTGTTCAGAAGGACATAAAATGGAATCTGAAGGAAAACAAAGATGAGAAAGGAAAAACAAAGAGTGGGGAACAGAGATTGAATGGAAGAGAAAAGATTTAATTGAAAATACAAATATGCAACTGATAAGTGTGTAAAACGAATAAGAGCAAGTGGGAGATATAGGAAGAAAGGACAGTGAAACGTTAAAAAATGTCCAGGACTTAAAGAGAGAAAAAAAAAGCTAATCGATAATATAAAATCGATGAAGAATAATATAATGAAGAAGAAAATAAGAGAAAAAATAAGTGAATAACAACGAGTAAAGCTAAA
Organism: Acanthosepion lycidas; assembly: GCA_963932145.1. NCBI lineage: Eukaryota > Metazoa > Mollusca > Cephalopoda > Sepiida > Sepiidae > Acanthosepion > Acanthosepion lycidas. The sequence goes on from OZ010577.1 coordinate 70,549,419, forward strand.
AATTATAAAATGAAATGGTGGGTGAGTGATAGATTATATGATAAAAGAAACAGAAAAAGCAAGAGAATTCAAAATAAAGATAGACAATATTGAAACAAATATTAAGGACGATGCAAGCGACAACTGGTAGACTTTGAAAATAATAAAAAGTGAAATAAAAATAAAGACGAACATTAGAAATGGAGGGACATGTAAATGAAGTTCATTGAAGCTATAATTATATACAAACTGAAACAAGCAAAGAAAGTATATAATTGCAAATCCGCAGAGAAAGAGAAACATGTAGAAATAAATTAACTGAGAAAAATGAAAGACGTACAAAATAAAAGCAACCCTGCAGATATAAAAAGAGAAACGAAAGCGAAAGGGAAAGATTATACTGAATTCATTGCTAGGTCAGCTGCTTAGATAGTTAGTTCACTGTGTCGTGCTAGACAATCTTTCTCTCCAGAATCTCTCTTATATATCTATAAGTCATACTTAGAATATTGTTGCCACATATGGTCCGGTGCACCTTCTATTTGCCATAAGCTCCTTAACAAAATCCAAAGAAGAATCAGCGATTGTTGGTCCGGTTCCGTTCCGGCGGTTCGTCTTTAGTCACTTTGCTCACTGCCACAATCTCTTTGACTTTTCCATAAATACTTTCATGGTAATTTTTAGAATGAGCTTTTCACTATGGTACCTGGACATTTTTTTTAATTTAATGGCAGTACTAAACTGACGTCAATGTCTAGAATATAGATAAGAGAATTGTTGTGCATTGTTGATCTCAGAAGGAAGGCATTGGAAAATTGTACAAATATTCTAAATTCCTGTGTATATATATTTTTTTAAGCGTGTCACCCCAAGCAAGGCGAGAAGCCACTAGGACGCAAGGGGTAACAGAAGATTTGGAGCAAGATCAGATAGGAGTGATAGAGGAAAGGATGAGGAGAAGGATAGTGGATAGATCAAGACATCTGGAGATGTTTATTGACATTACATTTGAATAGTTGGAGATTATAGCTCTCAGGGAAACTGGAATAGGGAAGAGAGTTCCACAGGCGAGAGGTGCGAGACATGAAGCTAATGGAGTAGAAGAGATGGCTACATTTAGGAGTTTCGACAGTGAAAGGGTGAGAGAGGGATGCCAGCCTCGTAGGGCGCTTGAACTCATGAAGTCTGGGAACCAGCGAATGCAGGTCATCGGAGCAATTGCCATGAAAGTATTTGTAAAAAAGACTGAGAGAGGCGTCGGCGCGTCTGTGAGAGAGTGACTGTAGATGTGATGCCAGAACAGGGCCAATTATATTGCATATCCGCCTCTGGAACCTATCAAGAACCCCGAGGCAAAGAGAAGGGGTTCCTGACCATATATGGCAGCAATACTCCATGCAAGGGTGAATTGTTGATTTGTAGATCTGGAGGATCGATTCTGGGGAGAAAAATTTCCTAGCGCGGCACAAGGAGCCAACTTTCCTTGCGGTGGACGAAGCAATTAACTCAATGTATTTGTTCCATCTCAGGTCAGCAGTCAACGTAAGACCGAGTGGAATGAAATGTTCAATATTACAAGTATTTTGACTAGAATTCTATCAAATACCTTCCTCTTTGTAACTTTTAATTTAACCGATTAGTTCCTCGGACGTTAAACTGATTTGTAGCGGAAACAATTTAATAATTGATCGAAGTCCGACTTAATATCTCTTATAAGCAATAACCTACTAAAAGTCTTTAATAAATTTATGTTTAGCTTAAAACCAAATTTAGCATTAGCAGCTGCCATTATGAGATTCGTTTATGCAAGTACATTTCTTATTGTCCTGTTAGCTTCTATCTATTTAGCCGTAAACGCTAAGAGATAAGAGAGAGCAGTGAAAGCAATGTACTAATTCACATAAAAAGGAATTCAATATTTTACAGACATCATATGACCTCTTTATAGATAAAATGTATATATGAATAAAAATGGTATTGTTTGCCTTTCTATTCGGATCACCAAACTGTTCCCGGTTGTTAAACACAATGTTCCAGCACTTGTACCTTCCGGTCTTGTTTAGATATCTATCGTACTTGGTAGAATCCTTGGAATATTACGCTAATCGACAGTGTTAGATTTTTTCAATTCGCTTTCTTTGCTTTGTGTATGTCTCGTAACAGATAATTCGCTCGAGTTATTTCGTCTTTGTGTTGCTTGTCTGTTTCTTTCACTGACAAAGTGTATGAATTTGCTGCACTACCTAATCCAGGGATTGAATTAATGACTGCGCGGAAACTGAATGTGCTTTAAGCTGAAGTTTTTTTGTTTTTTTTTAAGTAACTAGGATATTATAAAATATTTGAATAAAACAAATGAGTTTTTTTACGACGTATAACATTTTAACAATTCTGTGATGATAGACGAAATATTTCAGTATAATGTCAAGAATTTAATTAACAGAATTTTTGTTAATGAGTGTCTGTTAATTTAAAGTTTATTTTTTTTAATCATGTCATCTTTTGATTATTTACTTGCTTAGCATATTCTGTTACGTGTTCTAACGTGTGATTTTTTCTCTATTGACTGACTTGGATTCTGGACAATAAGGTTATAATTTGCTGAAGAATCGTTACTATTAAGATTGTGTCGCACAAACTGTTTTCAGATATTTTGTGCAATAAATAACTTTGTACTTTCATTGCTTTACAAATAATACCTACATATTTTAATTGCTGGAGACTCTTTTATACTGTTTTCTGAAGTCATTGTCATTATCAACATCTATAAATAAGTTAAAAGGTGTTTAAGTTATAGATCTTCACGAAATTAAATGTAATCGTGACCGAGGGTTTGAGCGTGCTGGTCTCTTTCAATTTGTTGATCACGCTAGATAACACTCTCTCTTCCAGACACTTTAACTAAGGTCCTCTCAACATAGTTGCAGTACAAACCAAAGGTGGGGTTTTAGGGTGTTAAAAAAAGTGTCCCTGAGCAGCCGTCTACATCTAGCCGCTCTAGTAAACAGGTATCCTCAGATACTAGTAGCCAGCCATTAATTTATTTTATAATATACCCCGGTAGTAACAGTTCTTATAGTAACATATTTAGAAAAAGCTATAGTAGCTACCGATATGAATGGAAATAGTATGTCATGTTTAATAGCCACTTTCTGGACTCTCATTAATAATAACAGTCATGGTTTTCTTACATTAACATTTTTTCTTATGATCATCCTATTGAACCCTAAAAGTTTCAAGATGTATGTTGTCATGCAAAGTCTACAAAAATTTTCTAGTTGTTATTATCACGTCTTACATTCACCGACTACAGGAGCACATGAATTAAAAACATAACTTTATCAACTAGAACAACCGAACGTTGAATGATATTATAAAAAAAAAGTGGGAAACAAATATAAAATATTGGAAACTATGAACAAAGGTAACATAATTGGCGACATGATTCTGTTTCTTTTCTAAAAGCTTAAATCAAGTAAAACGTTGCTAAGGAGAATTTGGGGGACGGCTTTAGAAAAAAAAACTTGTATTAGACACGATATCATTTCTATTTATGTGTTTTCTTATCACTCTTTCACCCAATTAATTTGATCTAAATCAATAGTATGCGAAATACAAAAATTCATCAGGCAAATGTGTAAGGGCGTTAAGGCAGGATTAGACTTCCATCGCTTAAATATGATTTACAATATATACTTTTACGCCAACATAAATGAGGAAAATTCCATTAGGTGCGCGATTAGAATTTAGCAGAGATCTGGAGTTAGATTTTGTGTAGGTACCTCGAAAAAAGCGAAAGCTAATTCTTAAAATGCTTCTAAAAAAAATGAAAATTCTTTTTTTAATTAATTTTTTTTTTAAAATTCCAAGCTAATAATTTACATAAGATGTTTCTAGTAGCAAAATACATTGCATTTGTATTGATTCAAATTATTTTTTCTGATAATCGGTAAAATCTATAATTTCGTCCATATTGAAAAATCTCTCAACACACTATAATTCGCTTTATTAAATATCTTAAAAATAAAATAAAATTTAATGAAATGAGCTGATTTAAAGTTTATTAATCTGAATTAAGATAAATCTTACACGTTTTTGTTTAAAATATCGTAGAACGTAACTTTTAACACTGATGTTGTTTTATGATATATTGATAGCCCGATGATTAAGAAATTTAAGCAAGTGGGAGATAATTGAAAAATACTTGACAATACAGCGTAAACGCGTTTTTACATAATTTTTAAATACCCATTTATCTTAAAAATTTAAATATTTTAAGTATATATTTTTGGAATTTTATATATTTTTACTTTATAGTCATATGAAGACATTTGTTGAGGAAATGTTTCAAAAATTCCCAAAAAATATTATATTTACTATATTTATCACTCTTATTTCCTGATAATATTATCTATGGACATACATATTTAAAAAAATCGATAGTTTTATACACACATAAAATACATTCATAATTATTTTTAAAATACTGGGCGTCGTTGAATTGTAGTGATCTTTTCCATTTACAATTAGTTATTTTTAGTTTAATGAAAATATCACTTGACAGATGCAAATACATACAGTTTTTTTAAAAGATTAAAAAATTTATAACTTATTCTAATTAAAATTTTAAAAATGAAAACAATTCATTTAAAAATCATTCTTCATCGAAATTTGTTTTCTGAAGACAATACTTTCCACTTTATTCACAAAAGCAATTAGAAGTTTGTTTTGATTAAATAATACCTCATTTTTTTTACTTTTCAGCGAAAGTTTTCAGTAACTGGGGTTTCCATTTGACCAAAATTTTTAATGGTTTAACTTTTCCGAGGATTTGTCCTTATAACTAATATAAGCGATACTAAAATGAATTTCTCCAAATTTCATAAAAATTAAATCAGTAGAAGGGGAAGCAAATGCATAAAGTAAAGATTTTATAAGCATTTTCTCATAAAGAAACTGTTCACAAATAATTTAATTCATTTGTAAATAAGTTCTCAATGTGTCATTAAAATCCAGCGATTAAGTAATTGTCGCAAAAATTTCGAAACGAATCGTGTTTAACCGCAAAAAAGTATTCCTGTACAAATCTATGGCTCCCCGTTGACGCCAGAAAAAACAAGATTTTAACCTTAATTTCTAAGGTTCTAAAACAGTTAAGAAAAATTATATGGAAAATCCATTGGTCTTTCTTCTTAATAATAGCGGGAAGGTTTTGTCGATAAAAAAAAATTTTATTAAATTTTGTGCATTTTGTTCATTATGTATTCTCTTAGTGAATTTTGGGAAGTACTTTGTGAAATAGACATTGTGTGCGATACTCTGAAATAGACATTGTATGAAATACATTTTCGGCGGCAACTACATTTTCTTCATGGACAAATTTCTGTAATATACTTGGCAACTCATTTCCAAACCACGGTTTGCACATCTAGATATTGTGGACATGATATAATAAAATGTTACGTAAATTAATTTATTTAAAATTTTTATGGTGATTTGAGAAAATCACTTCAAAATTAAATACGTGTGATTTTCGATATTCTTAGAAATGATAACTGGATAAAAGAATTCCATGCTCATGTTAAAAAAATCGAACTTTAAACAGGTATTTGATTTTTGTATTTGAAATATCGCAAAGAAAAAATATAAAAAGTAATGATTACATAAAATATTTTATTAAAAAGTATAAATGACATATTCAAATTGCAGACAGTATTATTTTCAAGAGAACACCGTTTTTAAAGTCAATTTTGCATTAAACACTGTAAAGCCAATTATTGATCTTAAATACGTTTTAATTTTCTTAATAAAGACTTTCTTTATCTGTTTATATTTCTGATATGAGGTATTATGTAAACTATTTACATTTTTCGGAATATAGCGACAAAGATGAGGGCAATAGTCCGAATAATGTAAATAGTGAAAACTTTCATCTTGGAAATAATATATCGGTTCCAATTTAACCGATTTCAAGTTTAAACGGATTTATTATTCATGTGATTCCATTGACAGCTATAAATTAGCAGTAACTGGAAACTATTTGTTAGGTTTGTAATGAAAACTGTATAAAAATATAATAACGTAAATAATGGCTATTGTGTATTTTTATGAAAGTTTGGCATTTAAATAGAAATTAAAATTGGATTAACTTACTGTAATTATCTACAGTTTTTCATCAGGTATTGGATTAATATTTATACAACAGTCCTTGTCTTCACTGAGGAGATTCAAATGAATATTTCTATCAATTAGGACCTTTTATGAGACATTTAATCTATTAAAAATTCCTAGATTCAACTAATTAGTAGAGATGTCTTGAAAACATCTATTGCAAATAACTTTCTTTTGAACTTACAGACTTATTAAACCTACCATTGATTAAAATAAATATCTAAAAAGTGTTAAAACGATCACAGAGAAACTGCATGAAAACGTGTCACATAAAATACAGTGGAATAACTCTCGGTATTTTAGTCGACAGAAAGATTGACAACACACAGTACTACAGAAGTGTTTGTAGTTTGGTTTATAATAAAAAAAGATAAAGAGAAACGTATAAATGGTAGAAAAACACAAATTATAGAATTTAACATGAATAATATAATTTTATTTACGTCCTTAAATGAAATTATTTTAAATTGTTGATACACATATTATTTACGTCATTAAATGAAATTATTTCAAATTGTTGGTATATATTTTATTCAGGTCATTAAATGAAATTATTTCAAATTGTTGGTATACATTTTATTCAGGTCATTAAAAGAAATTATTTCAAATTGTTGCTATACATTTTATTCAGGTCATTAAATGAAATTATTTCAAATTGTTGGTATATATTTTATTCAGGTCATTAAATGAAATTATTTCAAATTGTTGCGGTACATTTTATTCAGGTCATTAAATGAAATTATTTCAAATTGTGGCTATACATATTATTCAGGTCATTAAATGAAATTATTTCAAATTGTTGCTGTACATTTTATTCAGGTCATTAAATGAAATTATTTCAAATTGTTGGTATACATTTTATTCAAGTCATTAAATAAAATTATTTCAAATTGTTGATATACATTTTATTCAAGTCATTAAATGAAATTGTTTCAAATTGTTAGTATACATTTTATTCAGGTCATTAAATGAAATTATTTCAAATTGTTGGTATATATTTATTAAGGTCACTAAATGAAATTATTTCAAATTGTTGATATACATTATATTCAGGTCATTAAATGAAATTATTTCAAATTGTTGGTATACATTTTATTCAATTCATTAAATGAAATTATTTCAAATTGTTGGTATACATTTTATTCAAGTCATTAAATGAAATTTTTTCAAATTGTTAGTATACATTTTATTCAGGTCATTAAATGAAATTATTTCAAATTGTTGGTATACATTTTATTCAGGTCATTAAATGAAATTATTTCAAATTGTTGGTATACATTTTATTCAGGTCATTAAATGAAATTATTTCAAATTGTTGCTATACATTTTATTCAGGTCATTAAATGAAATGATTTCAAATAGTTGGTATACATTTTATTCAGGTCATTAAATGAAATTATTTCAAATTGTTGGTATACATTTTATTCAGGTCATTAAATGAAATTATTTCAAATTGTTGGTATACATTTTATTCAAGTCATTAAATGAAATTATTTCAAATTGTTCGTATACATTTTATTCAGGTCATTAAATGAAATTATTTCAAATTGTTGGTATATATTTTATTCAGGTCATTAAATGAAATTATTTCAAATTGTTGGTATATATTTTAATTAGGTCATTAAATGAAATTATTTCAAATGGTTGTTATACATTTTATTCAAGTCATTCAATGAAATTATTTCAAATTGTTGATATACATTTTATTCAAGTCATTAAATAAAATTATTTTAAATTGTTGGTATACATTTATTCAATTCATTAAATGAAATTATTTCAAATTGTTGGTATACATTTTATTCAAGTCATTAAATGAAATTTTTTCAAATTGTTAGTATACATTTTATTTAGGTCATTAAATGAAATTATTTCAAATTGTTGGTATACATTTTAATCAGGTCATTAAATGAAATTATTTCAAATTGTTGGTATACATTTTATTCAGGTCATTAAATGAAATTATTTCAAATTGTTGGTATACATTTTATTCAGGTCATTAAATGAAATTATTTCAAATTGTTGGTATACATTTTATTCAGGTCATTAAATGAAATTATTTCAAATTGTCGATATACATTTTATTCAAGTCATTAAATGAAATTATTTCAAATTGTTGGTATACATTTTATTCAGGTCATTAAATGAAATTATTTCAAATTGTTGGTATACATTTAATCAGGTCATTAAATGAAATTATTTCAAATTGTTGCTATACATTTTATTCAGGTCATTAAATGAAATGATTTCAAATAGTTGGTATACATTTTATTCAGGTCATTAAATGAAATTATTTCAAATTGTTGGTATACATTTTATTCAGGTCATTAAATGAAATTATTTCAAATTGTTGGTATACATTTTATTCAAGTCATTAAATGAAATTATTTCAAATTGTTCGTATACATTTTATTCAGGTCATTAAATGAAATTATTTCAAATTGTTGGTATATATTTTATTCAGGTCATTAAATGAAATTATTTCAAATTGTTGGTATATATTTTATTTAGGTCATTAAATGAAATTATTTCAAATGGTTGTTATACATTTTATTCAAGTCATTCAATGAAATTATTTCAAATTGTTGATATACATTTTATTCAAGTCATTAAATAAAATTATTTTAAATTGTTGGTATACATTTTATTCAGGCCATTAAATGAAATGATTTCAAATTGTTGGTATACATTTTATTCAGGTCATTAAATGAAATTATTTCAAATTGTTGCTATACATTTTATTCAGGTCATTAAATGAAATTATTTCAAATTGTTGGTATACATTTTATTCAGGTCATTAAATGAAATTATTTCAAATTGTTGCTATATATTTTATTCAGGTCATTAAATGAAATTATTTCAAATTGTTGCTGTACAATTTATTCAGGTCACTAAATGAAATTATTTCAAATTGTTGATATACATTATATTCAGGTCATTAAATGAAATTATTTCAAATTGTTGGTATACATTTTATTCAAGTCATTAAATGAAATTATTTCAAATTGTTGGTATACATTTTATACAAGTCATTGAATGAATTTTTTTCAAATTATTAGTATACATTTTATGCAGGTCATTAAATGAAATTATTTCAAATTGTTGGTATACATTTTATTCAGGTCATTAAATGAAATTATTTCAAATTGTTGGTATACATTTTATTCAGGTCATTAAATGAAATTATTTCAAATTGTTGATATACATTTTATTCAAGTCATTAAATAAAATTATTTCAAATTGTTGGTATACATTTTATTCAGGTCATTAAATGAAATTATTTCAAATTGTTGCTATACATTTTATTCAGGTCATTAAATGAAATTATTTAAAATTGTTGGTATACATTTTATTCAGGTCATTAAATGAAATTATTTCAAATTGTTGGTATACATTTTATTCAGGTCATTAAATGAAATTATTTCAAATTGTTGGTATACATTTTATTCAGGTCACTAAATGAAATTATTTCAAATTGTTGGTATATATTTATTCAGGTCATTAAATGAAATTATTTCAAATTGTTAGTATACATTTTATTCAGGTCATTAAATGAAATTATTTCAAATTGTTGCTGTACATATTATTCAGGTCATTAAATGAAATTATTTCAAATTGTTGGTATACATTTTATTCAAGTCATTAAATGAAATTATTTCAAATTGTAGGTATACATTTTATTCAGGTCATTAAATGAAATTATTTCAAATTGTTGGTATACATTTTATTCAGGTCATTAAATGAAATTATTTCAAATTGTTGGTATATATTTCTTCAGGTCACTAAATGAAATTATTTCAAATTGTTGATATACATTATATTCAGGTCATTAAATGAAATTATTTCAAATTGTTGGTATACATTTTATTCAGTTCATTAAATGAAATTATTTCAAATTGTTGGTATACATTTTATTCAAGTCATTAAATGAAATTTTTTCAAATTGTTAGTATACATTTTATTCGGGTCATTAAATGAAATTATTTCAAATTGTTGGTATACATTTTATTCAGGTCATTAAATGAAATTATTTCAAATTGTTGGTATACATTTTATTCAGGTCATTAAATGAAATTATTTCAAATTGTCGATATACATTTTATTCAAGTCATTAAATGAAATTATTTCAAATTGTTGGTATACATTTTATTCAGGTCATTAAATGAAATTATTTCAAATTGTTGGTATACATTTTATTCAGATCATTAAATGAAATTATTTCAAATTGTTGCTATACATTTTATTGAGGTCATTAAATGAAATGATTTCAAATTGTTGGTATACATTTTATTCAGGTCATTAAATGAAATTATTTCAAATTGTTGGTATACATTTTATTCAGGTCATTAAATGAAATTATTTCAAATTGTTGGTATACATTTTATTCAAGTCATTAAAAGAAATTATTTCAAATTGTTGGTATACATTTTATTCAAGTCATTAAATGTAATTGTTTCAAATTGTTAGTATACATTTTATTCAGGTCATTAAATTAAATTATTTCAAATTGTTGGTATACATTTTATTCAGGTCATTAAATGAAATTATTTCAAATTGTTGGTATATATTTTATTCATGTCATTAAATGAAATTATTTCAAATTTTTGGTATACATTTTATTCAAGTCATTAAATGAAATTATTTCAAATTGTTGATATACATTTTATTCAAGTCATTAAATAAAATTATTTCAAATTGTTGGTATACATTTTATTCAGGTCATTAAATGAAATTATTTCAAATTGTTGGTATACATTTTATTCAGGTCATTAAATGAAATTATTTCAAATTGTCGATATACATTTTATTCAAGTCATTAAATGAAATTATTTCAAATTGTTGGTATACATTTTATTCAGGTCATTAAATGAAATGATTTCAAATTGTTGGTATACATTTTATTCAGGTCATTAAATGAAATTATTTCAAATTGTTGGTATACATTTTATTCAGGTGATTAAATGAAATTATTTCAAATTGTTGGTATACATTTTATTCAAGTCATTAAAAGAAATTATTTCAAATTGTTGGTATACATTTTATTCAAGTCATTAAATGTAATTGTTTCAAATTGTTAGTATACATTTTATTCAGGTCATTAAATTAAATTATTTCAAATTGTTGGTATACATTTTATTCAGGTCATTAAATGAAATTATTTCAAATTGTTGGTATATATTTTATTCAGGTCATTAAATGAAATTATTTCAAATTGTTGATATACATTTTATTCAAGTCATTAAATAAAATTATTTCAAATTGTTGGTATACATTTTATTCAGGTCATTAAATGAAATTATTTGAAATTGTTGATATACATTTTATTCAGGTCATTAAATGAAATTATTTCAAATTGTTGCTATACATTTTATTCAGGTCATTAAATGAAATTATTTCAAATTGTTAGTATACATTTTATTCAGGTCATTAAATGAAATTATTTCAAATTGTTGGTATACATTTTATTCAGGTCACTAAATGAAATTATTTCAAATTGTTGGTATATATTTATTCACGTCATTAAATGAAATTATTTCAAATTGTTGGTATACATTTTATTCAGGTCATTAAATGAAATTATTTCAAATTGCTGCTGTGCATTTTATTCAGGTCATAAAATGAAATTATTTCAAATTGTTGGTATACATTTTATTCAAGTCATTAAATGAAATTATTTCAAATTGTTGGTATACATTTTATTCAAGTCATTAAATGAAATTGTTTCAAATTGCTAGTATACATTTTATTCTGGTCATTAAATGAAATTATTTCAAATTGTTGGTATACATTTTATTCAGGTCATTCAATGAAATTTTTTCAAATTGTTGGTATACATTTTATTTAAGTCATTAATTGAAATTATTTCAAATTGTTGGTATACATTTTATTCAGTTCATTAAATGAAATTATTTCAAATTGTTGGTATATATTTTATTCAAGTCATTAAATGAAATTATTTCAAATTGTTGGTATACATTTTATTCAGGTCATTAAATGAAATTATTTCAAATTGTTAGTATACATTTTATTCAGGCCATTAAATTAAGTTATTTCAAATTGTTGGTATACATTTTATTCAGGTCATTAAATGAAATTATTTCAAATTGTTGGTATACATTTTATTCAGGTCATTAAATGAAATTATTTAAATTGCTGCTATACATATTATTCAGGTCATTAAATGAAATTATTTCAAATTGTTAGTATACATTTTATTCGGGTCATTAAATGAAATTATTTCAAATTGTTGGTATACATTTTATACAGGTCATTAAATGAAATTATTTCAAATTGTTGCTGTACATTTTATTCAGGTCATTAAATGAAATTATTCCAAATTGTTGGTATACATTTTATTCCGGTCATTAAATGAAATTATTTCAAATTGTTAGTATACATTTTATTCAGGTCATTAAATGAAATTATTTCAAATTGTTGGTATACATTTTATTCAGGTCATTAAATGAAATTATTTAAAATGTTGTTATACATTTTATTCAAGTCATTAAATGAAATTATTTCAAATTGTTGGTATACATTTTATTCAGGTCATTAAATGAAATTATTTCAAATTGTTGGTATACATTTTATTCAGGTCATTAAATGAAATTATTTCAAATTGTTGCTGTGCATTTTATTCAGGTCATTAAATGAAATTATTTCAAATTGTTGCTGTACATTTTATTCGGGTCATTAAATGAAATTATTTCAAATTGTTGGTATACATTTTATTCAGGTCATTAAATGAAATTATTTCAAATTGTTGGTATACATTTTATTCAAGTCATTAAAAGAAATTGTTTCAAATTGCTAGTATACATTTTATTCTGGTCATTAAATGAAATTATTTCAAATTGTTGGTATACATTTTATTCAGGTCATTCAATGAAATTTTATCAAATTGTTGGTATACATTTTATTCAGGTCATTAAATGAAATTATTTCAAATTGTTGGTATATATTTTATTTAGGTCATTAAATGAAATTATTTCAAATGGTTGTTATACATTTTATTCAAGTCATTCAATGAAATTATTTCAAATTGTTGATATACATTTTATTCAAGTCATTAAATAAAATTATTTTAAATTGTTGGTATACATTTTATTCAGGCCATTAAATGAAATGATTTCAAATTGTTGGTATACATTTTATTCAGGTCATTAAATGAAATTATTTCAAATTGTTGCTATACATTTTATTCAGGTCATTAAATGAAATTATTTCAAATTGTTGGTATACATTTTATTCAGGTCATTAAAAGAAATTATTTCAAATTGTTGGTATACATTTTATTCAGGTCATTAAAAGAAATTATTTCAAATTGTTGCTATATATTTTATTCAGGTCATTAAATGAAATTATTTCAAATTGTTGCTGTACAATTTATTCAGGTCACTAAATGAAATTATTTCAAATTGTTGATATACATTATATTCATGTCATTAAATGAAATTATTTCAAATTGTTGGTATACATTTTATTCAAGTCATTAAATGAAATTATTTCAAATTGTTGGTATACATTTTATACAAGTCATTGAATGAATTTTTTTCAAATTATTAGTATACATTTTATGCAGGTCATTAAATGAAATTATTTCAAATTGTTGGTATACATTTTATTCAGGTCATTAAATGAAATTATTTCAAATTGTTGGTATACATTTTATTCAGGTCATTAAATGAAATTATTTCAAATTGTTGATATACATTTTATTCAAGTCATTAAATAAAATTATTTTAAATTGTTGGTATACATTTTATTCAGGCCATTAAATGAAATGATTTCAAATTGTTGGTATACATTTTATTCAGGTCATTAAATGAAATTATTTCAAATTGTTGCTATACATTTTATTCAGGTCATTAAATGAAATTATTTCAAATTGTTGGTATACATTTTATTCAGGTCATTAAAAGAAATTATTTCAAATTGTTGGTATACATTTTATTCAGGTCATTAAAAGAAATTATTTCAAATTGTTGCTATATATTTTATTCAGGTCATTAAATGAAATTATTTCAAATTGTTGCTGTACAATTTATTCAGGTCACTAAATGAAATTATTTCAAATTGTTGATATACATTATATTCAGGTCATTAAATGAAATTATTTCAAATTGTTGGTATACATTTTATTCAAGTCATTAAATGAAATTATTTCAAATTGTTGGTATACATTTTATACAAGTCATTGAATGAATTTTTTTCAAATTATTAGTATACATTTTATGCAGGTCATTAAATGAAATTATTTCAAATTGTTGGTATATATTTTATTCAGGTCATTAAATGAAATTATTTCAAATTTTTGGTATACATTTTATTCAAGTCATTAAATGAAATTATTTCAAATTGTTGATATACATTTTATTCAAGTCATTAAATAAAATTATTTCAAATTGTTGGTATACATTTTATTCAGGTCATTAAATGAAATTATTTCAAATTGTTGGTATACATTTTATTCAGGTCATTAAATGAAATTATTTCAAATTGTCGATATACATTTTATTCAAGTCATTAAATGAAATTATTTCAAATTGTTGGTATACATTTTATTCAGGTCATTAAATGAAATGATTTCAAATTGTTGGTATACATTTTATTCAGGTCATTAAATGAAATTATTTCAAATTGTTGGTATACATTTTATTCAGGTGATTAAATGAAATTATTTCAAATTGTTGGTATACATTTTATTCAAGTCATGAAAAGAAATTATTTCAAATTGTTGGTATACATTTTATTCAAGTCATTAAATGTAATTGTTTCAAATTGTTAGTATACATTTTATTCAGGTCATTAAATTAAATTATTTCAAATTGTTGGTATACATTTTATTCAGGTCATTAAATGAAATTATTTCAAATTGTTGGTATATATTTTATTCAGGTCATTAAATGAAATTATTTCAAATTGTTCATATACATTTTATTCAAGTCATTAAATAAAATTATTTCAAATTGTTGGTATACATTTTATTCAGGTCATTAAATGAAATTATTTGAAATTGTTGATATAAATTTTATTCAGGTCATTAAATGAAATTATTTCAAATTGTTGGTATACATTTTATTCAGGTCATTAAATGAAATTATTTCAAATTGTTGGTATACATTTTATTCAGGTCATTAAATGAAATTATTTCAAATTGTTGGTATACATTTTATTCAGGTCACTAAATGAAATTATTTCAAATTGTTGGTATATATTTATTCACGTCATTAAATGAAATTATTTCAAATTGTTGGTATACATTTTATTCAGGTCATTAAATGAAATTATTTCAAATTGCTGCTGTGCATTTTATTCAGGTCATAAAATGAAATTATTTCAAATTGTTGGTATACATTTTATTCAAGTCATTAAATGAAATTATTTCAAATTGTTGGTATACATTTTATTCAAGTCATTAAATGAAATTGTTTCAAATTGCTAGTATACATTTTATTCTGGTCATTAAATGAAATTATTTCAAATTGTTGGTATACATTTTATTCAGGTCATTCAATGAAATTTTTTCAAATTGTTGGTATACATTTTATTTAAGTCATTAATTGAAATTATTTCAAATTGTTGGTATACATTTTATTCAGTTCATTAAATGAAATTATTTCAAATTGTTGGTATATATTTTATTCAGGTCATTAAATGAAATTATTTCAAATTGTTGGTATACATTTTATTCAGGTCATTAAATGAAATTATTTCAAATTGTTAGTATACATTTTATTCAGGCCATTAAATTAAGTTATTTCAAATTGTTGGTATACATTTTATTCAGGTCATTAAATGAAATTATTTCAAATTGTTGGTATACATTTTATTCAGGTCATTAAATGAAATTATTTCAAATTGCTGCTATACATATTATTCAGGTCATTAAATGAAATTATTTCAAATTGTTGCTGTACATTTTATTCGGGTCATTAAATGAAATTATTTCAAATTGTTGGTATACATTTTATACAGGTCATTAAATGAAATTATTTCAAATTGTTGCTGTACATTTTATTCAGGTCATTAAATGAAATTATTCCAAATTGTTGGTATACATTTTATTCCGGTCATTAAATGAAATTATTTCAAATTGTTAGTATACATTTTATTCAGGTCATTAAATGAAATTATTTCAAATTGTTGGTATACATTTTATTCAGGTCATTAAATGAAATTATTTAAAATGTTGTTATACATTTTATTCAAGTCATTAAATGAAATTATTTCAAATTGTTGGTATACATTTTATTCAGGTCATTAAATGAAATTATTTCAAATTGTTGGTATACATTTTATTCAGGTCATTAAATGAAATTATTTCAAATTGTTGCTGTGCATTTTATTCAGGTCATTAAATGAAATTATTTCAAATTGTTGCTGTACATTTTATTCGGGTCATTAAATGAAATTATTTCAAATTGCTGGTATACATTTTATTCAGGTCATTCAATGAAATTTTTTCAAATTGTTGGTATACATTTTATTCAGGTCTATAAATGAAATTATTTCAAATTGTTGGTATACATTTTATTCAGGTCACTAAATGAAATTATTTCAAATTGTTGGTATATATTTATTCACGTCATTAAATGAAATTATTTCAAATTGTTGGTATACATTTTATTCAGGTCATTAAATGAAATTATTTCAAATTGCTGCTGTGCATTTTATTCAGGTCATTAAATGAAATTATTTCAAATTGTTGGTATACATTTTATTCAAGTCATTAAATGAAATTATTTCAAATTGTTGGTATACATTTTATTCAAGTCATTAAATGAAATTGTTTCAAATTGCTAGTATACATTTTATTCTGGTCATTAAATTAAATTATTTCAAATTGTTGGTATACATTTTATTCAGGTCATTCAATGAAATTTTTTCAAATTGTTGGTATACATTTTATTTAAGTCATTAATTGAAATTATTTCAAATTGTTGGTATACATTTTATTCAGTTCATTAAATGAAATTATTTAAAATTGTTGGTATATATTTTATTCAGGTCATTAAATGAAATTATTTCAAATTGTTGGTATACATTTTATTCAGGTCATTAAATGAAATTATTTCAAATTGTTAGTATACATTTTATTCAGGTCATTAAATTAAGTTATTTCAAGTTTTTGGTATACATTTTATTCAGGTCATTAAATGAAATTATTTCAAATTGTTGGTATACATTTTATTCAGGTCATTAAATGAAATTATTTCAAATTGCTGCTATACATAATATTCAGGTCATTAAATGAAATTATTTCAAATTGTTGCTGTACATTTTATTCGGGTCATTAAATGAAATTATTTCAAATTGTTGGTATACATTTTATTCAGGTCATTAAATGAAATTATTTCAAATTGTTGCTGTACATTTTATTCAGGTCATTAAATGAAATTATTTCAAATTGTTGGTATACATTTTATTCAGGTCATTAAATTAAGTTATTTCAAATTGTTGGTATACATTTTATTCAGGTCATTAAATGAAATTATTCCAAATTGTTGGTATACATTTTATTCCGGTCATTAAATGAAATTATTTGAAATTGTTGGTATACATTTTATTCAGGTCATTAAATGAAATTATTTCAAATTGTTGGTATACATTTTATTCAGGTCATTAAATGAAATTATTTCAAATTGTTGCTGTACATTTTATTCAGGTCATTAAATGAAATTATTTCAAATTGTTGGTATACATTTTATTCAGGTCATTAAATTAAGTTATTTCAAATTGTTGGTATACATTTTATTCAGGTCATTAAATGAAATTATTTCAAATTGCTGCTATACATATTATTCAGGTCATTAAATGAAATTATTTCAAATTGTTGCTGTACATTTTATTCGGGTCATTAAATGAAATTATTTCAAATTGCTGGTATACATTTTATTCAGGTCATTCAATGAAATTTTTTCAAATTGTTGGTATACATTTTATTCAGGTCTATAAATGAAATTATTTCAAATTGTTGGTATACATTTTATTCAGGTCACTAAATGAAATTATTTCAAATTGTTGGTATATATTTATTCACGTCATTAAATGAAATTATTTCAAATTGTTGGTATACATTTTATTCAGGTCATTAAATGAAATTATTTCAAATTGCTGCTGTGCATTTTATTCAGGTCATTAAATGAAATTATTTCAAATTGTTGGTATACATTTTATTCAAGTCATTAAATGAAATTATTTCAAATTGTTGGTATACATTTTATTCAAGTCATTAAATGAAATTGTTTCAAATTGCTAGTATACATTTTATTCTGGTCATTAAATGAAATTATTTCAAATTGTTGGTATACATTTTATTCAGGTCATTCAATGAAATTTTTTCAAATTGTTGGTATACATTTTATTTAAGTCATTAATTGAAATTATTTCAAATTGTTGGTATACATTTTATTCAGGTCATTCAATGAAATTTTTTCAAATTGTAGGTATACATTTTATTTAAGTCATTAATTGAAATTATTTCAAATTGTTGGTATACATTTTATTCAGTTCATTAAATGAAATTATTTCAAATTGTTGTTATATATTTTATTCAGGTCATTAAATGAAATTATTTCAAATTGTTGGTATACATTTTATTCAGATCATTAAATGAAATTATTTCAAATTGTTAGTATACATTTTATTCAGGTCATTAAATTAAGTTATTTCAAGTTTTTGGTATACATTTTATTCAGGTCATTAAATGAAATTATTTCAAATTGTTGGTATACATTTTATTCAGGTCATTAAATGAAATTATTTCAAATTGCTGCTATACATATTATTCAGGTCATTAAATGAAATTATTTCAAATTGTTGCTGTACATTTTATTCGGGTCATTAAATGAAATTATTTCAAATTGTTGGTATACATTTTATTCAGGTCATTAAATGAAATTATTTCAAATTGTTGCTGTACATTTTATTCAGGTCATTAAATGAAATTATTTCAAATTGTTGGTATACATTTTATTCAGGTCATTAAATTAAGTTATTTCAAATTGTTGGTATACATTTTATTCAGGTCATTAAATGAAATTATTCCAAATTGTTGGTATACATTTTATTCAGGTCATTAAATGAAATTATTTGAAATTGTTGGTATACATTTTATTCAGGTCATTAAATGAAATTATTTCAAATTGTTGGTATACATTTTATTCAGGTCATTAAATGAAATTATTTCAAATTGTTGCTGTGCATTTTATTCAGGTCAGTAAATGAAATTATTTCAAATTGTTGCTGTACATTTTATTCGGGTCATTAAATGAAATTATTTCAAATTGTTGGTATACATTTTATTCAAGTCATTAAATGAAATTGTTTCAAATTGTTAGTATACATTTTATTCGGGTCATTAAATGAAATTTTTTCAAATTGTTAGTATACATTTTATTCAGGTCATTAAATGAAATTATTTCAAATTGTTGGTATACATTTTATTCAGGTCATTAAATGAAATTATTTCAAATTGTTGGTATACATTTTATTCAGGTCAGTAAATGAAATTATTTCAAATTGTCGATATACATTTTATTCAGGTCATTAAATGAAATTATTCCAAATTGTTGGTATACATTTTATTCTGGTCATTAAATGAAATTATTTCAAACTGTTGGTATACATTTTATTCAGGTCATTAAATGAAATTATTTCAAATTGTTGCTATACATTTTATTGAGGTCATTAAATGAAATGATTTCAAATTGTTGGTATACATTTTATTCAGGTCATTAAATGAAATTATTTCAAATTGTTGGTATACATTTTATTCAGGTCATTCAATGAAATTTTTTCAAATTGTTGGTATACATTTTATTTAAGTCATTAATTGAAATTATTTCAAATTGTTGGTATACATTTTATTCAGTTCATTAAATGAAATTATTTCAAATTGTTGGTATATATTTTATTCAGGTCATTAAATGAAATTATTTCAAATTGTTGGTATACATTTTATTCAGGTCATTAAATGAAATTATTTCAAATTGTTAGTATACATTTTATTCAGGTCATTAAATTAAGTTATTTCAAATTGTTGGTATACATTTTATTCAGGTCATTAAATGAAATTATTTCAAATTGTTGGTATACATTTTATTCAGGTCATTAAATGAAATTATTTCAAATTGCTGCTATACATATTATTCAGGTCATTAAATGAAATTATTTCAAATTGTTGCTGTACATTTTATTCGGGTCATTAAATGAAATTATTTCAAATTGTTGGTATACATTTTATTCAGGTCATTAAATGAAATTATTTCAAATTGTTGGTATACATTTTATTCAGGTCATTAAATGAAATTATTTCAAATTGCTGGTATACATTTTATTCAGGTCATTAAATGAAATTATTTCAAATTGCTGGTATACATTTTATTCAGGTCATTAAATGAAATTATTTCAAATTGTTGGTATATATTTTATTCAGGTCATTAAATGAAATTATTTCAAATTGTTGGTATACATTTTATTCAGGTCATTAAATGAAATTATTTCAAATTGTTGCTGTACATTTTATTCAGGTCATTAAATGAAATTATTTCAAATTGTTGGTATACATTTTATTCAAGTCATTAAATGAAAGTATTTCAAATTGTTGGTATACATTTTATTCAAGTCATTAAATGAAATTGTTTCAAATTGTTAGTATACATTTTATTCAGGTCATTAAATGAAAGTATTTCAAATTGTTGGTATACATTTTATTCAAGTCATTAAATGAAAGTATTTCAAATTGTTGGTATACATTTTATTCAAGTCATTAAATGAAATTGTTTCAAATTGTTAGTATACATTTTATTCAGGTCATTAAATGAAATTATTTCAAATTGTTGGTATACATTTTATTCAGGTCATTAAATGAAATTATTTAAAATGTTGGTATACATTTTATTCAAGTCATTAAATGAAATTATTTCAAATTGTTGGTATACATTTTATTCAGGTCATTAAATGAAATTATTTCAAATTGTTGGTATACATTTTATTCAGGTCATTAAATGAAATTATTTCAAATTGTTGCTGTACATTTTATTCAGGTCATTAAATGAAATTATTTCAAATTAGTGTTATACATTCCTTTAAAAATTATGAAAAGGACAGTAAATCTCTGGAATGCGAACAAAATCGGGCATCCATTTTGAAAAATTGCCGATCATGAATGTGAATGAATAAAACAAAAAATATATAGTGGAGACAGGAATATACATGCAGTATTGATACCTTCGTCAATATTATCTATAATTTTAAACGCGGATTCTAGTTTTAAGCATACCCCCATAAACTCGGCAAATGTTATAATACCTATGTAAATATTTAGCATGTTATTTTGTCTGGTCTATAGACTCCAATGTAAAGCGACTCTTCAGGGCGGCCATTTTCATCAGGATTCTTCATTGCTCAAGCACGCACGCACTCACATACTCAAACATATACACACAGAGACATATACATGGAGTTTGAATGAGAAATATATATATATATATATATATATATATATATATATATATGTTTAAAAAACACTAGTGTTAAATAGAAATTATTTAAGAGAGCTAGAGCTTGTAATTCTCTATATGCCCCTTGTTATTTCTGCCCTAATGGAAAATTGGAGATTATTACGTTTAAAGATAAGATCAATCGCTTAAGGCAACGGAATGAACTTACTGTTAATTGTAAGGTGAGCTCAGAATTTACCTTACAAAATGGGTAGTAATTTTTTGAATGATAATGCAATGTTATTGTGAATTTATATTTTATTATTTGCTAGTCCTCCTATCTATTTATCTTTATGTACGTAAATATATGTGTATGTGTGTGTGTGTTCTTTTATGTGTGTATATGCTTATATATGTATGCCTATATGCAAGTTGATGTGTAGATTTGTTTAAATTTGGATATATCTATGTATATATATATTACATCTACAGTATATATATATATATATATATATATATATATATATATATATATATATATATATATATATATATATATATATACTTCTGTTGATGCATTCGGGTACTTATATTTGCGAATATGTACCTGAATGTCGTCTACGTTTATTTATATGTTTTTGCATGTAGAAGTGTGTGTTGATATGTTTGTGTTAAATTTTAATCCCCACCTTCACTTTTGGGCCTTCCCGTTCTTATCGCCTGTGTTACCCCTCTCTAGAGCTTTCATTTACCTTTCACCATCGTCCCCCACTCTCACAGATACATACACTCTCACTAAATTTTATTATTTATTCCCGGAGTTATTTTTCTGATTTCCTTTTGAATTTGTATGTCTGAAGAATTGGATCGTAATTACGATTCCAATATCATGAATTATAACCATGGAATATTACTGTTTAAGCCTTTTTATAATATATATATATATATATATATATATATATATATGCATGTATGTGTTTGGATAGATTTATGTATGTATATACATATGCGCGTTTGTCTATGTGTGTGTTTATATTTATGTACATAATTCTGATGTTGTGTGCGTATATATACCATGATATAGTGGGGATAGTCTATTTCAAGCCGTCCTGTCCGCGGCTATCATCAAGTGTCTGTCTTGCACCAGTCTTTTAATTTTATTTTCAATGTCAGTATTCCTCTAGTAGACGCCTTGTTAATGCGAAGGCGCTTGTGTTAGCGACTGGTGGAGGGCGTAAGTTATTTTATTGCGGAGAAGCGGTCTGGGGTTGGAGTTTATTTATGGCTAGATTCTATGTGGCGTTTTTTTATAGAGCCTCGTGTGTGTTTTCCTGGGATTCACAGTAAATAGTTTTTGTATTAAAAGTTCCGATATTGTTAATAAGCGATGGGAGATTTAAACTTAAACACGTTAAGATTAATGCAATTTTGTTGAATGATGGATTTATATATATATATATATATATATATATATATATATATATATATATATATATATATATATATATACTTCTAGGTACGTATGTGTGTGTATGTATGTTTTCACTTATGTATATATGCTGGTTTTATCATCTGTGTTATGTTTTGTTTGGACAGAAATTTCACTATTGGTTTTTTAGATGTTTACGCGTATTTGTTGGGTCTATTCCTTTGTATGTATGCGTATTTTTTCTTTTTTACTTGATTTATTCATAGTTGAATTAGTTTTTAATTATATCCTTTTAAACTTTTTTCATTTAAAATTCAACAATGTATGTTAAATTTTTGATTGCTGGTTTGTCCTCGCGTATTAATACTATTAAGCTTAAATCTTAATGAATCTGTTTATTTGTATATTATATTTGATCATATCATCATGTGCTAATAATCTTGGGAAAGCTATGAATCTTCTTCTTCTCCCCCCCCCAGCTATGGGTAAATGACAGGTCAGGCCAGGCTCTATAGCCTTGAATGGCAACTGATCTACCACGGAACGAAATGACAACCTACTGCGGAAAAAAATCTGCATCCTCAGTCATTTATCTTTCGATAAATGATCGCCTGCACGTGTATCACGAATGGCACATAACTGAATATGTGATCGCTTGTATCTGCTTTCAACTATATGTATATGTGTCTGTTATTATTTTCTTTGGTCTGCGTCTATCTATTGCCTATGTATTTCGTGTTTTTGCGTGTATATATATTTAAATATATTTACTTGTCTCTATATTAGGATATGATTGTGTATGCCTTGTGAACAGTAAGACTTCCCCCATCATATGTATTCAAATCCTTTCAAATGCATCTCAGTTGTTCACGATATTTGAACCCCTTTATATCAGCGTCGGCTTTACCTGGCAATTGAGCTTTTCGGCAACTATAAATAAATAAATAAATAAAATAAAATATATGTACTCTGCTCCGTTCCTTCTTTGAATATTCCGATAATATTTTAAACTTAATGCAGCGTAAATTTAAAATTTAAGTTTGTAATTATTTTTTTTTAATGTTATTGTGAAATCATAAATTAGTTGTAATGATTCCTTATTTAGTCTGACATTTATATTAAGGCAATAAGTAATCATATTTAGGTTAGTTGTCAAGTTTTTGATTGGTCATTGGCGTTTACATAACAATGTTTACCCTATTCAGATAAGTTTGGTTGGTTTTGAACTTTTTAAAACTGTTTATTCTGCAATCAACCCCAACACTATCTATCTATCTATCTATCTATCTATCTATATATATATATATATATATATATATATATATACAACTTGAATCAACTCCCAGAATTAGAAATGGATGAACTTGGCAGAAGAGTGAAAAAAGTCATTGAAAAATGTATGGAATGAATTAGCATAATTATACTTTGAGAAACTTTAGCAACGCATGCCAAATATTTCTGCTGCAGTAATCAAGATGAAAGGAGGATATTTTGACGAGCTCAAAATTTAATCATAAAATACCTTTTTTCTTTTTGTCATAATAAAATATCTACTAAAATATCTCGCATTTTTAACGATGTATAATAATTTTCTCTTATTTAAATAAAAAAAAAAACCCAAGAAAAGAACTACTTTTTAGGCCAATTTAAAAATTTACCAGGGGTGGTCTCAAACGTTTTAACAGTTGCGTATATATATATATATATATATATATATATATATATATATATATATATATATATATATATATATATATATATATATATATATTAGGTTGGTGCAAAAATAATGTCGTTTTCTCACATATGTTACTATTTGAGAAAACGACATTATTTTTGCACCAACCTAATATATACATTTACCGGTTACTTTAATGGGATTACTATTCTCGTCAGGTGTTTGATTCTCTTTTGCCAATATCCTCGTCTTGATTTCTCTTGGCATGAATTCGATGAAATACTGGTAATTTTCTTTATAAAATTATTCTGTGCTGTTGTTATTGCATATGCAATTTTTCTACATTTTTGGCTGAAAATCCAAGAATTGTCTATCCCTATTCCCAAAGTACTCTAATATCCTTTCCGTTTCGATAAAATTTTAAGAGTAGAAACTTATTGCTGTTTTCATAGAACCAAGCTGCCACTATTTTTGATTTGTGATTCCTGCTGGAAATGGCCACAAAATAACAGCACTGTAGTAATAAATGGAACAACGATGTCAGCGACAATACCTACGTAGGCCGTTTCATTTAAGCACATTTTTTATTGATACCACGGGTCCCAATATATGCCAAGAAAATATTCCATACGCCATTCTACCACCATCACCACCACCAACAATAACATCAACTGAATTCATGGCAGCATGAATCCATAATTTCCTGTTGTTTATGCCATATTCTGACGCAAACATCCAAATGTCACATTAGATGTCCACTCGTCTGAGCAGGCGACATTGTTATACTCTTTTAATGCCTTTGTTTTAATTCTGAGCAAAAGCTGTTCCCCGGTGTGGTCTTCCGCTGCTTTAGTGAAACTATTTCAAGGCTCGATGTATGATTGGTTTAGAGAAAATCATATGTATACGGATGTTGCAGTGAATAATTATTTGTAAAACTCTTATATTTCTATAAAACTGCACAATTCTAGTTATCCTTTTCCGATTTGCTAGCCCTACAGAGTGTCGCATGTGAACATCTGAGTAGATCAGATGCACACACCTGGCCGTCTTTCATCAACAACCATGCTGCGTTAGAAACCAATTAAATTACCTACCATTCCCATACGAATACATTAAATGGTATTCAGTAGGACTCGAGGACCATGTTTAAATGCCCATAGTCATTAAATTCTGCAACGTCTTTGATTGATTAGAAAGTCACATAAAATACATATTTGTTCATATATATTTAACTGACTATATATGTGCATGTATATACAGAGCAAAATTACTAAGCATACGAAGCATTCTAGGACAAGTTATTGTAGCATGGTAATTAATACGAAAATAATCCATTTAACATTATTTAAACGAAAATGCATTGAACAGTGCACCAAATTTGGAATCGTCTATTGTTAGTTGAATATTCCTTCTTTCTTCAGAAAACATTTTTTCTTATAATAGAGATAAAATGAACAAAAATAACAATATAATGCTGCTACACCATACAGCAAAATTTAAAATTAAAGCTGAGCGTTCGGTGGAATGTAAAATTTTAAGCAGTGTATTCATTTATCAAGATAAATGAATACACCGCTTAAAATTTTACAACGACTCAAGAATTTAGCGTCGAAACACTCATTTGCCCCAGATTTATATCATATTTTATTTCTTATATTTATATTATAAGGATTTAGATTTTTAGATACATCTTCAGCAAAGATTGTGTTCTGATGAGCGTTTCGACACGAAATTCTTAAGTCAACGAATAAGATAAATCAGTTTTTTTCTTGACTTATTGAATATTTTAACTATTCAGCATTTTTTGATAGTTCTGCTTATAGATTCGCGTAATTTTTGCATATTATTTTATCGTATCTACGTATTTTCTCTATTAAATATAAATGCGAAGAAAAAAATAATTTATTTTTTCCTTGTCTTATTTTAATTTGAATCTCTTCTCAAATAAGTGATTGATTTTAACAATGCAAAGTGTATATTTTTTCTTTATTTTCATTAGCATTAAGATTTTGGCCGGCAGTACACACACACCCCCCCACACACACACACCCACACACACATATATATATATATATATATATATACATACGTAGTACTTTTATTAAGTATTTGGACAGGTATATCTTATAAGGACTTGATGTTTCATGTTAATTTACAAGAATATTGTTAATGTAATCTAATCTGAATATTAATTTAAAAAAAAAGAATTAAATTCTTAAATGACAAAATACAGTATATTTGGTTGAACATTTTGATATTTTTATCGGAATTGATTGAGGCGATTGAAAACTCATGATTCATATTTGCTCAGGTTTTACTTGCCAATGGCAAAATCGTAAAAATGACTGACATGCGTAAATCTTCTAAAGTGAAACTTAGCCACTTTTACATCATGACTTAATCGACGGAAAAAAAGATTCTCGTATTCTCAAGTGTATTCTCAGTTTTATATGTATAAAGTTGCCTGTTTAAAATCTAGTGCTTCTACATAAGAATGCAAAGTCAGGCGTGTAGATTTCTACGCATATTTGCCGGTAAATAATTCAGTTGTTGCTGCTTATCTTTTTCCATAA
This sequence comes from Acanthosepion lycidas, assembly GCA_963932145.1. Taxonomy (NCBI): domain Eukaryota; kingdom Metazoa; phylum Mollusca; class Cephalopoda; order Sepiida; family Sepiidae; genus Acanthosepion; species Acanthosepion lycidas. The sequence continues at coordinate 70,576,695 of OZ010577.1, forward strand.
TATTTCCAGATTCCTTTTAAATTCTATAATTTTGATTTTATCCTTCTTATATTTCTCTTTATGTCGTTATCATTACTATAACTTATATTACTACTAATACTACTACTACTACTTTTATTAATATCAATATTATTATAAACAATAATAATAATAATAATAATAATAATAATAATAATAATAATAATAATAATAATAATAATAATAATAATGATAATAATATACTGAATATTAAAAAAATTCCTGTTCAATATTTCAACATGCATTCAGAAAATATTATCATTGTGCTACGGCTATTTTTTAAATAAATGTTTATTAATATTATCGTGAGAAAGTGTGAGAAAGAAGTGGAGAAAACTATAGCACATAAATCTGTTCTAAGATTACTCTAGTGGTTTGTAGTCAGGTTGAGGTAAGGCACTCAAACCAAAAATAACCGGTCTTTATGTTAATCAGTCACGTATGTATAATACTGAATTTCTCCTTTTGTTTAAATGGCTAAGAAGTGTTGAGGTAGAAATCCAGCTCTAAGAGCCTCTTGTCCTCGTATTCGATAAAATGTGCGTGTTATTTGTTTAGTGGAACATTTTTGAAGATATTTTTTTCTCGTAGATTTACTTGAAATCATGACGAGTAATTTTCTTTCTTCTCGTGCTTGTACATATTCTTGGCGACATGGAAATGCGCGATGAGAAAACAGCGAATTTGCCAACGAATGAGTGATACGGATTTCTAGGGAAAACCAATTAAAATACGGCGTGCTGTAAAGTTATTGACCTTGCTAATAAATGAATCCAAAATATATACTGAGATATTGGTAAGTGCACCAGGAAAAGGATATTTTTATCCTTGCTACTTTTTGTTACTTATTTTTACAATTTTCTTGAGAATTTGTGAGCAAATAATGTTTAATGTAGAAACAGATAACACAAAAAGTAATTTGAGCACACGACCATACACACACACACCCAGTCACGTATATATATATATATATATATATATATATATATATATATATATATATATATATATATATATATATATATATATTACTTAAACTTAATTTTAGTGGATGTTCATATTTGAGTAGACGCTGCATTTATTTATTAAAAAAAAGTACATTTATTTATTTTTGTCTACCACCTGAATATTCTATATATATATATATATATATATAAATATGTACTCTGGTGCGGGATCTGTTGAATAATAAATAAAAAATTACAGACACACGCCTATATCATTCGTATACAGTAGTTTCGTTGTATTACAGACTCTCGGTGTGACTAGAGAAAAGAATGCTTCAAGGCCGGATCGAAAACCAACCGATTTGGTGTCAGTCAGAGATTCTACTACAGAATCATCTTCACTTGACAAAACGAGTCAGCCACATCTAGCGTATTGTTTTTACAAATGTAAACAAATGCCAAGCAGCCATAGTGCTCAATTCATTTTACTGATGAGCTTCGCCTTTACGCAGCTGACCGTTTAGCATTAACTTGTCAATATATATATATATATATATATATATATATATATATATATATATATATATATATATATATATATATATATATATATATATATATATATATATATATATATATATATATATATATATATATATATATATATAGAGAGAGAGAGAGAGAGAGAGAGAGAGGAGGCACGGTGGAGTAATGGATATCGGCTTGGGTGAGGAATCGGAGAGCCGAGTTCGAATTCCAGTTGAATCCATTACATTCACTTACGTGCTAATACCCTTGGGAAACGTATGAATCCTCTTCTTCTCCCTCTAGCTATGGGTAAAATAGCAGGACAGACTGGGTTCTATAGCCTTGGATCGCAACTGGTCTAGGAGAAGGACAACTCTGAATTCAAAACCTGCGGAGGGTCGTTTGGGAACCTTGTGGCATTCGGTGCACCAGGTCTCTGTATTCGTCCCTCCAAAAAGTGTGGATGATCCTGCACGAGGCCTTCACCACTATAATCAAATCTTATGTGCCGGTTTCGGGCTGTCGGTTTCCTGGAAACTGATCTGCTTGACCCTCATACATCGAATCTCGACGGGAGTGTCGATCATATATATATATATATATATATATATATATATATATATATATATATATATATATATATATATATATATATATATATATATATATATATATAGTGGATTCTTCTATCGTGTACGATAAATGAGGTTTATCATTGGATGCTGTCTTTTGTTTTACACATGCATGCTAGCAGGGGCGACTGTAGAGAAAATCAGGCATATTTCATTGGTGCTTTCTTACGTGTGATGCCAGCCTAGCCTTACTGCGTGCAACAAAGCCACACTGACCGCTGAAATTTGTTATAGCATGATTTTTATGGCGTCTCTGCTTCAGATCTTGACTAAGCTAATGTCGGTGCTTCAGCCTATTGTCTTCAAAACCCTTTAACTTAATGAAACAAGTCTTACGCCACTCCTTTCGGTTTCATACTTTGGGGTTCAGATCAAAGTTGTGAGTTTTCAAGTTGTCTTTCAATTTGTCTTTGGAGCGTAAGGATGGACGTCGAACTGAACGCTTGCAGTTTAGTAGTTGTCTATATAGGACATTCTTTGGAAGCCCATTCTCATCTATTCTCAGAACATGACCAGTACACCTAAATCGTATCTTTCATAAAGTCGTTCCAATGCCTGTGATGTTGTTGCAGTTATACAGTGTTGCACCATTCTTGACCATGTCATCCCAATTTATATCACACATGACACAAAGACAACGCATATGAAAGGCGTCAAGTTGATTTATGTGCTTGCGGTACTGGGTTCAAGTTTCAGCAGCATAGAGAAGGAATGAGAGAACAACTGATCTGTATATGTCGATCTTTACTCTGAGAGACACATATTTAGTGTTTTATAACCTATGTTTAAGTTTACCGAATGCTGGCTTTGGCTATTCTGTATTGGATTTCTCTGTCCATTTTCCATCAGAAGAGACTGTGATTCAAGATATGTAAAAACGCCTCAATAGTTTTAATGCAATGAATTTGGAAGGATTTGTGAGTGGTGGATTGCCTTGTACTGGATGGTACATAAGCTCAGTCTTCTTTATGTTAATTGTGATTCCAAATGCTTTCGCTGTTTCAGAGAATTTATCAGGGATAATTCAAATGTCTTCTAGACTTTGTGCTAATAGAACAGCAGAGAAGATCGCGTACCAGTTGCAGACCAAGTTTCTATGGTGCTTTAAAACATTGCATAAACATTGTATAAACCACCACTTGTTCTGAATTGGAGATGAAAAATGCGTCCGATTGCTCACTTACCGATTTTTCATAAGCTTTCCTTTCTTTCGTGAAAAGAAATAATAATATGGAGCATTTTTTTTTCTGGAAAACCTAATTCTGACGAAACTTTCCAAAGATCAGTTCGAGATACTGTATCCCTTTGTGAAGTCTACAAAAACACTAAATGGAACCGTTTTTTTTTCTCTTGCCTTCTCCTGAGCGTGCTGGAGATAAAAAAAGATCATATCCGCGGTTCCTCTGCCGGATCGAAAACCGCACAGAGTCACTAGTAAAGCTGATTCTGAGAGAAATTCATTGGGCCTATTCATGATGATACGAGCAAGGATTTTACCAGCAACCGAAAAAAAATATTTTCCTCTGTGTTAGTCACATTCACACGTGTTCCATTTGCGCTTATACAAATGGACAATTCAAGCATCCTTATTTTTCTGTAGCACTTCTCGCTTTTCACACACAAGATTGAAAAATTAACAAATTTTGCATATCAAAAGATTGGTGGCACATTTGTATATTTCAGCTGAAATTCCATCTTCCCCAGGGGCTTTTTCATTCGAAAGTTGTTTGATGGCATTTTTCCGTGTATATATATATATATATATATATATATATATATATATATATATATATATATATATATATATATATATATATATATATAAGTCATGTAATATTGATGTTTTATTGAATTGTATATGTTTATAGTAATAATAAAAACAAATGTGTATATATTGTAAAATCTCTTTCTTGTTGATAGAAGTGCTATCTGGTGTGCTTTTCTGCTGCTGTAGTCCATCTGTTACAAGGATCGTAATGTTGTAATGTTTGTGATTATCATCTATAGATATTTTTTGTAAATAGTTTTCTTCCTATTAGCTTAAAACTGTCTTGTTATTTGACCTTTTTCAACAAAGGTTTTCCTTTCATAGACATGCAACTCGATTTTTTTTTATTCTGGTCATTTTATGTGAATATTCGTGTTTTGCGTGAGAATCCAAGTAGATGAGTAGCATTTGTATGACACACGCCTACCTGGCACCAACAACTATGCCACGTTCAAAGTCGCTTAAAATCCTTTTCTTTCCATACAATTTAAAAAAAAATCATTTCACCCGAAGAAATTGCATAAAGCTACCAATACGCAAATTGTTACTGAGTTTAAGTGAATATGAGAAAAAATATTATTAAGAAGAGAGAACCATAAATAGGTCAGGAATTAAGAACGCAGAAAATAACTATTGAAATTGCATTTAGATTTTGAGACACAAAAGTTGAATAGAAATCAAGAAACCGGAATTATCAAAAGCGAGAAGTATGAGAGAAGAAACTGTTAGCACAGAACTTACGGTTACATCTAGCCATTTCAACTGTAAAATGATGACATCTTGAGCCAATATAGTACTGCGCTTTAATCCATATAATCTAGGTATCATAGAGGAAAGTTCATGCGAACAATTACCATGAAAATATATTAAAGACACGCGCACCTTCCGCGTGTCTTTACTGCGATGGAAATGTCACTGAAGCCGCTATGTCAGATCAGGACAGATAGAATTTCATATTATTCTTTGCATTTATCAAGGATTTCTAATTACATAACATAAGAATCAGATGTGGCAGCAATATTCAATGCATGGACGACCGATAGACTTATAAATAAAAACAAGTTATATCGAGTAAAAATTATTTAGTACAACACAGTAAACCTACTTTTCTAGCAGTAAGCCTTACAGTTAAAACAATATAACCTTTCAACATTGTGTCAGCGGGCATCTTCAGCCCGGGAATGCAGACTGAGTCCCCCTCATGGAAACTAGTACCGGCTCTGATAATGAAAGGCAGAAAGCGTTTTCTAAGACATTTAAGAGATCAGTTTCGTTTTTGAGGCGTTAAAAATAACATGCCATTGTTTGCAACATTTAACAACAGATTGGAGGATATTTTTAGATCAGCTGCCAATTTTACCATATTGCAGCGATCAGCTTTATAATTTATTAATAATTTAAAAATAAATGTTGTATCAAGAATATATAGTAGTATCAACAGCCTAGATACTGAATGTTTGAACTGATGACATCAAGAATGTCGGTGATATAATCAACGGAGGTCCAAGGATGGAGGTCTGTAGGACACCTGCATTAAAGTATCCGTTCAAGAAAACGTCAAAAAATACCATACCGTTCAGCTTATGAAGAAGACCAGTATGCCTAACGCTATGAAATTGGCTTTGAGATATGTAAAGCAACAACCTGAGCTTCATCATTATTATCTAAAACTTGATATACTCTTTCAACAATAACCGTTAATACATTAACAATTGACCTAGAGAAGACTATGCGAGGTGTGTTGCTCAAACATTTCCGAGTTGATTAGAGAGGCTAGCACTTTGCCAAAAAGAGGTTTTATATTTAAATGCGTGTATTCATTAAAATGTTAGTGCATAATTGGCTTATATGAAATTGTCATAAAAATGGAGTTGTTCGTAGTTTATATAATTCTAAGAGAATAATAGAAGAGGCGAAAATGTAATATGTAACATCACTAATTTATTTTCAGTTGTTTCATCTAAATGTTTTACATTAATATTTGTTTATATAGAGAATTGAGTTTTTAGATTGTAGAATATTTCCATATTTTCATTGATAGAGAAACATTTTATTATTTAACGGAACGAATATACCCACATATTACTACACGTACAACTAAAAGCATTTACAATTTGGTTAATCAAACCATTCACCCATTAATCATGTCAATAATGAAGATATATAATTTTGTCGCTGATAACAATACATGTTATCTCCCCAAAACCTGAAACCGCGCTGAAACAATGATGCAATTAAACACATATTTTCGCATAATTAGTAGTATATATGAGGATGCCAAAAGTAACTGTTCAATAATATTTAATAATAATAATAATAATAATAATAATAATAATAATAAAAATTATAATAATAATAGTAATAACAATAATAATAACAATAATAATAATAATAATAATAATAATAATAATAATAATAATAATAATAATAATAATAATAATAATAATAATAATAATAATAATAAAATCCATATGACAAATCCCAACAAGCACATCGTGAAAATATACAATGCTGCCCTGGAAACACTGTTAACAGATAAACCACCGGGAAACATAACAGAAGTTAACAACGTCATATACGCAACAGCTCTAGCAGCGACTCGGAAGCTTGGTGTCAAGACAATAAATAAAATTAACAGACACAGAGAACCAGCTTGGAAAACAAAACTGATACGAGAAATAAAACAAATCAGATGTGAGCTTTCTATATTAGATGAGCTCAACAGAAACCCTAATATTTCCACACGTAAATCCAAAAAGATCAAACGGAAATATAGCATTAAATCCCTAATTGATATTCCATCGATCAAGGAAATGCTGAAACAGAAACTTCAGCTAAAAGCACTGAGAACAAGACGATATGAGAAACGTTGTAGATTCTATCGCCAAAATGAAATATTCCGAACAGATCTTAAGAAATTTTAAAAGGAAATTGGAAAAACGCCTATACATGTCGAAACGCCACCATCGATTGATAATGTACAGACATTTTGGGAAAATATTTGGAGCAACCCAAAGGAATGTAACCCAAATGCAGAATGGATACGGCGTGAAGAAGAACTACTGCTGGATACACCTCTGCAAGAATGGGAAAATATATCCACAGATGATGTTAGGCAAGCACTAACGAAATCCCAAAAATGGAAATCCCCAGGAAATGACAAGTTGCCCAATTTCTGGCTGTATCATCTCTCATCTACCCATGGCATACTTGCAAAAACATTATCAACGCTTGTAAATAATCCCAATAAAATCCCGGAATGGGTTACTGAAGGTATTACATATCTCCTACCAAAAACAACTGAAACAGACGACCCGAAAAATTATAGACCGATAACATGTCTTTCCACAACGTATAAGTTGATCACGTCTGTACTGACGAACCGTACTTATTCTTTTTTCGAAACAAACAGCATTCTCCCGCTGGAACAGAAGGGATGCAGTAGAGGTTCATATGGCTGCAAAGATCAACTTCTGATAAATAAAATGATCCTGGAAAATTGCAGGAGACGACGCAGAAATCTCAGTGCAGCGTGGATTGATTATCGTAAAGCCTTTGATAGTGTTCCACATTCTTGGATCCTTAAGACTTTGGAAATGTAAAAAGTCTCCCCTGTGGTATTAAACTTTCTTAAGCACAGCATGGGGATGTGGAACACAAAAGTATACCTTAGGCACACCGGGGGCACTGCCATATCCAACCGTCTGAATATCCGATGTGGAATCTTTCAAGGAGACTCTCTGTCACCCCTTCTGTTTTGTTTATCCTTAACCCCTCTTACACATGAACTGAACAACAGTAGCTATGGTTACAAAATAAATAAGAAAATATTCAATCACCTACTATACATGGATGATCTCAAACTCTTTGCCAAAGACGACAATGAGTTAAAAGGCCTCCTCAATATTGTAAAATACTTCAGTGACTACATAGGTATGGACTTCGGATTAGATAAATGTGCAAAAGTAACATTCAAGAAAGGTAGAATTACAGAAACACCCACAATAGATTTAGATTTTGTCACAAAGATTAGGGAATTGGAGCATGATGAAGCTTATAAGTACCTAGGAATTAGCGAAGGAGATGGCATACAACACCCCCAAATGAAAGAAAAAATAAGAAAAGAGTACTACAGGCGTGTACGTCTGATACTAAATACTGAACTAAACTCAAAAAAAAAAAGAATATCAGCTATAAACACATTGGCTGTCCCAGTGGTGCATTACAGATTTAATGTCCTTAACTGGACCATAGCTGAAATTAAGCGAATCGAGAAAGCTTCTCACTTGCTATCGCGTGCATCATCCCAAAGCTGATGTTGATCGTCTGTATGTGCCCAGATCCGATGGAGGCAGAGGATTAGTACAACTAGGACTGTTCTACAAAACTACAACAATTGGCCTCCAAAGATACTTGGAAACTACAGAAGACTGGATGATGGTATGCGTCAAGGAATATGAAAGTAGTAAGCGTCTTTGCTCCGTAATGAAAGAAGCCAACAAATTCAAAATGGAGCTTCAAATGGGCGTAGAGATGCAACTACAGCACAATACACCGACTGAAACTGCAAAATACTTGAAAAAGACAGCAAAGACGAATGCAACCCACCAGATACAGAAGCGATGGCAAGATAAACCGCTTCATTGTCAATACTCTGCCCGTATCGAACAAGCTGATGTAGACAAAACCCGTACCCATCAGTGGCTACGCAGTGCAGGGTTGAAAGCGGAAACTGAAGGTTTTATCCTTGCTGCGCAGGACCAATGCTTGCTAACTAGGAATTATCAAGCACATATACTAAAATATTGTGTCAGCCCAAAATGCAGATTCTGTGATAAATATCCAGAAACGATTGATCATCTTGTATCAGGTTGCACGATGTTGGCACCCACTGAATATAAAACCCGACATGACAGAGTGGGCCAATATCTGCACTGGAAAATCTGCAACTTCTACGGGAAGGAAACTGAAAGAAACTGGTACCAACACCACCCAGACCCGGTTACGGAGATAGGACCTGTTACAATTCTATGGGACTACACAATTCACACTGACAGAACAATCAAGGTCAACCGCCCAGATATTGTTATTAAAGACCACAAACGAAAACGGTGCCTCCTTATTGATATGGCAGTCCCTGCTGACTGCAATGTATATTTGAAGATATTCAAAAAGCTGTCAAAATACAAGGACCTTGAAATAGAAATCTCAAAAATGTGGCATATGGGAACATCAACAATCCCTGTTGTAGTTGGAGCCCTCGGACTGGTTGGAAAAGATTGCAGTAGACTAATTGCAGGGATTCCTGGAAGCCCATGCCTCAAGGAGATACAAAAAATTGTTCTGACAAGTACAGCCCACACTTTACGAAGGGCTTTATCTATGTAATTTTTATTTTATTTTATTTTTTATTTTATTTTTTTTTTTTAATTAATTTTTTTTTTTTTCAGTGAAAAGTGTCATGATGCCATTTCTAACCTTAGGTCCCTGGGTGGGACCCGGAAAGAAATGTGTAAACGCCAGAAAACAAAGAAAATAAAAATAATAATAATAATAATAATAATAATAATAATAATAATAATAATAATAATAATAATAATAATGGGTACGTCTGCTTCTTTAGGCCTTACTTGCATCTGCTAGCTTACACTTTTGGGGCGGAATTTATAATTAAATATAATTAAATATCATCGTTGCCTCTAACTTCAGTGGATTTGACTTTGTTTTACAGTTTTTTTGACAATATATGGCAGACCAGTTTTATGGCATCGTCGTAAGTGTTCGGGTTCTTTTATATTTTAAATACAATGTCCGGTAATGGCATTAAATATTTCCATTCTTTTATTATTATTATTATTATTATTATTATTATTATTATTATTATTATTATTATTATTATTATTATTGTCTTTGTTGTTGTTGTTGTGTAGTGTACTTAAATTATGTTTTTGATAGTCCTTTAGCTTTCTTTCTTTTCATCCCAAATTGTCTTTCTTTTTAAATCTCGTTTTTCATTTTAAAGTGTCTGCGATGCAAATGTTTAACAATATCGGTATTGAATGAAACTGTCTGGAAGAAGTATTGTTGGGAAAAACATTATAGGTATTATTGTCTGTGCGAAATTAACGTGAGTCTGGACAAAGGCAAGAGTTAATTTGATGATGAGAATACTATCACTGCTACTACGGATATTGCTACTACCACGGACTTTACGAGAATGAATTGATTGTAATGACGTTAACAAGAGTCCCTCATAATAATAATAATAAAGAGATGTAAAGAAAAATTATAATAACGATAATAAAAGAAAGGAATTTTAAAAGAAAATATGAAAGAACTGAAAATCTTTCGGTTCGACCATGAATCGTTTTCAGAAATAATTCTGATTTTTTGATATTGGTTCAGATTAGTAGAATTGGTGGAAATTTGGCTGTATAATATCCTACAAAACTGAGGACAAAATATATATTTGGTTGCCAATAAAATATTGCTTTTGGGGTAATTCAATTTTACTACATGTTGAATATCAAATTGCGCATTACTTTTTGCTACATCAATATAGGTATGGTCATTTATTCAGGTAAAGTACAGTGTAGCGTACCTGTCTTGAATTCAGCATTCAAAGTCTTGATTTGTACTTAGTTTAGAAAGTGACCACTTGAATTGATTGGAAATATGGTGGAAACTGACGAAACAGACGTATGTATATAATGTAGATTAGTCTGGAACATGCAAAAACTGTGAAAAGCAGTTCATTTCATTTCAAGCAATGATTAGAATAACAGAAAAAACAATTGTAGAGAAGTCTGTAAAGAAGATTGCGTTTTGAGACTCTTCCAAATAGGAACGTCTTACTGTCATTATTTGAATACATTATGCCGATAAATTAATACAGAGACGGTATGTGCAACATCGAATTCCGATGGTGCATTAGGACAGGGAAAATACCTTCTAAAAGCTTAACATATTTCTAAGAACAGGAATATCTCCTCAGAAACAAAGAAAAGACTAATTAACTAATATGTAATATCTGTCCTCCAGTGAATGCTAGCCACTTAATCAAAACGAAGAAAAGTCTTGAAAACATTAGGTTCTACAGAAGTATAGTAAGAATACCATGAACTGAACATGTGACCAATGACGAAGTTTTAGATAAAATGGAAACAAAAAGGACAATATATATAACAACAGAAAGTGACTATTGAAATCTTAGGCAAATAATGAGAATTTGGAGAAATTTGGAATGTGTACTCGTCACCTTGATGTAGAAGATGCTCAATCCGGTGTCTAGAGCGCATTCACAAAATGGCATCAAAATCGCCTCAATAGTATATAGATGCTATAGAATAGCCGTCTCAGAAGTTACTCAGCGATTCGAGGCCCTGCCTATCATTCGGATAACGCCAAAATCCAGAAAATCTTTACGTTTACCCTTAATGAAAAAAAACAAATACTCCAGTAAAGAAAATACAGCCGTGATACCCTGAATGAATATGTTTCGTGTACCCAGAAATGAAAGCAATGAAACTTGAATCAGAAAAATCTTACCTGGGCTGGGAGCTCAGGTACAGAGAAAATGTCACTCATGTATAAGACTGAGGGACCCACTGCAAATAAGAGGTTACCCATAGGTTGCTGAGAGGTGAACCATTATTCCCTACCACCATTATTCCATACCACTCTTGGAGTAAATAATATTGTAGACTCAAGATATATGAAAGAGAGAGCTAAAATTCGCAGAAACATATTACTGATGAACGGAGAAATTAACGCTTAAATATAACGTATAACTTATTTATTGTTTCGTTTAACACCAATGAAGTGAAAAAGATGGAAAAGATGTTATATTAGGTTGGTGCAAAAATAATATCGTTTTTTGACGTTAAAAAATACGTCAAAAAACGATATTATTTTTGCACCAACCTAATATAACACTGAATAAATCTACTCCGCCCTGATGTGTGGGTTTAGTTCAAGAATTAACAAAAGAATATGGCTAAGGCAACTTGATAACTGAATATACAAATTTACGCTAAAATATATCTTTCTAAAAATGGAGTTAGGTTATGTTAGGGAAATGAATGACAAAGTGAAAAAATATTAATATTTTTGTTGATGTAATTATATATGCGAAGTAAAGGTAGGGAAGTACAAATAAAACACATCCTGTTGGTTGCAAATGGTGCAAGTGCAGTCCAACAGTGAAAGAACAAGGTAACTCTAATGGTTACAATAAACAGTTGCAGTTGTAAGATACTTTAGAAATAACCTGCATAATGCTATAGCTTCGAAATAATTTGTATAAATAGTTGAATGACTTGCTATGGAGTAGACAAAGAACACGAATTATGATATCGGTATTGAACCATATTAATGAAATGACCCTAATTGAGTTGTGATTCTTGTATGCGACTGAGGTCTTTATCATATCCCATGAATTCTCAATTTCGTTTTAAATGGAAAGCACGAGGAATAAGTGAGTATCTTAAAATCGTTATGATATTCTGAAGCGTTTTTCCTATCACCATTTTAAAATGCGTGTTTATCTTGTTAGAACAAGCAATCACCAACGAGAAACGTCGTTAGTATGAAGTGAGTTGTCTTCTTTGTAAGAACTGTAGCTAGTTTGGTTGACTTTGTTTAGCGGCACATCAACTTATATGAGTTATTTAATGTCAAAATCTAAATATTTTCCCCACAATTTTATGGCTTCAACTAGTTATATTTTTCACGCAACTGTATGCCTACAACTACAGATAAAGCGTATTGTTGGTGATTTTAATTTAAAAAAAATATACTTTTATAGTGTTTTATTTTTCTTAGGGTTTCACTATATAACCATAGTTGTGACCCGAAAATGTGCTAGCCCTCTGGGGTAAGATGGACCTTGGAACACCAATGATGAGAAGCTTTACTGCCGGACGTAGTTTATCGTCATACCTAGGACGTTTTAAGAACGGAAAAGCACACCTATCAAAACATATTCCATAGATATATATAGAGAGAGAGACAGATAGATAGATAATGAACAGTATTAGATAGATAGATAGATAGATAGATAGATAGATAGATAGATAGATAGATATCCAAAAGAAAAACGAAAACTGAGGTGAAATATATATAGTGACTGATACATATTACTAAATATATTCAGCTGATGTAAACATAGTGTAAAAGTTAATAAATATAGTAGGGATATAAATAACAAATTTAAAAATAATAAAAGAAAAACAAATCCTTTTCTATTCATTAGTCAGTCAGGTCAGCAGATAATTTTACCATAATGCCACAACCGTTCATTCAAATCATCGTCAAAATTCATTTCCGTATCTTCATTTATTTTCTGAGTCGAGTTCATTGTTAAATGTCATTCTCACAAACATTGTTTACTTTATATAGCAAAAAAATATTATTTCCTTTATTGGTAACGAAATAAAAGAATCTATCATTCTGCATGTCTCCCTCGTTCTATCGAAGCTAAATTCAGCGCATTTCATTTTAACTTCACTCTTAGTCAGTCAAAATGATAGTTTCCTTTTCGGTATTCGATAGCCTTAATAGAGTTTAGATGTAGATAACTTTTTAAAAAATAAAGTCCATTTTTCGTTTACTATAAAAGCTGTCATATCAGTGTAATTTCTTTGAAATTTCTGTATTGAAGTGCTTTTTATTATTGATAATATTTAAGATGGAAAAAATTAACATTTTCAATGTACATTGTTTTATTTGTTTACATTTTATGAACGTAAAAGTGGACTGAACGACATTAAAAGAGCCGTGCAGTTAACAGTGACGTTACTGAAAGTGATCGAATGTGTGAAATGTTTCACATGTATTTGCTAATGATTTCCTGTTAAACGATACTACGCCATCTAAGAATAACATTATTTAAGAGTAAACAATGTTTGATAGCCGAGAGCCAAGATGCTTAAAACTTCCAAATGAAAAACATCGAAGACCAGTTTCACTTGGTTAGTTATGTTAGAGGCTTTCATATGTGACGTCCGCATAAATTCATCAATTTAGAAATAAATGGACACAATGTGGTTGAATACCGATATCATTATTAGATCATTTAGATGATGTTCGACAGCTTTTCAGCTTGATTATCAAAACATTTTCTTTCAGTCTGGATGGCAGTTTTCAAAATTCCGCCATATTCACCTAATATTGAATCTTTGTTTATCGGTAATTACTGCCCTTACAGAATTCTCTAAATTAGAAAAATGCCCCGATAAAATTAAATGCTACAATATGGTAAATACTAAGTAGAAATATGATAGAAAGCAATGGAAATGTAAAGTTAATATTTGTGGTATATATTTACTGATAATCCATAATGGACGTTTTCTCGAACAACATATTCTTTTTACCGTCTGCTTTTATTTCTTCATTCTCTCTATCTACATATTTGTGTAACACGATTAATATATTTGGCCATTGGACTGGGCAAATGTAGGTGCAGTCAATGAAAACTAATATTTAAAATAACAAAGACATTCATTTTTAATTTAATGTTTCATGCGTCATAGAGTATATTTACGAAAAAATCTGAATTATCTCTTCCTATATTTTCCATTTTTTTAACGTATCCGTTTATCACTGTTTATTATTCAAAACAACTCTCAGTGGTTTCTTTTATATATATTATTGTCGATCTAGCTGGGACTACGCTGGCGCTATAATTCTTTTCTCTAATTTATAATGACTGATTACAAACATGTAATTGTTGAGCCGTGTTTTGATCTTTTATCTTATACTTTTTAATTTATTAGCATTTGAAGAACTTTTAGCATAGTCCTAAACATTTTCCGGTTATTTTCATCGCACTCCCATCTTCTTCTCTTTTCTGAAGAAGCTTATGTTCTCCCTTTGTCTCGCTCAGTTTCACTCACATTGGCTCAGGTTGCAATCTTTTCATTGTCCTTTCTCGTTTTTTTTTTACTGATAACCTTGTACTTATTTTTATTCTCGATGGTCTGTCTCCGATTTAAATTCTATTCCTCGTTCCTTCATGATCAATGATAAGCTCACAATGCTGCTTGGTTTCGTCTATTTCCTTATGCAGAGTATTCACGAATTCTTAATGCAGTTCAGTTAGATTCGTATTTCTATTTTTAATAAGAATCCGCTAATTTCATTCGGCGTCCTTGCATGATCTCAGCTTTCTCTTGACTACCTATTGAGCCCTTCTGCATTTTCTATCATATATCACCATCAGCTATTTCCATTCTAACGCTTCTTCATTTCTTCCGTTCTTCTTTTCTACCTCAAGATGTTCATTCAATTCATCGTATTTATATTTATATCTGTTATAGTGAAGCAAGGAATATTAGGTTATTTTTCATTAGTATATCGTGAATATCGCATTACCCTGCGTTTCTAATATTTTATAACAGACACGCGAGCAGGTAAGTGCATCTTCATTTACTTTAGTAAATAGATCAACTTGAAACCACACATTTCGTTTTCGTGTGGTAAGGAGTGTACTGATAGCATATATGGCATAAAACAACCTCAGGAAATTATATTCCACTCAGACAGAAAACGTTATAACTTATATTTCGACCTCACAACAGCAAATGACGTTATCAGCAAAGATTTCCATTTTGAATTAGAAATCCCCTTGCAATCTCAGACGCAGATGACTGTCTAGAGTTGATAGCGGAACTATATCTGTCTACAAAATCGTATACCTAGCAAGAACCCCAATATGGAAACTTTTCATGCCTGATAAGGAGTACGACAATGAGGAATTGAGAGCTTCTGTCTATATAATATATCCTCAACGATGTCTTGCGTCTATACAACCACGTATCTAAAGAGGTTGGTACTGATAATTTAAACATTACATACTTCATCCCAAACAAACATACCAATAGAAAAGAGTAATCTTAGTTTCACAACCGAAGCCAATGTAGTGATGAGGACCTGGAGTGGGAATGAAAGCAGTGATAATACATACACTGAATCATTCATAAAAAATGCAGTATGTAGAATTAGTAAATACTCAGTTATATGCCATGTGTGATACACGCTTAGGCGAGCATGTATCTTTCGATAAATGACAGACGAGGCAGATTTTTTCCGTAGTAGGTTACCATTTCTTTCTGCGGTAGACCAGTTGTCATCCAAAGCCAAACCCAGTTTGTTCTCTATTTAACCATAGCTGAGGGGGGGGGGGAGAAAAGTATTCATAGCTTTCCCAAGGGTATTAGCGCGTAAGTGAATGTAATGGATCTGACTGGAATTCGAACTCGGATCTCCGATTTCTCAATCCAAATCAACTTCAAATACTCCTGTGTATAGATTATTTACGGCAAATTTATTATATGAGATAAAGAAACTATATCGAATAGGCAGTGCTTAGTGTAGTTTCGCATGAACGCTGCAAGTTGTTGCAAAAGCAAAATATTAAAAAAAATACTCCATTCATATTTTTGAATAACCGAATCAGATGTATAGTTTGGCACGGATGACAGATATGGATGCCAATCATGTTCATAAATATCTAAACCTTACAGCTCTAAACAACAACTGACACAGTTCAAGGCTTAAAAGGACTTCGAGCGAAATACAACAATAGCCATTATCAAAGATTTTCTTTTTTTCGAGACTTGTAACCTGGCGCTAAACAATCCCAAACAAAGAACCTTACAACATAAGAGAAACTTCATCATTTGCTGACTGACCACAACAGCAACAAATACATTGTACATCTAAATCGAAGTAATAATAATGACAAATATGTTAAATATCTGTCTATATATCTGAGATGAGGTATTAAGATTACTTGCATCATTTACGTTACATCTTCATTGACATATTCACAGCATTTCGGTTGTCGTACTCTCCGTTCTTCATTAGGTGTTAGAATTTTGAACCGAACCCTCCGGCCTTCTTCAGAGAGTTCTAGTTCCTTATGCCATGCCTCTTCCCTTTAACTCAACTCTTCACCGTTGTGGTATTGAACTTAACTCTCTTCGGGTCTAGTCACTGGATCTAACCAAAGTCTTTATCCATTGGACCGTGTGTTCTTGAGGACATCTGTGTATGTATTTTGGGGACTTATAAACCTAATGTCTCACCCTCTTTTTTACCAGTGCTCATGAAAAAAAATTTTCTGTTATTATTTTTTCTGTTATTATATTGCAATTTTTATTGTTATTCATTGCTTCTTTAGCACTCCTTATTACTGGTTCCCATATTGTATCATATTGTATGCTGGTCGTCTCAAGAGATTTTTGTGGCCTAGCATATGTTCTGATTGTGACGATTTTCGTATTTTCCAGTGATGCTCTCTGTTATTTCAACGTCTTCCCAAAGAGGGGCAGTGATCTCCTTTTCTCTCCATATGTGGTCAGCTACGCTTGATTTTTCTATTTCCCTTCGTGTCACCTTTTTACGGCGTTATTGCATTATAAGCAGCACCCTACAACGTAACAACTACCCTGGGTACATGGCAATCACTCTGAAAAACTGGGATAAAAGGGTACAAGAGGATAACAGCACTCAGAAAACAATTTCAATCTGTCTACCCTATGTGAAGGGATCATCGAGGAGAAACAGGCCACCCCATTAAAAAAATGCTATATGAACACTGGTAAAAATCATTGCTGAGACATTAGGTTTATAAGGTCCCAAAGATTCATACACAGATATCCTCAAAGACACATGGTCCAGTGGATAAAAAGGTTGGTTAGATCCAGTGCCTAGACCTAAAGAGTTGTGAGTTCAATACCAGTTCAGGAGGTAACCGATACATCCAGAAGAGGCATGGCACGTGGAGGTAGGGCAATCTACCCCTGTCGACGAAATAAATGTTTCAGGTTCGAAATTTCAACACCCGAAGAAGGTTGGAGCGTACAACGGTCGAAAGTTTGTGAATATGACAATGAAGATGAAGATAATAGTTCGAGTAATGTAAATAATGCAATTAAAGATGTTTTTGTTGCACACTCCTTTAAAAAAAAAAACCATAAAAATCCCCAACTGAATTAGAAAGACAAATAACAGTTATTGCATTTGTGAAATTTTTCTTGAAAAATTATTTTAAGAGAATATATTTTATAAATTTGAAAGGAAAATTGAACTGACGAATGTTTCCTTATGAGGAATCAGTTAATATTAACATTACAACATATTTATTCCTTTCTGACTAATTTAAATTCTCTATAATTCACTATATTTTGATTTAGTTTCGTTCCCTTTATCCTATTTCCATTTTTTTTTATTTCTTATCTCCTCTGTTTTCCTTAATTTTGTTCTTCAGCTGACCTTTTCATAATGTATCAATTTTCCCATTATAAATTAATGAATGTGTATCACTTCCAGTCTGAGATTTATAAAAATCTAAACAATGACAATAGCTGGTTTAAATATAATAAAGCATCACTACACACAGACACATACGCGCGCGCGTGCGCACACACACTCCCGCACACACACAGACAGACAGACAGACACACACACACACACATATATATATATATATATATATATATATATATATATATATATATATATAGAGAGAGAGAGAGAGCGAGAGAGAGATAGACAGACAGGCAGACAGAGAGATGTATATATATATATATATATATATATATATATATATATATATATATGTATACGTTAAGTTCAAATATATGAAATAATTTATATATCAGTGATTAAAGAAAGTCTTTAAGAAACTAATTATATTTCAATCTCATACTTAAGTAGGGATCAGAAGACACAGTAATCTTAATGTGCAATATCTGGCAAATGCGATTATGTGTCAAAATATTCTGGCTATGATTAAAAAAATGTCTAAAAAGTAAATATGTGAAAATATTTTGAAGAAAGAAATATGTGTCCCAGCGTCATTATCATTGACTTATGACAAAGCCTTGGTATTCATTCAGATAACATTTTATCGGTTATTACTGACATTATTACTGAGAGTAGTACATATTGAATAAATAGATTGCTCTTCCGGAAGGATTTCGCAGTAATTGTTTCCCGACTAATCTTATCGAATAAACAACATCAATTTCTCTGGATGAAGACCGGATTGTAGAGCAATTATTTTTCATTTCGCTTAGACTGAAATCATGAATGATCTATGTAGATATAATTTATTCATTTTTCACTGATGGCCATAAATTATTTTAAAAATGGATCTATAAAATATCATCGATTTTGGTTTGTTACTCTTAA
The DNA here is from genome assembly GCA_963932145.1 of Acanthosepion lycidas. Taxonomy (NCBI): domain Eukaryota; kingdom Metazoa; phylum Mollusca; class Cephalopoda; order Sepiida; family Sepiidae; genus Acanthosepion; species Acanthosepion lycidas. The sequence continues at coordinate 70,595,786 of OZ010577.1, forward strand.
AATATGTAGAATTATAATTCCAAGTGATTATCCTAACCGAATTAATGCAAAAGTTTTTTTAAGACTTTTTATATTTTGATGTCCATTCCGTGTATATCTAATCCTTAAAGAATGTTTTTATTTAGTCAATATCCAAATGGACTACTCGATGTCAGACTATCGAGTATATGTAAATCTCTTCATTTCATTGGACACTTCGTAATACCAACGTACCTGGTGCAATAGTTAGGAATCTTATTTCGTTAGATCAATTACAACTAATTAGTAATTTTATAATTGGGTGCGCCCTACTTTGAATTTTGCTAGTATATCACTACATAATACCTTCTCCAAAAATTGAAAAAAAAATTGTTTTAATATAAAACACGCTTTATATTTTCATTATAGAAAACAATGCTAAAAATGATATTTTCTGTCTTATCTGTTAATAAAAATCTTGTCAGTTTTGTGAAAAATACAGATACATCAAGAGCTTAAACGATGTACACGTCCTACTATTTCCACGGAAATTCCCGTATTCCAGAAGTATGATGAAAGTTCCACTCAGTTTTTACCCAAGAAAGATACTTTGTGGGACATTCTTCGTGGGTGCTTCCATGAGTATTTTAATATTGGCCCCTTAAATCAGGGGTCAATCATCATCCCTCCTTCTTATCATAATATTAACTTCCTAACACTTCCATTCATATAATACAGTTTATTCATAATGACCGTTTTGACTATAACACACTACCTTGAGTTGTTCTTGGAACTTGTATTGAGCAACACTTTAGTATTAAAAAATGACTAATTAAAAGACATATTTTATATGAAATTAATTAAAGGCGTAAATTCTTAATGCTGTCAAACGATAAAAAAGAAGAAACTTTCCGATTAATCTAATATGTTCGACCATCTATGGTCTTTGCATTAATGTAAACGTATGATAGAACACGGCAAGCTCAATAAAAATATCGATTGAATTATGAACTTGTAAATAAATTTTTGAATAAAAATATAAGATCACCGAAGTTAAGCAACGTCGAACCTGGTCATTATTTAGATGGCTAACTGCTTTTCATCGGAGAATCTAGTTCTAATTCCTGTCTGTCACTTTATATTCGGTTACGCGTAAATACCCTGGGGGAAGTTATTAAACAGATATTGAGTACAAAAGAGAAATTAAATTTTGAGTAATTTACCGTTGACACAGTCTCTACTTATGAATTAGATCTATAATATATTACGAAATTATATTTGTTTGGCTCCAGTGAAATAAGCGTTTCAGGCTGTGTGGTTGTGTGCATTAAATATACATATGTGTTTCTATCTTCAGGGAACAGCCAATATGTATAGTATTTTCAAAGTTTAAATTAAAACATGTCTACATGAAGCGCGCTTGTGTGTGTCATTTTGTCAGTATTACATTTTCAATTATCAGTCAAATACAATTTTATAAACAATTAAAACTTAAAATTAACATTCTGCAGTAATGGTATGTAAGTGATTTTTGACGGTGAATGTATATTATTAAATGGATTTTAATATTTTACCGTTTTGTTCAACTCAAGACGTAGCGATAGTAAATGCATGTGGAATGGTTTATTTAATTAAGGAAAATCGCAGACATCAATTTAAATATCACACAATAAAAACATATGTGCATATATGTAGACTTTATATTTCGGAATTAATAAAATGTATTAGTTTTTCGTTGTTAACAATTTCATTTTTTCAGCAAACAGGCGTAAGTAAGCAAATTACGGAAGCTCATATTATCCCTATATATATATATATATATATATATATATATATATATATATATATATATGTATGTGCGATCTTTTAATCGGAAGTGCAATGTGAATCAGTGAACAAATCATTTCCGAGTTCTAAATGTCTGAAGAAACATCCACTCAAATTTACACAAGAAATGCTACTTTTAGTGACATTTCTCGTAGGTGCTTCCATATGTCTTTCAATATTGACTCCTTGAAGTCAAGTTCAATCAGCATGTCTCCGTATTCCCATAATATTTACTTCCTACAACTTCCATTCATATCATACAGATCATTCATAATTTTCATTTTGATTATAACAGGCTACCTTAAGTGGTTACCATTACTATGTCAACAAATTCATGAAACAAAACTTTAATCCACTAGGATATTTTCCTGTCTAAAGGGCGGAAGACGCAAAACCCGAAACGCACACATTTTTTATCACCATGACAACGGAATTCATATATTATCGCAGGTATTGACATTAATTTTAACCTTCTCCTCTTCCTCCTTCTACGACACCTCACATAGTGCCCTTATTCATTTAATTTTTAAAAAAATATAGCGTCAGGAAATCAATTGTCCGAAATCGCCGGAAGATACCAAAAGTTGAAACCAAGGTAGCGGAATCGGATGATTTCCGTATTTTCTATACTTTCTCTTTCTCTCTCTCTCTCTCTCTCTCTCTATATATATATATATATATATATATATATATATATATATATATATATATATATATATATATATATATATACAATTCTGTACAATATATAGAATTCTGTAGAGGATTTTTGGAACGAAAAGTTGCTTGGAAATGAAAGAGACCTAGGGATTTTAATTTCATTTTATAATTAAATTTGAAGTTTTATTTTCTGTTTTTGAATCATAGTAATTCCTGTGTATTCGTGTAGCGATATGACCATATTTTTAAATTAGTAAATTTATAACATACATACATATATATATATATATATATATATATATATATATATATATGTGTGTGTGTGTGTGTGTGTGTGTGTGTATATATATATATATATATATATATATATATATATATATATATATATATGTATGTATGTATATTATCGTATATTTCCTTTATCACTGACAACTGCTTTTGTACTGAATTTAATTGCGGAAAGAGTCTATCACGCGCTAGATAAAAACAGTAAAGCTCTAAATGAAGCATTGCCATTTCGAAAGACTTTCACAGGCTCTTGCCTTCAGGCCTTCTCCACAATGTGAAAAGTTATGTTGTCTCCGGAAATTTTTATGAACTGATGCAGTCTTTCCTATCAAATTGTGAAATGAATGTTATCCTGAACGGCAGCTGGTCTTGATCCTTTCATGCTAACGCAGGTATCCCCCAATGCTTCATCCTTGGTACTATTCTGTTTTTAATTTCCATTAATGAATTTCCTGATGACATCAGCTCTCAACTTGGTATCTACGTTGACGGCACAACAATTTACTCCTGCATCGATAGTAAGGCTTGTTATATCGAACAAGGTCAAAATGTCAGCCGAGGTCTAAAACGACCTCAAGTCCGTCCTTAACTGGGACAAAGGAGATGGCATGTTAATTTCAACGCCCCTAAAACTAAACTTCACTCCATTAATCATCAAATTGACCTCTCGCAGCCTTCCATCAGAATGGCTGATGATAACCTCCAGGGAAGTGAGGCATTGCGCCTTCTTATGGCTCACGTTCTCTACTGATATGAAGTGGAAAGACTATATTGAATACATTAATAGTCTAGTTGCTAAGAAAGTCGATTCACTATATGGGGCGAGACAATTTTTCACTACAGAATCTATCTTACATATCTATTCGTCCATATTTGGAATATTGTTGCCATATATGGTCCGGTTCCCAAAATATTTACGTTGAGATACTTGATAAGATCCCAAAAAGAATATTATGATCTGGGGGTTCGGCTTCAACCACTTACGCACCGGCGCAAGATTGCCGCTCTATTTCTTTTTATAAATACTTTCATGGTCACTGTTCGGGTGAGCTCTCGATTTGGTACCTAATTTTTTTAAAAATTTAAATGCAGCGTCGGGATTTTATTCCTCATTCTCATTCGAGACGTTATTTACAGTTAAGCTGGCAAAATGTAGCCATAAATTCTATGCAAACAGTTCCTTCTCTCGTAATTCTCGCTTGTTGAACTCACTTCAGGCTGCATGTTTCTAGTAATATATATATATATATATATATATATATATATATATATATATATATATATATATATATATATATTCTTATTAAAAATTCTTCCAATCTAAAACTATTTTCTGGCTCTAAATAACATGCAAATTGTTCATAAGACTTAGAAAATGAATGAATCGATCAATTAAAATAGATTAAATATAAGTTTAAATAGTTTAAATAAAAGACAATGGTGAGTCCGAGAAAACCAAGAATTCGTTTCTTTCCCAATATAAAAATTCTCGAATCTTTTTGTAAACAGATATTGAGTACAAATGTGGAATTAAATTTTGAGTAACTTACCATTGACACCGTCTCTACTTATGAATTAGTTTCAATAACGTATTACGAAATTATTTTTGTTTGGCTCCTGTGTATCTTGGCAGAATTTAAAAGTAAATAAATTTGAAATATGTGCTTCGAGCAGGTGTGTTTGTGTGCATTAAATATACATAGGTGTTTCTATCTCCATGAAACCGCTAATAAGTATAGTATTTTCAAAGTTTAAATTAAACTATGTCTACATGAAGCGCGCTTGTGTGTGTTATTTTGTCAGTATTACATTTTCAATTATGAGTCAAATACAATTTTATAAACAATTAAAACTTAAAAATAACATTCTGCAGCATTTATGTTTTTATTCAACACATAGCGATAGTAAATGTATATTTACATTGAAAGGATTTATTCAATTAAGCAAAGGCGCAGACATCAATTTAAAGATCACACAATAAAACATGTGTATATTTGTAGAATCCATATAAATAAAATGAATTAGCCTTTCGTTATTAAGAATTAATTAAATTTTTTCTGCAAACAAACGTAAGAAAGCAAATTACTGAAGCTCATACAATTCATATATATATATATATATATATATATATATATATATGTGTGTGTGTGTGTGTGTGTTTGTGTGTGTATATATATATATATGTGTGAGTTTATATATATATATATATATATATATATATATATATATATATATATATATTTTATATGTATATATATACATACATACACACACAAAAGCTTATATTTGCAATTTTTTACTCAGAAGTTTATTGTGAACCAGTGAGCAAATCTTGTTATCATTTTTATGGTGGGGGTGCTAATGACTTCCATTGAAGAAGTCCCTCCCCTCTCTTTAGGAACAATAGCTGTTGTTGCATGGTGTCTGAAAATAAAATTACTGGCTCGAACGTTGTTAAATTGGAAATTCAATTATTGCATTGCCAACGATTCGCAAGAGTCAGTTGCAATTAATACATTTTATTTTTCGGAATAAAAAATCACAATCACATATGAAATAAAATGGGAAACAAGTTGATAAAAGAAAAAAACAGGTTGTAAAATTTTCCTTCTACTCTTCGGAAACATTTAAGAATTACTGCGCATTTAATCACGTTGAAATAGGAAAATCTAAGAGACCAAAATTTAAAATAAACAATAAATTTGTTTCGATTTCTTCCGTAGAGTTTTCTAAACTGAAGACAATGAAAATGACGTCTTCAGAGAAGGACCACTATGCAAATGATTATGATTTTATCTGTGTTGAGCTCAGTGATGCGATTAAATATAAGATACAAAGGACTGATGCCATCTCAACGTATATCTAAATTTTAGAATATTTTCGTATCCTTTCTTGGTTGCATAAGACTATGCACACGCAAATACAGGGTTTTGCATAAACTCAATATATTTATATGTATTTACTTGAAATACCAATTAGCAATTCCGCTCCTATGGACGCACATATGCCTTTATGTAACTTTGATTACCTGTGATCAATCTATATATATGTATTCATGTCAAGTTGAAATGCTGGTCTCATAGACATATAGTAACTTCAATACAACATTTTATGACTTATATTTATTACATTTTGTGTTGGCGGTGTTAATTAGGTTAGTGTCTATTGCACTGCATTCGATTAAAGCCAAATAGAAGCGCCTAGGAGAAGCGACAGTTTCTTTTTTCAGTAAATGGCAGTTTCCTATTTTTCAATATTATAACCACGCAGCATTGAAAAGGTTCATAACGAAAGAAATATAACGCGATTGGAAATAACAAAATATATTTGAAAATATCTGTGATGTATTTGTTAATTAGAATAAAGGAACAATTTAACAATTATAATATTTTTGGCACATATATTGGGAATAGTTGTCAATAGTAATTGAAGCTGATTAGTAAATCTGTATTCTACTAGAATTAACTATTTGCATTATTATCAATTGTAAGTCACTATTTTTCATCATTATTCATTTTTTCTTAAATATCGGATCTATGAAAACAATTTATTCTGATAAAAGTTCAGTAAAATGTTCCTTCAAATAAAAGGGTACTAAATTATGTATGAAATATATGATTTGATTTTTGTATTACGACATGTCAGATCTTATTACGCTACTGAATGTTGTCCTCACAAAAATTTGTATCAATCTCCCACCTACTGTTGGTAAAAATTTCAGCATGTAACACACACACAGACACACAAACACATCTATCTATCTATCTATCTATCTATCTATCTATCTATCTATCTATATATATATATATATATATATATATATATATGTGTGTGTGTGTGTGTGTGTGTATGAACTAATATACTCTTAAGGTGTGCTATATTTATCGGATAAAATGATCAATATCAGAGATACAGCGTGTGTAAATATAAAAGTGAACATTGAAGTCAACTCTTAGAGGCGACAGTCTGTTTCATTCTAGTTAAAATGGTCAGGCCGTGTCTAGCATGAAAGACCCTGTCGCCTCTAAGTGTTGACTTCAATGTTCACTTATATATATATATATATATATATATATATATATATATATATATATATATATATATATACATACATACATACATACATACACACAAAGACACAGAAACACACACATATATATATTATAAATTAAATAATTTAAAATATGTTTTTTCGCTACACAGTTCTAACCATATAAACCTAGTAATATATTGTTTCTATTGTAAGTACAAAGTACATGGGTCATTCAATCTTCTAGCTTTTCATATTAATTTCATTTTACTGTAGGTGTTTTATTGGATTCTTTTAAGTACTTGTACTTTGAGAGAGGTGTTTAGGTTAGAATTCGTTTTATTTAACTACAATTTTAAATACAACTTTAAAATATTTTCACTGTTTATTTTAGTAGACTATATTTCTTTGTAAAATAAGTAAATGTATTAGAATTACTTACAGTAAGTAAAATTATTTTTCCATATCAAGTATAAGTATGGATGTTAAAAAAAATATATTTAAATATTATTTAAGTAAATTTTATGACAATTACGGCAAAGATATATTTAAAAATAAAAATAAATTTAAAAAGTGCGATCAGGTAATATACATACTTACTATATAATGTGAAAAAATAATTTTATATACTGTAAGTAATTCGATTACATTTACTTGTTAAAAAAAAAAAGTGGAAATATTTTAAAGTTGTATTTAAAATTTTAGTTAAATAAAACGTATTTTTAAAAATAAATATATCTATAAGAACACCGGATTATATATATTACTGGTCTTTCTTTTTATTTATATATCCATATATATATATATATATATATATATATATATATATATATATATATATATATATATTATATATATATATATATATATATATTTATATATATATATATATATATATATATATATAGAGAGAGAGAGAGAGAGAGAGAGAAAGATAGATAGATAGATAGATAGATAGATAGATAGATAGATAGATAGATAGATACACTTGTAGATTGACATTAAATAACCATCACATAGAGAAAGTGCCAGTTGGACAAATAATTGCATGAATAAAAATACTTTAAAGTATATTTCATTGATGGATGTAAATGTATATTACATTAACCTAATTTTTGGTCTCAATGAAAACGAGTGAAATTACAAGGGCAGCCTGTGCTGTTTCTTATTTTATTTTCCACACACACATACACACAATAAAAATTAACTCACACCACGTGTATCCAAAAAATTAAAATTGCGCGGGAACTCTCCCATTACCATACCCTGTGGGGTCAAAAACAAGGACGGCGCACCCAAAAGTGCGGACGTAGTGGAAAGGACACCACGTGATCAAAAATATGATTTATTGACCAATCAGAGCTCGACATAAGAAACCCTATTTCTTAATCTTCCCGGAGCCTCATATAAGGAAGATAGAAACTCTCATCAGACCAGAGGGAGTACAGCGGCAAGTTGACATCACGGCTTTACGGACAATTCCATTGTGTACAAAAAAAATAATTCTTATATATTTTTTTTTACGAAAATAAACAAAAGTTTATTTTACTTTATTTGTAGTGTATTTTCTTTTTATTATTTGTTTGAGGGACTTCTTTGCACCCTCTACAAGCCTGTGTATTGTTTGTGGCTAATATTGTTGGCAGTAAATTTAGATGAAAAATACAGAAAAATGATTGCATTTGTTTTTGAGAAAATGAATTTATGTGATACTTTTCACAGCGAAGACTTTAATCTAAAGATTACATTTACGAAACAATGCTGCTTTGGAAAATCCGTCCATAGCTCTGCAAATCGATAAATAAATATCTGCAAGTAATGTCAAACCAGTCGTAATGTTAACAATATCATTAAATGAAAGCACATTGAAGTTAACAGAATCTCAAGCAGCCGGTATTAAGATTCTGGTATATGGTTTATTGTGTAATTAGAAAGTGTTTGTGGACTATATATTTGGGGATTGTTTATGAAAGAATATTCATGGTTTATTGTGTAATAAAGATTGACGCCTATGAATCATTTTGTTATAATTTTCATAAAGATAAATATTATAAACTGAAATTACTGTCATTACATCCTCACAATTGCACAAACATTGGTTGGTTAATAACAATTCTAATGCGAAGACACTGATAAAAAGGCTAATAAAACCCGCATAATATAACCTAACATAGTGCAATATGAGTAATTTACAAACCTCTGAAAACTTATAAGGAAAGCCAAACAACAAACCATTACACACCAAAAGTAACATGAACAATAAAGAGCAAAAGCTTAGAAAAATCTCACAAAACAATGTAGACTTACTCCTGTTCTATATTTTTGCATTAAAATCGAAGTATATTAAACTAATTTTTTCAATAATGCTCTGTAGGTTGTTAATATTGTATGATTATTTTCGTCTTTTCAGTTATAAAGGAACTTTGATTTTGATGATGATTTTATCTTGGTCTGATAAATAATAATCCATTTTATCGGTCAGGTAAACAATACATTGTTTTGTGAGATTTTTCTAAGCTTGTGCTCTTTTATTGTTCATAATACTGTGGTTGAAGAAAGACTTTTATCGTTAGCGAAGATTCACTGGCCGCCTTCATTGCTGTTGGAGATGATTCGTTTGAAGTCGTTGAATTGCCGGCAATATTGCACTTGTATCTTATTCGTTTGAAGGCGCTGAGATATGTTCCTTTCAGCAAGCAAATTCTCTGTCTCTCTCTGTCTGTCTCTTTCTCTCTCTCTCTCTCTCTATATATATATATATATATATATATATACCCAGTGAAATAATGATATTTCATGTAAACACTGTTGATTTATAATTAAGGATGTATGAAAAATCAATATCCATATCTGTGTATATATATCACAGATCGGCTCAATCGTTCTGCCTTTCACACCCCTATATTTCTTGAAATGTTTCATTCCTTACTGACATTTTTTCCGCTTCCAGGTTAGTGAATACTTTTCAGCTGCCTTTCCAAGTTACCATCTCTCAAATGCTATTACCACGCACTTCTGTAATGCCATTTTACATATACACCAATTTTTTTTTCCCTGTGTGACTCTTGCTACTCAGGAAAATACACAGAAGCCTGTGCAGGTTGCTATGCAGACACCAAATCATTGATGTTAATTTTGTTCTGGGCCGTCTAATCAAGTTCAACTCCAAGCGATGATAGCATATTATTTTCTCGCGCGCATGATAGAATTTCATTTTAGTAGAGGAAGTGGTCAGAAGAAAACGATAGATGTAAGAGAGAAAAACTGAAAGACAAAAAAGCATCAATTTCGGGACAGTATACCTCCTACTAGCGTTCTGTCCTAAATTTTCAATACATCTTCAAGACATTTAAAGACCGTATCTTGTCAGTAATGGTCATCCCAGCGCCCATCAAAGTCATTTCATTGGATTAACTTCCCGTGTGATCAGCGATGATTATGAGAGTATTAGGCATGTGAAAAGTTTCTATTAGCGGTAATTATACGGAAATATTCTGAGATTCAAAAGACGAAAAATGAAGAAAGAATCGGAAAAGTGTAGAGTATACTGCTGCTGGCGTTAGCATTGGCTATTGCTTTGACGCAATGAATTTATGAGTGAGAATCGGAGAAATGCTTGCGAGAAAAATGATTAGTAAACAATATTATACATGTTAATTGCATTTCTTCGCCGTATACTTAGGCAAATATTCTAGTATTATATATTTTACTACTGCAATTTACTAACACAATAAGTAGTAACGTAAATCACGTTAGAAACAAAGAAAAGCCTACTGAACTGTTATGTGATGTCAGTTCGTCTATATGACAGCGAATATTGGACAAACTTACAGATGAAGAAAAGACATGAAGCAACAGAAATGTAGTTCTACAGAAGGATTCTTAGAATACCATACATTTTTACTTAACATCAAGATGAGACAAGTTGCAATTTCTAGAGTACATGATGATGAAAGAAAGCTTGAAATATGTAATACTAACAGGACAAACTGAAGACAATACATTACTTACGTAGCAAGCCTGAGTAAGTAGAATGCGGAACAAGGTTTAGGAGAGATAAAAGAGACAAAGTTTATTAAGAGTTACAAAGAACAGAAAATAGTGGAGAGCCGTGATCACTAATGTCATGAAAACACACGGCTCATAGAAGAGGAAAATATAAGACACTCCAGAGAGTAATTTGTTCAAACTCATAATAAAATTAATTAAAAAATCGTTTTGTGTACGTTGTTCTTTTCAGGTACTTTACAAACATCTTGCAATTCCTATAATTCGAAAACTTTAAATATTTTTTGCAATGTCGTCTGTGCAGGATGTATTTTACACATCGGTGAATGCCAAATGGAAAGAATGAAAAAGATCGAAGGGCTATAGAAACAATAAAATATATTTTCCAAAAACTCATTAACGTATTAAGAGATTATTAAAAATAACATTAGAAACGAAGGTAACTTACTGATTTTAATGTAATGATGATATTATATGACAGCGAAATCTGAAAAAAATTGTCATGAATCTCAAAAAAAGACGCGAAGAAAACGATACATGATTGAGTAAGGCTAGAAATAATGTAATGAGAAACCAAGAAAAATGAGGTTTTTGTGAGAATAGGAACTAAAAAGTCACTGTTGCAAAATAAGAAAGTAAAAGTCGAAATTCTGAGGATATATAATGCTAAAAAAGCTTATGAGAATTTCACAAACAGATGACACATCAAGGCAATAGAAAATAAAGGAAAACATTCAATAACCTACGATATAATTTTTCGGAAATGGCTGAAGTAAAAGTATCATAAATTAAAAGTAGTGTTATAAAGAAGTAAGGGGTACCAAAAGAAAAAAAAGGGTTGGAAATATTGTACGCCCTTAACATCTAAAGTGCATGTCATGTGGAGAATGTGAATGGTGCTCCGCTAACGAACAATATAGAAAAACGGAGGGTTTAACCTCCTTAAAAAGAAAGCAAAAAAAAAAAAAAAATGCAACTATATAGCGGAAACTGTTACGCATAGCGAAACTCTTTTATAATATGGCAAAGTGAAATCAAAAAGCGAGAGGACAGAATACTATTTTTCCAGTTAAATATTACGTGACATTAATGAAGATAAAAGGCATTAAGTGACCAAAATTCCTTTCGCATATTCTCCAATAAAATGCACAAATAATAGTTGTGTAAAATTCTGAGAATAATTCCAAGAACATCACAAAATTAATCAATAGCTTTAATGCCTATAAGCAATTACAAATCTAGAAGAATGAAGTCTTATTCACGTCACTTTTATTCGAGACATTTCTGTTTGCATCGCAAGAAATTGAGCTTTTTATCCGGTTTCATATGCATATCATTGTTTCTAGGGACAAGTTTTAATAAACTATAGACAATTGAAAATAAAGAGCAACGTTATATCACGTAATAATGTCAAATCAACCCAGTAATTATTTATAATTCTTACTTTAATATAATAAACTTTATCGTTTTCTTTTCTAAAGCATAAAATTAAACTTTAATATTAACATTCATATATACGGAAAAAAATTACACAAAAGGAGTGAAAGACCAGAGTGCTATTTAGCGCCGGGTGTATTTAAACTTTACCGCATGGCTATCCTGAAATAACTAAAAGTCTTATCAGTACTGGTAGACACAATCTTAATATAATATACAAATACTGACACCCTGCTCATGTCAGAAACAAGAAATTCCAGGAGCATCAAGACAAGTGTTAGGGGAAAACGGGTGGAAATAACTAATCATCGGTTGTGTGAAGAAAGCAAATACGGTTGTCAGCAAGAGTAACAGCTACGTATGCAAGCTATGTATTAGAGTCGTGTAAATAAGGTAAGTAGAGAAATTTGAAAACAAACAGATTAAGAGTTATGAAATATCGTGGTTTGTAGAGAGTTGTAACCATCCAGATACTGCAGCAACAGGTAAATTGAATAATAATACACGAGTCTCTGTTTCATGATGTACTAATTATATTTTTTAGTACATCCAATCTATTCGGTAATAGATTGTTAATATGAGATAGACAACATTATTATAAATACTTGTAATATTTAGAAACAAGCAATATGTATTTTTTAAATAGTTGCTACAAATCTGTTCCAAACAAAGTTCAATATATATATATATATATATAAATATATATATATATATATATATATACATATATATGTATATATATATATATATATATATATATATATATATATATATATATATGTATGTATGTGTGTGTGTGTGTGTGTGTGTGTGTGTAGCTTAAGAAAAACTAGGTAATCCGTATGGGTAAACCTAAGGAGGATAAAATCCAGAGAGCTCAATGTAAAGAACACTTTCAAAGTAAAACAAAATAACAGCGTCTGTTTCCAACCTATTTTTAACAAAGAAAATTAGTGACAACTTCTCTCATAAATTCCTTCTCTCTTTTTCTCTCTATGGGTTTTTCTTCTCTACCCCTTCGTTATGAATATATAACTTCCGTTAAGTTAACCGTTTAAATGTGTCAATATCTGCTAACTCACCCATGTCTTCTCTCTCCCACCTCACTTCCTCACTTCGTTAATTTACATATGTTTAATACGGCCCGTCAAAAATGTGTAAATTTTCTTTTCATTTTTTGTTTGGAAGTAAAGTCTGATGATCCGCAGTCCTTTAAAAGGGCTGTGGTGAAATAATCTATTACATGGAACTTTAAAGTGGTCTGTTTTTATTTAAATTATATATATATATATATATATATATATATATATATATATATATATATATATATATATATATATATATATATATGAGAGAGAGAGAGATAAAGAAAGAAATAATGAATGGGTTTATTTTTCATCCAACATTCTTTACTCTAAATTTTAAATTGTATGGATACCCGCATTTGAAAAAGACACCCGTTTTTATTTTAAACATTTTGCCATCAAAGAACATTTTCTTTATTTATATTACTCGAGTGTGAATACAGATAGTCGTAATACACACTGTTGAAAATAAAAATAAATAAAAATATTTGTTAGATGCTCGCAGAAACGTGAAACCCAGGATCACATCTCCATGTAAATTAATATGTTAGCACTATCACGGATATTGAGCACTTTCAAAAAATTATCGTGCATACATACATATATATATATATATATATATATATATATATATATATATATATATATATATAGATAGATAGATAGATAGATAGAGACAGATTTTGATAATATCAGATATAAACTGCGTCTAGAGTTTAAAAAAGACGTATTGTCAAATATTTTATGTAAAATTCATAGATATGTGTTATCCAATGAAATAATTTGTACTGTTATGTATAGCGAGTAAGCATGAAAGCAATTAAGTCCTAATTTTCAATTTCAGTTTGATATTTAGTATTTTTTCAGTAATTAGAGCAATTTGTAGTGTCAAGTGATTATTTGCAAGAACTAGAATTTAGTATTATAGCTCGTAAAAAAGAACTAACAATGAATGAAAAGAACTATATAATCAAAGTAATTAACAAAGGAAAGTGTTCGCTTCAAATTCCTAAGGATTTGAAAAGGGATCATCGAACAATCAAGAAAATATGCCAAATGGGAATTCAACCAAGGAAAAAAAGTCTGAGGCTGAACTCTGGAATTTAACGAAGCGAGATCTATCACATATCCGAAGAGAATTAATAAGAAACCCAAATGCATCAAGTGCGTTCATATTTGGGGCCGCTGGAGCTCCTATGGTGTCAAGGGAAACAATGTGTGAAGCATTAAGGAAGTTTGCTGATGTAAAATATCAAATAACGAAACCCATTTTCACACAAAAAAACATCAGGAAAGACGATTGCAGTGGGCAAAATATACAGAAAAAACTGATTTCAGTAAAGTGCTTTTTACAGACGAATCAAGTATCACCCTCGATGGGCCCGATGGATGGGCTCGAGGATGGGTTTGCAAGCAACATGACTCAAGAAAATTTTTAAACGCCAACAAGGCGGCGGTGAGATCATGATATGAGCTGGGATTATTGGTAATGAGCTCGTGGGTCCATTTAAACTGAAAGACAGGGTAAAATGAATTCCAAAAGTTACTGTGATTTTCTAGAGCCATATTTCTTTGAATGGCTTGATAACCAGTCTTTAGTCAAGTGTAGATCTATGATCTTTATGCAAGACAACGCACCAAGTCATGCATCAAAGTTTAATAAATCCTGGTAGAAAGAAAAAGGATTTGTTGAAAATTCTCTTATGGACTGGCCTTCAAATAGCTGTGACTTGAATCCCATTGAGAACTTGTGGAGCATCCTCAAGAGAGATATTTATTCTAATGGAAGGCAATTCAACAGCAACTGTGACCTCTGGGAGGCAGTTAAAGTTGCTGCAAACAACTTACCAGCCGCTAAAACTGCAAATCTAACATCAGATGTTGACAATAGGCTCCTAAGAGTTATTGAATAGAAAGGAACATTGCAATAAATTTTAGGAAGTTCTTATTATTTTTTGCTAATATATCTTTTATTTTTAAAATAAAATGTTTTTTTTTTATGTTTTTCCTTTAAGAAATTGAAGAATTTGTTCTAAAATCTTTTCATATTATTTTTTTGTACATTAGTTTTGCAAGGTATATTAATGAAAAAGTATCAAAATAAATAGTTGCAAATAAACTACTGACAGTCAAATTAGTCTGTTTTGTTAACTTAGTAAAGTTTTCTCCATCACTATATATCTAAGTTAATAATATTGAGTAGAATCTAAACAACATCATAATAGGACTTTTAACATTAAAGACGCAACTCTTTATACCAATTCATAACTTGCATATAATCTCTAGACGCAGTTTAATTTAAGGATCTTTCCATAACTGATGTTAGTTGATTTTCATATTAACAAATGAATTAACCTGATTTCTATCATATTGTGTTGCCATTGCTACTCACATATATACGTTATTGGCGCAGATTTAGAATCTCATAAAAAGGACTATCATATTCTTCAATCTGGATTCAACCAATTCCAACTAATTAACTTTCGCACCGTTAAAATGATCAGCTTTTGTGCATTTAAAAGAGAGACCAGTAACCTAATGTTCCATCAATAATGGCGTTTTTATCCGATAAGAAATGTAATTTATGTTATGGAGAAATTACAAATACATAAATCTATCATTCTCTCATGAGCATTACTATGTGTATTTATTGAATTGCTTTCTTAAGAATTTTTCTTGACTATTCAGTCAGTTATGTGCCGTGCATGATACACATAATTGACGAGGTTTGGTCCTGCGGTAGACCAGTTGCCATCCAAGGCTCTAGAATCCATTCTGTTCATAGCTAGAGGGAGAAGAAGAGGATTCGTACCAATGGTATTAGCACGTAAGTGAATGTAATGGATTCGACTGGAATTCGAACTCGGCCCTCCGATTCCTCAATCCGAGCCACTATCCATTATTCCATCGTGCCTCCTCAATCGTGACTATTACACTGCTATTTTATTTTCATCCTGTTTTTTCACAGGACATTATACAGGTGTGTTTCATTGAAATTATTTAATATCTGCAAATTATACACAAGCGAATCCAGTTATAATATATACATAACAGATAGTAGATACAATGTATGTGCTGAAAAAATGTTGTCATGACTAAGACATCCTTTAAGGAAGAGAATATTTAGTCAGCTGACCAATGCTTAAGAAGTAGGTCAGGTGGAGAATTTTAAGCCTTGTCTCTTGGATATAAATATTGTAACATCATAAATCGTTTCTTCTTACTGATTCTCTTTTTCATACACATATCTCCCATTCGACGAACAGTACGGATTTCGCTCATCATGTAGTAATACATATCATGCATTGCAGTTATTATATTTAAGGTTGTATGTGCTACAAAACGCATTCCATATAACTGAGTGTTCGTTTATATTCCTACGCGAGCTCGTTTTCTTGTATTTACTGCTTTTCTTTCCTGGTAATATAAACGGGCTCTGCGCCATTTACTCGATTTGTGGTTTACGTTGCAACGCCGTTCATTGTTGTCAAGGCACGCTACTCGCATCACGCGTTTTTGAGCTGTTCTGTTTTATGGGCGCATATTATGAGATTTTGCAGCTGATCTTATTATCTTACATATCTTGCCAACCTACGCTTCTCTATCGTAAATTGTTTGTTTTTCTTTCCTTCACATTTTCTCTTTTCCTCTATCAATTTTTTGTTTTTCTTTTCTCTGATTTTTTCTTTTCTCATTTTTCTATTTTTCAATATTCTTTTCTTTCTTCATTCAATGCTAAAATGAAATGCAGAAGAAATAAAAAGTATACGTTTTTGTTCGTAATTTCCAATTCAATTACTTGTTTTTCATTTCTATTTTATATTTTATATGTTCAATTATCGTTGAATTTCCGTTTTTTATTATTTCACTTATTTTTTTTTCTTTCATCTGATGTCCCCTTTTATTCTTTCTCTTAATTTCATCCTCTTTATTGAATGTTATAGTTTTATGTGTATTATTGCATCTAATTTTTATTAAAGCTTTCTTGGAAATTACTTTTAGGCTCTCTCTGTATCATATGCATTTATTTTTATCAAGTACATTTTGTATGTATCCTGTTGTTTTTAACTGTTCTTTGATCCACTCCTAATTTTATAGTTTTCTCGCATGTCATATTTTAAATTTTGTTTTCCACAATCTTACTCTAATTCTATAACCGTATTCAAATTTTTCATTGTACCCTAATCTTCGTCATTTTTTACCGATTAACTTTCTATCTGAACCTCGTTTTTCTGTTTACCCCTTTATATTTCCCTATATTTTTTTTACTAATGTTCTGTCTTTTTTTTCAGTTTTTGTATATCACACCGCTTTTTTTATCGTAATCGTCAAATACTTCTTTGAAAGATTTTTTTCTCTATTTTTCTTGTTTTAATGCTTACGCTTAGGAAGTTTTACTTGTCCTTTTCTTTCGTTATAGTTTATTGTCTGGTGCAACTTTTGCCGCGTCATTATTTCATGCATTTCACGTCATATATCGATTGCTCTTACGTCCCTGCTTTACGATTCTGTGCCATGTAAGAAGGATTTATACAGTTTTCGTTGGCTGTAATTGTAAGTTCTCATCAAATCTCTTCTCTATCATGTTGTCCCAGAGGTTTCTCTTCAGTTGACGGCAGCATGGCTGCTGGTTACGTTATTGATTATGAATAATGCATTTTGCAATATGATGAGTACCTTTACTTGCCTAAGGAAATGTCTTTTTCTGAAGCTAAAATTCAGTGTACATGATATAAATTACTGTCTATTGTCGCAGCAAGTCTATGTTTTTGCATTCTTTATTACCTCTTCTTATTTTTCACGCATTTTGCTACTTGTATTGTGCTGAGACGAGAAAATATGTTCACTAAGTCTATACATTTCAGACCCTCGGGGGAAATCATTTGCGACAAATTATCACTTATTTCTTTTCCTCTTTTTCACGCCCTTACTATATCTTACTCCCTACATCTCTCCCTATGGAAAGATTTTTTATTCTTATCTATCATTGAATCTATATGAGTACATGAAAGCTAAAAGAGTCTCATGTTTGCTTGAGGTCAGCATTCGATCAGAGATGGGTGACAATTATGCTTCCAGGACAGAGTTATTAGGTTTTACAGAATAGATGAAGCAATGCAATCATTGGCGAGTAGCTGATATAGTTGCGTAATGACGACCAAATCCTGTGGTTTCCATTCAAAACCATTCAGGCAAAGCTTCAATGCTGAAGTTGAAGGCAAATTACCTGCAACATTGGCAGCAAATAACATTCCAATTTAATCACGTGTTTTGCACATGTCAATTAAAACATATCTGCCAAAGCTCAGTATTATGTGTTACAAACGATGTAAAACTTCCCTAAACAGATAGAGTATCCTTCCTAATGTTACTATTACACAATTCATGTATTTGAGAATTTTGTCAAATATATAGAAACAAATAAAAACGCACACGCACAAATTAAAACGCTTCTTTAATTTATATATTTATGCTCTTTCTATAAATAAATTTAATGTGGTTTAAATATTATCTAATATTGATACATATTTAGATGAATAATCACACACACACATCGCACACGTACATATATATATATATATATATATATATATATATATATACGTACATATATATATATATATATATATATATATATATATATATATATATATATACATGTACATATATATATATATATATATATATATATATATATATATATATATATATATATATATATATGTAGTTAAAAAAACATGCTTGGCCGCGTACACAATTCCGGAAAATCCTTGTTGAAAACACAACTATACTTAAACATGAAAACAATAAACAAAAACTAAAAATTCTTGAAGCTATATACATAAAACAGTTGAAAACTAACCTGAACAAAATAAACTACGAAATCTCCACAAATATTCATAAATAGCTATAATTGATAACAGAAGCCATTGGTTTATACCGACGGATTTCCATACTTAATACTTGTTTTCACTCTCGCATAGTCATGTGTGACGTCACGAGCTGCGACGCGATTTTCGCTTCCAGCGTCTCGTATACACGAGTTAGTTGTTGCTTTGAAATTTTTCATGGTAACAAAAACTGACATTTGTCAAGCAGTCCGGGCACACCGACAAAGGATGACTGTTCATTGACAACAAATTAGTTGATCTGCAAACTAGAAACATCTCCCTTAGCCAAAATATAGAGTAATGCGAAAAACAAAATATGCTAAACTTTAATATCTTCCCATTCTAAGTATACGGCAAGACCACTTAACATAAGCGCATTAACAAAGAAAAATATTCTTCATCAAATTTAAACGAAGACTCAACTCACTGCACAATCTAGTTACGTCCCTCAAAATAAAAGATATTTTGCTCACCATAAGCAGTTACGGCCCTTGTTTTTCATTTTATTGCGAATTTAAGCGATAACACGTGATTATCTAATGAACATTTACAAACTTATAAAAAGCAACATAGCGAAGCTGGTTAAGAAAATTTATTTTCTGAAAAGCCACATGTAAGTAAAACATGTTTAATAATTCTCTGCAAGCCTACATGTATTATAAGCATTATATATAAATATATAAAAATATCAATTGCTTTTTCTCTATACAACGAGTCTTGTGCAGATTTTTCTAACACTTTCGTTTTTTACCTATATATATTTTACCTATATATATATATATATATATATATATATATATATATATATATATATGCTCAACCATAAAAGCTTTAAGAAAATCCTCAAACACTCTTTATATATATATATATATATATATATATATATATATATATATATATATATATATATATATATATACTTGAATGCACAGTCATAAAAGCTTTAGGAGACACCTCCAACCACTCTTCTTTAGATGAATCGACAATTCTATTAACAGGCCTTAACAATTGACTGTATAGAGTGTTATCTGAATGTGTCTTCATATGTGATCTGTGTTTTCTTAACTTTTGAGATCACTACATTATAACATTTGTTCGAGATGTATTTTTATTTTTTCCTTCCGCTTTGATTTTTGCGTTTCTTGCTATTATTATTATTATTTTTATTATTATTATTATTATTACTACTACTACTACTACTGCTACTACTACTATTCGTGTATGTTATGTTTCCTGCATTGTATTCTTTTTTATTTGATAGACCAACTTACCTACAAAGACAGGAAATTAGGATTATTCTAACCATAAATATCTTAGAAACACTTTCACCCTCCTTCATTGAGTCGAGATCCACCGATTGATCCTAGTAGACTGTTCACTGAATGTATCCTCCTACGTAATATCCGTGTTTTCTTAACTTTTCAAATCACCAGTTAAAAATGTTTTTTCTAGAGGCATTTGTTTTTGTTTTCCCCTCTTTGATTCTTAACATTTATTATTATTATTATTATTATTATTATTATTATTATTATTATTATTATTATTATTATTGTTATTATTATTCATTCATTCATTCATGTTCTATTTTTGCAATTATAGTTATTATGTTTTTGATTCATTTAAAAATATTTCTCCACTGATAGCTGCATTTAAAATATGAGCCGAAAAAATCTTTGTTTTGAAAAGAATAAATTAATTTCTGCCCGGATTTTATTTGATAGGAGTTTTCACAACTTATATTAAGTTAAAACGTAGTAGTTAATAATGCACTAATAGTTCGTAAGTTTCCTACCAAAATACATATATCTTGTTTTCATTGTTCTTAATTTTATCTTATTTTATTTGTCCTTCTGTCATTTAACTCCATTTTCTTATATGCAGCATCGATGTAGTTTTATTTTTACTATTTATTTTTTTCATTTTTTCATTTTATTTCTTTATGTTATTTTTTCCTTAATAGAAGTAGTTAGATTTGACTGTCGTCTGGTTTCGACTCCCACAGGTCTTTTGAACAGAAGTAGGAGTATATCCCTTGATTCCTTTTTAGGATTGAGTTTCCCGTTCCCTATGATGTCTACTTCAACTCAATAGTTCGAACGTCTCCACCTAACCTCTGTTATTTTATATAATATTTAACTATTTGTTTCCTTAGTAAGAGTAGATATGTTCGGTTATCGTTTGATTAACACACCTTCCCGATATTTTGAACAGAAGTAGGATTTATCCTTTGCTTCCTGTTTAGAATTGGGTTTCCATTTCCTTCTAAAGTCTTTTCATTTACTTTCGCTCCCAGTAGCAACTTGCATCTTACTGACATCATCGCCTATCTTGGAGTGAATTGATTAAAAGTAAAAAAAAAAAATATCAACGTTTAAATGTGGATAGATGTCTATATTCCTGCATGAATATCTGAGTGTTTTTTATAAATATTCTCATACTCTGATTTGTACAAGAAACATCATTCCTTTCCTTTAATTATTAATGCTATCTTACGAAGTAATCTCGCGAAACAAATATTTTAAATGATTATAAATACGGGTAATAAAATAGGATAAATATTTAAAGACATCCCCTAATAAGGGATTTACTGGAAAGAAACAATAGCGACATAAACTTAAATTATGTGCCGTAACAAAAAAAGAAAAAAAAATTTCCAGCTTGAAGACTTGACAATATAAACATAAAATCGCTCAATAATTGTCAAAAGACGGATGTAGATGGGCATATTTTGTATAAAATAATATATTAATTTTGTATAAAAAAATGTTTCCTTCGTAGATTAATCTTCCCAGCGTCATAAATTGTTCTAAAGTAACATCTTTCTATTACTATATAAAGCAAAAAACAAAAACAAAAAAAAAACAAAACAAAAGAATAGCAAAATAAAAATTTAAAAATAACTTATATTTACTCACGCACGGGCACTACACACACAGACACACAATATAAATTTAGGTTGTTTGACTAACTGGTTAAGACATTATATGAGTTTATCTTTGAAGAAAAAAATCGGATCACATAAATTTTGAATTTCTCATGTGAGATAAGACGTTTCATTTGGCAAGATTTCAGAAAGAAAATTAAATTTTCATTAGTCGTTGATAACTCAACGTTCAGGCAAACTTACTCAAATATATCGAATTTATATTTTCCTGTTAATATTTAGAATATAATGACCATTTTCTACAACATCAAATGTGATGTTCTATTAGTAAAGCAGTTTTTGTGGGTATTTTTACATGTTAAACCTTAATACGGCTCATATTTTAAATGAAACTATTTTTATAAATTATTAAAATAGATTCAAATAGGAAAAACAAATATTCCCAATTTTTCGCAAATTTAATATTTATGAAAATTTAATTTTTCAATGTTTCCTCTAATATTAACCTCTATTTTCTCTTCTATATTTTCTCTTTACATGTCACTTCAGTTAAATGAGGATGTCGACAGCCGACTAAGCATAGAATTGAATACAACATGGGAACCAGTAATAAGGAGTAACAGAGAAAAGCGATAATAACAACAACATTGCTATATGAGCTCTGGTAAAAACATGAATGATAACAGCAAAAAATTGAAATATGAGCACTGTTAAAAAATTGATTGCTGAAGCCATTAGATTTGTAATACCCAGAAATTCATACTCCGATGTCATCAAGGATACATCGCATAGTGGATAAAGGCGTTAGTTAGATCTAGTAACAGGACCTAAAGTGTGTGAGTTCAATACCCAGTTAAGACAGAGAGAGGGAATTAACAGGAGATAACTGATAACTGACATCCATTAAACATGGCACATTGAACTAGAACAGTCTACTCCAGTGAGCGAAATAAATTCCAACCACATGGAAACGTTGTAATAAATACGGCGGACGGACGAACCGTTGTAATAAACATGGCGACAAAGATGAGGACAATAGTCCGAATAATGTAAATGGTGCACATAATACCTCATCTCGGAAAAATTGACAGGTCGTCCGTTGTGTTCGTAAGTTATCACCTTCTTCTAAGTATTCGATGCCGTGGTGTCGGCGATAACTGTTATCGCATCAAAAATAATGAACTTCTGGAGATTCTTCGCCAATGCTTACTTACACTGATTTCTTTTTGCTAGGGTTTGGCATGTATTTTACCATCTTCACTTTAAACTTAATATTAGGTTGGTGCAATGTCGTTTTATCACATAGTAACATTTGGGAGAAAACGACATTATTTTTGCACCAACCTAATATTTCAAAACATTAAGACATATTCTCAAGTTATTCTGTATATTTTCCAAAATGATACGAGAGAATTATATCTTATGTTATAAATGAGAATATGAGAATAAAAATGGCTTTACTGAAGGATTAACACAAAAAAGTAAAATGAGAATGAACATGACACACAGAAACTGAAAAATTAGCTTTTATACAGCTTAAAAAAAAGATGAATCAATTAAGTAAATGAAGAAAAACTTCAGGATATATAAAGTTAAAAAAAGAAATATATCTGATGCAAATCAGTAGACAAACTAAATAAAAGAAAAACCACATGTCATTCTGTTAACGCAATATATTCTGTCAACGCAAAAGATACTTGAAAACGTAATATAATTTCTGGAAATATCAAAAGTTTTCGTAAATTACATTAACAGTAATACGAAGAAGGAAGGTTGTGCAAACAGATTATCCAAATAAAACCAAAAAGCTGTTCTGGAGAATGGAAGACGATTATGATTATGTAAGGTTTTGAATTTCAGATTGATTTGGACAATGAAGGTATTAAATTAGACCAGTACATACGGATAGAAAAAGAAAGGAAATATCTGAATGAATAAAAGAAAAACGACAATATCAGATTAAATGCCAGAATATTACAAGAAAATACAGTAAAGAATATAAGTGATAATGTGAAAAGTGGGAGACTCGCAGAGTTCTCTAGAATTCATACATAAAAAAAAACAACGCAAATTTTCTGATTGGAATATGTCTTGAATATTGTTGCGACATCTTGTTTGGTACTTCTGATATGTATCTAGAGAATCTTAACAAAATCCAAAGAAGATTATGCAATGTTATCTGTCATGACATTTCGATTTTAATCACTTTCATACAACCGTAACGTAGTTTCCCCTTCCTTTTTCTATAAATATTTTCATGAAAATTATTCTGGTGAGTTTTCCTCTTGTGTACCTTGACTTCGTGTATTTAAGCTTATAATAAAATCCCGTAAATTTTATTTTTGATTTTCTTATTTATTTTTTTTAATTATAAAATATGGCTACACTAATGCATTTCTTACGCGATACATACATCGTAATAGACAATAATTGTAATTAAACTGGAAATGAAATAAAGGACAGTTGTACCTGCTTATCATTTTTTAATGATAGAAAAATCGCATCCACTGAACGTAACCTATCAAGATATTGAATAACCTATCAAACTTTTGAAAATATTAACTTAACGATGTCCAGTGTCATTCACTG
Source organism: Acanthosepion lycidas (assembly GCA_963932145.1). NCBI lineage: Eukaryota > Metazoa > Mollusca > Cephalopoda > Sepiida > Sepiidae > Acanthosepion > Acanthosepion lycidas. The sequence goes on from OZ010577.1 coordinate 70,620,443, forward strand.
ACACAAATTCTAATCGAAATATTGCTCATGATAATTCGTTACTAAATATGAACTTGATAGATATTTCAGGCATATATTCATAACATTCATTGTATTCTCGTTCTAAGAAATACGTTTCATCATCGAATATTAATAGACAACCACCTGAAAATATGTGCATTTAAGTGGGTTAGGAAGCCGCACATAGAAAACATTTTTCTTAAAGATAACGAAGGTATAATTCAATGTTATTTTCTGGTCTAAGAATATTAAAATATCAGCGGTAGACATTTGCAACAACATCTGCCTTCCTTTGAAAAGACAAAAAGAAAAAAAAGAAACTTAAAATAACAAAACTTCCTTTGATGTTTACTTAAGACAAAAGTAACTTTCAAAAAATAAGGGAAAATGAAATAGATAAGTGGAAAGAATAAATAAATAAAACTTGGGAAGTATGTAATGAATTTATACAAAAGAGAAAGAACGAGTAAAACAAAAATGTTATTTCCTGCAAACCAGAATAATCCTGATGCCAAAATTATTGAGTTTGTTGCCAAAAAAAGAAAGTCCGTTGAGATCGTTCTGATCATGTCGTTATTGGTTTTGGCTTTGGAGGAAGGTTATTCTCAGAATGTTTTTCTTCAGTGATTTTCGTCATAGAATGTCTGGATTCGTTTTTCTAAAATGCAATAAATGAATCTGTAGTAAGAGTGAAATTAATCGTGATAAAATATTTGTAGGGAATATCGATTTGAACATTGACGAATTTAACCAATTCTAATTATAGTGTCCTCATCATATAAAATGTTTGTTACGAGTGTAATTTTAAGTTAGTCATAAAATCAATGCAGAATTTGATAATTAAGAACAATATGAGACTGCAACAATATATACATAATACTGTATGATATTCATGTAGATGTTAGGTTTATATGAGCAGTATTGTTACATTCACACCCCAAAATTACTGATAATGGCATAATAATAATAAATGACACACACACACACACACACACACACACACACACACACACACATATATATATATATATGTGTGTGTGCGTGTGTGTATGTATGTATGCGTGTGTTTGCGTGTGTATGTGAAGAGAGAGAGTGTGACGACAATTGTTTTTACACTATTGCACAATCTTCAGGCCATCTCTAAAGATTGTGCTCAAGCATGAAATAGACCGCTCGGTTGTATCCTCAGTGACCATTGTTTATATTTGCTAACGCTCTATCCCTAACAGTGAGCACATTTAGACATAAATATAGCGTACGTTAAAACTATAAACATATTTCGTGTTTATTAAGGCTTTTAAACCTGAGAATATTTATGAATGATCATTAGGTAGTTGAAAGATTAGTCAAAACATGAGATCATAGAATGATAATTTGGTGGAGGTTCGATAAAAAGCACCAAAAAGTATTAAATAGATTCGAGGCAAATATATTAATGAACAAGGACTAAGCTAAGAAATATAATATTATTACAATAATATGTGTTTGAAATAATTTCATCGGAGATTTGACAAATATCTGTTTGATGCAGAACGCCAAATGTGAATACAAAAAAGAGTTACCATAATTAAAATAAATTTCATTATAATATCACGGTATAAAGTGCATACTGAATACTATTCACTCCTGATATATAAATTCGTTCTCTATGTAATACTTATTTCTTTAAGGGAGTTCTTTGTTGTTTTGTATTTAGCATTCATTTTCTTAATTTTTTCAATTTCAGTTTGAGTTATCAACTTTCTTGTGACTTCTGTTGCCTTCGATATTCCCTGTGTGTATTAAATTGTCCAAACCCTCTTTCCTCATTAGGAACTCCAATGTTTCAGCTACCTTTTACGGATTGTTGGCAGCAATTTTTATAGTGCCTAATATTCTGAATACTTTATATTTCACAGATTCTATGCTGGCTTTCTCTGCATTCGTCAATAGAATCATCTCCGTCTCTTCAAGTCTTTTACTCACCTGTAAAAAGTGTGGGTTACCTCATTTCACTTCGCTAAATGCGTTCGTTGGTGGGTGGGGCGCTCTTTGAATCTATAAAAGGCAATCTTATTCTCTCCCTAGATCTTTATATCTTGCTTCCAGATGCAGTCGAACGTAAAATAGGAAGGCTGTCGACAGTGCTCGTTCGCTTCCTCGGGCCACTGTTGACATTAGAACTATGTCACACGCGTTTATCACACGCACTAAGAATTATGTTCTTATAGCTAGTTTAATGTGTTTCCTTGTATTATAATTGTATACATAGGTAATTCCATTTGCTAATAACATGAATTACCGTTTGTTTTATACTCATATAATCATATTACTTATTTTATCTGAACTCACATGAGTCCGCCAATATTTTTGCGGGATATATGTTCCAGGAGTCCATAATTATTTAATATAAAATGTCCATACACATTACAACTAAAGAGTTGATACCGGCAACATAACGATGTCTTATTTTTATCTGAACATCATAAAATCCCACAGCACAATTTTGTCCGGGTTTCACTGCCATAAAATAAATTAGTATAGGACACCAATCATTGCATAGAACTCCAACATTTTTTTCTATGGATCTAATGACATTGTTCGATTCCAAAACACATTTCCCAGTTTTTGAAATACATTTTTACCTTACTTGCCTTCGTATTCCTGAATCACATTCATTCCCGTCTGTTACTACAGTAACCAGATAATTACATTTTTGCAACTGCGTAATTTTGACATCCCTAGGTTGGTCATTTTGTAGCTAATAATGCAGACGTCCTTGCAGCAGTAATGACACTTTCTATCGATAAGCTTTTTTATCTGAAACATCAATGGCATCTGCGTAGCGTATTTTGTTCAGGTTATGTCCACCGATAAATCCCGTCAGATATCCACTTATAAGTATTTATTTGTGCAAGTTAAATAGAATCTGTGAAAAAAAAAACAACATTGCACAACTCCGTCGATTTTTGTGTATTTGCTGACCTTGTTAACTTACAGTATTCTATTTTAGTCTTTTTTTTTTCAGTAAAGATTTTGAATTATTTTAAGATCTTTTCCATGTAGGAAAATATTTTCTTAATATTTCAAGAAGTCTGTACCGTACATTATCGAATATAGGCAAAGTAAGTATAATTCTTTCCGTGGTTTTATTGTTCGCACTGATAACACAGGTATCTTGAAAAAATGTCATTTTGTAGTCAAATAACATAGCCAATTCTCGCTCAAAGGATATCAGATATTAAAAAAAAATGTGTAAAAACTAATTTCACTGTGAGGACATATCCCCATGAGAATCTACTAGAAAGATGGATGGGAAGTGATAATGATAGTGTGTTTAGAGTGAGCTGGGCAACCAACAAGTCGTGTCACTGATGTTGCACAATTTGAACACTTATGAAGCTTTGGGAAATCGGTTATAAAATCTACATCCCTTTTGAATATCTTATTCGAACGTTGATAAATACATCTATTATTTTTTATCATGAAGCCTATTTAATTTCGTTCGTTTGGAATATATAGTTACATATATATTCACATTTAAATTTTGTTAGTTTATGGGGGGCACCCTGTAATTTGAACGTGAAGGTTTTTGTCATAATATCTTAAAGGAAGGCACATTCGTCTTTGGATATCTCAGCCTGATTCTACTACAAAATTTACCTATAATCCTAATTATTAGATTAACTATAATCTTAATTATATTATTTATATATAATCCAAATTATTAGATTATTTCTCGTATGCTTTCTATATCAGCGCTCACGTTTTCGATGGCCTTATCAAACTCAAAGTATCGCAGATTATCGTAATATGTTTCTGCAGATTCGATCATTTTCATTTAAGCCATGATTATCCTAACCCAAGATTTCAATATTACCGATCTTATAGAATCGCTTTCCCATATCTACATTCTACATTTGTAATTACATTTTTAAAATTTTGACCATTTCCGCTTTAGATTTTAAAAGGAACGTTGGTTGTGTTGGTTGTACCTGATAAATCTGTGTTCTACAGAAGTAATATCTCTGAACATTTCTCATTAAGTCATTCTTCTTCTGCTTGCTTGCTCTTATGTATGATATTTCCCATGTAATATTATGTTCTGTGCTTTTTCATTCTTTTTATTTGATTACTTTCTGTCATGGCACCTCTCATAAGATTCAGTTACTTTCAATTTACTTCGACATCCACAAATCCTTTCTTTCTGTCAACGTTCATTTTATTATTTTCCTCTTGTTTAACATGATCTTTCAGGTATTTAACATTCCTCCTCCGTCTTAACTTTTCTTCCTTCCGTCGCATCCATTTGAAGGAAAACAACTCTGGATTCCAGCCCAGGAATCGATCGAGAGAAATGACATCTGCCAATTCTTTCGGTTGTGCACGTCACGGATTAAACGAATGAATGAACGTCTGACCTAAATCTCGTTCATCTGACGAGACCAAAAAAAAAGTGATCAGCGCGGCGCAGGTTTAGCATCCAACTGTCTCGCTGGCGAATCTACTGCAATTTTTTTCCTTACAGCACATTTTCGGATTAATAACAAGAAATGTGTACAGGAGAAAAACTGGGTCAGCGCCTCATCTGACATGGCTAATCTGTGCATTTATTTACTGCAGCGCTAGAAAACTAACGCTACAAAATATTCTGCGAACAGTGAAATAGAAATCTTATATAAGATTTGTATATCTCACTTAATGTTACTCTTTACTATATATCTGTTTTTGAAATTTGAAATCTGATATCTATCTATGCAAATATATATATACAACATATATGTATGTGTGTGCTCGTGCATATCAACAATTACGCACGCTTTCTTGTATATATGAAAATATTGGTTCATTATTGGTGATAGAAAATTCTCTAGTGGAACACTTCCAAGCTACCAATCAAATGAAATCAGATCAAACAATTAAATACATTCAAGGTCTTGCAATTTCTGTTCATCATTTCACCCCAAGCACGGCGGGAAGGCCATGAGTATCTAGGAAGTGAAAGTGAGAGAAGAGACTGAGTATAGTGAGGACTGAGGAAAAGACAAAAGATGAACTGGATCTATGAAGACAGAAAATGACCATTGACGTTGCATTTAATTTTACGAATATTGTAGTTACCAAGGAATCCATTTAACCGAAGGGACATCCACAGGCAGAAAGTGCGAGAAAAGAAACTGTTGGAGCAGACATGGCGGTTAAATTTAGCTATTTCAACAGTAAACAGATACCAATCTAGTAGCATGCTTAAATTCATGGAGTCGTGTCACAAGGGAAAAATAATCGTTAGAGCAGTTAAAACTATTTGTAGAAAAGACAGAGAGTAGTCATGCCACGTCACGTCGATGAGAATGTCTGAAGTCGAGATGGCAAGTCAGAATCGATTACATTAGAAATCCTTCTTTGAATTTTGTCAAGAACCTCGAGATAAATAACAGGAACACCAAACCAGATATAACAGCAGTATTCAGTGTACGGACAAATGGTAGATTTGTACATATGCATGATGGACGCTGAAACCTCATTAGAGGAAGAGAGTGCATATTTTTCTCTAAAGATATTTCTGGAATATTCAGGCTGGTAGCCGAAAATATATAAATATACTGATAAATAAATAAACGCAGCCAATGCACAATTACAAGTACACGCGAACAATAACGTTTAACCAATTAATATTAAATATTTGTAAGTAAATAATTCAGTTTCTGAATTTTGCTTAATGTTATTAATTATTTCAATGACGCAAAATAAAGTTTTAAATTCAGGCTGCGTTTAATCTTCATTCTATATATTTCCTAATATCTATCTGTCAAAATATGTAAATAATATAAAAAAAAACTAAGTTTGTAAATAATAAACAAAACTAAGATTTCTGCGGACTTATCTCAATCAGAGTCTACCAGGAAGATTGATCGGGCATGTCAGTGATAATGACAATGTGCTGTTGAAATGGCCACCACGTCCATCTGAATTCACAACTTCTGATTTTTTTTCTATGGGGTTATGTAAAAGGACAGTTCTATATTCTGTCTTCCTACAAGCCCAGAGGAGTCACTGAGGCACTGGAAAATGTTGCAGAAGACATGCTATTACGTATTTAACAAGAGCTGAAATACCAACTTGAAGTGGGTCGTGTCAAAGGTGGTGCTCATATTGAACATTTGTGAAGCTTTGTGAAATCGATTATAAGATATACATCCATTTAAATATCTTATTGGAATTTTGATAAATAAGTATTAAATTGTTCAGTATGAAGCCGCTTTAATTATGTTCTCATGGGACATGTAGTTACTCAGATATTTACATTTTAAATGATGTCAATTTGTGGCGGGAGGGGGGCACTGTGTATATCAGACTGAAATGAAAGACGCTTCAGTATTGTAGTTTGCAGTGATTTTCTGCGTG
>OZ010577.1:70629326-70719326 GCA_963932145.1 Acanthosepion lycidas
CTCTTTTTTAGTTGCGTTGTTTTACTCTTTGCATGAAGATTCCATTATTCCGTTCAGCCAATAGAACGATAAATTAATTAGAAAAAATTACTGATGAAAAAATACTCATTAATATTTTGGACCAATTTCTATTGTGATATCTACCTAAATGTGTATTTACATTGTTTTTATATCTTTGGACAATGTTCTCAACATTCTGTATATTTCATTCTGCTTATATTCTGATGTGCATTTTAATTTGATATTTTATACAATTTTTTATTATTAACTTCCGACTTTTCTCTAATCTGTTTCTGTTAAATTAATCCAATTTTTTTCGTTCAAAAATTTTGTAAAATCTGTTTCTCTTTTTCATTCTTGACAAAATTTATAGACATGAACTTGAATCAATGATTATTTTGTATCAATGATTATAGCGTAAAATATATTTTACTATATAATGACAAAATCATTGCATATATTCTACAATTCCAAAATGATGAACAAAATTTGCATCATAAAATCGAACTCGTTCAAATATGTTGTACAAATCATTAATAAATAGAAAAAAGTATTTAATTTGGTATAATTATCCTGTAATTATGATAATTTCTCCAAAATTATATTAATATCGGTTACTTAATGATATACTTATTGACATGCATCATAATATCTAATATAGATATCATACTACCAAGTGGGTGCATTTGTCAGATGAAGTTTCTCGAAATAAAAGCAAAAAACAAAAAAAAAATCGTATTTTCACATATCCATGAATATAGTTTCATACACAGAAAATATCATTAATAATATTAATGATATACACTGACCATGACGACTTAGATTAACAAGTTAGTAGTCTTGGTAATATAGAAGCTAATAGATTTATTTCATTAGAATTACAGAGAACAAAGTCAATATAATTATTTAACATTAAGTTCTCCATGAATTATTTTTTAAGTAATCACAATACTGATGTTTACGCTAAGAGAATGTAATGAAGGATTGATATTTTAATAGAAAGATGGTCAATAAGTGAAATCAACAAGTGAGAATAGACAGCCTAACAAATACATAAACAGTCGGACTTAAAGACAGATAAATGATAGTAATCGATGAATTATGAACTGACAAATAGCATAGTCACAACGATTTCTAAGTAAAGAGTGCGAAGAAGAGGTTAAAAATGCACAAATATTAAGAACAGCGACACCCATTAATCCTTGATTAGACGTTTGAATCTAATATTTCTTAACGTTACGGAAAAAATGATTATATTGACAAAAAAAGTTATATTGTAAGTAATAATCATCTGCTTTTCAAACACAATATGCAGATAAACAAAATGAATAATTATATGAATTTAAAAGTTTATTTGCTGAGTGGTGATAACATCGGTCTGTCAGAATTTTACAATCTCGAATAAAATGTTAAAATTTGACATTGAATTATTAAAATGAGTCGTGAGGTTGAATTGACTGATAAAGTTTTCTTTTAAATGAGTTAATAAATTACATGCAGTAAAATAACGTTGAAAATAGCAACAATATCCAGCCAGTCACACTGAAGTTTGAATAACTACGTTGAAGACTGTGGATGATTTAGATAAGGATAATCGTTCGTCAGTTTGTGCCCCTATTCTAGCTTAAGACTTATCAGAAATTATTTGCCATGATTTAGGTGTTCTAGTAGCGAGCATGTTGCTCATCATTAAGTATGTGATAAACCATGTATTAGATATTATTCACCTGAATTGAAAAGACATAATTAGGATGAGCGAATGAAAGTTACAAGAAAATATATACAGATTTTCGAAACCGTTTTTTACCTGACAAATGTAGCATTACTCTAAATGATCTCGAGGTATGATCAAAACGTAGAATGACTCCTTGCGGAAAGGTTATTTGCAGCTTGAGACATCATTAATACTGCGTTGTTTTGATGATTTGGTTTGGGATCGATATATTGATAGACCAACCGTGAATTGAATTTAGTATAAATTTTAACAGCTCATATATACATTGATATGGAAGACAATAAAAGTATAAAAAAGTCGAGCTCATTCAGAAAGGTCTTTATGCACGACCAAACTAACGGATATACATATGGAATGAAATGGTTTTCAACGACACTAATTTGACTCGACGGAAACATATGAAACATTCTGAAGGAAAGTGTTTTCCTTGAAGAATGACAGTCAACTAACAATTATGTAAAATCAAATAATCGCGAAGATTTATGGGAAAAAGCTTTTCAAGGGAAAAGGAAAAAAACCGTATTCATTATGAACATATAAAAAAGAAGAAAGTTATTTGATAAAATTGGGATAAGCACCTGCGTCTGCCTCGATGGTGTCTCAGAAGCTATTCGTTGACTTTATAAGATTATTCTCATTCATGTTGGCCATCAAGCCCACAATAATGTGCTTCAAAAAGTTTGTTCTATCTTGTGTGGCCGCTGGCTAGTGGCCCAAGCAACGATTCACATGACGTACTAGTCCTGGGGATTCAAATTTCAAACATTGGGGATGAAATAATCATGAAAATTCACATCCGCCTGCCCCACATCACTTTGGGCATATGGGATAGTTGATAATCTTAATGAGGCAATTACAACCAGATTTAACCACTGTGGTGAACACATTCATGTTGGTGGTGGTATTAACTTTGGGGTCATAGATGCAGTAGAAGGACGACATGTCATGCTCTACGTAACAAGTAATCATCGCGGTTTCTGCTTTCAGGCATCTCTACTTCTTCTTGTTCACTTGGCCATTTTCAAAGAAGCTGGTTATTTCCTTTGACATTGTTGGCAGCTAGCGCCAAGTGCATGACGTGCCTTTCATTTCTTGTTTCAGATTCGATTTGAATGACATGGTTAAAATTTGACCCATGCCATGTAACATTTCTTTCGGGAGACCTCTACGTATGGGCCGATAGAAATGTGTTCTCAGGTACTTGGTGCACAACTTATTCTGATCATATGCAGTTGGCTTCGTATAGAGAAATACAACAGCTAAAATTCAGTCGAAGAATGACTTTGAAAGGTAATTTGATAATATGGTGTACATATTTCACCCTAATTTTGTCTTTATAACTTTAACTTTATTAAATTGTCACAATTTTCAGGTCTTCTCCTTAAAATATGCTTATGTTTATACTTTTGATATGGTCTGTAATTGTTTCCTCTTTTAATTAAAACAGATTTGAGTTAGATTTAGTAAACCGTATAATACTGTGAAACTTTGTATATCTGTTAAAATGCCGGAAATATGTGTTTTTCTATAAAGTGTACATATACGAAATAACCTGTACATAAGCAGTGCAAATATTTGTGTGAATATCTTCATGAATTTTGTAAAACATATCAAAACTTCCCTCTCTCGTTATGAGATCTACATAGAAGGAAATAAACGGCTGGGAAACGATTTACACTCATATACAAAATCACACTCACGTATACATACATCCACGCATATAGACATATTTATACACGCACACACACACACACACACACACACACACACACACACACACACACACACACACACATATATATATATATATATATATATATATATATATATATATATATATATACGTAGATATTTTTATATGTGCCTATGCGCGGATTTGCAGATGTATAAACAGATTTTCGAAGAGATACTTTCATATAATCAGATAATATAACAATGAAAACATGATAGATAAAATGTAACTTTTACAAAGTAAAATATTAAGACGAAATTGATCCTGACTGTTCAAGTCGGAAATAAAGATCTGACATTGAAAAACAAAATACGACCAATCATAGAGTCAAAATATTTGACCAAAAGAAAACAAAATCAAATAACACAATTACCTGAACACACAGCCAAAATCGATTTCATGATTACTTTTTTTACTAAGCAAACATGGTAATCTGCCAGACAGTTCTATTTTTGGAATTTTGTCTTTCCAGTTAGTCTTTCTTATTTACTTCACTTTTTAAGGATACAAGTAATTGGTATCTGTTCCTTAAAATTATCGGCGAATTTGCTTTTTTTTGCCTTGGATTGATAATAAAAAAAAAGAATCTCTTTGCTTGGCGCACTAAGTTTCCGGCCGTTGTGCATGCCTTTATTCTACTTTTTACTCTTTTTTTGTGGCTCGCATCATGAATTTGCTTTCTTTTTCATAACTTTCTGATACTTGTCTTCTTATTTTTTTAAAGAAACTTTTATCAATGAACGTTTATCACTAGAACGCAAAATATTTCGATTGTGCCTCGATCAATTATCAGATGTTGGAGAAACAAACAGATCAAATATGCAAAAAGCTTAAATTCTTACAAAAATTAATTTAAACAAAACAAAAATAATAGCATGCATGCAATAAGTAATATTGGAAAAGAACAAAATGAATAAAAATCAATAGAAACCAATATATTAAATATAAATGGGGATATAAAAATATCGAAAAATGCAAATTCATGATAAAAGGAGGTAGACACAAATTAATATACAGTAAAGAAGAAATATAGAGGAATACAATTCGAAAACAGTGTATGTAAATTTAATTCATTCGGATTCGAAATACAATTATTTTAATCTATAATTAAACCATTCTCAAAAACTAATTGGATAACTAATGGAAAAATGAGAGAAACCTTTTAGAGCATTAAAAACGAAACATAATAGGAAGCAAAATAAAATAAAATGATCCGTATTTTCATCATAAGATTTTGTACATATTTTGTCTTTGTTTAAATTCCTATTCACGCTCTTGTCTTTATTGATAATATCCATCGAAAAAAGGAAATATACTTTTTTCATTGACAATATATATATTTCCTCTTTTGTGTAATATATATTTTCAGCTTATAAACTATGTGTGCCTGTTCGGATAAATGTCTCCTCGTAAATCTTTATATCAGTTTTATAGATGTGGATAAAATTCTATGAATTTCATAACTGACACATGCCAAAAACGTTCTCCTTTCACTGTAAAAGAAATTCAAAACAAAGTCTGACACCTGGCCAGTAGATCAGATCTTATGATGTGGACTGCGTAGAGATTATTTAAAACTCATAGATTACGTGGATATAACAAACGATTCTGTTATTAGGCAAGGGTTTTGCGTAATTATGCCAATTAACTATTACAAATTGTTTTTGTTTCGACATAGTTGCAGACATCTGAACAAATGCCGAGTGCGCAGAATGTTCAATTCTTTACTGCTTGGATCAACAAAACTTTATCACTCCTTCGTACAAGTCAAATTCAGAGAATGTGATTTCATATAAAGCATAATTCAAATTAATTTTCAAGACGCAACATTCTCCAAAGAAATGAGTGGAAAAATTAAGGATTAAATGCAGGCAGTGCTTTGGAAAGTTTTGTAAATAATTTGTGTTTAGCATTAGAAGCCTGTGAAACTTTTAGTCAAATACTAGGTTGGTGCAAAATAATGACGTAATAATGTCGTTTTTTGACGTATTTTTAACGTCAAAAAACGACATTATTACGTCATTATTTTTGCACCAACCTAATAAAACTGCAAAGCTGTTATATTACCTACTTGTTTCCGATTAATATTTTTTCCACAATTTGTTTCCTATTAGGAATTGTTTGTATGTCATTGTACGTCAATCCAAAAATTCATAATATGGTTACCAAACGTGTATTTCTTTCGATAATATTGCATTATTTTCGAACTTTAAATAATTGTAAAACTGTATCTAATTGGTTAAATTTAATGCTTTTATATACAAGCCTGTTTATTTCTTTTGCTTGCTTTATTATACTATTCCCGAAAAGGATCTACTATATCACAAATAATGCGAATCTTAAATAACCAATTTTAGCAGAGTATGTGGTAGGTGTTTATTTCGAAGTCAACAGTAAAATATCGGGTCGTCATCTTAAGATTATTGGATGCATTGCTATCAAGCGTATATCTAAGTTATACGTGTAATTCTACCGTTGATAAAAAAAAAATGGATCAGAGATGGAAATGGGGTCGTGCAACATGCGATTTCGAGGAAATTTTCTCACAAGCAATATAAAATAAAAATACATCAGATATATGGGCAGAGATGCAGCATTCTCTGTCTCAAGCCGTAATTTTACGCACAAAGCAAAAGATACTGAGTTTGGTTTGATCACCATAAATCATGACTATAAAGAGAATTCCAAATATATTCCCAAGATGTAAAACTAGCAAATTGTATTCCTTAATTTAATGTGTACATTCATTGAAAATATATTCATTTTTACATGAATGTCTTTAATTTGCAATATAATTATCAGGTACAACCCTTCAATTAAAGAAGATTAAAAATATACCTTGTCTATTACAAGTCAACCGATTGCTGACCAGACACAAACTAGACAATCAGTATTTACTAAAGCTGTTACAGGTGAATATTTTAGAGCGATGATCAGTTTTTCTGTCACTGGAGCTAACCTCGGATAGGGAGTTTCCTGGATAGATTATATGTCCTTAACCCAGGATTCAAACATTTAATAACGAAAGTTTGTACAGTATAATAAGTGATTTCTATTGCCTTAATCAGGCACTTTATTATCTCACCATCGCGTCAGGTGATATGATCCGAGGAAGGAATTTGAAGAACTACACTGCTTCTAGATGTGTCAGTTCTAGTCTCCGTAAGATGGATAATAAACTTGTCTAGGTATAGCTTCTTGATGTATGACTTTTTTTCAAGTTAATCTTCGAGCTGAAACGTTCTGTGGAATTTTACACACAAGAACAAAGGAAAAAATAGTCACGGATAGGTCTTATCAATTTCTTCACGAAAAATATTATGGCAAAGTGTCTCTGAAAATTCTGTTATCGAGATGAAATGCATAACATAAATAACAATATTTTCAAATGAAAAAAAGGCCGATAAAGTATTTTGCAAAGCAATTATTTCAATGATATTTCGTAACAATAACACTTTTGTGCTGGATCGGGCAATCACATTTTTATTGATACCCTCTACCTCTCCGTGTTACTTTCATCCTATGTTTTAATTTTTATTTTATTGCTGGGAATATTCATATTATTCAGTGTTTTTTGATACACCGTTTTTTTATAATTTATAGAAGTAATATCAGTTAAAGTTTACATAAAAAAGATTATACTTGTCGGCCGCATTTTCCGATGCGTTTATTTTGCATTGTTGCATAAAATATCTTCTTTTTCTCTTTCGTATTTTATACGAGATTCATACAAAGTTAGCATAATTCAGATAATAAAAAATGTGTTTCCCTAAATAAAAGCTTTGACTGCTGCAATAATTATAAAATCAATTGAAATTTGTCACATCCAAGTAATATAATCACTGAAATCTTAGTCACCTGAATAGGTAATATGTACACATTCTGTATTAATGTTGAAAGATTTGTGTTTCTTTCATTAGGATTGAGTAATCACGTCATTTATTTTCATTCTGTCAGTATTTCCGTTAATATTTTCAGATGTGATATTTCAATTTACAAATCATTTGTCAAAATTTTATTTCATATAGAACGCGAACAAATTGGAATTTCACAGTGAGCATGCTATCTCTTTTTACGTACATTTCATGAATTTTTATCCATAAAGTTTTCTTTTATTTATCGAGTACATAGTTACATTTGACGATCAATTAAAAATTCTCTTTGAGAAAAGACATACAATAGATTAGTTAGAGCAGAATAAGAGAATGACGGTTGGTATCTATAATTTTGCTAATGTCTGAGAGATAGAAAGACATTCCGATATTCAACCAGACGAAAGTAAAACGTGTACTGATTGGTTTCAACTTGAAAATCAATTCTCATCGGCATGGTCTCAACCGCGGTGCTAGACGAGACCTGCGTGAAATGAAACCATCTTTATGCACGCTACGTGAGGACACATGGCTCGTTGCCGGTTTGCACCAATTAAGATGACGATATAAAACGGACGCCAAGGAAACGTGATCGAGACACAACTGTCCTATTGTGCTCCAATAACGTGGTGCATCGTAACATTTCTTTTTAGAATGGGAATTATAACGAAGTAAATAAAATTTCATCTTCGTGCATAAAGGGATACAAAACGCATGAATATTACTCAGACGGAAAAGCTTTCATATTAATTCACAGAAAAAAAAACACCTCCTGCGTCATCATTACAGAGACTAAACCTATCAGCTTTGTAAAGTTCAGAGTATATTAAGAGAAATCTTTAAAAAATACAGAATGAAGAAAAGGTATCGGCGTAAAGGGAAATCAATGTATTAGAAGAATAGAACTGAAAATGAAAGAAATAAAAACCTCTAAAGAAATTACAAATGTACATCGGGAAATGAATAATACTTTTACAATGTGATATAATATAATTATTATGTTATAAAGAAAATCGGTTTACAGACTAAGAGGTTGTAATTTGCAATGACTACCAAACTGTACAGTTCAGAAATAGTTGATATTTTTCAACGGGAATCCCATATTAAGTCTACATTATATCCCATTCGCAATCGACACTACTGCAAAAATAAAATCCGTTTTGCAAAGAATATCAAACAGTCAGGATTACAAAACTTTCAAACTTTTACAGGAAGACAACGTTAAAACTAAATATAGTTTCTGAAGGCAAATCACTTTCATAGGCGGTGCGAGTTTAGTTGTACACTCATTGAAAAAAAAAGTTGCAATAAACACCCTTATGATTTGGAGAAGATAAGTCAATTTGCTTGTGTATGTTTTCTATTGTAAAACTACATTAATCTAGTTTAGTAAGTTCCGTCCGGAAGTAATGAGGTTCGAGTAGGGCCCCTATAAACAGCCCTGTGTAATTGACATCCTACATTGCAGAGACAAGTGAACTCGACAGTTAAGAAATGGGTCTAAAGCAAAATATTATCCTAAACCAATCCAGACTTCACTAAGTGTATTACGAATTCTTATCATAGATAAATGATCTACAAAACATTAGTTACGAAACGACATTGCAAGCAAAATCAAGGCTTTGGAGGATTTCATAAACTTTTCTGAAGAAAGAACGTCATAAGACAGCAAAGTCAATTGTCCATGTAGTCGGCATTTGTGGCTACTCATCTGTATAAAGCAGTTTCTTTGGCTGTATCCTAGCGCCAAATGTACGTGTTCAAACATTTGCAAAAAGTCTACGTTCACACCATTAAGAACGTGACCTGTATCACTCATTTCAAAAACAAAAAGTTTATCAAAAGTGCTTTTTCAACATTGAAACATTGGCTCACAGTACCTTAGTCTGGTCATGTATGTAACATAGGGAAAACACATACTTATTTGATAATCTGACCATCGGACATCTGAACAGAAGGCCGCGAAAATGATATAGGGATTATCTAAAAAGTACACTCGTCTCCTGTGGTATCGACCAGCTGAAATTGATAACGGATACTCTTGACAGGCTATTCTTGGCATCAAACGATTTAGATATGACCACCGTCAGTGAATCAATTCGTAAACTCAGAAACAGAAGCCTTCTCGCAACACGAATTACATTTTTTTAGCCACAGCAAGAAAATGTTTTTCATGCCTATCTTTGCAATAAGAAACCCTCGTGATGCAAACTGTTATGCACCCACAAACACACACACACACACACACATATATATATATATATATATATATATATATATATATATATATATTATAATATTTTTTGTTTTTTTCCTTCGCTACATAAGAGTTCTCATGTTTCAAAAACGAGAACCGGAACCATCCAAAGAAAACATATTATAATATAAGCTCTACTTCTGTATGTAGCACTCTCTTCTTAAAAATAAAAACAAAAATGCTAAGGAACTCCTGATTATGCACCCAACGTGTTCCTTTCTATTTTATGCATACCTGTGCACTGCATATATATATATATATATATATATATATATATATATATATATATATATATATATATATATATATATATATATATATATATATAGTTTTTAAGGGACGCTATATTTATGGGCTAGAGTACTCAATATCAGGAATAGTACGTATGTAAATATAACAGTGGACAAATTATTCTAGGGATATTATTTCCACTCATTAGCCGTAGAATATTTTGAAACTTAACAGTTACTGACCATCCAATAACCGTTAGAATAATATTAGAGACCTACCCATAATGCAACACTAACCAGCATATATAATTAGTCGATGAAACAAACAGCGCACATCGGACATGACTGAAGATTACATGTAAGCATGAAGCAGACTATATATATATATATATATATATATATATATATATATATATATATATATATTCGCATGTATCTTGCAGGAAGTTAAAGAAAATAATTAATATATAGATTATTTTCTAACGTATGTAGGAAATCCTGTGTTTAAACCTGTTCCTCACTATTAAGAATGTGTCTGTTTATTGCCTCGGTTTTAATAAGAGTATTTGTTAACTCTGTAAGGACATTTCCATACATTTTCTCCCGCGCGTAGGATTATTTTCTACATCTATTCACAACGAATATATCAATATATCAAATATCAAAACTGGCATTTACTTAAGTTAGAACTTCATGTTAAGATTAACTGTATTTTCACACGAAACATTTATTACGAAATTATAAATCAATGGACTAATGAGTGGTTAAAGTAATCTTCAGGAATGATTAAATTGTAAACAATATAGATATAGTGATCGCAAATAAGCAAAAACATGTATAAATGCTTCCTCGTTTTTACACTTGCTTTCAAAAACTATGTAGATGTCACTAGTCAAACTTTCCCACCTATGCCTTAAAGAACCAAAATAAGATACATTGGGTGCTAATACATGAGAGACAACCAGATGCACATCATTGATGATCAGTTGTTCCAGCTTAGATACTATCTTCTTTAAAACGAAAATTACAAAAAGAAGCTTAAATACATACTGTGATATACTGTGATACTGGAACATTGTCTATCATTAATTTTGTTGAGGGGTCCACCCCTTTTTATACAAATGTACTCACCCAGTGTATACATATACTATGGCTACGTTAAGACCCGAGAGAGCAAAACCGAAGAGTCGAGTCGAGTCCAGAGTGACAGAGTAAAAGGTTGTAGGTAACCGGAAGAGTGAGGGTGAGGTCACAGCGTTGTTGGAGTCATAGTGAGCGAGCACGTAGACTCAGTAAGAAGTCATACAGCGATACTTCAATACCAAGGACTGTATATATATATTTGTTACTAACCCGGAACTACTAACCTGCTTTACCAGTTTGTATTGTTACGTTAATACATTATTTTCATATATTCATTCCTGGCCTTTGTTATTTATTGGTACCGGATTTCAACCCGGAATCAACAACTCATTTGCATTTCCTCGTGTATCGCTGCAGAATGTGCTATTGGGGGCGAGTAATTACTCTCTCAGTATAGCAAAGACTTTGACAATGAACAAAATCAAAACAACGGTCGAATGATTCCGAAAGTTTACAAAATGGACCAAATAATCATGAACTGTACCTCAGTTTCTAGCTAGTGGTAGCCATTTAAGAGACTTATAGGAGACGAGGGAATCTCTTTCCGTTATAATAATTGTGCAATATATTATAAGGAAAAAAAATTACAATGTTATTTGCTTAGGAACCTTAACCACTAGTAACATTTCCGGTAACGTAAAGACATTCAACATCATATTAAACATATATTCTTTCAAAATTGTAATCAGATTAATCAAAAGATACTTTCTAAAAGCAATCTAACGCTGTTTTTACTGTTAATTCACGCAATACAATACCCAAAGCAACTCATGGTAGAGGATTATCGAGTAAGATTATTGTAAGGGGGGAGAAGGAAAGTAAGAGTGTATAATGTATAGGATAGAAATCAGTTGACGCTGGACTTAAAGAAGCCAAGATTGTAGTTGTCATGGAAGCATTCTCGCAGTAGTTTGTGCGATAATGTAGCGGTCTGAGTGGAACTTCCTGTTTATGAAAGAACAATGAAGTGAATGGCTTTGGTTTTCAACCGTAGACATGGCATGGCCGATCCTAGCTGTAAAAAATTGTGATTAACAGATGTAACTCGCCCGAATATCTGCCAAAGGAAAAAAGCAATGTAATAATGATAGTATGGCAACTTCTCATCTCTGAGATAAGGGATGTAGGATGAAGAATAATTAATTACCAACAAAGCTGCGTAAGCGCTTATGAATTTTCTCGGGGTTGGACAGTGAGGATTCGGCAGCACCAATCCGGATATGGCAGCAACATTCCATTTTTGGTTTGATCTGATTCTTGTAAATATAGAACATGGCAGGAGTTAAGTATTTTCTGAAGCGATACAATGAATCGACAATTCTTCTAGCATATTTTGTGATGGAAACATACGCGTTTTACTTGAAGTTGGAGTGAGTATTCGAGGCAAGGAGACACTTCAGATTTGTGCAGGTATACATCAGTGTAGAAATTATTAAATGTAATTTCTTTTAAACATAGAAAAAGTAGTTTGGAAATGAAAGAGCAACATACAAAGTACTATGCAAATCGATCGGATTCGAAAACAAAACAAAAAGCAAAACAAAATAAAACCTGTCATTCCGGGGACACTACTTATATTCCTGAGCTCACAAAAAAAGAAATATAATTCACGTTACAATATATGAAACGCTGAAAAGCAGCATATGATCTTGGAAATTATTTCGCCATCGCATTACTCTTGAAAGTATCAAAATATCTCTTAAAATCTTTTCTAATACGTTTAACGAATACACTAAAGGAAAATCAGTCGCGTGAATAAGCAGGTTTTGAGAGTAACAACACAAATAATTACTGATATGATGAAATATAAGCTACAGATATAGCAAAGCAATTTTGATGTCTTTAGTTGAGTATAAAAAAGGAATTTGGCTCATGTAGAATACAAGACAATCTTTAATTCAATACAAGAGCAGAATTTTAAGAAACTATAAAAAATATAGGAAATATATGCGACAATAAACCTGCATTAGACTACACATTAAATAAAAGTTTGAAAAAGTGACCGGTAAGAGGATGCGATTTAAAAAAAGAAAGAAAGAAAAGTATTTACATTAGACGTACAATGAAAAAAGTGACTTGGGAAGCAATGGGGGAAAGAGCAATATTTAAATTATCTACGAGTTGCTGATGACGTTTTACTAATATCAGAACCATCGGATGAGTTACAAAACATAAAAAAATGACCTAAACATGTCCCACAATCGTTCGAAAAATGTGAAGAAATTAATTTATGTTCTATAATAAAATTCTGGAAGATGGAATATGTTGCGCATGAAAACATGCATTCATAAAATGTGATAACATTAAAAGAAGTCTTATGGAACTGGCGTATAGGGTGAATAACATTTAAGAAAATGAATATACAATGAAAAACTAAGCAATATGTGTAACATATAATGTGTATAAAAAGTTTTCTTTTTACCAGTAAAGACGTATAGGTGGGAAAGACTGAAAATAAAAAGATTGCGTGAAAACACAACACAAAATACACAAACATCAATGGAAAGGGCAATGATAGTGAAAACAGAATATATTGAAAGAAATAGTTAAACATGGATCAGAAACAAAAGAGATATAAAAAGGATCAAATGTCAAAATGGCGATGCCCAGGAAACATAAAAGGAGCTTATGAGAAATAGAGTAAAAATATTTATTATGCCAATGAATAACAAAATCAGTATAAAAAGTCTCAGAGATAAAATTGCAGATTTTGCTGGAAATCTTTTCCTCGTATAGTGAATTAATAATCGACAGGGAAAGATTTTGAGGAAAAGTCATTGCCGTGCAGTGGCCTCTTAAGAACTGCTTATGAGATATACATAAGATAAAAGAGAGAAAGAAAATAGCTGGAAAGGTAGAATTTATATTCATTCCTGTATATATGGATCGTAAAACGTGCAAAAACAGGAGAATATCGTAAAATGTGTTGAACGTTTCAAAAGTAGTAACCATCTTTGTTAAAATATAATATTTTTGTAATTAAATTGATTTTATTAAAATCAGAATTAAGTTTACATTAGTATTCTAACCTCAAGAAAGATGACGCGTTTTGTTGAAGCACCAAAAATGAATGGATTTTTAGTCTGGCTGAAAATTGTAAATATTGTTTGTTTAAAGTAATATAATAAATTATTATAATTTGAAATTATTATTTATTCTATTGCATTTATTACGTAAATTATGATTATTATATTTATTTGATATTATATTATGTATTGCTTTTTATCACTTTCAACTTTTGACAGTGTTACCAGGATTGCTGTCTTAATATTAGGTTGGGTCAAAAATAATGACGGAATAATGTCGTTTTTTGACGTTAAAAAATACGTCAAAAAACGACATTATTACGTCATTATTTTTGAACCAACCTAATATTTATTTATTTTTGTACAATTAACCTGAAGATAGTCCGTTTTATTTTTTCCTTTCTGTTTTAGCTTATCGAAAGATATACTTATCACATTTTCTTATTCTACTCTCATTCATCGTTTAGTTGTTAGTAATTGTCCTAAATGCAGTGTAAATGATTTTATTGTATGTTAAATTATGACTTCATAATCTCCGAGTATTTTAGTTTTAGATCCCTATATATATTTCATTTTTGTTTTTGATATCTTTTTCGTAAATTAAGAACATTTACGATATCTATGTTTGTTTATTTATGTACAATTTCGTACTTTGTCTTGATTTCTCTAGTCTCTGTTTACCTAATGTTTTATTTATTAAAAACCGTTTATACATACATACATACATATATATATATATATATATATATATATATATATATATATATATATATATATATATATATATATATAAATGTTTATATACGTATATTATGTTATAAAGGGTGTCATAGCCGGGAATGAAAGCGGGGGCAATCTCTCACTTTATATAAAATGCTTCAAGCCGGAGAATAGGCGAAAGCGGATAACTTTCGCCTCATAAACAGCTGCTTGAATAAATAGGAAGGCAGCCCATCTAGTGAAAGAAAAAACTATGATTTTAATCACCCGCTGTCTTGCGATCATATCCAAAACACGGAAAAGCTATGGAAGTAAATCCAGAGAGAAAATCCGAAGTGGAGCCTTGAAGGCGGTTGACAGTTAATACTAACAAATTTCCGGTAACTCCTGCAGTCAAACACTCCATAAATGAATTGCCCTGTATTCCATTATTGGAACTTGTTAGAACGGCCGAGAGAGGGGTCATGTAGTCTGGGCAGCATACCTGTATATAACATGGCTAGTATAAGAGAAAGAAAATTCTGAATTCGAACAATCTGCTCTGTATTCTGAGATGAGATACAGGGTAACTTCAACATCCCCGGCGCAAAAGGAACCGGCAAGCCGTTATATATTTCTCTCTTGAATATCACCATGAACCACAGTTGTGAGATGAAGGGTAGTGTTGACCACAGCGGCGCAAAATGCTGTGATTCAATAAATGAGTGAATGAACAAGCATAAATTTTTCATAGAAATTTGTGATTTTATCTGATGATTTCCAGTCAGGAATCAAATCTGGAAATTGACCAGATCATGTTTAAATCCCTATTGTGTGGAATAATAATTAATTTAGTAGAATGTAGATGAACATTTTTCTGTTGTTTTATTACCTTGTAGGGATTAGAAAGCCTTTTAATGAATAGACTTACATGGTCATTCAGTTTCTTCCTTATAGAAACTGAAAGCGACATTTCATTTGTAAATATGTGGTTCTTCATGCTTTTCGTGTAAAATAATTCAATATTGTTATGTTTTTACCCTCAAACTTGAAGGCATTTCGTCTGGGCTTTTAATTTGGTCATCAGAGATATGTATAATTCCTATTTGGAAACAGGAAAAATATTTATCCTATAGAAAAGGTGATATTAAGAAAAAATAATATTCCTGTGTAGGTCAATAAATTTCATTCTACCAGTGATGATGGGCTGTGATAATTATGACAAATTGACAAAATTATGATTATTAGGAACACACATTCTTTGTCGTGCAATCTATGATTCCTGGGGAAATAGGAAACTTTTTTATTTCTTTTTCAGCTACAAATCAATTTTGTCGATTCTGTTGGATGATTTCGGGAATGGTGGTTAATAAAGTAGCAAGTTAGTTTAGCTTTCTTGATGGATCTGAATCCATGAGAACAATAATTATAGAATCATTTTCTTTTGAAAGAAAAAGTCAGTTTATTTAGTTTAGCTTAGACCATGAGGCAAGAGACAGTTAACAAACTTTGCATTAGTTGAATACTTTAAAACCTACAAGTATTACATCATTTGAACATAGAGTAATACAACGACGTCATAGATTGAAGTAACCTGCAATAAATTATCAGAATTTGAAAAAAATGTCTCTAATTGAAAATTACAAAAAATAAAATTTAATTTCTAACATTTTCAATAGAAACAAAAGAAGATACCACATTGAAATGTAAGTTTCCCTTTTTTGGGTGGGTGTATATCCGCACACACACACACACACATATATATATATATCTCGGACTCAAGCGTTTAAGCGTGATATTTTATTTGTGACAATACATTTTTAGATGGGCAAGATTCGTGTAGAATAAACCCAGCCCTCGGAAGGCGATAACATTTAATGTCAACAAGATGGAAAATACAGCAACTAAAAGATCCAAAGACGTCGGGAATCGAAATGATAGCGACTAGACAAAATTGACTAGCAAATTAACAATAATTCTTAGCTGTGTCGGAGAATGTACTGATGCTGAATCTCCGAAGCAATTCCATTAGATTTATCACGTTTTATATATTTGGAACTGAGTCTGCAGATAGACAGACTTATAGGATTAGACGCGTAAACATACATACACAAAATGCACATCAGTACAACAATTATTAGCTAAGTTACTTACAATGTCTAACCAGATTTGGCACTGATACAACGGGTTTTGAAAATCCTAATAATATTCGTAAATAAACTTTTTACAATGTAATTTCTTCATTAAACATTGCTTTACGAAATATGTAATATAAATACATTCCAATTTAAATTAAATTTATTAGGTTGGTGCAAAAATAATGACGTAATAATGTCGTTTTTTGACGTATTAACGTCAAAAAACGACATTATTACGTCATTATTTTTGCACCAACCTAATACTTTATATTATTATTATTATTATTATTATTATTATTATTATTATTATTATTATTGTTGTTGTTATTATTATTATTATTATTATTATTATTATTATTATTATTATTATTATTATTAAGTAAAAATTGATTTTGAATTTTTTAGAAAAAGATAAAAATCCTGTGTCTATTATTTTACTAAATATTGCAGCTGATAAAAATAATGATAATAATCATAAAATCAAAAATTAGTTTGTTCGATTAAAGTTTGGCAAGAGTAATTTATTATAATTTTCTTATCAAGAAATATAACGGGAGTGTCAGGCGAAAAAAATATTCCATTTGTTTAATGCAGTTCGAAAAATCATTTTAAATAGTTCATAAATTTCAGTAAATGTTTTGTACCGTGGAGTCAAATAAACAAACCAGCATAATTACAAAAACGAAAGCCAAGGTAACTAGAATAAAGAGAATAATAAAACTACAAATGAAAAATAATGTTTGAAATACTGCATGAACAAAGGTGGAGCTGTTGTGTCAATGTAAATGCGTGTAATGTGTAAAGAATATGAAATATATAAAATGCATTAGAAGATAAAAGAAGGCCTGTAAATAATAACGCAAGGAATTCAACACGAAAATATTCATTGCGTGAAATGTATTGATTCTAATAATAAATGTATTTTCTTTGGTAAAATGTCAGATGTTTGAAATGTTTGTTAGAATGGTCTTATATAAAATAATTTTGAGATGCAAGCTCAACAAAAAGAGCCTGGATTCTACAGCGAGTAATGCCAGTGGCATTCTCATGTAGCCAAATGAGACAAAGTGATATAAAGAGACATAAAATCTAATGATTACATTAATTATAATATGAATTATGATTAAATTAAAAACACCGGGAACAGCGGAATATGCACTAAATTTGATTACATTATGAAAATGAATGCTTCCACAATAGACTGGGATTGACCAGATAATCTTGGTGATATTTTTCAAAATGTTTTCATATTTATGCCATCGATATATCATGATATATTTCACTAATTTTCATATTAATTTTCATGTTAACTTCATAATAATTTGGATGCCATGCTTTATTATGCAATATTCGAATATATAAAATACATGTAATTATTTGAAAAATACATATATTATCCTTATATATGCAGGAATATGTTGTTATCTGAAAGAAGAGGCGCTGTTTCATTCTATAATCGTTATCAGTCTTCCAACCAAAGATTTTTTGAAGATTTTACTGTTTGTATTTAATATTAATAATGTAGTCATTAAGAGATATTGTAAAAATAAAGAGTGAATTACAAACTTTTCCAAATATTGTAAATAATAGAGATGATAAGGATAGCACATGATATCCTGTATTTAAAGAGTTCGAAAAAGCAATCATGGAAAAGGAAATCGAAATAAATATAACATAAATAACACTCAATGCTTAGATGAGAAATAATAAAAAAAGAGATGTATGGAGAAGTATCAAAGACATATGCGAGTTACTCAAATCAATAAAATTGTGAGAATAAAAGGTAGACACGGAGAATGAAAGGATAAGATTCCCGAAAAGTGAAGTGTCTGAAACATGTTAAAATTTGACTCATTCATAGTGTACCAACGATTGCTTTACACTGAAAAGATCGCTATTAAGATGCCATTAAAGAGACGGACGACATATCATTAACTGAGACGAAATACATTGAGGTTCATAAATTAGTAGATTATAGAAAGTTAATTTTCTTCTAAACCAAACATAGCAGGTGTTGTGGTAGGATCCACCTAATTTGCATAGTGGAGTACCGACCATATAAATATGGTTGATACCAGGAAGAGAGGAGAGGAATCAAGAGAGTCAGAGACCGAGAGACAGACTCTCGGCGACTGTCGAACTCTCTGCATTAGCAGAGGAGAAC
Organism: Acanthosepion lycidas; assembly: GCA_963932145.1. Classification (NCBI taxonomy): domain Eukaryota; kingdom Metazoa; phylum Mollusca; class Cephalopoda; order Sepiida; family Sepiidae; genus Acanthosepion; species Acanthosepion lycidas. The sequence goes on from OZ010577.1 coordinate 70,648,323, forward strand.
CCAGACGAGGCTTTGCCGAAGGGCAGGGTTTCGTCCGAGGAGGTTGACAGGGCCTGAACCCGTCTAGGCGGGTTCAGAAAGGCCATATTTTTGTCCGAGCCTACGGGCTCGGGTATACCCACATTAAAACGGCCTTGTGCCACATTCGATCCTCGTGGGTGGATTGATAAATACAGGAATCAAGAGATTCCTCGGCGATTGTCGAACTCTCTGCATTAGCAGAGGGGAACCCGGACGAGGCTTTGCCGAAGGGCAAGGTTTCGTCCGGGGAGGTTGACAGGGCCTGAACCCATCTAAGCGGGTTCAGAAATGCCATATTTTTGGCCGAGCCTACGGGCTCGGGGATACCCACATTAAAACGGCCTTGTGCCACATTCTATCCTCGTAGGTGGATTGATAAATACAGGAATCAAGAGATTCAGAGACCGAGAGACAGACTCTCGGCGACTGTCGAATTCTCTGCATTAGCAGAGGGGAACCCGGACGAGGCTTTGCCGAAGGGCAAGGTTTCGTCCAGGGAGGTTGACAGGGCCTGAACCCGTCTAGGCGTGTTCAGAAAGGCCATATTTTTGGCCGAGCCTACAGGCTCGGTTATATCCACATTAAAACAGCCTTGTGCCACATTCGATCCTCGTGAATGGATTGATAAATACAGGAATCAAGAGATTCAACCAGAGACTCTGCCCGACTACGACTCAGTCAACACATTCTCCAGGAACGGTCTTCCCAGGAATATACAAAACACTATATGTAAATATTGTGTACACTTTCTTGTTTCAATACATTTTGTTCTAAGTAAATTTTGTGTTGCATTATTATTCCATGCATTAGTCAAGTTTCAACAGAGGGTTTTATTATTTTTAGATGAATATTACACAATGAAAACATATATTATCAGGTATCATTTAAAAAGATATTCTACCGCATTGAAAACATGATTTTTCGTGGTACATATCATAACAAAGAAGCTTTGAGCTAAAGATTATATTCAAATTATGCCATGCTCGTTCACATTCAGAAATGCTCACTATTTCAAATCTTACCCAGAAAGTTTATAGGTATTCTCAAAATGTCCTTACAAAAAGATTAGCAAAGCCCCTAGAAGAGGTTCAGGCTCACAAACAAGCAGGTTACTCAGCAAGATTTGATGACTCAGCAAGAAAATCCAATACACCAGATAATCGAGAAAAAAACATGCAAGTAAAAAAATGGTTAAACTGACACTGATGAATATATATATATATATATATATATATATATATATATATATATATATATATATATATATATATATATATATATATATACGAGTTTGTGTGTATGTGAGTGTGTTTCCATCAAATATATGTGTGGTAGCAGGCGGGTGAACATTTTCAGTGACGACGTCAAGAAGACGACATCAATATATCCCATTCCGATGAGAAGGTCACTTTTTCCATCCATCAAGATTAAGCGAACAAAACATTGTGGAAAATCTTTCTTGCAAAGAAGAAACATCTTATAAAGGACATTTTAAAATGAATAAAAAACTAACATGACAGACATTTCGAAAAGCAAATCCGATAAACAAAAGAAAAAAAAAGTCAAACAGTTATACGGTTGACATCTCCAGTATTTTGACTTACTTGTCCTTTTTCTCCGAGCGTTCCACAGTACTACATTTTCTGCGTTCGTCTGAAATATTTATCGCTTATGGGGTTATCATTTCTGTGCTTCAAATTTTTTTGGAATTATATGCGGGGGTTGTTACGCAGAAAATTAGTTTGCATTTTGTTACTTAAATGACGTATATTTAATACTTTTCTTTCTTATTTTATTTATTTTCAGATGTCTCGCTATGAACACGCTTCTTGTAACAGTGATTTGATAAAGCATGAAACATGTTGCTACAAGATCTTGACAACATAATAATATTTACGTTTAGGTATGTTTACTACTTCATATATATACCTTAAAGAAATAGATTTACAAATCTTCCATGTTTTCAAATTTTTACATTTTAACCCTAAATAAATCATGTATAAAATCATATATATATATATACACACACGTATACACTCATATATATATATATATATGGTGCATACAATTTTAATACAAAGATTTTAGTATTAACTGCATTAAGGAATTTAAGGTCTCTAATTAGTTCACTAAGTCGAGACCTTCGCAGTTGAAACCGCGGTAGTGTTCCATTCAGAGTTTCAACATTTTTAAGATATTACTTTCTAGAGTGTTTGTTTCGAATGTGTTATATTAATGAAAATATCTAGCAGCTGGGACAGGTTGTTTGTCACGATTTCTGTTCTAGATGGTTCGCAGCTGTTTTTAAACTGTTTTCATTAAGTATACTTATTTGGAATTATAACGCGAACTTTCAATGTTCATATAAGCATTTGAATTAAGACGCTAAAAGAAAGCACCTAATGTGATCCAAAGTATAGTCCGGTTGGTTAAAATGTGCAGTTACAGGTAAATATTTTGTCTCTCTCTCTGTCTCTGCAACTCTCTCTGTCTGTCTGTCTCTCTCTCTCTCTCTCTCTATATATATATATATATATATATATATATGTGTGTGTGTGTGTGCGCGTGTGTGTGCATATATATATATGTGTGTGTGTGTGTGTACTAAGTGGGTTAAAATGTTTTTAAATGAAATATAAATGCTATATTTATATATTTCCTTTTATTACTTTTCGATATTTTTGAAGTAGCATCACTATTCCAAACTCTCAGAACATGCCATCTGGTTCATGAACTAGTTTAAGTGTTTTTAAAGGATTATAAGGAATTGAATTTTCCCTTTAAGATACAAGTGCAAAGATCGTAATAAGTAGCTATCGGTAGGTGAAGTTAATGTGAGTACGGCATGTGTACTGAGACATCTTAAGCTATGACAATTTGTGCACGATCTTTAAAGAAGCGGGAAATCCTCCCCATTGAACATAACACCCTACTGACGCATATCATCGTTGTTTTTCTTTAATCAACCCAATTGCGAACATAAATTTTGAATTGATTCTGAGAAAGGATCTTGTAATAACAAATACTCTTACAATGTCGCAAGACAAACAGTATCATTTTGGATGCAAACCAGCTTTTGGAGTGGTTAACGATAATTCATTTTTTTAGGATGTTTTCGCTCGACAATTTTGTAAAAACTCCCCTGTTTCTCGCATGAGATCATTTTTTTTAGAATATGCTTATTTATTGTTTGTGCAGACAATTGCAGATGGAAATGCAATCCATTAATTTTATTCCATTAATTTGGGAAACGCAAGTTTAAGTCTTTTAAAATGACAGGCAACTGTTATTTCAGATATTGGGAATATTTTGGCGATGTTTCCGTGTCATGTTACCTGGATTATTATAAGCATTTCGATTTGGTCATCATCAACGACTGCATAACTGCTGGAATGTTCTCGGTATTCCAGATCAAAATGTCCAATTATGAAAATTAGCGAATCACTCTGCTGTAGTATCATCATCATAAAACGAAACGTATTCTTTGGCTGTTTGTATAGCGAATTTTTTCTTTCTAGAATTAAAAGAGCATCACATGATGAAAGACCTCCCATTTTAATTCATTTTCACTTTTAACATAAGAAAATTCGCAATCTACTATGACCAAAAACAATAATGTCTCCGTAGACAACGAAACTGTGTTACCACCTCTGTTTGGCGGCTGATGAGGACAGGGTAACTTACATGCTTCATACGTTTTATGCAGAACCTATAGTATAGAAAGACAAGCTGAAATGTTAACTTTTATATATATATATATATATATATATATATATATATGTGTGTGTGTGTGTGTATATAAAATAAGTCTCGTGTGAATCAACATCACACGTTCAGTGCACCAAATTGTTCAACATTCTTCTATGTATCATGCCCCTTTAGGACCTGCATAATTATAATTGCCTACAACTTCTTGTCTCCTGTTGCTCTGGGTAAGGATTGTTTTTTGCTCTTGTTCTTTTATTTTTGGCATTCCTCTTATCCCTTCCAGCCAAACATTTACATAAACTTTGTCGTTCTATATCCTTCTTGCTTTTCCTGTTTCCTGTCATTGTCACATACTTTAAGGCCTCTTTCATTTCCATGTGTCATTACTCACATATTCACTCTGTGGTATTGTGTCTGCATCATTTTGTAAAACAACATTTCTCTTTCCTCAAGTTTATTCTTCATCTGTGAGGAGGTTGTCCAACACTCATTGCCATATAGAAGGGCGGATATTATGTAGTAGTTAAGACTCGTATAATGCCAATCGTTGTTCACTTAAAATTCACACGCGAGAAAAAAATATTAAATCGTATTTTGTAATTATTTTATTTCACGCTGTATAAGTTCTGTATAAGTTATTACTTTTAAACATTAATTCATGAGTCTTGTGACCCTACAAAGACTTTGCTCCATAATAATTATAAATTCAAGTCGGTATAATCAGAAAAAAAAGTGAAAGAATTATGGGGATTGTTAAGATAAAATATGAAAAAAAGAAAAATGATAGATCTATGTCCCTGATGGCGACACTGAACATACGGTATATGTCAAACAAAATAAATATATGAAGCATAAAAATATATCGAACGAGCAATTATGACACAAAAAAAAGATTCGTGAAAAAAAGCGAATAAAAAAAAAAAAAAGTTTTTACAAATGAGGAACAGAAATAAAAGAAAGATCAAATAAATTGCGGTGTTAGGTTAAATAAAAAGGAGCAATTCTTCTTAGCTGTGGATGGAGAACATAATAAAACCATCTGAATTAAATGCCCGAACATTCCATTATAGATGTAAATAAGAAAGGGACATCTGAAAAATGTTAAAATGTAGCCGGAAATGAACGCGGGAAAGAGGAAAATAAAAGGAGATGAAAGAGATAAAAGGAAAGAGAAATAAAGAAAAATGAGCCTTAAAAGCCAAAAGAATAAAAAATATAGCTGTAAAAATTAAAAGTAAATAAAAAAAAACAAATGCAAAAGAGAAATAAAGGTTATAAATTTTCGGTTTTGATGCCAGAGACGTAACCATCGATCATGTGTTCTAAAATTGACAACATCATATAAGACCTGTTATACTCGTTTTCAGGACAATTTTTACAGCGACAACAACTCGGGTAACAGCTTTTGAGTCGCATTACCTCGTTCCCACGTGGTCGCTGGTGTTATACGTCATAATGAATCTCGAAAACTGCTCAGCCGGGACAGATTCAGAGAATAGACAGGTGATTGATGAGCAGAAAAAGAATTTTATTGGGAACTACACACACGCACGTATCAACGGATGGACAGACAACCAATGTTTGCAGAAACCCAGTGATATCCGCACATATATCTACAGAAGATAATATATACACGTTGTAGTAAAAAGTACTGTACCTAAAAACCTTTGCAGAAGTTGACTAAGTGACAAAAGATCATATCTGTTTTGGAGCGATTTCTTGTTGCCCGATAAAACTTTCAATGCACTCTTCTATAGAGATATTTGTAAATATACATTCAGAGGTCTATAAATTGAAAGAACGTAACCTAATGTTACCCGGGATGTTCCATTCCTCTTTCTAGTATTTCATGAATATGGAGGCTTTCAATCTAATAAAGAAAGGATACGGTTCTCTTAATATTAGTCGCCTGCCATAGAGACTTAATGAATACCAGCCTTTTGAAATATACAAACAGACATACAAACACATCCACCCAACACACACACACACACACACAATTATATATATATATATATATATATATATATATATATATATATATATATATATATATATATTGGTCAGTATCATCCAAAGCAAGACAGAGCAATCATTAGCATGCAAGGAGTTACATGGTGTGGAGGAGGTAGGAACAGAAACATTAGTAATCAGTAGAAAGAGAAAAGTGCAATCAGGAGGAAAATAGATGGCGATTGACATTGGATTTAAATTTTTGCGAATTAAAGTAGGGTCAAAACATAGAGCCGAGAAGTTCAAGTACAGAAACTGCCAGTATAGAAGTTACTATCTAGCCCAATTGCAAATTGATGAGATTTCGCCGCCAGTATTAGATTTCAATTCAAAAAGTCTCGTTACCATAGGAACAAATATCATGCAAGTATTTATAAAAATATCACAGATAGGAGACCTTACGGCAGTGACCAAGAGACTGAAGCTGAACCGCCAGATCAGGACCAATAATATTGCTGATTCTTTATTGGATCTTATCAAGGAGCTCCAGGTATATATATTCATACACGTTTCATTAAATAATATAGACAAGTGTTGTCTATTTATTTTATATAATTTTTTTTTCGTAACTTCTGATAAGTTTAATAACATTATCGTTGAAAGAAGAAAGAAATATTTTTTTTAATACAATCTAAGCTTTCGGCTTACTTAAGCCATTATCAAAGATGTCAATTACAACATAATTCGTTGGAGATACACTCTCCCAAAGGGCACTTGAATTTATAAACTATGTTGGTTTTTTTCTTCTCCCCCGGTTAGCGATTTGCAAAAAACCAACATTTATACCAACGGCTTTCCATTCATACTTCTACAATTCACTCTCGTGTGGTCATGTGTGACGTCATGAGATGCGGTGCGATTTTCGCTTCTAGCGTCTTATATGCGCGTGTTTATCGTTGCTTAGAAATCTTCTATGTAAACATTGACAGACTATCATCACTGTCGTGTGAATATATTGTTTAATATGTTGTAATTGGCATCTTTGATAATGGCTTAAGTAAGCCGAAAGCTTAGATTGTATTAAAAAAGTATGGATCACTACTGGGAATTTCTTTCTTCTTTCAACGATAATGTTATTAAACTTATCAGAAGTTACGAAAAAAATTTACATAAAATAAATAGACAACACTTGTCTATATTATTTAATGAAACGTGTATGAATGAAAAGATGCTGCCTAAATACACACAATATATATGTATATATATATATATATATATATATATATATACATGATTTGCGAAGATACGGGATATTATTCGTCATTTATATATTATGTTAAATTCTTAAGATAAAACGATGGCTAGAGAAAGTATGAAAATATGCATATGAGCGATTTTATTCATCCAAGTTTGTAAGAATATATTTATGGCGAATTGATTCCCTCGGGAGAAACTTGATAACACGAAATGATAATGTCGTCTCAAAGCACATTATTAGAATTCTGTTCCTGTCTCGTATGTTTATGGCCATTAAATTCCTTCTAAACTGTCATAGTCACATATCATCAATTGACGTCTGGAAATTAACTGCCCCCATCATTACTGGATGTTACAATTCGGTCAATGGTCTTATTACGCTGGATGTTAGCTAACGGCAAATTTATACTGGAATCAGTTATTATGAATGATATGATATAAAGTTAAAGAAGAATGTGCATTTATCATTATTATACCATTATCAGCTAGCAGGCATTGTTGTAAGCAACGGGTTAAAAAAAAATCATACGTTAGAATATTAGGAAAAATTATGAAAAAGAGGAAAACATTTTTAGTGTGATTTTTAGGATTTCATTGGAAGTTGATGTGATTACAAGTGAACATGAAAGAAATGACACACTTAATTTTTAAATGTATTTTGGAAAATACAGTCACTTCGAAATCATTTAGTTTCTTTTTGTTTAATTTTTATTATAAATTTTATTATTAGATATCCCATATTTTGATAACAAAATATCTGCCAAGAAAAGTGAAATTTTGCAAGAAACAGGGCGTAAATTTACTGTAGCGACTACAATACTTTCTATACATTTTCGTCTTAGTAAATTGTTTTTTTTTTTGCTTTATTACAATAGCGTTTTTTTAAATCAAATTTTCAGTCAGATTCAATACAGTGAACAACTAATGCATTATGTTGTCCTGTAAAATATCTTTTTTGTGTGGACATACATTTTATTTAAATTCTTTGAGGTTTAACCTATGTATTGCCTGTGACAATTATTACAGGTGATACAACATATTCTTTTTTCAAGTTTTAGTTTATAATCACCTTCTTGTATATATAATTAAGTTATTGGTCGTTTTAGACATAGATGTAACCCGGTTTATGCTTCAGCACACTCTATGTTGCTGTACACTTTATGTTGTAAGACATTTAGATGAAGCTTTCCCACATTAGAATATTTCATTTCCTATTCTTCTAGTGTATACTATTCATTTTTAGCCGTTCAATTTGAGTAAAATTGTGGGACAAGTGGTTGGAGCCTTTTTCGCTGTATCAAGAAAGATCAACAAAGAAAAGCTAAATTCACTCAAGCATTACTCTTTAGCGCTGTCTCACGCCGCTACAACTAATATAAAAAAAATCGATCAATCTAAACGAATTTTGATCGGTAAATTAGTATAAACGCTGCTACTTAATAACAAATTACTAGTTTTAGTGTTTAAAATTTTACTCCACGTCATATATTTTAATTAAAAGAAGTAATTTGGTATTAAAATTACCGTTTCACAATTTTCTACTAAATTACCAGTTTTCGTCGAAAAAACTTGATGTACGGCTACCAGGAACGCTGAGCATTGTTCGTTGGCCAAATTGGAATGAAATAAATAGCCGGTACAAGTCGCTTTCGAATCGGTCGCAAATGCAAGTCAATCCGTCGGTCCAACTACTTCTTTTCATAAAGGAAAAGGAAAGAGTTATTTAGAAAATGTATTAAGACATTTAGGGAATTTAGAAACTAAATCAAGGCATTTTGAAATTTAAAAAATTAAACCCATTTTTTTTTTTTACTAAAATAATATTTTCATATTACTTCACGGGTTTTAATGTTTAAAATATATTTCCTTTTTTAAGGCTCATAGATGAAATTGCGAGGTGATTTAACGGATGCTAAATACCCAATTTAATATGAATTTTTTTAATATGAACAAAACATGATTTAGTTTGAATTAGCAGGATTTTGAGGATTTTAACTTTCGCATTTATTATATCAATATTTTAATATTTATTGAAGTAGCCCGTAGCAGGTCAAGAAGATGAGAAGCAACGTAAAGGATAAAAGAAATCTTAATATTATTTAAATTATCCCTTTTTAGGAAATGGAATGACTTTTTCTCACTATTATACACAGTGATATTGTATTTACCAAAACGCATCGAAAGATTTCCTCAATGGCTGTCTGAAAGTAAATACTGAATAAATTAAATAGTGTTATCCACTGAGCTGGAAATCTGATTTCAAATATTACCATTGCAGAGAAAATTTGTTACCTGCCAGAATGAGAACACATATATGATATTTTGGAGCCTGTTGTTTCACAGACGAGTGTAAATGTTATTACTAACCGTATATAGGATGGCCTCGATATTATGCTATTTTATTGACTCACTAATCAAATCCATATCATACTTAACATGCCATTACTTAGAGGTTGCCAAGATTATAGTCAGATAATTCATTCTATATTATCTCATCTACGTGTTTTAATATTTAAACATAAATACGTCGCACTCTAATGAAAACTTTCTATTTACTAAAGCCCTGTACGTGAAAGCATCGTTGACTTAGATATCAATTACATATTTATAAGCAAGAATGAATATAAAATAGCGCATAAGTATAATATTTATCGTTGTGTAGTTATTCGAGATACTGTTATTTAAATGATATTTAGATTTAGAATTGATACACACACACACACACACACATATATATATATATATATATATATATATATATATATATATATATATATATATATATACATGTACATATATAAATTGTGCGTATTTGAAGCATTTTCTTGCACTAAACAAATAAGGTGTGTCGGTTTATTTTTAGTTGTATATTTTTCATTTTTTAATTGAGAGATTGTACCTAGGACCTGTTGTTATCAAAATTGTTGGTAAACTATTCAGAGTTGATGATGTTCCAAACTTCTCAATCAGGAAATACTGGATATTGTCAATTTTGGTAAAAAAAAGATTTTACATACAACAGCCTGGCATCATTGGAATTATAGAATTTAAATATACTCTTATTGTATAGGTGATACCATGTGTTAAGCAGTTATACAAAATTAGATTATACCGCGAAACAGTATATTAAATATGTATAAATATTATCATCATTTCGTACGGATATTAAATATTTTATACAAAATTTAAAATATTTATAAATGGTTTCATTTAATGCGAATACTTTCTTTCGTATAACAATAATAAAATATATTTGTATTTTAAGTATTTACTTGCAGTGAGTTTTATATAGTATTTTCCTGTTATATTCTAATACGTGTAATTATACAGGGATAGTATAAATTACTGCCAGTCAACATGAAGTGTCGACTACTATGTCCATATCTATCTATCTATCTATCTATCTATCTATCTATCTATCTATCTATCTTTTTCTTCTTTCTCTCTCTCTCTTTACACACACACACACACACACACACATATATATATATATATATATATATATATATATATATATATATATATTAATAATATTTTTATTTTAAAAATATTTTACATCACGGCATAAAAATTTATATTTTTCGGAACTTAAAATTGTTCCGTCATCAGGCGATGTCAAACTTTGGCGGGTATTTCTAGATTAACCAATCAAAAGATAGGTAAAGTCTAAACAGAAAAGTGTGAAATATAGGATGTAGGTTAGGAATAAGTGTGTTATTCATTAATGTCTAGATGAGCTGCCATTTTTTAGACGCGTCACAATTATCTTACATCCGGTTATGAATATAATTTTAAGATACATTGAAATAGTTATATATATATATATATATATATATATATATATAAATTAAAAAAAAAAAAAAATTAAATTAATCAGTTTGTCTGACAATCGCTAAAGCGTGAAACCCAGGGTCACAAGCTCACATCTATCCAACCATATATGTTAGCTCTATCTCTGATATTGAGCGCTTTCTAATAAGTACCGCGCATATAATATATAAATAATTATACACATATATATATATATATTTATTTATATTTATATACACACACTTTTCACACACACACACATACATCATATATATATATATATATATATATATATATATATATATATATATATATATATATATATATCAGTAGTTTAATTTTAGGATTTAAAAATTATTTTTGTATATACTTTAGAACTATCTTAAAGAAGCCTCGAGTGTGATTAAATCATTTTTGTATATACTATATTATTTTGAAGCTAAAATAAATTATTTACATTTACTGGGCAATAAAAATGTTAATATTAAAGTTAAAATATCAAGGAATTAAATAAATATTATATGTATCATTTTATGTTAATAAAATAATGGATATATAATTGCAATACATAGAATATTTTATGAAAAATTCCATTAACTATATTTTAAAGTAAACATTATACAATGCTTCGTTACGCTGATTTAGTAGATCATTATTTTTATGAAATTTAATAATATGCATCTTTTCATGTAGACACATTGGGCAATGGTCATTTACGGACTTACAAATTTACGTTTTTTTTTTTTTTTTAAATATTTTCCATTTTTCCAAAAATAAATGAGGGATGTTCGGTTACGGTAAGTATTGTTGTTAAAAGAAAAATATGTTGATACCACCTTTGTTAAAAATTAATTTTTGTGCTAACTATATAAAATTTCATAACATCTGGGTTTTCAGAAGATGAAATTGTGCATTGGTAAACAGTAGATCAGTAAGACATTTATTTTGCAATGGACAATTTATGGGACTTCTGCAATTACATAATTTATTCAATATTATTAATTTCTGCTTTGGAATTACTATTATTTTTATTTAGGTTTAAATGTTTATCTAAAAAATATCATGTTACTTTATAATGTTTTCAAGATTATCAGTACAGCTGTAAATTAATTTTAGCGTATTTTTATTGAAAATCTTCCTTGGAAAATGTTTCTCAATCAAAGCAAGAAACCTTTGCCCTAAATTACTGCTAACCTTTTGTTTTAATGGGGGTGGGCTACCAAATTATATTTATTCATATTTTTTCCTGTTATGATTATTAGTTTTTCTGTATTTAATATCGGGGCAATTAGAACCACTATTTGTTAAAGCATATTGGAGTGTTTATAAAATATATCTTCGTTGGCAGAGTTAATACTAATTCTGAGATTTTTTTTAGATTTAGGATTTTAAAATCTCTGTGTATTAATTTTCTAATTTTGTCAATTCTGAAGTTAGTTGAATTCCTAACAACGATAAGGCCATCATCTCTATATAATCCTATATCATCTATTAGGTTGGTGCAAAAATAATGACGTAATAATATCGTTTTTTGACGTATTTTTAATGTCAAAAAACGACATTATTATGTCATTATTTTTGCACCAACCTAATATAATGATGAAATGGTGGAGAGTAAGATTGTATAAAATAAACAATCCAACAAGTTCGGAAAACTTAGTTGAATACAAAGATCCTATTGTAATGTCAAAATGAACTCCTTGAATTTTTTTCATCTACTCTTCCTTGTTATGAATAAGAACTGATTTTTTTCATTCATAATGATATTCTATTCCTCCTTCGATAGATCCGAAGTCACAATGGAAAATTCTAAACAGATGTAAAAAGTTCCCTTGAAATTGACGGGTAATATTCCTAGATATCAAATTGAATTAGAGAACAATTATTTTTGTTTTATATTACAAAACCAATTGGTGACATCGATGGTATTGATCCATTGCATTAATCCAAGATACTCCTTAATTTGTTTATTTACCCTTTCGAGGATGTTTTAATTATTCTACCAATTTCAGACCTAGTAGGTTTTATGATCCTGGTGGTAAGATTTGTGTCAAACTTCAGATATATTGTCCTTGATGGTTATGCAACATTCCTTTCTACTAAGTTTACTAACTCAATACACACAAACACACACATATATAAACATACGCATATATATATATATATATATATATATATATATATATATATAAACATACGCATATATATATATATATATATATATATATATATATATATATATATATATATATATATATATTGAGAGTGTCATTTTCAATTTTACAAAATTTACTGAAGGCTATCCATAGAAATTATGTCTGGTCCTCTCTGATTGATCCTTAAATTTCTCAATCAGAGTCCTTTTAAAAATCCCTCCAGATGAAAAAATATTATAATGTATCTCTTCTAGCTTTGGCTAAAAAATCTTCTGAACATCTCAAAACACACACAATGAAACATATATACAAACACGTTTTATGTCCCCTGATTGTCCAATATTAGCATTATAAGATATCGATGCAAGATTCACTTGTGACATACGATTTCAAGCAATGTCTATCCATGGCGTTATTAAAGTGGAAATGCACGATGCACTAAATGAAGCCTACTCTTTTAGGAAGACCAGCATGAACCGAACAAGAAGAATCAGTCAACATCATTGGATGGTCTCAAGCGAAAATGATGTTGACTTATTTCGTTAATCTTGTTGGATAACTTATCAAATGCTATGTGTCCAACACATACCAATGTGCATATTGTGCGCCTTGATACGAATTCAGGTATTAATATATTCCCACGCATATGAAAGATAATAATTCAGGTATTAATATATTCCCACGCATATGAAAGATAATCGCTCCATGAAATGATTCATCCGTCCATTGATGTAAGTCTTTTAAATTATTTTAACGGGTGTCTATATACTCACCACACTAAAAAACCTGGTTGGGAAACCGGGTTTTTATTGATGATTTGATAATGCAGATTGTACAGATATATATGAGTAAATATATTACTATATATAACTACAGATTTGAATTCCTTTTGAAAGACGATACGCTGCAATAAGAATTTTCATTTTTCATCCAGTTACCCAGCATTAGTTTGATATATTAACGGGAAAGACAGGGTCATATTCTTAAATTACCTCGTCATAGGACGATGTTTTCATATGCCATGAATGGCGCCGAACTCGTTCAGAAATATCTAAACTGTCACCTATATGAAACCGCTTCCTAAGAAAAATGGTTAAACATTGATTGAATGAAGCCTGTGGATCTTGACAAAGATCTTCGAATCTTGTTGACTGGCGGTACAGAATCACAAACAAAGAGGTGTACCAAATGTAAACGACATCACTTGAAAACTTTCAATAGTCTAACAGTCAAAATGGTTAGCACATGTAAGTCGAAGATAAAATAATGACATAATCAAGATGTTGACGTTCCACACTATTTCAAATAAAAGGTTATGAAGGAAACACATATCAATACTGAAAAGAACGATAACGTCTACTGGGTTTGAGAAACAAATTTTCCTGAACCATTGTTTTCGGAGAAACATTTTACGAATGTCAAGAACTGTCTGCTCGGTCAATGAATGTTGAATGTTTATTTATAAGGAAACGGTTAATAATACCATTATATACCATAATTCTTCCACATTAGTATTAACTAAGACTAGAACTAGCCGCATGTGTCTTAAGTAACATCTGTCATTTATATATGCATATTTTGTTTTTCTTACACGTTCACGTGTATAATAGATAAAATAATACACATGTATAAAATAAGGATTTGGGATGGCGGTATATATTACATAAATTCTCTTACATGATCATTTTGACTGGAGGAAGAAGCAGCAACAGGGTGGTGCACATTACTATGTGATATGAATGTCTAGGCCAACGTAAATGCATCTACGTTAAGTTTCGCTTTTTCTAATAAGTTTGCGGAAGGTTGTAAAAGTCAGGCAATAAACTCTTAATAGCAGACATACAGCTCGGTATCTTACTAATTTAACATAGTTGGTTATCGAATTACAGTAAAGTAACTGCAGCCACACACACACATATGCGGGCACATACACAGATTCACTCCCCCTATATATATATATATATATATATATATATATATATATATATATATATATATATATAGAGAGAGAGAGAGAGAGAGAGAGAGATATTGCAGGAAATAGATTTAGAATAACTGGCATTATTCCAGATATTTACAAACTTCAATAAAATTTGGCGATTTCTGTTGGTCCACATGAGATAGATTATAGATTGCTTACAAAATCAATAAAATGGAGACCCCCCCTTACATTGGATTTTCGCTTGGTCCTGTACCCACCTTTCAGATAAACGGGTGAAAAATCTAAGTAAAACATATTCTCAGCTAATTATCTGATTCACACTTCCATAACTTTGATGTTTGGCCATTTGGACATTATTTGATCCAATTCGAAAAATCGGTCAGTTAATGACCAGTGCATTATCGATTACGTCCTCAATTTAAAAAGCCCATCACCGTTGCTACTACTGCTTTTATTGTATTCATAATTTCATACAGTACAGCAAAGTTTACTCGAAGATTCTCTTTGCATTTTTGTGTGAAATATGGCAGAATTTCGCTTTCGCTCTTTATGGCTTTGGTAATATTTGGGAAAATAGTAATACGAAGATTTTGATCTATTCTCAGTTTTGGTACATAGGATCTTTGAAAAAAAGGGGCCATTTACATATTTACAGACCAATTTAGACGAATAAATTGTAGGTAGTTTAATTTTACTATAGAAGATGACAGTTAATCATCATGTCATTTTCTATATTTGTCACTAGGATACAGCAGAATGACCATCATTGTAAGAGTCTTTTTATATATATATAATAAATAAGTTATTCAGAATCGTTGAACAGTTTAATATGTATTCTCTATTAAGGAAACCAAAATGCAATCTGAGGACATAGAATGTGTGTCTTTGTGTGTGTGTGGAATCGCACACCGTTTTCGAGTAATTAGAGAAATTTTGCAAGTGAAAAAAATGTAAACTTACATGAATCAAATGTAAATATCTATTAAACAGCAATTTTTGTGTAAACTTTTGACCACCTATAAGAACTTTCACCATTATATTATTGAAAAGCCTTAACTATAGTGCAAATATATAAAAAATATGGCATTTCAAACCATACCCAGAGAAAAGCAGAGATATTTCGTTCTCTAGGATAAAATTTAGATAACAAAGCAGATTCCGTTCGTGTGAGTGGCATACATTTTTTATGAAGGTATTGGTGCTTTATATTGGCTAGGTGGTATGTACTGCTTTTTTTTCTATATATTCGCTTATTCCTAGATATATATTTGATGACATATATTGGGCTGTTGCTTATGTGAATTGAATCAGGTCATTATAGATTTCAGCACAGTGTGATTTTCAAAGAAAGCATTGTGTAACTTTCTTGTAAAATGAATTCGATTTCGTGGTATTCGTTTCGTTTGTGTCGCAGTGTGTAGATGATGATTTTGGCAGGGAGTAGACATGAGAATTTAAAAAAAATGAAAATATGCAGTCAGAAAATATTTTCAAATATTCAAAATGATTTGCATCTCATAACGTCTCCTTCCGCACGAAATAGCAGCAATTAATGTAAGTAAGTAACATCTAACCCCTTCCGCGCTTAATATTTCCCTGCATTTCTCATATATTATTGTAGCATTTTTTAATTTTAACTTGTGTTGTATTACGCTTTTCTTTAAGAAATGGTTACAAAATCCTCAGTTAGGAAATCTTAAGAAGATTAAAGAAACTGCTGTCTCTAACCTATAAATGTTCCAACAGATACGTACCTTGAAAGCCATGACAATGGCTGAAGTAGCACGACAATATAAGGAGAATAATTTCGATTTCGTACGATATAACAAATAAACAAACAATTCGAGGATATCGTAAAGTTTATTTTGTAAAGAGATGTGATAAGGTGCTGATAAAGAACAAGAATTCGTTAAATGGCTGGATAAGGCCTATGGTACAGAAGAATTACACTTGAGACCAATACATTCTATGGTAAATATATTTAACTTGCATAAAGTTTACAATGATGTGTTTAAAGATATCTATAAGAATGTGTTTAAAGTAAGAGACCGATTTATAAAGCGTTACAACATCAATGAGCATAGTTCAAAATATAGTATTCATCGGATGACAGTCCTCAATGTAATTTCTCATCTGTGATGAATGGAACCATACTGTCATTCATAAAATGCCAACCAGTCCTAAGTGATTAAGGTATGAAGTTTGTTATATTAATGATGCATGTGATATGATCAGGCTGAGTTGATTAGACCGATCCAAAAATTCTCTTACCTCTAGGAAAAGAAATAAAAATATAATGTCTTTGAACTTGTACCACATAAATAAGGCTTTGTCATTTGTTTGGTTCCACGCCTGTCTTAAACCGGAAATGAAGAATTACTTCGAGGAGGGACTGCTATTCAAAATGCTTATCACTAATAAAACTCCCATCCATCACAAATCCATGTTGCAAACGTTATTTTTTTTCTTCCTACCGCCAATATCCAGTTCACTACTGCAGCTACTTGAAGCTGAATTTTATGAATGGTACGTGCCTTAACTTTGCACTGAATCCGTACTGTACTTGAAATGCTTTATGGAACATACTCATATTTGCTGTTGCAAGAGAGCTTATTGCTAAATCTGTTGTCCCAAATCCCAAGATAAGACTGTCAACTCCCGCTCGTTGGCATTATGGAGCGAGGTAGTAAACTATTTGAAGCTTTGTCTAACAATCGATCGAGGCGTGTAGGAAGTTTTGTCATGAAAATAGGTGGGGAAGATTTCCTTACCTGACAGAGGAAGACGTCGAATAATTTAGTAATAAAACATTATTGAGAATGACCGGGAAGAACTTGAAGGGACGTTGACAGAAAAGAAAGTAAAGGCTGAAGAAATGAAGACCGATCTATTACTGAGTAAATTTGAGAAGGTCACGCAATCTTTCACTGTGACTAGTGTTGAAGGATATAGGTATTCGACGCTTCCAGTAAACAAAACCTACGTATCACGTACACAACAAAATTTATCTCAACTCACTGCAACAAATACAAGTGAAAGCAAAAGCAACTTTCTAAAAGTCTTTTTTTTACTTTATAAACCTCATTAAAATCTCTTGAAAATTTAAAAAAAAAATAATATCCAGGTAACCTGACATTCCCACCTCGTCAGAAACTTCACCATATGTAAGTAGTTCCATAAGCGCCTTTAACTAATGCTGTTTTATAATAATAAAGCTGAGCTGAATGGGGAACCAGTCGTCCACTACAATTTCAGCAATTTCTGTCGGTATTTTCTGAAATAATACATGTGCCGTTCATATTTCTGATTAAAATTTTAATGATTAATGACATTTTCTGGTCAACTGATACTGGCACAAATAAAAGAAGTTAACTTTCCTTAGAATCGAAGAATGAAAACATTTGCAGCTGAAATTTCACAATGAATGTTCCGATTGGCTAATAACCAGTGATGGTTAAATAACATTGAGAATTTAAAAGTGCTACAGATATTAATAGATAAACTTTAGGCGAATATGAGAATATTTACAAACTTGGGTGTATTTTTCGTATATCTTGGGTTCAGGATACATACACACACACACCTCTCTCGCTCGTTCGATATATATATATATATATATATATATATTCAAAACTATATATATATATATATATATATATATATATATATATATATATATATATATATATAGAGAGAGAGAGAGAGAGAGAGAGAGAGAGATAGTAGATTCGCACAGGCAAAGGCATATTACATATTATGATCGTTATATTTTTTGAGTAGACAATACTTTTTATATAGTAAATTTACTGTCAAACAGCCTAGAGATCGACATGCTCGACTTAAGGATATATATCCCGCAAATGAATAAAATCTGTATTTCCTTTTTGCACTAGGGAATCTATTTTAAAGCTAAGTGCACCTTAAGGAAGCCACCAAGATAAGACTACGCTCAATTAACCTGTTAGCATTTGTACCCCTTAAATGTATCGCTAATAATAATAATAATAATAATAATAATAATAATAATGATGATGATGAATTAAAAATCCGTTATTTTCATCAGTAAATTAACACACAAACACACACACACACACACACACACACACATATATATATATATATATATATATATATATATATATTATTCGCATATTGGTATTCATTTGTTTTCTTGTGTGGGACAAATGTTATATGATGCAGCGTACTTTACCATTTTCATATTTTATACGAAAAAGAGCATCATTCATTTAAAACAAAAGAAAAGAAATAGGTCTGACATGAATTTTCAGCACAAGAAATCGTAATGAGATCCAAAAATAACCCAAATTAACGTCACATAAGATTTCAATCATTGTAGCACTTACACATGATATATGAAATCTTGAATAATCTAGTTGAAATTAAAGGTAGTCAGTGTATGCTCATTTGATGTATAATAGGAATTTCTGGAAGAGTGGTGTATTAGGGTAAGTATGTGCGCGTAGAAAAAGTGGCCTGCGGAGATAGGATTTAAAGAGAGTGTTCATTTAGCCTTTATTTGTATTCAACATTTTCTCTTAACTGTCCGTTTTATTGCACTGTCCTATACATCACAACCAGTGTCCGATTTAGATGTTAAATAAGTTTAACGGCTAAGAATTCCTGATGGTATATAATCAAATTATGAAGACCTGGATTGGATTTTGGAATAGCTCATTGGCTTGGCTTTCATCCTAAAGCTAACCCTGGTGTGAACCGTTCTTCAAGATATTTATTTCTAACGAAGTCGATTTTGAAATGTACTTCTAGTCACGCTTTGCACTGATTAGGTGTAGATATAATGTCCATTGCACATTTGGATTAAAGCTTCACTTATTCTGAAGGTCAAATACATTGCTAAGCTAACTGTAAATAATCTTATTCACCATCATATTCGAAATGTTTTTTTTGCCTCTGGATATTACGTATATTGCTTCATGTAAGTATAACAATTAGAAGCAATATATTATTATAACATTCAAATAGAGACACTGATAAATACGGAACAAATGGTTATTAGGTATGTATAGCTTTGATATTTCAATTTACGAACATATTGAATGCCATGGATAAGACAAGAAGGTAGGAGTAACATAATAAGTAGTATATATATATATATATATATATATATATATATATATATATATATATATATATATATATATATATATTGCATATAAACTTTAGAAATGCTATTTAACAGGCCTTGCGAAGTACATATGCTATTTTCCTTTCAGTCCATACACATATATTGTTGGCAAAATTTAACTTTAAGTCATTCTGTAAAAAAGCACATACAATACAAATTTGCAAAACAAGTCTCAAACAAAAGTAAATTCTGTATTTCAGGGGAAGTTTTTAGAATCTTATGTTAGCATTTGATAGGAAAATATAAAAATAGACTGAGACAAGTAGGACAAAACTGCGAAAAAAAGTAGACATGCTTTCCTCATAGAACACACACACACACACACATATATATATATATATATGATTAAAATTTGCTAGAGATTATTTAAAACTGTTTCACAATATAATATCTTTCCAAATTATGGCTGTGGATAACATTATGAGATCATATAACAAAGAAATTGAATTCCATAGACATTGTTGATTGATAAAACAAGGGAATATGCCAAGAGTATTTTAATTTAAATACAACATTATAATGGAAAGAAAATGTTTTGATCTTGAATGTAAAAAATTCTCTAGTATCAAACAAAACTCATTGAAATGCAATCGACCGAACGATAAAAATTGAAATCTTTAGGGCTGTAAATTATGTACAATAATATAACATTAATTCGGAAGAAAAAAGTTTGCTTGCTTGTTTGCTTAGTAGCATATCAACTTCTTATGAGTCATCTAATGTCGAATTTTAATTTTTCTTTGGAGTATTAGTAATTTCATTCACAAAATATATATTCCTGTTTTTATTTTATTTTTTCTTATTACAAAAATGTATTGCTGTTTATATTTTTCCTTGCAGAAATATATTACGGGTAATTTCTTTTAAATTAAAATGTTTTGCCGGTATTTTATAAAATGTTTATAGTGTTTTAACCCCAGTTTTGGGGTTAGCTATTTTCCCATACCTGAGATCCTTACATTTACTACCACCCAGGCTCCTGGTGTTCGTGGGAACAACAGCATTTAAGAGGTGGTTACACGCTCTTCAATATCTCTCGATGAAGAAATATGTAAATATATGCAACTACAGCATTAGTTTTTTATTAGTTGGTGCACAAATAATGTTGTTTTCTCACATATGTTACTATGTACGACATTATTTTTGCACCAACCTAATAGTTTTAATTCCGGAACTGTAAGAAGCCATAACTTGTATATTTATAACTAAAACAAATGAACAATAATCTTTGTGATTTTAATCTGTTTTCAGCCTATGAAATCAGCACGTAAATGTGTAATGTTGCAATACACAGGAGAGGGAATAGGACATATAGCTTAGACTTTCAGTTAGAAATTAATGCCTACTGTTCCATACTTTAGAAGGGACTGTTCACAAATTTACTTAATAGTGAATATTATAAAAACTGTAATTTATACTAGATGATTCTAATGAGTGTTTTTTTAATTTTATATCCAATACCTCACGTTGCATTTGCTATCAATGGTATAATGCATCTCATTTTATTTATGTGTTGTCATCGTTTTATCGGTTATATATATATATATATATATATATATATATATATATATATATATATATATATATCTTTAAATAACACAAACGTCATACCTTAGGAACCTTTCGGCCAAAGCTTTTTCAAAGGTATTCGTTGGCGATTGAGAATAAAAATGAAGACACACTCAATAAAGTAAATGAGGAGGAGGGAAAGGTGGAACGCGATTAAAAAAGCAACTTTAATTACATACAATTAAAATTGAACTGTTAGATGGGGAACTTACAACTATTCGGAATATTTTCGAAAGTAATCGATATCCCATCAATATTATCAGGTGTGTTATTGTTAGAAAAATCAGGCGGTTTAAGGAACCTGCGGTTTTTGGACCTAGCCGTTTCCCTATCTATTTGAAATTACCTTGGCTTGCTGGGAAATGTCAGTTATTGTCTGAGAGAATTCCGGCGTCTATTTCGTCTTGTTATAATGCGGTTAAGTTGCGCACAGTTTTTCAAACTAGTCCTGTGTTTCCGTCCTTTACTAAGGTTAGGTTGTCCTATTTTCAGAAAAAATAGTTGTTTACAAGATCAAATGCCGTTGTGACGCGGTGTACATTGGACGAACAAATCTGAGGTTGGAGACGCGGGTTGCGCGGCATGTACACACCTATTTGGGTTCTGGTAGTCTTAGCCAGTCTATAAGAACTATTCAGGCAGTCCATGAATCTGCCATCGGTCAGCATTTGCTCGACAACCATAGTTGTGCCTCTGAATATGAAAACGCTTGGTTTTCAGTATTACACAGCGCTCGCTCAGTATACCATCTCCGAGTCTTGGAAGCTGTTTTTATGAAGTATCATCAGCTTAGTCTGTGTAGACAAAAGGGGCATTTT
The DNA here is from genome assembly GCA_963932145.1 of Acanthosepion lycidas. Taxonomy (NCBI): domain Eukaryota; kingdom Metazoa; phylum Mollusca; class Cephalopoda; order Sepiida; family Sepiidae; genus Acanthosepion; species Acanthosepion lycidas. Next base: position 70,670,724 of record OZ010577.1, read on the forward strand.
TTACGTTCCTTGCGATTGTGGAGGGTTTGTGAGTGTCTTTTTTCCATTTTATAGGCTTGTGGAACTTGCTATTATATTTTCACCCACATTGAAGTCAATACTCAGAGGCAACAGGCTGTTTTATGGTAAACGTAATCGTCAGGCTGCGAATGTTGTTTTATTTTCTCGACTATTTATATATATGGGTCAGTGGGTAATCCATATTGGAGGTTATATTGGCGGGAGTGGCTTGTTTATTTATTTATTTAGGTTAATTTATTTTGTTTGTCTTTATTTTCATTTTTTATTTTATATATGTATTTATTCTTTTCGGTTTTCGATGTTTTATTAACGTAGTAAAAATTTGGGGGTCTCTTATTTAATAGTTTGTTTGGGTCTGGGAGGATAAAGCGATTTATTTGTCCAATTCTTGGATTGATTGCCATAGTCTATTCTGTTATTTTGGTGGGGGACATGTTTTAATTTGTTTATTATTTAATTTATTTATTCGGATTGGTTATTTTTATTTGTTTTTCTTTATGATTATTTTTATTAGTTCGAATAGTTATTTTAGCGGGAGTGACTTATTAATTTGTTTATTTATTTATTTGGATTTTGGATTAAATTTTATTTATCTTTTTAAATTTATTTGCTGATCTTTTATTTTTTATTTAACATATTTTTATTTACTCTATTCGGTTTTCGATTTTTGAGTAACGTAGTCACTTTATAGCAGTTATAGCTATTTTCTCGTCCATTTTTCGGATTGATTGATGTAGTCTATTCTAACGGTTCGTTAATTTGTTTATTGTTTATTTATTTTTACTTGTATTTTATGTATTTATTTTTCATTTTTATGTGTTCTGTTTCGTCTATTCTAACGGTCGTGGTTTGTTAATTTGTTTATTATTTGCATGGGTTAATTTATTTTCTTGTTTTTTATACTATTTTGTTTATTTTTATTTATTGTTTTATATTCTTTTTAGTTTTCGATTTGTAAGTCAGGTAGTAAAAAGAATGTTGTCATGTCTGCATTTTTAGATGAGCTCAGATAGTTTATTTAGTAATTTATTTTCGTCTGGGAAGGTAATAATAGCTATTTTTTCCTCCAAGCAAAGTTTGCAGATTTTGTATTGATCGTTGCAGGCTGATGTTCTTTTCCTTATTTTCCATGATATTTTTGGTGTGATTTGCGTATTGTTTTTAATTTCCCAGATATACTTAGAAAGCATTGACCTGTTCGCGTATTTACTATTTGCGAACGATGCTTTGTGTGCATAGTATCTTTGTTTCCAGGGTCCTTCAGTTACTCCTATATAAACTTTTTCTTCATTATCTGGGGATTATACCGTGGCTTGGTATCTTAGGTTGTTTTGTAATCAATTACCGCTTAAAGCACATTCATTCCTTATTCTGCTTGAGTGGGTTTAATTTGTTCGGATGGTTTGTTGATAGTTTTCCTCTTGTGCATTTTTATTATTTGTGCCACGTTCTCGGTTCAACTGTAGCTGGTTTTTACAGTGTTTTTACTGGATAAACGGTAATTGCTTATAAAACAACGTAATCAATCTACAGCAATCAATCCAAAAATTGGACAAATAAATAGCTTTATCTTCCCAGACCAAAACAAACTATTAAATAATCAACCTAACCCCTTCCCAAATTTTTACTACGTTAATAAAAGATCGAAAACCGATATATATATATATATATATATATATATATATATATATATATATATATATATATATATCGGTGTGTGTGTGTATGTGTGTGTATGTGTGTGTATTAATGTCAAAATGGAAATATCCTATATTACACGTGTTTTCCCGCGAAAGGACAGTTCCAGGATAATTGTTATTTGGAAGTGGAACTTAAGTGTATCTGTGTCTTTAGCGTTTATTGATATATAATTCTATTGTTTTATTGAATGAGTCTGAGGAAGTCATTCTTTTAATGGATGAACAATGTAGCGTTACTAACTGTTAGTCTAATTTTTATATCATATCTTCCATAAGAAATATTGTTGATCACATTCCAAATAGGAATGTCTGAAAAAAACATCTCTTTCCAAAATCTTATAGACAAATCATACAGATGCATACTGGGATTTCTTCTTAAACAATAAGTTAGGCTACTTATCAGTCTCATCCGATATATTTCTATTATTTCTTGTATACTTTTTTCTGTTACTATTAAATCAGGTAGGGACATTATTAGTTTGTGACTTTGGTCATACCTCTGTTACTCTGAGTACCATTACGGTATTCTCAGTGTTATTCTATTTAATCATTTTCTCAGTTTCTTTGAGGCTTCACAATGCTACTTTACATACATTAAACATTACTATTTTGTCTTTCTGAGTAATAACTGTAGTGAAAGTGTTTTAAATTCAAACGGAAGACTTTTTATGTCCACGATTATTGGAAAATTGTCACTAATCGGTTTTAATATCTTTAAAGTTGTAGCATTTTCAGCTCTAACAATATAACCGGTAATAAGTTTGCCACTTTATTTTCATAGGGAGATTAATTCAGTCTACAAAGAAATTAATTCTGGCTTTTATTTTGATAAGTAGTATTCTTTTCAAATTTTCCGTGATATTTTTTGCCATTGTCAGGGTTTTTTCTCATAATAAGAGACATAATTCGGTCATAAGTAAAATGAATTAATTCGGCAAACGCGTTTGTATTTTTTTCGCAGTAGTCTTTGTCATCGGGACGATCGTGTGGTGACAAGATCGTGTTTTTCGGATTCTCATGTATCCTAAACATTTTACTTCCGTTGGGTCATATGTGGATTCGTCAGTGTTGAGTCTAGTTCGGTGTTCATAACATGTAAAATAATTGACCAGGGTTAAATGAAATAGTCAGAAATTCCCAACAGAATTATCAAAACAGTCGTAAGCAAGAATGTCGCGGTTATGTTGTATTTAGAGCATTAAATAATTAATTATTTTTACTCAGCTGATAGGTTTAGTAAATAAAACTGGAGATGATATTAGTGAAAAAATATTCGACTATGGACTATTGCTTGTCGGTAAAAAATATTACCGAGAAATATTCGGTAGCCTATTATTATGATCGCAACTTGTTTGGATATATTTTATGTGGTAACAAACTTGTCACAATATTCAGTGAATCCAACAATATATCATTTGATCACAGTCAAAGAAGTCTCACGCTACTTAAAAAGCACAAGTAGACACTGTTCAGAGTTTAATAATATGCTCCTAAGTTTAAAAATATTTTGTAATTCTGATTGGTTAAATTCGAAATACCGCCACAGTATTACAGTGTACGATTTCAATTATTGTCAAACATTTCTATGATTTCCTGGAAAACAATCTACATTAGTAGCATTGTCTACATACGAAGTGGGATATATGGCATTAGCTTCCACAATACGAGAACAAAATTCCTTATTCAATTATTAAAAACCATGATTAATTCAAATGTCATTATTTCTTGTGATAACCAAGAAACCATAGATTTTGCTAGGAAACATGTCTACCACAAACGTACAAAACATTTCTACATAATGAACTGCTTTATGAGGGTTGAAATTCTAAATGTCACAATAAATATTCCGCCAGAGCCGATTTATTTACGAAATCTATCGGCAGAGTAAAATTAAATAGATTTCTTAATATTCTCAATAGAATACAATCATGGGCTTCTTGCTTGCAACTGTTTTTGTTTGCCAGTTTTTGTTTCCCAAGATTTTTTACGCCATTATTTTTTCCCTTACCCTGTTTTGTAACTGGCAAAAAATAATCTGTTTAAAAAGGAGTTGTAATATATATATATATATATATATATATATATATATATATATATATATATATATATATATATATATATATATATATATATATGTGTGTGTGTGTGTACACAGACTCACACACACATATGTTTTAAAGATTGACTGAAATTAAGCAAAAAAGAGTAAAATGCAAAAACAATTGTAAATATTTATGTGCCCCATGTTTGTATTTATTGACCCATAGAAGGGGTAAGGTTGGGAAATGAGTGCAGTCGTCCATTTGATTGAGTGGGGTGTTGGTTCCAATACACACAGGAATGACTGCAAAAACATTCCGCTCCCAAAATTTATAGATAAAAGATACAGATGTATGATCGGATTTCTTCTTAGCCAATAAGATAGGACATGTGTCGGTTTCATCCAATATATTTCTATTCTTTCTCATCTTGAAGTCATAACACTGCGATCGATTGTTTGTAACCGTTATGCGTGTTAACAACTTTCTTAGTTTCTGAACTTTCTACCATTTACTTTACCTACTTGTGCCTTCCATATATTGTTTTCTTTGTATTATTTTTGGCCTCTTTTTTTATCGTTGTTATTTTTTATTGCAAAATGTGTCGATTCTGTTTTTCGGGCATTTCTGCCACTTACAAGTAACTATAGCCAATTTATTCACCAATATGCGCACACTCCTACGATACATACATACATACATATATATATATATATATATATATATATATATATATATATATATATATATATATATATATATGTATATATATATATATATATATATATATATACATATATATATGTGTGTGTGTGTGTGTATCTATCTATCTATCTATCTATCTCTATATATGTATATATATATATATATATATATATATATATATATATAGATATATATATAGATATATATATATATATATATATGCAAAAAATATGATATATGCAAAAAAGATATTGTAGAATCCTAAATCGTTTTTTTTTTCATATATTTCTAGAACTTGTTTTATTTTCTCAATTCATTAACATAGAAGAGCTTTAGACTTGGTCACGTATATTTTAGGATTCTCAACCATACATTTTTATTTATGCTTATTTACTCGAAATATTTTATAAGACAAAGTAAAATATTTAATTACTGAGGCAACTTGATGTATTTCACAGACTTGATGTATTATTTATTATCAATTTTAAAACTTTCTATTATCATTCATATTATGGAAAATGCAGCGAAAGCATATCCCTTCCTGTATTTGTATGCGTCAACCAATTTTGGATTGATTCGAGACAAGCACATGATTACACACTCGTTCGCATAAATAAACTTGAAAATATATTGCTATTACGTAAAGGATTGTTTTTAAGAAACCTTAAGCGTGGCCTAATTTTGTACCCAATAATTTTCTGATTTATTTCGTTAGATAATACGCGAAAGAAAAGATTCATATATATATCTACACAGGTAAATTTATATACTAAAGAATAAGGACACATTTAATCAAAATGTATTAAAAACATAAAATCAATAACCAGACTTACTCATTATCAAGGAACTCTCTAGCCTGTAGCAAAATGTGATTGGTCTCAAGGATTGAGACAATGAAAATGAGATTCTCTTTGTCTATGCTATGGTTTGTATTGGATTGATTCTCACTGATGTTTTCTACTGCTTTTATATATGTATTTCCGCATTGTTTTGCTTTCAGAACTTTTTTCACCTGCGTTGTGTTGATGATGGTGCCCGCAGAACCAAGTTGGCAATCAGTCTAAGTAAACGGATATAATCTCTTAGAACTCTTGAAAGTTCAATTCTTACCAAACTTGGCACTTCCCTTCGGCCGATTATTTCTTATTTCCTTTCTTTTAATTGCTTTTTTGTCTTTACTATTGCTTTGGTAGTCTCCAAAACTATCATCTATTCTTTACAATGTACTATTTCCTTTCCTTTTTTTTTTTTTTTTTTGCTCATTTTTTCTCAGATTATATGTCCGGAGTCAGACGTGTAGCTTATAGCTAAGTTTAGATCTATTAATTTCATTGGATATATGGAGGTCTGTGTGATTAATATTTACGCAGCATTTAGTGCATTGGGAATGAAGGAGAATATGTTGAAAATAAATGTTCTGTGTTATAAATTCATTTTTCATTTATAACTTATGAAATTCCTGATGCAGTTTATATTCTATAGTATTAATTACTTTCTATTAGGCCTTCGGTTCTCGCCAGATTACCAAAGTTAAGCAACATTGATCCTACTCCGTACCTAAATGGGTAACCGCTTCGGAATGCCAGGTGAGGTAAGCTTGGATGTGAGCTTGATGTAATGCATAACGACCCAGAATAAAACGTCGCAACACCAGGTCGAATACCAGTCGGATTCGTTACATTCACTTACGCACAAATAGCATTGGGAAAGATTTGAATCCACATCTTCTCTCCCAACCTATGCAGAGGCATTAATTACTTAAATTTTTAATCATTTCACTTCATGCGAGACAATAAAGTCACTAAGACGCAAGGTGTTACTGAGTGTAAGAGAATATGAAATTTGCAATTTTGACTTGGGATAAACCTTCAAACAATGTAATGATTTCAGTTTTTTTTTAATTTCAGGAATGTTTTTCTTCGGAGACATCTTTAACAATGAAGAAGCACTTATAAATTGATGCTAAAGATGTTAAAAAAACTAGAAAAGATTTAGAACCATAGATTAAGGTTTAGCACTACTGATTAAATTTCCAAATAATTGATATTGCCACTTATGCTAAATAAGTAAAAATGTATAGAAATCATTATTGGTACACCACCTACCATAAATGATATTGAAAGGTCAATTCAAGAATGCTTATTATAGTGTTTTCAGTTAATATATGTACGAGTTTCAATCATATTTCTAACTTTTCTACACCTGCACCATAATTTTCTCAATGGGTGTATATATATATATATATATATATATATATATATATATATATATGTAGAGAGAGAGAGAGAGAGAGAGAGAGAGAGAGAGAGAGAGAGAGAGGGAGGGAGGGAGGGAGGGAGGGAGAGAGATTGTTTATTGCCGACTTAGTAACTGTTTGCAGGTTAATTAAAGTTAGAAAATATTGTTATTGATTTTGAAATGAAATAAGAATTTACTACTATTTTACCTATATCTAGTGGCGAAAATATTGACTGATACTCCTCCTAAGGGTATTACATGCAAGTGAATATAACGAAACAACTGGAAATCGGCTCCCAATTTCCATTTACAAGAGGTTTTTAATTACACCACGCACACATCCAAATTTGCGGCACCAGGTATTTCAAAGGTTCTCCAATCTGACGACGAAATAGCATCACTCAGGATGAACAGAGGTTCTATCGTGGAAGCATCGAGCTTTGAAAAACTGTTGGGCCTCAAACTTACACCCGAACTCAAGTCTAACTAGTATTTACGATCAGTGGCGTAGCTAGGGGGCGGTCCTCTGATGGAGGTACTTAACATTTATTTGATATTTAGCATAAGAGGCAAAATCATTTATTTGAAATTTAATCAGCCCTTGTGCGTAAGCGATTATTCTACAACTTTCACCCTCTTTCCTATGGGGGGATCTGTCATGCCTCTCGCTGCTCTGCAACTACTTACACGGAAAGTACTGGAACGAACTACATTCCCTGGTCCCTCCAATTCAAACCTTTACCGCAATAACACGACATGTAACTTACATAGTAGTAAACCATCCACGTTTCCTCTGAAGTAAGTTCCATTCGAGCAGCTTCTTCCCGCGAACAATTGCATTTTGAAACCGAGGCCAACACAATGTTGCATATATATATATATATATATATATATATATATATATATATATATATATTTATGAACAATCAATGCTAAATAATAGTTGTTGAAAAGCTGTATTGTCCCAGATTACGGAACATTTAATAAGCATAATTTACTTAATTATAAAATTAATTTTATTTAAAATTTTAAATAAAATTTACTTTAATTTAAAAAAAGTTTCTTGAATATTTGTTTCATAATAGACAAAATACAATGTTTGCAGTGTTCAGACAATCATCCCCGTGGTAGCCTCTTCTACAAAATTGCAGTTACTGGATAAATGGCTCTATGATTATAAATTGTTACATACATTTGATTGTGGAAGAAATGAGGATGATTCGATACCCGAAAATAGCATGGTATGTTCTAGGAGTTAATTTCTGAAATGTTGGAAAGAATAAATTGAGGTTTTCTGAATATTTGTCATGCTAATAGCTATAGAGTTACGACAGACCTCTGACAGACTGTGTGTGGGGAAGCGGCTGCAACGTGGAGAATAATTCCTTCCAAGACCGAGTAAGATTTTTTGAACCACAGCGGAAGTGGAAGGTGAGCATTGAGCACCTATTAGCCAAATATGATAGGACTACTTCATTTGAGATTTGATCATACTCTTTTCATTCAAGACAAATCATGCCAGAATGAGTCTGCTCATTGATGAGAAAATGATATTGGCTTGGTTTTATATACATTGAAAACCACTAGCCACTTTTCCCATTGAACTATTACAGTTCTACCAGAAGATAACATAGATACAGAATATCAATAGGATATTTTGACTGTAAATTATTCACGTTCACAACGTTACGACTCCAATAACTTTATCAGCAAATATATTGAAACTTAATTGAGAATTGAACTTTAGGTGAATCATACAATACACTATTTTGCAGATTTAGTTTTACTATTTTGGCAGTAAAAAATGTTTTAATTGTGTAAAGTTTTACCCAAGAACATGAGATTCTCTCAGGAAAGGCTCACCATACTCTTCAGTAAAATACATATAGACTAAAATATTCAAATTGCCGTGTAACAAAATAAGTGCAAAAAAACCAACACCAGAAAACTTCGCCACGGCAAAGTTATCAGCAGCGTATTTAACTCAGTATTTGTAGCAATCATTTAACGTTTCATTATCTGTTATATTGCTTGCAGTCAGAGCCAACCAATTTATATACATACATTAGTAAAATACTGCTGCTCTATACTGACTCCAGACACTGTATCAGTTTTCAAAGTCTATGGTAGCTTTTCTCTTCTTGCAGATGTATGGTTTGGCGGTAGGAGAACGTGAATCAAGCACTGCTTCACATAATCAATGCGGCACCGTCGAGATACTTTCAAATCAATTTTATCGGATACCTGATGATGTCAGATTCTGAATCGAAACGGTTTACATTGGAAAGCTTTGAATTGTCCGAATCTGCACAGAATTCGTTTTACTTGTCAGCTCTGATATTTTGAGTGAGATAAAGGAGCCATTAACATCACAAAGTTTATTACTGTAGAAATTGTTTAGATCGTCTATTGCAATAACCAAAATCGACATCACTTGAGATATTCATATGACAATCCGTTCATCAATTTTTTGCTTAAATTAGGAATTACTGAAATATGGAATATTTGATTACATTGCGTTTCCTCGGTAGCTATTTTATCTTTTCTTCTCTCTAGTAACATCCTGATTATTTTTAAACATTTATGACTGAAAAGACATCGGGGATTTTTTAAAATATAGTCATTCGGGACTTAATTATTTTACTTGAATTGTTTGATTCACATTTGTATTAAAAGCAGAGCCTTGTTTTGCATACATCATTAGGTTGCGTGCTTAATTAATCGTAGTTTTTGCAGTCTCTACAGGAGTTTCTCTCCAACCAATTCTGCTTACCTCTATAAATTTCTCCCGACGAACTTCCCAAATTTGCTTATCATACGCTTGGCTGTATTTTAGCTATTTTGATATACACTATATTTATTATTCCCTTGTGTTATATTTATACACGGGTCTTAATATAGTTAAATCAAATATTCTCTTTGGAGCCATCATGTTGTCATCTTATCTCTGTTGACTTTTATTTGTGCAAGTGTCGATAGCGTTGAATTTCTTCACATTTTTTTTTGTTTTAGACTATTCTCATTATCTGTTTTTCTTCATATCACATCTTCCGCAGCATCTCACTTCTTTCTTTAAGCTTTCATTCATTTACATTCTTTAGTCCTAAGTCTCTTTATAACAAATATAGTAAAACTTTCAAGAGAAATCCACTTTGACGCTCGTTTCTATTCATATGATATTTTCAATAATATTTCTGGTGTAGAAATTTCCATGCATAATCATCAACTTTCTCTCAGAAGTTTATCAAACTCATGTACATATTTTGTTAATCTCTGAATATCGCGGAATGGCTTTTAGACTTTATATTTTTCCGTATATATTATTACTTTTATAGCAAGTTTCAAAAATTATTTTCTCATTATTTATTTTTGCTGATTTTCTTTCATTACGACATTATTGGTTGAAACGCGTATTATTTATATTAGTTTTGCTATGTGATGAATTTTCATGTTTGCCTAGGACATCGGTTATTAATTATCATATAAGATTATTTTCGGATAATTCAAGAACTGGTTCTCTATGCTTTTATAATTTTTAGAATCGGTTTACCCGAATCAATATGATGCCACCACTGGTTATAATGCATTCATTTTTTCCTTTTACTAAGTTTATAAGCACAATGACACTTCTATTGTCACGTACTTGTCGTGATATCCTTAGTTCATTTTGCGCAGTGATAATACTTGGACACATTTTTCTTTGTCATTGGATGGCGATTTTCTCCTATCAATATACTCGTCGCAATTGAATATGTGCACACCAAAATGCATGCAAATTGTTTTCTGGACATGTCAAGTTGTCAGGAAAATTCAAATCTTTTGTATTACACATCCCGTCTTCTTCTTCTTCTTCTTCTAACTTCTTCTTCTTCTTCTTCTTCTTCTTTTCTTTTCATTTAGCGCAGATGTTGCGACTCATTATTTGCGATTTGTAACTGATCATTATATTCTGAAATCATTATGCATTTTTATATTACAGTGTCTTTCTTTTAAATTAGATCCGAAATAAGCCTTATTTATATTGACAGGATATACATTTTTAAATATTATATATTAAATATTATTTAATGTTGATATTTACGTATTTATGTTGATGTTTACGACATAGTAAACATCGTCACATTACTTTTCGAAACAAGGAGAGTTACTCGTTCATTGCACAGCAATGATAATTTTTCATGTTTAGCCTGCAATTATTTTGTAAGATTTTATAATTGTACATGTTTGAGTATGCTAAAATGTAACTATCTGAGTTCTTTGTAAAAATTTCTGCACACACACACACACACACACATATATATATATATATATATATATATATATATATATATATATATATATATATATATATATATATACGTTACTTGTAAACAAACAGTTATTTCTGGAGAAAGATTGAGGCCAATCTGAAATATTAAATATATATACAAATAAATAAATACTTTCATAAAAGAACATTATTATGTTTTTAATTTGCATCTTTATCTATCTATCTATCTATCTATCTATCTATCTATCTATATATATATATATATATATATATATATATAGCTGTGTGTGCGTACGAAATTAAATATAAAATAACGAGCAAAGACAGTGTGTTTAATTTTGTATTTTATTTATCTTATTTTAAAATAAGGTGTATATTTCGATTTAAATTATGTACGAATAAAGTGTTTTTCTTCTGTTGAAGTAAATTCGACTTTTTCGTTGTACTACTAGAAAAAAAAAATCTTGTATGTGTGGTAGTCAGAAATAATTTGTCGACAATCTGGTATTATTTGGAACCCAAAAATTTGGAATTGGTTTCTTTTTGGTGCGGCCTCGCTTCCAATAATCGTTACACATGTCAAATGCAAATACGGAGGTCGTCATGCCACACAGAGACCGCGTTGGTTTTGAAAGTGACTGACATGTTCGAAAGAAAACGACAAAGCAACATGAACTTTAGTCATTTTATACAAACATTTGATCAAAGTACACAACAATTTGTCAACTGGAAAAATACAGTAGAAAATCAAATGGATATTGTTGGTTATTTTAATCGAAATTGTTTGGATATAAACTTGCTGCCTGAAAATAGCTTTATATATATATATATATATATATATATATATATATATATATATATATATATATATATATATATATATATAGATAGATAGAAAACATTTATCTAAATATATATATACGTATATATAGATATGTGTGTATAGAGAGAAATATTCAGGGCATTTGTTCTGATGAGCTTTCATCATTGCTACGTTGTGTTAATGAATATAAGCGTAGTATTAGATTGTAGTTTCGACAGGTATCGAACATATATTTTCTGAAGGAATAGAGGTTAGTGGTTCTCTGATGTTATCGGGGATATAGGTTCGATTCCTATCGAGTGTACAATCATTATTTAGTAGTACTTCTGAATAGAATACGATTGTTATTAATTTCAATATTTAAGAAAATAAGAAAAATAGTGATAACAAACGAATACTTGTGCCCACTACAAATAATGTTTCGTAAAACTTAACATAAGGTAGATTAAAAACATTCATTCTCTCTCTCTCTCTCTATATATATATATATATATATATATATATATATATATCTATATATATATATATATATATATATATATATATATATATATATATATATATATATATATATATATATATATATATATATTGAGAGTGTCATTTTCAATTTTACAAAATTTACTGAAGGCTATCCATAGAAATTATGTCTGGTCCTCTCTGATTGATCCTTAAATTTCTCAATCAGAGTCCTTTTAAAAATCCCTCCAGATGAAAAAATATTATAATCTATCTCTTCTAGCTTTGGCTAAAAAATCTTCTGAACATCTCAAAACACACACAATGAAACATATATACATACACGTTTTATGTCCCCTGATTGTCCAATATTAGCATTATAAGATATCGATGCAAGATTCACTTGTGACATACGATGTCAAGCAATGCCTATGCATGGCGTTATTAAAGTGGAAATGCACGATGCACTAAATGAGGCCTACTCTCTTAGGAAGACCAGCATGAACCGAACAAGAAGAATCAGTCAACATCAGGTAAAAACTGTGTTGATATAGAAATCATCACCGCATGGTGACTGGCATTTTCAACATAACTGATCTTGCATTCGAGTGATTAAAATATATATTATTACATTCACAGGGATACACATATAACCAGTAATTTATATAAAATGACAATGGTAATGTGTCAAATTTAAATATACTCATCAACTTGTCACCTTTCACTATAAGAGAAGAAATGAGAAAATTCACCGTTCTCATAAAACTCATTGACAGCCGCAATAATTTGTATTCGTGACTGTATGATTGATAAGAGAAACACGAAGTAACTTTTCACGGATCAAATCTACCACATTGTATACCTTTTTCGCGTCAATTGTGATTCTCTTGGGACCATGAGAAACGAGAGCGAGTTAACACCACTTCAAATTTCCTTGCAGTCTCAGGTAAAGCGTAAACACCAACATCGCAATGTAGAAGACGAAATCAAGTCATGATGTTTATGTGACGATCAAGTATACTTCTCTCCTTCACATATCTCACGTAACCCAGGTAGAACTGAATGAGAAAAAAATATCCTGATCTTGAAATCTCTAAAACGTGTTTTCTTATCTATCCTGGTTTGAATTATTTGAATTTCAATATCTGGAGATTTATCAGTAAGGAGGCAAACAAGCGGCCCTAAGATACCGAACATTTGCTGATGTAGAAAGTGAATGATAACTAACTGGTTATGCAGTCACTCCTGAGAGAGTATCGACGCTGAGGAGGTATATATATATATATATATATATATATATATATATATATATATATATATATATATATATATATATATATATATATATATATATATATATATATATTATAGATGAAAATATTTAAGGTAATACTCTGTTTATAATTAACAGTATTAAGCAACATTTACCGGCTTGAATGTCCGAGAAATTTTCATAGAAAATATTCATCTTCCGACAGGAATAGAACCTGAACTATACGGAACCGTCATACAGCCTGACGTGCCTTTACACAATTGGGCCACAGAGGAGCGTTCAGTTAGCAAGGTCGAATTTATTGTCTTTAAACTAAAACCTTCCATGATTCTCTGTTTTTCTCTACCCCCTCGCTCTCTCTCTCTCTCTCTCTCTCTCTCTATATATATATATATATATATATATATATATATATATATATATGTGTGTGTGTGTGTGTGTGTGTGTGTTTGTGTGTATAATTGATAATCAAATTGATTTCCGTTAGTAGTTCATATTTCTATTGATTTGCTCCCTATTTTGTCTTATTCTTTTAATTAAGTCAAGTTGTCTATTTCAAATGATTTCTCACTCACTTTTTTGAACCTAAAGGTTCAAGAAAATATACTGTTAAGTTATTTCATATCTGCAATTTAGGGCACACTCTTCCTTTGTTGTCTCCCCATCTCTATAAAATGTCTATTGTAATCTCCGCCCTGTGTTAATTTTCCTAATATATTCTATACATTTACTAATCTTCCACATACTCTTATTTCTACACAGATTTTCTTCTTTCTGTCTCTTTATTCTAATTACGATCAATTTTCTTCTGCTTTTTGCTTTCTTGTCTTTATCTTTCATCTCATTATTTATGGCAACTTTTAAAAATGCTTTTTCATTCGTAATTTTGCCTCTCGCTTTATTCATTTGCTAATTTTTTTTTATATTTGTCATGTTTTTAATAATTTAAAGAAAACGTATATCTTGCCGATTAAGTTCAGCTTTTTCTGTTATTAAAGCAAAAACCCTAATAAGATATGACGCTAGATATTTCTTTCTTAAGTTGAGGATGGCAACATATCTAGAAAAAAAATGTCCATGTCGGAAAACTAGGAAAAAAAAGATGTGCTAGTTTTCACGGAGATTTGCCACCACCCACATAAATCAAAACATAAAAAAATGATTACAAAATTTTTGGTATATTATTTTTTAAAAGATTAAGCTCACTCTTTGCAACAATCAGTTCATAACATATAAACAATTCAGGCATCCTAGCTGAAAAACTAAGGGAAGTAAATATGGCTGACAAAGTCATGGCCAGTCTAAATATAGAATCATTTTACACTAATGTCCTGGTTGAAAATTCACAATCATAGATAGAACTCTCCCTACCAATGGTTGAAATAATAAAAATCAACAGTCTTATCACCAAGCACCACTTAGTGGAACGGTGTGATGTATTTTCAAATAATTTCTCGAATCTTGTCCTTATCAAAATATTTTTCATAAACAATCAACATACTTCAGATATATTGATGATGCTGTATTAATATACCCCCGTGGTACTGTTGCCTGATTTTGTACATAAACTAAACAAAGTCGCAAATGCAATTAAATTTATATAGGAAATGGGAGAAAAATATATTAACTTTTCTAGATATCATGCTACAGCACCTTAACTGTAGCTTAAAACTTAGTGTTTACCTCAATCAACTAATAAAAATGAATAAATAAATTTATATTCCTATCATAGCAAAAAAACAAAACAAAAAACAAAACAAAAACCCCCAAAAAAAACAGTAAAATAAAATAAAACCCGGCATATCATCAAATCCTACGTAAGAACACGCAGAATATGCAGCACTGAATATACTGAAAATAATTTCAAGCTCCTGAACTATTTCATATTTAATGCAAAACAAAAGCCTTATATAATATTCCACAATAGAAAAGCGGCCCCCTCATGATAAACCCAGCGAATCAAGAAACATATATTGTTCTACCCATTAACCCTATCGCAGATACAATAAAAAAGAATTTATCTAAACTCAACATAAAATTTGTCAGAACCACATCTAAAATAATCAAAGATTTAATCAATACAAAACAACGAGCCAAACTTTGAAGGAAGAATTTACTCTACCCACTTCAATGGATTGCCAGAAAGTATATATTGGAGAAAACTTAAGATGTTTAAATAAATGATTATATGAACAGAAAGGAGACATTTTAAAATCAACACATTAAACACAGGTGCTCGCCGTAACGAAACTGACCACAATTTTTACCTAAAAAGCCAACTCTACTTAAAAGAGAAAACAATTCACAAAGACCAAAATATTTAGAAAGAGTTTAATCACTATTTCATCCACAGTAAATCTACGTCCATGTTCTTACAACTATTCAGTGTTCTTCGCAAATCTTCTGTTGTCACATTGTGGGATATTTAATAACGAAGATGATTATTTACACTATTTGCATTGTACGGAGAGTTACCCTCATCTTTGTGCCATATTCACGACGTTGTAAGCCCTGACCTTCTTCAGGTGATTGGAATTTAGAACTGAACCCTTTATTTCGTCCACCTGGATAGATTGTTCTTGTTCCACGTCTCATGCCTCCCGCAAATGTCTCAGTATCAGTTAGCTCCCTTTAACTCTCCAAATTATTTGTTCACTTCAAATCAGATATTGAGTAGTTCCATTGATAATAAAAATGACATTTGCGGTTACTACTGACAGATATTGTTCTTTGAGCGACTGCCTTATTTCCACTATTCCTTGCAGATTATCCGAGCACAAACCATATCATCAGTAAGCAGTTTAATCGTTATGATAGCAGGTACAGAGTAGGACATGGAGAAGGACACGTATCATTCAATGACCGGTAGTAAAAACAATAATTTGATTTTCTCTCTCTCTATATATATATATATTATGAAATGGACAAAGTCCGACAATTATTTTAAGACATTTTTTTGTTTAACATTCTTTTTATAGATACAAATATTTAAGAAAATCCTCTGTTTACAATAAACTGTATTAAACAACATTTACCCGTCTGAATGTCCGAGAAATTTTCATAGTAAATATTCGTCCGCCGACAAGATTTGAACCTGTATCCTATACAGAACCGTCAAATAGACTGACGTGCCTTTTCTGCCACAGAGGATGGTTCGGTTGGCAAGGTCGAATTTACTGCTTATAAACTTCAATCATCCATGAATATCTCATGTACATTAATGCCTGCTCATAGCGTATCAAATGTAAACAAATGACTTAAAATAATTGTCAGACTTTCATTAATATTGTTTTATTCAAAAATGGATCTGTTTAGGAATATCATCATATAGAGTGCAGAAATTTTTTGAAATTTTCATTTTTCCTGGCATTCAACAAGTTGACATCTATTTGTAAAACATTCCTTAACTATAACAAGCCAATTTATAAATGAAATGTTCATTTAAAATTTATGTTTCAAAGATTTCAAGTAATGAATATATCTTACTATGCGAAGCGATAAGCGACCGGGCAAAGCCTGCTAGTATAAGACATAAAACGTCTTTAACTCAAAACATATTATTATCAATATAGCTATGACAACGTGAAATTCACGTTTATACGAGCAATATATATTCTATCATTATATTCGTGAAATATTTACCCAAGTTCCAGTGGGGAAGCAGGTACTTACTGAAAGTGAAATCAAGCTGAAGGGAGTTATTAGAAAATATCGTATTTAGTGAACGGAAAGTTTTATAAAATCGAAATCACACATGCGTGGCAGGGACATACACACATACACATATGTTTGAGTATATATATATATATATATATATATATATATATATATATATATATATATATATATATATATATATATATATGTGTGTGTGTGTGTGTGTGTCTGTGTCTGTGTGTGCACTACGTCTAATCAAGTTGGAATTAAACAATTCTGATATCATCAGATTTCCATATCTGTGTATATGATCTTTGTACAAGTGGCTCTAAGTAATTGACAATCAATCATTGGCAGATAGAACAAAACAAAGGTTTTCAAATAGAAAGGAGGTACGGTATAGATGTAAAAAATAAAATAATTTAAACTTAGAAAAACAGATGTTTCTTCAACAAATCTGACCTTAAAAATAGGACGTTCTCAATGTGACTTCGGAAATGACTGCTCAGGATTCTTCGCGTTTATTTGAAGCCGGTATGCGAGTCCACTCGATATATCTGAAAGTGAAATGTGATAAAATGAAAATTGATGGGTTGTTTTTCATGTATGCTAGGGTAAATTGTTTTCTGTTGCACCTGTTACATACGTTATATATATATATATATATATATATATATATATATATATATATATATATATATATATATATATATATATATATATATTTACCTGGCGTGTAAATGCCTGGCTTATGTCAGAGGGTATCCCCCAGACGAGGCTCTGCCGAAGGGCGGAGTTTCGTCTCGGGAAACTCCCGTTTTTACGTGGTCTGTAGGGAAATTTTACCCGAGCCTACGGGCATTTGATACCCCACTTTAAACTCGGTCTTGTGCCACATCTTGCTGCGTGGGGCAGCGGGTAAATAATTATATATATATATATATATATATATATATATATATATATATATATATATATATATATATATTTATGTACTGCGGTGTACTGAAAAGTCCCATCTCCAAACATGTGATGAAATGAACAACTACCAACATTTTACTTTCGATGCGTTCCTTGCTTGGTCCGTTACATTTTCGGCATCGCCACAAAAATATAACCCCACTACCAAACACGTATGGAAGATATGACATCTAAATCTACAGATCTGACTAACGCATACAATCAAATTGCATTTTATAAATAATTATTTTTGTTTATGTATAAGAGAAATAATATAATAATAGTAATAGGATAAACTGAAACATTGATCGAGCAATTTTAACCACGAAAGGTTATAAGGGTTATTTCATTTAAAATCATTTTCACTGTGTAAGTTGTGGTAATTAGGATTCCTTCACGAGTTAGTTTTTTGTTTCTGTTACTTTTTTGTTTCTGTTATTTTTTGTATTTTATCAATTTAAATTCAGTTTAGAGGGAGATGTCAATGTCAAGCTTGGGCCTTTAGTTAAATGCCATTTCCGACGTCCTGGTAGATTAATTTCATTCTGAATACCATTACTATGGGGGGTAAGGTGTTCTAAGACCCGATTTTCATTTCCAGTTTATTTGTTGCAATAATCCGCATCATGAGTTTACGATCTGCGTCTGATATTCCGCGAGAGATATCGTCGCATAGCAATCTTCTATGTCAACATAACAGAATATCATGTTTGAGAGTGAATATCTTTGTATAAATGTCCATATAATCACTCTGAAGATGGCCCATGTGAGCCGAAACCTTAGTTCAAGGTACTGCATCATAAAACAATATCCAAATTTTGGATAATATTTATCTTTAATTTCGCCGAAAAATTAAAGCAACTATATGAAGTTTAGAACATGGCATGATCAAACGGAATAGACATTAATTAACAATATATATATATATATATATATATATATATATATATATATATATATATATATATATATATATATATATATATATAACATAGGATGTTTGTGTGTCTGTTTGTGTCATACCTTTTCACTTGAGATTCATCCATCCGATTTTGAACAAACTTAGCATATACATTAGCGTAAAAAATCGATAATTTTTTAAAAATCAATAAGCGTTAAATCCGATCAAAAATCGATAAATTAAACTTTTTTCTCCGATTACAGTCACAATCGGTATGTAGTTTACTTATCTCATGACGTGATCAACGATACCACATTTTTATTTACACGGCACGGCATTTAGCGTAAAACCGAGAAAAACGAAAAATCGATTTCAACACAAAATTTATACTAAAAACTCCCTCAATTTTAAAGCCATTTAATACAAACCTCACTCAATTATAGCCAACAATCGATTGTTTTACAGTCATTTGACTTGATAAGTGAGTCCACCGTATAGTGAAAATCCGCGTAAATAGCGAAAAATGGCAATGTTTATCGGTTTCTTTCTTATTTTCCGTTGACTAATTTTCATCAAACTTAACAATTGCTTTAGAAATGTATCCTCTTTTTCATCCCAGGTAGCACACTGAAAAACTGAATTTCAAAAACTCTAAATAATTGTGATCTTCATGTTGTCTGTTTTACCCCTTCATGTCCTCGGCTAACTTCGATTGAATAAATACAGACTACTTCTGTTATATTAGTAACTGAATTAATTCAAAATACTTTTTAATGAAAGTACTTTAAAGTAATTTAAGATGATAGATGCTGTTTTTGCTCCATTCTAAATGAACTCTTTTTCTGATCGACCAACTGAGTATGGCTGCTATATATCTATAAAACAGAAAATCTGTGTATTTCTGATCTGTGTATGCTATTTATACACGTCTACCTTTCGTCACCAATTTTAATGAAATTGATCACACGTGTTGCAATTTTAGGAAGCTACGTCAAGACGAACCTTTCAATCTCTAGGCCCTTGACTTAGGCAGGAAAAAAAAGTGATAAAAATGAAGATGCGTACAACTTTTTGCAAAAACCTAGGCAAAGTTACACGGGAACAAATTTTTTTATTGTATAAGATGATGTTTGCACTTAATACTTGATATTTGTACTTAATGCAAAACATAGCTCATGCTATGAGATTTATGTAGTGTGCATGATAGTTTTTCTGAGCTACTGGCTTCACACAAAAAGTTGTAAATAATCCGGTTTTTCATAATACGTAAAATAATAACTTGAATAACTTCATCATGTTTTCTCCGATTTTCTTCAAACGTGTTGCAAAAACTTACTATCATGCAAGTAATAAGATTTAATAGTTTTAATCCTGCTTGCTTCTCCGCGTGTAACGAAAAACAAGAAAAAACTTATAAAAAAAAAAACGTTTTTTCGGCCATAACACCCTGGTTTTTCGTTCGATTATGTAAATTACATATGACACGCCAATTGTCTTGCGGGAATGTTTGGTTTTGATTATTTCACGTAAATGGACGAAATATGCAAAAAACTAGGTGCCAAATCGGCTTTTGCCATTTAACCAATACTTTCTTCATATGATTCCAACCTAAACTGACATTTGAACAAACTTTGATGCAAAGATTGTTTGAGAAGGATTATTTTTAAAGAGGGCTAAAAAATTCCTGAAAAAAAAATCTGATTAACCACAGCTTTACAGTAAACATGCGAAGAAGAAGTGGGCGGGTCTCATGAGTTTGCATCTGCAGTTGAATCAAGTTCTGACGATTCATCCCTGTTTTTGTTTGATCATTAGATTTGTGAACAATGCCATACTATTTGAAAGTGATTACAGCCATAGGAAATTTACTGAATATCTAAAATATTGAAACGATTTAAATACGAGCAACGGCCATACAAGCAGTTTTTATCGATGGAATTACTTTATTAAGAACAATCAAACATTTACGTAGGACGTACCGTAAAAATGAGGTGAGAGGTAGTAGCTTAGTATACCAAACAGATGATGCATGCAAGCGATGACCCAGGCATACATTTCTAGACAGGAGGGTGCGCTTATAAAATTACGGCCATGTACACCCGGGAAAAGACAGTTGCCTCGGCGAGTATGTATGTTTGAATATATATATATATATATATATATATATATATATATATATATATATATATATATATATATATATATAACATTAGTGGTAAATATACGTATATGTGTGCCTGTGTATGTATTTATGTATATGTATAAATTGGTATTTACGATTCCAATGGAATATTAGTGTTTAAGCCTTATTATATATATATATATATATATATATATATATATATATATATATATATATATATATATATATATATATATATATGCGCGTGTGTGTTACCACATTACGATTAGTAATTTTTTTCCTTGTAATTTCTCTTCCTAAAATTACCTTTTATTAAAGGCATAATACTAATTTGCAATGCCCACTCTAAATTGAGAATTGTGAGACGCTATTTTTGTTTGCATAGTAGATATTGGGTTTTCCTACTCTGTCATGATCCATAAAAGATCTAGGACAGTATTTTTTACGCCGGTTTCCATTTCGGTTGTATTTATATTACATAGAGTTTAAATACGATTATCTCCTTTTTAATTTCGAATGAAATTTTGTTCCGATGAGTCTTACTAAAATTTTGAACATTGTCTTTTACTATATTAGAGATGTGATAATTATTAGTAAAAATCGAACGAAATGAGGATTCTATTGCCGCGTTTACGTTACATCAATTTTCTAAGTATTCCATGTTTTACACTTTCAAAATATCTATATATTATTAGATTTGTTTTTCATAATCTTTTCAAGTCAATCTTGACAACAAATCTCCTTGAATAAACAGTGGATTTCGATTTCTCACAATCATGTCTGTGATTGACAGGTCGCACAACATTCATTTTTGGTAATTCCATTATAGCATGTTAATATGTTTTCTTATTACAGGATCTTGCTCTGAACTAACGCCAAACAATGCAATGGATATATTCAGTTTATTGAAACTATAAATATGTTAATTACGTATATACAAACGATAATATGACAGAGGAGAATCAATAAGAAATATATTTATTCTTGACTCTAAAGAGCTGCCAACAATAACATCATCAATAAGACACTTAAGAAAGCACTTACAATGGAAGCAAAGTAGACATCTCCTTGATATATTGTTGTAGGCAGGTGCAGGTTTCATAATTTCATATATCTAGTAGATGTCTACAAGAAAAAAAATGTCAATACCAACACACACAAAAACATCACTAGACCAAAGACCTGAAATAATCGCAAATTGCAAACACGAAAACAAATATCTACTATCACAGCTCAAACCAAATGGATAACACATACAACAAAAAATGAACAGAAACGGGAAAGAACCTAACAAAAAAATGATAGAACTCTCAACAACCAGAACACTAAACCCACTAAAACATAACCACCAACAGGAAACAATAAAACTACAAATATGGTTATTGACATTACCACCAGCAACCCACAAGCATAACCACTGCCATGCCAATTACCATGGCCATCACGACAGATATAACTATCAATGCTTCAAACTTATTATTTTGTGAGTACTACTATTACTATCACTATCAGCATTGTTGTTACCATTGTAACCATCGCTGTCACCATTTTTATCATAGTCATTATTATTATTATTATTATTATTATTATTATTATTATTATTTCTATTGGTATCTGGTGTATACACATTTCCTTCTGATCCTACCCAGAGACCTATGGTCAGAAATGTCATCATGACATTTTTCACTGAGGAGCTTTGAAAAAAAAAATAAACATATTTTACATAGTTACATCCCTTCGTAAAGTGTGGGCTGTACTTGTCAGTACATTTTTTTTATTTCTTTAAGGCAGGGACTACCACAGATTCTTTCATTTAGTCTATTGGAATTTTTTACAATCTATCCGGGATCTCCAACTACAACTAGAAGTGACACATTTGTGAGATTTCGATTTCAAGGTCCTAATATTCCGATAGTTTTTGAAGATCTTCAATGATATATTGCAATCTGCAAGGACTACCGTGTAAATAAGGTGGCATTTTGTCTTTGGTGTCTCTAATCACGATGTCACGGTCATTATCTTTGCTAGATCTGTCTGTGTGTATTGTAAAGTCCTATAAAATTGTTACAGGTCCTATCTCCGGAACCGGATCTAGTTGGTGTTCATACCAATTTCTTGCCGTTTCCTTTCCGTAAGTGTTGCAGATTTTCCAGTGCAGATATTGGTCCACTCTTTCATGTTTTTTATATTCAGTGGGTGCCAATACCACGTAACTGTTAAAAGGTTAATTGTTTCTCGATAATTATCACAGAATATGCATTTTGGAATAACACAATTTTTCAATATGCGTATGTAGGCTCAGTAAATTCTAGTTAGCAAGCATAGGCCCTGTGCAGCAAGAATAAAAACTTCGGCTTTTAGCCCTGCTCTACGTAGCCTCTGATGGCTAAATCAGATTGTTCGATACGAGCAGAATATTGACCGTGAAACGGTTTATCTTGCCATTCTTCTATATATAGTCGGTTGCATTTGCCTTTTTCTTTCTTTTTTAAGTATTTTGCAGCTTCGTTCGGTGTATTATAATTTACTTGTATTTCTTCACCCATCTGCAACTCCATTTGGAAATTTTTGGCTTCCTTTATTACTGAATAAATTCGCTTACTACTTTCCTGTTCTTTGACACAGATCATCATCCAGTCTTCTGTCGTTTCTAGGTGTCTTTGGAGGCCAACTTTGTAGTTTTGTAAAACAATTCTAGTCGAACTAATCCTTTGCCTTTTTCGGATGTAGGCACAAACATTAGCTTTGGGATGATGCATGCGTTTGCAGGGGAAAAGCTTTCTCGTTTTGGCACCCATTCAGTTAATGTTAGCTATGTTACAGTTAAGAATATTCAAACTAAATTGCACAGCAGGTGCAGCCAAGGTGTTTATGGCTGATATTCTGTTTTTTTTTATTCCGCTGGTATTCAGTACCAGACGCACACACCTTTAGTACTTCTTTCTTACCCTCTCCTTCATTTGGATATGCTGTATTCCATCCTCTTCGCTAATTCCTAGGTACCTATAGGCTTCTTCTGGTTCCAGTTCCTTAATCTTTGTGCCAAAATCTAAATCTGTTGAGTGTGTTTCTGTTATTCTCCCTTTCTTGAATGTTACTTTTGCACATTTATCTAATCCGAGATATATATCTTGTTGTCATTGAAATAGTTTTAAATATTGAGAAGATCCTTCAGTTTCAGATCGTCCATGTACACTAGGTGATAGAATACTTTCTTGTTTAGCTTGGTGCCATTGCTATTATTGATTAATTCATGCATAAGGGGGATTAACGACATACAAAACAGAATAGATTACAGGGAGTCTCCTTGAAAGATTCCTAGTCAAATGTTCAGTCGGTTGGAGATGGCAGTAATTCTGGTATGATTTAGGTAAAATATGGTTTTCCACATTCCCATTCTGTGTTTAAAGAATTTTACTATAACGGTGGAGACTTTATACATTTCAGAAAGTCCTTAAGTATCCACGAGTGTGGCACACTATCAAAGGCTTTCTTGTAATCTATCCTTGCTGTGCTAAGATTTCTACACTGTCTCCTGCACTTTTCCATGATAATTTTCTTTATCAGTAGTTGATCTTTGCAACTATATGAACCTCTCCGGCATCCCTTCTGTCCCAATGGCCGAATGTTTTTTGTTTCGAGAAAAGAGTAAATACAGTTCGTCAGAGCAGACGTGATGAATTTATGTTATTGGCCTATAATTTGAATAATGATGAATTTATGTTATTAGCCTATAATTTTTCGTCTCGTCTGTTTCCCTTGTATTTGGTATAAGATTTGTAATACTTTCAGTGATACATTCCGTGATTGCATTGGGATTATATATAAACATTGATAGAATTTGTGCAAGGATTTTATGGATTCATGAGAGATCATAGAGCCAAATTATTATTATTATTATTATTATTATTATTATTATTATTATTATTATTATTATAGTTCCTTTGCTTTCTGGAGGGTGCACATTTTTTCCGGGTTTCTTTTTAGAGACCTAAGTTCAGAAATGGCATCAGTGGCCAACTTTAAAAAGAAAGGACAACAACATATATTTTACATAAAGTCCTTCGTAAGATTTTTTCTGTACTCGTGGGAACATTCGTTTATATTTCTTTAAGGCATCGACTTCCAGAAATCCCTTCAATGAATCTACTGCAATCTTTTCCAACCAATCCGAGTGCTCCAATTACAACAGGGGTGGTGATGTTCCCAGGTTCCACATTTCTGAGATTTCGATTTCAAGGTCCTTGTATTTTGATAGTTTTTTGAAGATCTTCAAAGATACATTGCAGTCTGCAAGTCCTGTCATATCAATAAGGAAGCGTTTTTTGTTGTTTGCGGTCTCTAATAACAATGTCTGGGCGATTAGCTTTGATTGTTCTATCTGTACGTAGTGTGTAGTCCCATAAAATTGTTAAAGGTTCTATCTCTGTAACTGGGTCTGGGTTGTGTACATTATTATTATTATTATTATTATTATTATTATTATTATTATTATTATTATTGTTACCATCATTATTAGGGGTAAATTTACCGCTCATCATAACTAATAACGTATCAATTATTATCAATATATCACTAATAATATTATCTCAACTAATATCACCATAAACGTAATTACAGTCGTTAATAACACAGCGACAGTTATTGTTAACAAAATGCAAACATCATCACCATGTCTACAGACAGAACCCATCTTAACCCATGTGGTGGTGGTATACCCAAATCAATGAGTGTGTGTGTGCGTCTACATATATCTCATTATATGATTGTGTGTGAGCATGTCTGTCAGTGCAAACAGTTGAACTGAAAAATGTCAAAGCCGCCGCCACCTTTCCCCTACAAAGAGAACGTTGCTATATTTATGAAACGCTACAGTCTTAACTCCAAAATAGACAGAATGAAATTGCTTCCATACGTATGCTCGAGCGTATGAAAGTGTAACTGCGCCTAACCCAAGATGATGAATATGGGTTGAATGCATGAACTAACATGTATACGCCTGTATGTATGTGTGTCTATGTTTACGCGAGTGTCATCACAAAACAAATACAGAACAAGAAAATTTAAACCTCTCACCATACACAAATAAATAAACTCAAATAAATCATAAATAGATTCACTTTTGATCGTGAAAGCGTGAACCCTAAAGTCACAAACAACTCTAATGCAACTGCATATATTAGCTTTGTCACGGATACTGTGCAATTTCCATTAATACCGCATATATATATATATATATATATATATATATATATATATATATATATATATATATATATATATATTACATAAAAATGCTTAAACCCTGAATATACTTCAAAAACTTAGAAAACTTTGACTTCAGAAAAACACAATCTTTGAAAGGTGAGCAATAAGGTAAGAGAGATATTTCGTATCGCCGCAGATTGACAGGAGGAAAGAAGAAAGCAAGAAAGAAATAATTTCGATTTAAGGAAAAGGGAAAAAGAAAACGAGAATGAAAAGGAAAGAATGAATCCTGTATTTCATTTGGTATGGAAATGTGAGAAAGAAATAAAAGACTATTGACACTTGACACAAAATAATCTCCAGAGTGATAAGGTTCAAAATACCAAGCCGACAGGCCATAGCGTGTGTTCGTCTACTCTGTTGGTTCCTGTGATTTTAAAATTATTTGAAGAAAAAGAAAAATATTATTTTAAATAGAAAAATAAGTCTTCATGGATTTCTATTTTTTATTCATTTCGTTTCTGCGTGTGATCCTATCTTTCTAATGTTTTTGTGTTTCAAGTAGTATTCTAAAGAAATATACTTCATTATCACCTTCATGATGGTGAAATGACAATGAAATAGTTCGTTTCATTATTCCATTATCTAGCTTTATCTAGAATATAACATAAGTGTATATCATGATCGTCAGGATATCGACAACAAGCGACAACACATTTCTTCGATTCTACTCGTTCTCTCACGGCCACACGGAATTAGTCAAATGCTACCAATGACATCATCATTAGATTTACGAGCTGCGTATCCATCGACAGAGAATATCAGTACTAGTCTCTTCTACTATATTGCATGCCACATCAATTTTTTTGCGCACACGCATATGAATGTAAAACTATGTCGCCTATTACAATATGAGGGATGTCAATAGTATTCTGGTTATGACGTTGAAATTTAAATTTATTGTAGATAAATACAGAAATCTTCCCGTAACATAAATGCCATTTAAGACGAACCTTTGAAATTGGTCACCCAAATACAGTACGACAATAAAGCTTAACTTGCCTTTCATTATAATAATACGGTATATATGTGAGGGAACACACGCACACACACACTCTTTCTCTCTCGCACACACACACAATGTATATATATATATATATATATATATATATATTCAAACATGATACACAGAATAATATTGTTATTGTTTCTATAATATTGTTCTATATTGGTAATGAATTTTGTTGAATGGTGATTTGGTGATTCTGATATAGAGGGCCACGAGAATTTAAAGTTCCTGTGTATTATTTTTATCAAAATGAAATATCACAACAACATATTAAAATGCATATTATATTTAATGCAATTTTGCAATTCTACCAATTTCCGGTCAGCTCCCTTAAAATGAAACGTTTGTTTGCAGAAGTTCCATAGTTGCACCAGAAAATTTAAAATTTTAAAATAATTGCTGAGCGCCTTCGCGTCAAATCAGAATGCAAACTTTGACGTAGTTACAATAAGTGTGACTTTGTAATTTACACCTGAAGATTAACATCGATTGAAGATTTAAGAGATCGAAAGTACTTGGGTGAACAAAAACTATGGCGCCTTCCTTGATTAGTTTCATCATAACATTAATAATAAACTGATAACTTCTATATAAAAATGTATTCAATGAAACATATTTGAAGGAAAATATCCTGCTTATATATATATATATATATATATATATATATATATATATATATATATATATAGCCCAAACACACATACAGAGGGTGAGATGGATAGATTTTCGTCTCAATTATGCAAAACTGATAATAACACTGTCATCTCAATTTAACAGTTTTATTTGCCTAAATTACACAAAGATATCTTGAAATACCAAAGAGGAAATTGTTTTTAAACACGGCATCCAGCCAACTTTGGAATCTCCTGCAAATCTTCTGGGCGGTCTCCTTGTTTAATTTAGTGAATGCTGCCATAATACTTCGCTTCTGTTCATCTTTGGTTTTACGGGGAAAATGTTGGCTCAACTGCGTCCCACACATAATATTCAAGTGCGTTACAGTCTGGGTAGTTTAGTGGCCAATATAAGAGGTGATGTAGTAGTAGAATTTGTCTGACTGCCATAACTGGGATCTCCTGCTTTTGTGGCATGAAGCAGAATCCTGTTGCCTGACATAGGGCCTTCCAACAGCCACCCTTTTAACCCAGGACAGCACTACTTCCTCAAGGTATTTGATGTAGGCCTCCGTGTTGAGTTTGAGACACTGCAGGAAGATCAATGGAGGTATAACGTCGGCATCAATAGTGATCACTTTCGTATTCACCATTAGATTAATCCAACTCTTTCTGAATCCCTTGCACTGTCCCCAGATTTACATAGAAATGTCAATTTGAGGACATATGTTCGTACTGAAACTTCCGACGCGAATGCCAAGAAATATAGCATGCCATTTTCAAACTTCTGGCGGAGTGAATTGGCTCTTGGTGTTCCTTTCCTCATAGACGTTGCCCAACTGATCTTGGACAGTCGACAAAATAAAAAAAAATTAAAAAAAAACACGCATGCGCGATTTTACAAATATAAAATGGTGACAATTTACCGTTCGCAACCTGTAGAATATAAACCAATACGAAATTTTTATTGGACACATGTCAACAGTGTTCCATATTTAGTACATTTAGTGAATCCAGTATTTTGTGATAACTCCCAGAGGCGTGGAATAATTTAATGTATGTAATGAACAAATCTATACTAATCCTATTGACCCATATTGATAGATCATTCAAATCTCGGGATCCAGATTTACTTTATAATAATTGTCAAGCGAATGACAAGTCGAACATAAATCATTATTGTCTTCTCCTGGAACCACAGTCATATGTTCGGCATATTTCTTACTGAAAAATCTTTTTTTAATCCTTTCACTCCAAGGGAGATAATAATGACACTAAGAGGCAAAAGGCTACTGAGTGTTGAGAAACACCACTATTAAGTAGAGAGGGCAATAAAAGAATTAAGAAGAAAGAATTGCATCTAAATTTTTGAAGATCAAAGTTGAGTGAGAAGCAAAAACCGGAAGAGATTTTAAGTGTTAAGTACAGCTGAAGAAGCTGTTAGGATTGACCATAAGATTATATGTAGCAGTTTCAATCGTAAATTGATTAGACATTGCAGGTAATCTAGTAATGTGCTTAAATTTATAAGTTCTAGCTACCGTCGCGGAAAGTTCATCAGAAAAATTACCATGGACGTATTTATAGAAAAGGTACAGGGAAGGTACGTTACGGCGATAGGAAATGGATTGAAACCGGGATACCAAGTTAGGACCCCAAAAATTGCAGTTTGTTTTGGGATTTTATTCAGAATCTCTAAATATATATAAAAGGAGCACCAGACTAAATGTGGCAGCAATATTCAAAGCAAGGACGAATGTTTACATATTTATATGTAAAAAGATTTTGGCGAGAAAAATATAGAGAACCAACTTCCTTACCTGTTGATGTAGTAAATTAATTCAATATACACTTTCAACTTCTTGTCAACTGAAAACGTTCGTTCGACAAGGTGTAATGAGTCACTCACTTGATTAAAAGAGAGCACTTTCATTTTAATACATTAAAATGACAAGCCACTCCTTGCCCCATTTAACAACACATTGTAGGTTTTGCTTTTTTAGATCAGATGCCAATTTGACATTATATAACCGGTCTTACCATTAAGACAGGAGTATAGAGTTGTGCCATCAGCATAGATACTAAATTGATGACATCAGGAAGATCATTTGTGACAATTAAAAACAACGTAGGTTCAAGGATAGAGACCTGAGGAACATTCACCTAGTTTGAGAAATTTTACTATTGGAATCAACTATCACATATTCAAGATTTATAGCACTATACAATATTAGCCCAATTATATGTTGTGTACCATTTCCTCTGAGAACGAAACACCAAATCATTGGATTTACGCCAACGTCATTTAACGAGTCATTTGAAACATTCTTTTTATGACGCCTCTCAAAAGGATTCCACTAAAAAAAAAATCAGATTTTCAACTCGCCACACCATGTTATTTTGTTCCAGAACAAGGTAGCCTTATTGATTTTGGTAAAATATAAACGAGTTTTCATATACGTGGGATTCAGCAGGAACCTTTTCGAAGGGGAGTAAGAATAAAGTCGTTACAGTGGAATATCTCACTTCTTGTTTCTTTGCTATCTCCAATACTTACTTTTTCTGAACTTCTTAGCTTTTTCACTAGAACGATTCTTGCTACTCGAGAACTTATTTTATGAGAAGTTCTTGTTCGAAGTAGATTGTCAGCCAGACCATGTTTCTTCCATTTTCGAATGATGACACTAATCACATTGATGGACATCTTGAGCACTACGGAGTTCTTTCCACATCTTATTCGATGAATGATGGTCAATTATCGTCTCATGAAATTCTTGAGAGAGTTCCTTTGTCTTTGCCGGTGTTAAAAACATCGCACGTGCCAGCAAGATCATTAATGACCATTCAAATTACTCGTCCATGTAATTTATCGGCCATAGTGCGTGATGGACTCTAATTTGTCGGCGAATGCTTTCAAAATGATAACTTGAAGAAAAGTCAGTACCGAAATAGGTTTTTTATCCTGCTTCATTTGTATTTTCAGAATGTGTCAAATATTTTGCGTATTACAATATCTTGTATATGTTAATAACTTTATGTATGAGTAAATAATTTATAGATCATTTTTATATGTATGTATAGATATATAACATATATTTTTGCGTGTAGTATACTTTAAGCAGTGTCGGTATGGTCGTTCAAGTTTTCCCGTGTTTGTCTATATTCCAGAGATGTGGTATTATGTACACGATATATTATTCAGACTATTGTCCTCATCTTTGCTCCCATATTTATCACAACGTTTTGACCGTTGTACGCTACGACCTTCTTCAGGTGTTTGGAATGTCGAACTGAACCCTTTATTTCGCTCACTGCTGTAGAATAGGTCCACGTGCCATGTCTAATGGTTGTCAGTTATCCGGGTGTTATTTGTCACTACATACGCACAGGAAACACACTCATACAAACATATTTTCCATATTTTTTTCTACACGTATTTCCGGTTTCGCGACCTTCATCACGCAAATAGTGGTTATTTCCAGGACTTATTGCATTTTGTGTAAGTGATTATATAACTTACATTTTTGGATGCGCAGTTTAAGTTTTTCATTGTTGTTGCTGGGTTTTCAAAAGTGTAGGAGGTTCATTTTATAATTATATCACAAACCTCACATCTTTTCTTGTTGCATTTTGTGTATTGTGTGTCGACTAAATTTGGAGGAAGTTAATATATGTTTTAGGTTGCTTGGTTGTCGTTTGCTTTTAATTATTTTGGTTCTTTTTAGTATATTTTTCAATTTATCATTTTTGTTAAGTAGGTTTAGGTTTCGTGTAAATTCTGTAAGTAGTTCTGGATTGTTCTTGTTGTATGTTGAGACACATGCTAGAGTTTTTCGACGTTACGTTTCTTTGGATGTTGTATTTGGTCTAAACGTATTTTTCCTGCTAGTTCAAAACCTTTGTTTAATAGTGTTGTGGGGGTAGCCTTGTATTTCTGAGTTTTATGTAGTTGTTCTCGGAAAAAGGGAAAGATTTTAGATAGCTTTTGGGGTGATGGCTGTCTAAATTAAGTTATTATTCGGTGTCTGTAGGATTGTGGTAATATCTGTAATTATGTGGTTGTTTTAATTTTTTAGGAGTATATCTAAGAATAGCATTTCGTTAAAATTATATTCTTCTGTGAATTTGGTTTTTGGGTGTACGTTTTGGAGTTTTTTTTTTTTTTTCTCCTACCCTTATATTACGCCTCCCCTTGTGCGTTTATTTATTTATATTTAAATAATAAAGCGTTACGAAATTATTTAACCTAGGTCGCCTGAAGATAGCGAAAAGTTGGAACCAAGGTAGCGTGATCGACTGATCTCCGAAATATATATATATATATATATATATATATATATATATATATAT
This sequence comes from Acanthosepion lycidas, assembly GCA_963932145.1. NCBI lineage: Eukaryota > Metazoa > Mollusca > Cephalopoda > Sepiida > Sepiidae > Acanthosepion > Acanthosepion lycidas. The sequence goes on from OZ010577.1 coordinate 70,703,154, forward strand.
ATTCGTGGGAAAAATTATGACAAATTGAAGAAAGTTTCCCGGTGGCGCCATTTGTACTACCAAACTTCTCAGTGGACTAATTTTACTTTTACAGGAATATCTTTTTCCTACACGTTTGCTTAAACGCAAATTTAGTACGGTCAATCCCTAAAAATCACACGAAAATTTTTATCAAGTTATCATATTTATTATTTTTGATATAAGTTATGGTCCGGTTCCTTGTACTACGGTGATAGTCCAAGGTAGAACCAATTAAGAAGAACTCGAACATGTATATGGAACAACACAGATATATTACAAACAGAAATATATACAGAGATGTAGAAAGTGTTAGTACGAACAATCAGGTTTAGTAGTAATTGTCTGAACGCGACTCTGTTTCGGACTGCCTCTGACTCGACTGAATTGACTCGCTCGCTCTCACTGATTGACAGACTCCTGACGGACTTCACACCAGACTTCAGACTGAACTGTATTTAGTCACCACCCTCCAAATGGCATCATGTGGCACAAGACCGGTTTAACGTAGGATCTCCGAGCCCGTGGGCTCGGCCAAAAATATGCCCTTTGAACCCGTATAAACGGGTTCAGGGTCGGTTTACCTCCCCGAAAGAGACTCCGCCCTTCGGCGTAGCCTCGTTCGGGTTCCTCCCCGCCCGAAGGCAGAGAGTTCAACCGGTCAGCCAGTCAGCCGGTCGCCCGACTTTAGACTGAACTCTCTGCTTCCTATTGAGGCGCAGTATTTATTACGTATGGAATAGTCCATTATGTTATTATGTGTAAGGTCCCATAACAATACATAAAAAAGACATATAGTTTTCCCTTATCCATACATACACACACACACACACACATATATATATATATATATATATATATATATATATATATATATATATATATATATATATGTGATAATTTGTTACACTGTTAAGTTCTGGAAGTGCAGAATACTTATAAAGATTTTTGATAATCTTCCGCATTCATGAGAACATGAAGTGATGAATGCGATTATAGTTTTTCTTCCTTTTTGGGGTGGGGGTTTATCATTGCAAAAAGTCGTCTACTATACAGTAATTGTTAAGACAGTTAATCTCTTTCCGATTCTGTTATAACGTGTTTACATCTATTTTACAAATTACCATATATCTGTGCTCTGTTTCTAGCTTACGACAATAATTCACTTCAGTGCCCAACAGATTCTGTATCTTATAATTTCATATATTATGTCACACCATTCAGCAAATCTTTCCGTTTTTAAGTACAAAAAAGCCGACTAGATTAGAATATTGATTTCCCTTCACATTTCAGATACATCGACCGCTTCCTTGACAAATCAGTAGAACACGCAATCTTATAATTAATCCCTTTATTATTCTAAAAATCAGGAAAAATCAAGTGAGACCTTTTATATATATATATATATATATATATATATATATATATATATATATATATATATATATATATATATATATTCTAAAGTAATGTATTTTGTTTAGCAATCTGACAGATTTGTATCACTTTAAACGTTATTTTTAGTAGGTAATCATACTTGCGTAGGCGCTTCAATACAGTGGCATTTGTTATATCAAAGTTATTGCCAGTCTTGTTCCTGCGTATTACATGTGAGTGTAAATGGTTGTCCCAACGTAGATCTCTCTTCGATTCACAGATGCGGACGATTTAATGTCCGAGACGTCTCGCCAACGTAAACGTATCTACATTACAAGAAAAATATTCGATTTATCCCCGTATGCCTAGTTTTCTTTTCTTCATAATTATATGTTCGATTGTCTTGATGGTGGTGGTAAAATCCTAGTATTAGAAATAACATATTTATTTTAAAATTTTATAGATAAGGCTCGAGGGTAAGATTATGAATTTTGTATTGTGGGTGTTAAATGTGCTATCGTCTGTGTCTATTTTTTTGGGTTTTGGCACTTTGTATGCCCGTTTTCTAGCACTGAATATGAAATGATGTGAAGTCTATGTGTTTTTCAATGTATTTCTCGTTATCATCTAGATATTTAGGGCTACATATTCCAAGGTCTTTGGGAAAATTGACCTGATTTTATTTTTTGATTTTAATAGGACAAACATTAATTAGATATTTTTTGGTAATGGTTTTGTGGTAAACTAACTTTTAATTTCTACCGGAAAGATTTATCTATTTCAAATTCATGTTTGAATTCTATGGCAGATTCTATGATTTTTATTGTAAGGATATGCTAAAAGAACGACATATATGTAGCTTCAGAAAGTGGAGCGTTTAGGTATTATGTGTTAATTTGGGCCGTGATTTAACAATTCTAGGAAAATACAGGAAAGTACACCATTAATAGAGGATCCCATAGATAAACCGAATTTTTGCTTATAGATTTTTTTATTGCAAGAGAAAAAAACAGTGGTTAGTGATTAGTTTGCATAGTTATTGTTATGGGGTCCACCCTTTTCTGATTTAAATGGACTCGTCCTGCTGCCATAGCCACAGTCAGTCAGAGATGAGAGTAGAGGAATAGTGTAGAGGAACGAGTGGAGGAACAGAGTGGAAAGTACATAGACACTGTGATTGAGTTGACGGTAGAAGTCAGTTACAAGCACGCCCGACTCTAAGGAAGTTTACTTCGAGACTGTATATAGCGATCTTTGATAAATACTGGATTTTACTAACAGCATTACCTTTTGTATTTTGTGTAAATACATTTAATTTCTTAGCTTAAATACTTGCGTTTGTCATTTATTGGAGACCGATTTTTCACGCGGAATCCACAACAGTTGTATAATTTTATAAACAGGTATTTGAAGTTTTTCTTGGATATTTGAGGTGGTTTTTTGATATGTTGAGTCATTTTGTAACGGGTATATTAATGTATAATGATTTGATATTTAAGTAAGGTATAATCTTGTTTTCCATGTTTATGTTTTGTATCACCAGAATGTTTAATGTATGTTGAGTTGATGGCATATAAAAACACAGTTAGATTTTTTGCAATTGCTTTAGTTAATTTATGGGGAACACTTTTGTTGCCAGACACAATAGGTCTGATGAGTGTGTTGTTTTTTTGGTGAGACGTATAATGCTAGTATAGTAGTGTGGTATTCTGTTAGTCATGTCCAAGATTTGTTTTTATTTATTAATAGTTTATTGAGTGTTTTGTTGGATTGTATTTTGTGCGCCTGTATTTACTCTTCGTTGGTTTTTATGTGTTGCAGAGTAACGGCAAGTAACTGAAGCATTACGTATAAGCGCTAGGAAGTGCGTTATAACATATTACGTAAGTATTACCGTCATTGAAGAAGTATTCTAAATTTTATTGTAGCCTTTGTTACCCATGATAACTATTCCGTTTTCTTCATCGGATCGGGTGATGGTTATGTTTTTATTCATAGCGAAGAGCTCATCCAAACAATTAACATGAAAGTATTTATAAAAAAGGGTACCGAGAGGCAACCTTACGGCGGTGGGCATATGACTGAAGTCGAGCGCCAGATCAGAACCAATAAAATTGCTGATTCTTTGGAGCTTATCAAGGACCTCAAGGTAAACAGAAGCGGCACCGGACCATACAAGTTAGTAATGTTCTAAGCGTGAATAAAAGGTAGATATGCACGAAAATTACGGAGAGATAAATTGTCTCGCTCGGCTCAATGAACCGCTTTTCTTTAGTAGCTAACCTAACATTGGTTCAGTATTATATTTCTACTACATATCAATTGATAACATAACCCCGAGAGGACGCAACAATTCACATTCTTGGAGGATAGCATCAGCTATACTGATGGAAATCACAGAGAAGTGACTCACAGATTATTAATGGTGAGGATTTTAGTTTTAGAGGCATTAAATTCGACAAGCCATATATGCCGAAGTTAATAACTGTGTTCTGTTTTTTCATCGGTATTTGTAAATGTGGCATGTATGAAACCCTTTTCATATGTGTGTGGTAGAACCTATGGTTTTTGGTTAAGGTGGTAAGGGTATCTCCAAATCAAAGCACGCAAAACCTACAAACATAAATAATGATTCCGAAATATACAAACTTGAATGCGTATAAACTTCCGCACATAAATTATATACACGGACGCTGTTTGACAAGTGAAATACACGCCAAACAAAATATCAACATTTTTTCCCAATATATAATTCTCTGATGATCGCGCCCTGTATCAGATAAATAAAGGAAACTATGATGTAGAGAGCTTCACTGACCTGCTCTAAATAAGAAGATGGGCTGTATTTTCCTAACAGGACAGCCACAGAAACTATGTATTCAATGTTCATGAATCTGTGTGCTGAAGTTGTATCCGCGCAGAATCATTTAAATTCAAATATTGAATAACTTTGTACCTTTAACTTTTCTTTGTAAACTTAATCGTCATCAGTTTGATTTCTCTCTCCTTTATATTAGAAGGATTCCATCGATAAAACTGTTAATCTGATTATAAAGTTATTTTTCCCGCAACATATTACACCTTAATTCTTTCATTAATGTTCTCGTGTGTTTATGTGACTTTCTTTACGCATTGATAAAATATAGTTGTTAACTTAATATTTTTCAAAGCATTGAACTTTTATCTAACATATTTGATGCATTAAAATCACGATAACAATGCAAATAATTCTTCATTCGGTCGCTGAATATATTGCGATTATTACTTAGTGAAAACTTAATCAGTTTTGCGACTAACTCCGGTACAAACGAATGCAAACTTCAACGAACAAATGAACCACATTACAAAATTTATCATCTAAATTTTGATGAATATAGCGCGTAGCACAATTATATTCGAAATCGAACAAAAATTTGATTTTCTCAACGACATTGGAACAAGAAATACAATATTTATGATCAGAATGATAACAGGAAGTGCGATACAAATGGAAAAGTATGTATACTTGTGCTGTATAAATTATGCGAACTGGTTTAATATTCTAGCTCAGAAAGTAATGTTTGAACTGCTGCAAATGTTTGAAAGGAAGCTTGATTTAATTGAGAAAGATAACAAAAAAAAAAAAAAAAAACGAAGGATATACGGTGAGGAAAGTGCCTGTATATGGATAGAAAATTAATTCAGTAAATATAAAAAATAAAAGGGAGCTTAAGACACGTGTGCATCTTCTCACCGGATAAATTCAAACTTAACAATGAGACGATCTTCTAACAATTCATTATTAGCAGCCAAAATCTTAACGTAAGATATGCAGATGACACAGTGTTGATAGTAGACACAGAAAGGAAACTTCAGGAACTCCTACAGAAGGTAATAAAGGAGAGCGAGAAGAAAGGACTAAATATCAATTATAAGAAGATAGAATGTGGGATTGTCTGCAAATTAACAGTCCAAGATAAGAAGTACGAAATCAAGCAAGTACCAAAGGTATATATCTATATTTGACAGAGGACAGAAAATATTACACTGAAATCTGAAGAAACGTGAAGAATCATGAAGAAACAAGAACATTTTGTTCGAAACAAAGGAAAGTATATTAGACTGTTATATAATATCAGTCCTATTAAATGTCAGTGCATGCTTATCAATCTTCTCACAGATGAAAATGTGACTTGAGGCAACAGAAATGCATTTCTACAGAAGGATGCTGAGATTAGCATTAACTGAATATATGAGCAATGAAAAAACTGGAACCACGTCATTCGTACTTAAGGAAGAAACAGCTGAAATTACACAATCATATTGAGAAAGGAGGGCTTAGAAAATTTGACACTCACAGGACATGTTGAAGGCAAGAGAGATAGATGAAAACCTACGTAACGAGATTGGCAAATAAGGAATTAGAAGAGATAGGAAAGTAAACCTTACTTAGTATTACAAATTATCGGAAGCTGAAGCCATAATTTCCCACGTGAAGAAAGGAAACCAGGAATAGAAGTAGAATGTGAATGGAAAGAGTATTTTACTTCTTAACGTACATTATATTTCATATAAACTTACTGTTTTGAGTTAGGATAAAGGATTCATTGTAATACAACGCCGAAGCTATGTAGCAGCCAGTGAGGATCGTAATTGATCTTGCAAGTTTGTTTTGCAAGTTTGTTTTGCAAATTTGTTTTTCAATTACGACTTAGCAGTTGCGTACGTTGAATCGTTCCAGTTTAACGCATAGTATTTGCCATATACGCGGTAACATTTAATTTGCGTAACGATTTCTAAAAGCATATCTTTAGAAATATTTATTCTCTGTTATTTATAATTCAAATGTTAAAAAATATAAGCAAACTTTCTATAAGTATTTGTTTTATTAACTGTGTTTATATAAATATTATAGAAATAATTTAAATCTACTTTATCAAAATTCTGAAAACTACAGCGGTTGTAATAATAACAAATGTCTGTAATCTGATATTTCACATGACTATAAATTTGTTAAACGGAGCCGAAAAAATTAGAGAATTATATAAATAAGTAATATATATATATATATATATATATATATATATATATATATATATATATATATATATATATATATATATATGTTTCATTCGATTTTCTTAAACTGCATTCAATTATTTCCACAAGGGAAAACACCCAAGATACTGTTAGACAGCCAGTTTCAAGATGGTGCAGACCACTACACTGACATTAAAACAAACTGAAGCATAATCATAAATCTGGAAACTTCTTTTGAAGCCCTAACTGCTGACTGTGGGAAATGGAGTTATAACGAGCTTCTGAAAATCTCTTTTGGTCCATCTTACTGATCTAACACCTAATACTAAGATTCCATTAAAGCTTCAAAACTCCACTCAAAATCTCATTATGCGCTAAATGCAGCTTGATTTGTAAACCAGCAGTTGGACTGAAATGTCAATTAACAAAAAAGCATAAAGGATGAACTGAAAAGTGTGTGTGTGTGTGATATTTATACAATCTTAAAAATCTATGGATCAAAAACATATAATAAACTTTTGATATGTTAATTATTACTACAGAAAACAGGATGCATCACCTTTAAGGATGACTATATAGATTTGTACCTGCATGATTTTCTCTCGATTTCTGAGTTGGTATCAACTCTGGGCATTTATTATTATGCACTCGTATGTTTCAACTACCAATATGATCCCTTATTTCGATCATTTATCCCACACAATGTAATGTAATGCAGTCTACATAACAGATTGAATGTATTCTAAGGAAATTCGGTATAAAAAGAATACTCTCAAGACTTTTGACAGGTAAGTTATGTGCAAAGCTCAGTCACACACGTCAAATAAAATCATTAAACACAACTATGACAATGATATTACAGGAGTGTCCAAATAATGTTTTATTTCAATTCTTTTAGAGAAAGCAAAAACACATTTCGATTAGTTTATTTTTTAGGATATTCTCCCTAGCATTCTCTTATTTCAACGTGTGGATGATCATCGTATTGAAATGTCTGGAACTGTATTCAATTGTATTCAGAAAACACTCACGTACTCACATACTTTAAAAGGCAAATATGAGACATTGCCGTGGTTGTGCATAAGGGTGTGTGTGACAAGAAGAGGAATTTGTAAACAGACATATAAAGCCACTTGTAACAGACTCTGCGTTGTGGCTATTAAATAATCACACAACAACCGTAAAGAAATCTGAATGTTCCAATCTGTAGTGCTTATTACTTAACCGTCTATAGAAAGAGTGACATTTTTCAAATAACTTCCAAAATTTGTTTATTGAAAAGACTTCAATTTTAAATTTGAAGTAAAATTATTATCTTATATATATATATATATATATATATATATATATATATATATATATATATATATATATATAGAGAGAGAGAGAGAGAGAGAGAGAGAGAGAGAGAGCACGCCTGAAAATAAACTCTCTTGCGTGTTTAATCTGTCATGAGTTAGACTCTATTCAATGGACATATTTAATGTGTGTTTGTTGCATTCTCAATAAATAACCATAAAATTTTGATTGGATTTTCGAATAATTAATATGGATATTTTCAGTGATTGAATCATAGATAACATTTTGTTGTGAACACATCAACCATTATTGAAAATCCTTTGAAAAAGCTACATTCTTTAAAACCATCAGCAAGCAGAATACATGACTATGTTGATTTCGTGCTGTAGTAAAAAAAACTATGTGGTTGACATAGTGACATTTCCTTATTTCAATCTCATCTAAGATCCTCTTCAGGGGTGAATTGTTACGACAAAATCTAATGTAATATATAGTAAGCACTTAGGTATCTCGCGTCGGTGTAATGGTTAGCAAGCTTGTCTTGCTAGAACAATTATGACTGAGAAGTGAGTTCGATCCTCACTGGGTACCCCATACTTTCGGCCTTGTGCTACATCTAAGCTACGCTTGGAAAATCACTATATATAGTAATGACTTTTGTTTTGTAAATGCGCATGAAACGTAATTAAAATTACGTATTTTAAAACCTTGAAGAAATTAATGCATTGATTTCTTTTAAAATCCACTGGTTACTCGGCGCAGATTGATTTGCTTTCATCAGGAATCTGTGTTACTAAACGGATATAGCAATGAACTTCATAGGAACAATCTAGAGTCACGCTCCCCTCGGAAAACTCCACGTCTATTGAAAAGACACACATATGCCAGGTTGAAATTCGTTCATGAACATAAAGATAAGGGAAACATCTTATTGAGAAAGAGTACTATGGACAGAAGAAATCAAAATTCAGATTTTCGGGGCGTAATTCTAGTAACTGTGTATGGAGAAAAAATGGCGATGCCTTCAAACGTAAGAACACAGTTCAAACTCTGAAATTTGGTGGTGTCAGAATCATGGATTGGGGAGGTTTTTCATGCAAAAGGCACTGGAAACATATCAGCAATAGATGATAGAATGAATGTGTCTACATATCAAAATATTTTGGAAGCAAATGTAATGATTTCGGTTGAAAATCTTGAACTTCATCTTGATTAGATCTTCCAATAAAATAATGATCCTAATCACACTGCAAAATTTACGAAGAAATGGTTTGCTGAAAATAATATAAATATCCTGAAATGTCCATGTCATTCCCCAAGTTTAAACCCAATCGAGAATCAGTGGCGTTATTTGAAAATTTAAAACCAATCGAGAGCTCCAACAAACATCCTGGACATGAAGACTATATGTGAAGGAGAATGGAACAGAATACCAACTAAAATTACAAATATTTAATTCAGAACTACAAGAAGACGTTGGTTGCTTTAGAAGTGAATAATGGATATTCTACAAAGTACTAAATTAAGATTATATATTCTTTTTGAGTTGTACGCATACATTTTTCACCTATTAAATTTGATAAATGGGATTTATTTCTATGAAATGAATTTTTTCTGTTTTCTATGCATATTCAGTTATTATGCATGCGTGTACAGTGATTTATTTATTTGTTGTAAATATAATAAATTAAAAAGTTGTATATGTAAGAATATTATTTTCCCCCCATTGTGAGTGCGTATATATATATATATATATATATATATATATATATATATATATATATATATATATATATATATATATATATATATATATATATTTGTAAGTCTGATGAATTGCATCATATTTACGGTTCCAATGGAATAAATTATGACCATGGAATATTAGTGTTTAAGCCTTTTTATTATATCCTTACTCTGTCCTGGACATTTAGTTCTACCTAGATTCTGTCCTCTCGGAATTTTTTATTCAAAAAATATACATGTGTGTATATGCACCTGTGGATTTTGCATATATATGTATATTTGCCACTAATATTATGTCTCTCTCTCTCTCTCTCTCTCTCTATATATATATATATATATATATATATATATATATATATATAGTTTTATAATAAAGGTTTTTATTTCAATTTACAGATTGAACTGTTATGTATTCCTATATGAATGCTGGACAATTTCATCAGATGAAGACAAAAGTTGAAAGAACAGAATTATATTTCTACAGAAGTTTATTTAGAATATTGTGAACCGTATATGTGAGCAACGTCGAAGTTTTAGTGAAAATTGAAACAAAAAGGACACTTATACTTTGCAGAACATAATGAATAAATAAGGCTTAGAATGTATGACACTTGCATATTGAACACAAGAATGACAGGGGAAAACAGCGCAGAACCTACTTAACGAAAATGTTCAAGCGGTTGAGAGAATAGAGTTTAGAAGATATAACAGAAATTTACAGTTCACAAAGAGTTACGAAGAATAACAAATTGTGAAGTGCCATAATCGCCTACTTCATTAAGGAAATCGGCACATCAAAGAAGCTTGCCGAAATGTAAATCATTTTCTCTGATATATCTCCACTTGACATAGACAATCATAGATTTCCAAAACTTCCTGTCTATTGTCTCTACTTAATTCGCGATGTTTTATAAGCACGTTTTTTTACTCTCCTGTTACTTGAAATTTTCACGTATTTACTCCTCGAACTTCGCCTCCGCTTTTGTCTTCAGTGTTACCTAAAAGTGTTAAATTATTCAACGCTATATTGTTCATTATATATGTAAAGATTGAAGCCATCCTATTTTATTGTTTAATAACGACTTATCTGTGCGTATTAATCTCCTTAATAATACTCGTTTTTCTCTAAGTTGGCCACAAGGGTGATCAATAGAACCCTTTTTCTTTCAAATGAAAGTAGAAGTATATGAGATATGTTCATTAGATCATTATTTAATAGGCATTTAACTTTTTATATTTAAATCATTACGTTGGTTAACATAATCTAAAAACAAATAGGCAATACATACATTATCATTTCTTTATAGATAGAAACTAAAAAAATTGAAGTGCTAGTAAAGAAAAGAAAAGGTCAACACTCAGTAACATCAGCTATGAAAACGGCCGGAATGTGCTCAAATTGTTTTGAAAAAAAAAACAAAAAAAAAACAAAAAACATGCCCATAACTAAAAATGCATACGCAAAATATTCATACATTCAATATATATATATATATATATATATATATATATATATATATATATATATATATATATATATATATATATATATCCTTGATAATGACTAAAATATTAGACAAATGTGCTCGGATATGCAGAACAGTTGGGCAATGTTTGCACACTTTATATCTAGAAACAGAACACGTATACAAAAGCTCAATCGCAGTACCTTGTCAGCTGTATTTAATGGAAATTGTATAAGGGATTGTTGCACAAATATACGACTATATACTTACACTCACTCACTCACGGAGACACACGCGCACACACACACACACACACACTCATATATATATATATATAATGATACACTATAATCAACATACCGCATTCAGATGGTCAGCATGAGAAAAGTTTCAGTGAGGGACAACGCGTATTTTCTTTCCAATCAATAGTAATGTCTTGCTTACTCGAAATATACTTGAATTTTAATTCAAAATAAATGACATTATTGATGGACAATTACAGGATTATTAGAAGCTTTGTCGCAAGGAAACTCTTTGATAGCGTTTTGATTTCCCTCCAGAACATCATTTTACCTTAAACTTTCATTTACCATATAACGCTCGGAAAAATTTCAAGAGATAAATGTTTTAGAAAGAAAAGAAATGAAAAAATAATTATTTTCCTTTGATCTTTAAATGTTCTTTGATCGTACAATCAGGACTTCTTTTTGAAATGTTTAAAAAATATTTTCTTTATATTCCATTTCTTCTTTGACGTTCCTTGAACGGTTGTTATAACGGATGCTTTAAGAGAAGGCTAAGGCAAACCTTTCATAATGTAAAAGACTAAATAAAATCAGTAATCAAGCCAGCCAAAATAAGGTTATATCTGTAATCAAGAGAATAATAGCAATGACAAAAAATCAGTACGAATTTGCTTAGTTTATAATTATTTAAAAAAAAATAATGGTTATAATAGCGAGAAATCCATTTAAGAAACGTGTTGCCAATTATTTTGCAGTAAATGTCAGAAGATATTACTACAGTATTAACTCATAAATTCTTCATGTAGAATTAATGTAACGTTTATGAGCGCAGAATATTGAATCAGCAGACCACTTTAAAATACTTGCCCATTCATTTGTGTTCTTTTATCATTAATTCACCAGATCTTCACTACGATGTCTAAAAAACGTAAAGGAGAAGAGAAAAACTCTCAGGATTTTAGTTTATATATTTCTTCTGCATTTTCTTTCCTTTTTCCTTCCCGCAAAATTAGGAAAAAACATTTGCCGTTTTCAAAACATTACAGATCAACACCTTTTATAAAGACAACTCTTATTTTTAAATATTGCAAAATGAATAATTTTATCTCAAATATATTTTATTTTTTAATTTAGTGATATAATTTGCTAAGAAAATCTAAGAGATAAGAAAATCGATTTTTAATAAATTAAATAATAGGAAATAATTCCCGAAAAATAAGAATAATTTTTTAAAGAAAAATGAAAAAAAATGTAAAAGATATTTGCTAAATGATTTTAGACATTAGCACTAAAAATAATAAATTTCTCACGATCTTCTGACAATTCAAAGAGAGATGAAATTAAAAAAAATGCTTTCAAGAACAAGGATATTAAATAATATACATAGGATTATGTGCCCAAAAGATGATACGAACTGTAAAAGAAAGGGAGAGATAGAAAAATTATTAAATATAAATGACACATGAGTGGCGAAAAATATCATTTCTGACAACAGCGTAAGAACTAAGAAAGGAGCAGTAGAAGAAAAAACAATTAGGAATGCAGCAAATAAAGTAAGAAATGAAAGAAAATTATATTTGGTGAATTTAAAAGATATAGAAAAGTTAACGAAAAAGTAATGTCATGCACATATTTAGCAGAATCCACATCAAAAGAGAAAAAATATATTTATGTTATGCCTAGTAAACGTATGGTTTAAGAAATTATCTTAAAGGAAAAACAGAAAAAAATATAAATAAAGAAAGTATTAGGTCTTGAATGAGTTATATTAAAGTAAGGAAAATCATAAATAAATAAAAAAGCTAGTCCAAACGGAACGAAAAATTAGACAAAGCAGCATATTACAGATGAGGAAAATAACGCAAACATATATATATATATATATATATATATATATATATATATATATATATATATAACATAATTTGGTGGATATAAAATGTTACAGTCAAAAATGAGTGGAGCTATATATATATATATATATATATATATATATATATATGTATGTATGATGGCTGCGACTCGATTTCTAGCAGTGTCATCGATTGATCTATCTCTTGACCCATTCTTTTGACCCATCGCTTTATCCATCCTGGCTGCGCAGCTGTAGGTTTTTATTCCTGTTATGGTCTTACATTGTCTTGCGAAGATGTGACAACGTTGGCATCTTTTGGAATAGTTGTTACACATGACGTGTAATAAATGACATCTCTGTTTGTGACATCGTTGATGATCATTGACTCACTTAGACGCGACAACATTCATTAAAGTTTAGATCAAATTTGCTAGCATTATTTTGCAGTGAAATAAAAATATTGACCATTAAGAATTCCTCTCTTATGACTTTAATGTAGAAAACAGTTCTGTTCAAAAACTTTCATGCCATTGCGCACTGATTTTCTCCAGTATGAGTGATCTAGAGTTAGGTTTTATCGGTCATTTTGTATCTAAGTCTAATCAACAAGAATTTTGTTTATCACCTAAGCAAGAACAGCCTTCTAAGCGACAAAGAGTATGGGTTCCGGCGATTTATGTTCACTGCTGATATCCTAACTGCAATTATGCATAGAAGCAGTAAAGTACTAGACTATAAATTAATCACGAGAGCGGTTACCTTAGACTTATCAAAAGGTTTTGACAAACTGTGGGAGTTACTTACACAAGACCTCCAGTTACGGAATCTCAGTCATAGTTGTCTCAGTTATCCACTTAATAATAACGATAGTTCCGTGAATTTCGTGGTATGGTCAGTATTCTAAAGCCCATATGATAAATGCAGGCATTACACAAGCTTCCCTTCTTGGCACTACCCTCTTTCTGGTAAATTTGAACGATCTGCCTAAAATCATATTCTTATATCTAGTAAATATCTATGCAGATTATACAGCAGTGTATGTGTGCACCTTCAAAAATCTGGCTGATTTGAGGCTGGCAGCTAATCCTTCCTCAGACTTAACCAATCCGGTTCAAAAGTGGAAGAACGAGCACGTAACGTTCAGTAGCTGCGAAACCAAGGTAATATCGTTCCATCATGACTAAGCAGAACTTGAACATTCACCTCCAATGATGACTGTTTACTCCCTCATCGAGGTTCATTGCCTTGCGAGCCTCTTGGGACTCAAGTCCACACCAAACCGCAAATGGAACTCATACACGATCCATTGTTCTACATTCTGGAAAAAATGATCTGTTCTTTCTACCGTTCTAGTAAATAACTGACCCCGTGTAATTTACTTTATTTTTACCAGGTCTGTCAAAAATGACGTACTGCTACCATATCTGGTTTAAAACTGCTTAGGCATCAATTTAAAGGCTTGATAGTGTTCAGAAATATATTCACCGTAGAGGTAATAATTTGTCCCCCTCTACACCCCCGATCGCCCAAACGAAGTGTTACATGCCTCTCCCTACTCTACTGCTATTTCTAAGAAATTATTCTAACGAGCTACATTCCTTAGTTCTACCAAGCCCGACTTTCACAGCCAAGAACTGGCATGCCACGTACACTTCGGATAAACCATCCTCACTTCCTTCGTATTCTCTTAGTAAGAAAGAAATTCACTTCCATACTTCTTACCAACAACTTCTGTTTCGTGGAACAAACTTCTGGCTGCTTTACAGATCAATACAACCTTAACCTTAAGTCTTCGGTTAACATTTATTTTTCTTATATATCATCTTGCACTCCTCCCATCTCTTATGTGCAACAACCCCAATCAGTAAACATCTAAATTGATTGGCTCATAGACCTCGTATTAATTGAACAATTATCAAAAAAGATTGGTGAAAATGACGTTACTGAAACTTATACTTAAAAGGTGTTAATTATTTTTCCAGTTAAAATATCATTAGCTTCTTAAGACTTATGAAAATTATTGATGATAGTCACATAAGAACTTGTGTTTTATTTAATTAGCTTCAAGCACGTGTAAGACTTGTGAAGAAGTTAAAAATAAGCATATGTTTCATATTGAAAAATGAGATGTCATTCCGTCCCATTCTCTGTGAAGAAGCGCATAGTAAAGACGGAATTTTTCATACAAGATCGCATACTGTAGAATAAGGTTGTTTTAAATAATTGTCGTTTATACTAGGATATTCGCAATACGTTGTTAAGTTCATGTTTCTCGTTTGAAGTGTATAAAAAATGCAATGGACTATAACAATTTTTTTTTTATCCATAATCAGTATTTTTCGTGTGTGAGATTTATCAGTAAGATAAATTATTTTTGATTCTATATTTACATGGTTTAGTTATTTAACCGTAGTCAACGGTTTCACTGGAGGTACAAACGACCTTCAACTCCAGGAACACAAATAAGAGATGTTGAGATTTGCTTTCAGATATTTTGAAAATATAATACATCTAAAATTTTAATAATATTCAAAGTTAATATGATTACTAGATTGTTAATGAATTTATTTATCAGGAGTGTTTAACACGAGAGCAAATATTGTATAGTTAACATCGAAAGAGACATTCAATTTTAATATGGAAACAATATTAGTTGCTGTAAATTTGGATTCAAGTTTCAATTTACGGATAATACAAACATAATCTTAACTTTTGGTAGCAGATATTCAATTTAGAAAGAAAAAATATGCCTAATTTTTCTATTCATTTTTTCGTAAGTTGGGCTCAAATATATTTACTTTGTAAAGAGCCTCATTTCTTCCAGGAATGCTAAATTTTATATTAAATTAATATTTGCTAACGGTAACTATTTTGTTATTTTCATATTTGATAAGTTTCTTTTTTATCATCAAATATTTCTAAGCATTGTAATATTTTCAATCTTAATTTTTTTATTATAATGAAACTAATTAGTATTTAAATATTTCACATTGTTCACTGGTTTCTTTTTTCGATTTGTTCCAGTTTTAGTGAGTTAAGAAGAGGACATTTCCTTCATAAAGTACACTTTTGAAGTAATCACGTTTAACAAATAATAAAAGAATTAATTATAACTATTTTCCAAAACAAATGAAATTCATATTCATTC